>OY856409.1:81860221-82530221 GCA_963693085.1 Alisma plantago-aquatica | reverse complement strand
GAGTAAATAGACTGTACCACAGGTGCTCCTTAAAGAGCTACATCAACACCAACAAGAGCATGGTTTATACAAAGGAACAACTTATGATGTTGAGCTCAACAACCTTTGCAAACCTCGTAAATATGCCTAATCTTACGGTTGACATAGGCTTGTTAGAGGATTTAATAGATAGATATGTCAATGAAGACATATTTCTGTTGGTCGAAGAAGAGGAGAGAAGGATGACAGTGGATGATGTGGGGATAATTCTAGGTATCCCCAGCAAAGGTATAGAAATAACACAAAGGAAAGATTCTGCCATAGTAAAGTCGATATGGCAAGAGTTTGCGAAGGCGACTTGTAAAAATAGAAATGAAGGTGAGACCTCAAAGAAGTTGAGAGAAAAAGATGTCCTGCATAAGGACAACTTAACAAAACTTTGGCAAGAATATGCCAAGACCAACAATCCAGCGGACAATACAAATATGTGTCGTGCGTGGATGTTGCACCTGCTGGCAACATTCCTAATCCCAGACACTAGCTATTGCACACCAATCTA
Organism: Alisma plantago-aquatica; assembly: GCA_963693085.1. NCBI lineage: Eukaryota > Viridiplantae > Streptophyta > Magnoliopsida > Alismatales > Alismataceae > Alisma > Alisma plantago-aquatica. The sequence goes on along the minus strand of OY856409.1, from coordinate 82,529,683 downwards.
CATTATCCACTACCTAGATTATGTCACTGCCACTGGGCAAATGAATTGGGCAAAGCTGGTGCATGGGAGTATCTTCAAGAATATGAAGATGCTGAAGGAGAATGTCTAGCTAAGAAGGAAAGGAGAGAAAGGGGCTAAGAACACCCTATACACAACAGGTTGTGTCATGTGCCTATGCGTAAGTGAATAAAATCATATTCATCTACATTGATACAATATTTACTATGGGGGGCAGTTACATATGCATTATATTTTCTATATATTTCATGCAGGTTTGGGCATATGAGATGACAAAGATGGCAAAGCCAACATTCCTTGACTCCAAGCCAAGGATAAAGAAGTGGGCTGCGCCGGTCGAGAAATTGATGGAATTAGGGACAGTGGACCCTAAGGATGTAAGATTATCTAATCTTTGTTACAAAATCTAATATACAACATAATCATACATGTTTCATTTTGTGACACATTATTTTTATTTATATGTTGGACAGGTTTGTCAAATGATAGTGGTAGACCAGGGAGATGATTGGCAGGCTGCAAAATCATCGAAGGACATGCCAGAAAAATGTACGCCAACAACCAATGAGGCACCAGCAAAGCCAATCATCGAAGAGGGAGAAACTATTGACACCTCCACCCTGGAGACAAGAATCAAAATGTTGGAGGAGCTCAAAATGCATAAGGAGATCTGCATAAGAATAAGTGTAGAGAAATTCACAGAGCTACAATTGGAGAATAAAAGGCTAGAGGAAATAATAGCCAAGTTAGAAGAAGAAAATAAAAATCTAAAAAGAAAGTGGGAAGATGAGGGTGACAAATCACAGTCACCTGAAAGTGGATTCAAAGAATTTGTAGAGGGTTTTGTCTCAGTGAATGTTGATGAACCGAAAGACACACCGAAAAAGGATGTCAACCCACTGACGAAATGAAGAAGGCTAACCCTCAGAAGAAAATATGTGGAATCAGAAGATCACAGTGAGGATGGAAAAAATGCTGATGAAGAGGAGAACAAAGAAACAAAAGACAACAGTTCTGAACAACCAAAGTCTGCAGAAGATGCAGACCAAAAGAAACAAGAAGAAGAGGAGAAAAAAGAAACAAAAGACAACAGTTCTGAACAACCAAAGTCTGCAGAAGATGCAGACCAAAAGAAATAAGAAGAAGGGAGCGAATAGCCAGAGAAGATAGTAGAAGAAGAAGGGCAGAAGAAGCCCAAAAGAAGATTGAAGAAGAAGACGATGGAAGAACTAAAGATAGGAAGCATAGAGAAAAATGTGAAGAAAAGAAGGGAGGAAAAGGTAAGTTTCATCTCCTTTCAAGTATATCATAACTGCAAGTAATGCTTGAGTAACTGAACCTAAAGCTTGAGTAACTGAACCTAATGCTTGAGTAACTGCACGCAAGGCTTGAGTAACTAAATATAATGCTTGAGTAACTGAACATAATGAATGAGTAATTGAATGTAATGCTTGAGTAACTGAACGTAATTCTTGAGTAACCGAGAGTAATGCTTGACTAACTGATAGTAATGCTTAAATAACTTGGGAAAAATGAAGATTGATTCTAACATGGATTGCTCTATTGTTGTTGACAGCATAAGATGTTAAACTTCATAGGTTTTGAACATTTCAAGACAAAAGAAGCCAAAGAAATTGTCCATCACTTCATGGAAAACATAGAAGAAATGTAAGAGAATTGGTTATTGTCAAGTGTAAAATGATAAAAGATTAATGTTTCAATATCCAACTCGTATGTATAACATTTATAAAAATAATTGGCAGGTCAAAATGAGAATGGAAATTCAGTGAACACACTTGGTGCACGGGGAAGGACCTCGACGCCCTCCTGTACAAGGATCAGATGACACAATCACTTGTAAGAAACAAGAGCATAGTGTAACTCTTTGAAATAGATAATTTGGATTGCTAAACTGATAAAGCTTTTGGTTTTATTTAGGTTCTCGACTGCTTTGTACAGATGCTCAAGGAAAGCATAAGAAAGCAGAGGAAGAAGGGGTTGATGTGGCACTGCATGAGCACTTATGCTCCGGTAAGGCAAATAAACTTTGTATACAAATTTACATGAAATTACAATATAGAAACACAAACTGAAACTTATATATGTGAATTTTAAACTCTATATTTGCAGCAAAAGCTATCATTTAATATTGAGGACATCACCTTGGAGCAGATAGACATGCTATCTCCACAATTCAACGTTCCAATGAAAGATTGGGACGCAATGGACTCGGTGTTCACAATACTAAACAACGACAACCACTTGCACTTGTATGAAGCACGTTTCAGGGATGGAGCACACTGGTCTTATAATTCAATGAGTTGGAGTAGCAACTCAGGAAAAGAATTCAATAGATGGGTAAGTGATCTATAAAAATTAAATCTATTATAAGTGGATTGAAAGGATTAATGATCTTTAATTGATGATGAATAAATGTCTTGTTTTTTTAATGCAGGTGGGTATAGTGCACGAATTCTTTAGGGGTGCACCTGAAAAGGGTAGCCAATTGTCGCAGTGGGAACAAGATTACCCGATCTGTCCACAGCAGGAAGAAGACTCACTTGACTATGGGATCTTCGTCATGAAGTACCTAGAGTGCCTAGTAAATTGTAAAACTATGGACTTCACCTGCAAAGACATACCCGCAATAAGGGCTGATATTTTTCAGTGAATGATGACAAGGGGGCAGCTGCATCCTCTAAGAGATGATGAAAAAGCTGAAATCGAATACATCAAAGAAGGTATATCTGCTGATAACAATGGAGGAGAAGCTGAAGCTGATAAACAACCAGAAACAAAAAAGAATGAAGAAACAACGAGTATATCATAGCTGTTGTATAAGCTGTGTATAGCTGAATGTACAGCTGCTATTGAATGTACAACTGTTAAAAGTCTGAATTTACAACTGATCTTAATGTACATTTGATCTTGATGTACATGTCATCTTGAACAATATTGATTTTGCCCTTATATTTTGGCTAAATGTACATCTGATTAAAATGAATTATTTATTAGTGTGCTGCAAAAAGACTGAATGTACAACTGATTTTGAATGCTTCGATTACATTTATGGTGTGAATGCTTATGTTCTTGAATGCTTTAAATAACTTATGCTTTGAATGTTGTAAGAGTAACTCTGAAACTACTACGAGTAACTGAGCTGAAAGTAACAGAATGCTTGAGTAATGCTTGAGCAACCGACAATAATGATTGAGTAACTTAACAAACACTTCGAATAACTGAAAAAACCCTGGGATTAGCTCTTGAGTAACTGAGAGTAGTGCTTGGGTAACCGACAGTAATGGTTGAGTAACTGAACAATCGCTGCGTGTAACTATCACAACCCTAGAATAACTGAAAAACACTATGAGTAACTGGAAAAGGACTGTGAGTAACTGAAAAAGGACTACGAGTAACTGAAAAAGGACTGCAAGTAACTCAAATAGCCTGCGAGTAACTGAACAATGCGAGTAACTGTCACAACCGCTCCGTGTAACTGGAAAAACAATGCGAGTAACTCAAAATAGCCTGCGAGTAACTGAACAACCCTATGCGAGTACCTGACCAAACACTGTGAGTAACTGAACAACCCTTTGTGAGTAACTGAACAAACACTGTGAGTAACTAAACAACCCTCTCTGAGTAACTGAACAAACAATGCGAGTAACTGTCACAATCACTCCGAGTAACTGAACAACCCTCTGCGAGTAACTCAAAATAGCCTCCGAGTAACTGAACAACCCTATGTGAGTAACTGAACAAATACTGCGAGTAACTAAACAACCCTCTCCGAGTAACTGGAAAAATGCTACGAGTAACTGAACAACCCTGCGAGTAACTGAACAACCGCTCCTAGTAACTGAACAACCGCTCCGAGTAACTAAACCAACACTGCGAGTAACTGAACCAACGCTGCGAGTAATTGTATCAACACTGTGAGTAACTGAACAACCGTGCGAGTAACTGAACAACCACTCTGAGTAACTGAACCAACACTGCGAGTAACTGAACAAACGCTGTGAGTAACTGTATTAACACTGTGACTAACTGAACCAACGTTGCGAGTAACTAAACAACCGCTCCGAGTAACTGAACCAACACTGCGAGTAACTGAACCAACACTGTGAGTAACTGAACAAACGCAGCGAGTAACTGAACAAACCTGTGAGTAACTGAGCAACCGCTCCGAGTAACTGAACCAACACTACGAGTAACTGAACCAACACTGCGAGTAACTGAACAAACGCTGCGAGTAACTGTATCAACATTGTGAGTAACTGAACAACCGTGCGAGTAACTGAACAACAAATAGGTATTGGCAACAACCATATGAGTAACTGAACCCTATGTGAGTAACTGGACAACCATGCGAGTTATTGATGCTCAAGGAGAGAATAAGCAAGATTACAACATTCAAGATTACAACATTCAAAACACTACAGCTAAACATTCAAGATTACAACATTCAAAGCATAAAATGTTATATATTATACAACCCGATCAACTATAAAGAAGGTCCATCAACTGAACTTAAAAATACAGAAAAATACAGCCAGATCGGCTATAAAGAAGGTCCATCAACTGAACATAAAAATCAAATAGCTCAGGGGGTCGGATCCATCCCTGGCGATAGATATCATGCACACAATTTCCTCCATCGCAAAGCATAGACTTCAAGCCAAAACACATATTTGTATCTAAGAGGTTCATATCTGTTGTAAATGAGTGAACCTACAAAGGATTTACCCATGAATCATAAATAGGTTTTGAGCCCAGGATAGTTGGGGGGCGGTATAGATAGTGATGGGGAAGATCATCGACCAAAAGGCTAAGAGAAAAGGGTGCCGGTGCATACCTATTTGTGAAAGGAACGCTGGACAGACAAAGAAGCAGTGTCTTCTGCAGATGTTGAGGTGTCCGCTGTTGTGGATGAGTCAACCTGAACGGGATTTACAGCTGATCCTGGTGCTGCTTGGTATTTGTCCCTAACGAAGAGCTGATCTGCGGAGTCCTCCGATCCAGAGTATACTTCGTCGCCAGGAATTCTGAAGAGCAGAATAAGCTCAGTTGGTGTTTCTAAGAACTGATCTTTGATCCATGTTGTGATGGTCTGGTGATCAGTTGGCTTGAGGAAGATGATCCAACCTTTGTGAAGACTGAGCTGTGCGATCATCCTTTTCCAGCCCTTAGCAGCTGAAAGTGACCCATTTTTATTCTGCATAAGGGTTATCTGGAATGTCTGGTTTCCGGTTAGGAAGGTGGTCTTGCCAGGTTTGATCTAAAAATGGAGATGGTTCCATTCTATAGGAAGTCGAATGGATTCCATTGTCTTGTCGTCAATGGTGTAGTTGATGGGCTGGATGAACGGCTCCATGGTAGGCTGTGAAGAAATGTTAAAGGGGGTATGAGGAGATGGTCAAAGGGGGTGCTACTTAAATGTTAAGGGGGCTGTCGGTATTTCTTCTGTAAAACTATCCCTTCTGTAAACCGTAGCAGTCATGGATGAAGAAGAGGTGGATGTCGAGGGTGTTGTGGAGGATGGAGATGTTGAAGATCTGAAAGCCCCCCACTGTGTTGTAAACCATAGCAGTCGTGGATGAAGAAGAGATGGACGTCGAGGGTGTCGTGGAGGATGGAGATGTTGAAGATCTGAAAGCCCCCCCTGTGTTGTTGGTGCTGCAAATATGTGTAGCAGTGCTCTGTGCTGTTGGTGCTGCAAATATGGACAGCAGTGCTCTGTGTTGTTGGTGTTGCAAAGATGCCAGCAGTACTCTGTGCTGTTCTGACAACACAGTAGTACACTTTGCTATGTGTCTATGCATTTACATCGTACAGCAGACTCTTGTACATATCTTTATAGCTATGTGCTCTCTTTTCTTCACTTTTATGGTTCCTTTTTTAATAAAGAATCTTGTACAACAGACTCCTGTACATATCTTTATAGCTCTGTGCTCTCTCTTCTAGAGTTACTTTTTGTACAGCAGACTCCTATACTCATTTTGCTACTGCTATTACTGAACAACCCCTGCGAGTAACTGAAAAACCCCTGCGAGTAACTGAAAAACCCCTGCGAGTAACTGAAGAAAGCACTCGAGTAACTGAAAAAATCCTTTTGAAGGTTACTGAACAAACACTGTGAGTAACAGAAAAACCCCTGCGAGTAACTGAAGAAAGCACGTGAGTAACTGAAAAACCCCTGCGAGTAACTAAAAAAAGCCTGCGAGTAACTGGAAAAGGACTACGAGTAACTGAAAAATCTTGCGAGTAAATGTGAAACACTACGAGTAACTATGAAAACAATGCGAGTAACTGAACGAGCACTACGAGTAACTCAAATAGCAGTTAGAGTAACTTTGAAAAAAATAGCATGTGAGTAACTGGAAAAACACTGCGAGTAACTGGGACAACCCTACGAGTAACTCTAGCAGCAATAAGAGTAACTATGAAACACTACGAGTAACTATGACAGCAATAAGAGTAACTGTGAATACACTAATAGTATCCATTGTACACAAATACAAACACATATTATTCAAAAAGAATAACAATTGATCAGAAAACATTCTTTGTAACATATTCAAAGTATACATACAACTGCTGGAGCACAAGGTAACACAAAGATAGATTACAAACACAAGTGAAGTACTTAGAAAGTTACAAAATCACTTTCACAAAACTACACAAAAAGAACAACCCCATTACATATTTGAACATGTCTCACTAACACACTGGTCAACTACAAACTCCACTAAAAAAGATAGAACCACATATACATCAATAGCAGCAGCAACATCACCAGAACACGAGCAGTAGAAATAGTAGCAGCAAATCCCAATCATATAATGCACTACTTCTTAGGATAGTTCCTGTTGTCATGGTTAACACCAAACTCTAAACAATTCTTGCACTGGCTCTCTCTTTTAGACTGGGCAATCTCAACTCCAGATTTAAACCTCACATATGTGGATTTGGGTCTCCCCTTAGTTTTGCAAACATTGGGGATATGAACCTTGACAGATGAAGAAGAAGCTGTATTTGAAGCAGTTACACCAGCACCTGCATCTGCACAACTATCAGCGACATCCAATTCTAACAGCTCCTTTCGCAATGCTAGCAGTTTTTCATGGCAAGTATCTACAGCGTTGTTCCTAAACGCTATGTTCACAATAGAATTGTAGGCAGAGACAAGCTTAAGAGTCCTCCCAATGGATAGATGACTAACTGCCGCTTTGCCAAAAATCAAAGGATGTTCTCTGTAGCCTTTGGTCCACCTCTTATATATGTATGGCTCGGGAAGAGTGCAAAAGTCACGACTCTTCAAATAGGACAGGATGTGCCTGCAAGGGATACCTTTGAATTCCAACATGTAACAGCTGCAACAAACAATCTCACTCGACGGCTTTTTCTTCAAGATGCGGGCAGATCCAAGGCCACCAACACGATACACTTCAAACACACCTTCTGAAGATTCCTTTACATTATATATCATGCTTTGATGAACCTCACTCTAAAATATCTTAAAAATTAACTTTGTGTATATACCTCTCATCTACTCCTCCAGAGGCCAAAGTGATGACAAAGGGAGATTACTATACTCGTCTTCAAAGTCTTTGAAATTTTCAATCTCCCGTACATGAGAGTAAGCAGTCTCCAATGAGCATACAAGTTCAAATAGAGTCTTCTTACTGTTCACATGGCTTCTAATGAACGCATTCAAGCTCTCGCTCCTTTACGTTGTCCTCATGCCCGCGAAGAAGGAAGACTGCATATAGCACGGGACCAAATCTGAACGCATAGCATACATGTCAGACAGCCAATTAATGGACGACAGACCATACTCCTCAGCAACAAAATGCCACCTCTCTTCAAAGGTACCAACATCATCCACATTCCACACGCAATCATTCAAGGAGCTTATGATCTGCTCCTTGTTAGGAACACCACCAATCTTAGATGGAAGCTTTTGTAGGATGTGCCAGCTGCAGAACTGATGCTTGCAGTTCAGAAAAATAGTAAGGATAGCATCATTCATAGTCGGGTCTTGATCGATTATGATGGACACCGAATCTTTGCCAAAACAAAGTAGATACTGCTTGAAAACCCATACAAATGACTCATACTTCTCATCAATCATAAGAGCTGAAGCATGCAAATCCTAGTTGGCAACACCTAGGTTTTGGACTAATGTTGTAGACTAAATCACTCTAAATCATGTCTCTCTCTCTTTTGGTTGCCTCTTTTATTTCTATTGCACTTTTAATTTGTTTAACATTATTACAAAGACTATTAACCCCACCTATAGTTCTTTCATTTTGTATCAGAGAAGGTCTTCAAGGAATCCCTAACATCTTGAAGAAATGAGGGACGTGTGATTAACAAGCTTAGCGATGGAAATCTACCAACAATTCTTGATGGTTCCAACTACAAGCAATAGAAGCAAGATATGTAATTACATATTCAAGATATTTATATATATCTTTGGAATATGGTCATCTACCCGTATGAACCTCCTACAACCGAGTTTGAGAAATGGAACAAGCAAATGGTAAGAAAGATACTATAAATGCCAAAGTTGTAAGTATCTTATATTCACATTCATCTCATGAAGAATTTGATAATATATCCTCCTGTGAAACAACATATGATATATGGAGAACACATTCGGTTACGCATGAAGATATTATTCTAGTCAAGAGTAACAATACATATCATATGCAAGAAAATAAAATTGTTTTTTACATGTATGCTAGCTTTTCTTCTATAACAAATAATGTCAGTGCCTTAGAGAAGTACATAAGTGAAAAAAGTAAAGATGTAGAATACCACCATGTAGTCAACTGCCTACTTGATCAACATGAAGATGGTAATAATGAAGAAGGAGCACATATAGAAGCACATGTACATGATGAAGATGAAGGTAAAAATAGAGATGATGAGGTATCTCTTGCTATTGTATCAAAATATAATATTATTTATATGATTGAAAAAGGCTTAAATAATAAATATTCTATTATTCAAAAAGATCTTTCTAACAAATGATTGATTTCTACTAAAGAAAATGAAAGTTTAGTGCTGACATTAGAAAAAAAAATTCATAGTAGAAATATGTTACATTTTCACAATCATTGTCTTGTATACATTCCAAAACACTATGAAAGAAAGAAAAAGATGAATGCTACCTTTGATAAATTAAATGCCTATCTTTCCATCCCCATTAATCATGTGACATGTTTTGCCTTTAGAAAGTTAAGACACTATGTATGCCTATCATCAAAAATGATGTACAAGAAAAAGAAAGCACACAAAGTATTGATAGGGATGTATTTATTTCTACTTTATCTAAAAATGAGCTTACTAAACTTAATGAAATCAACTTGGATAGAGTGGAAGAATATAATAACAGGAAAAGAAAATTGGATATTATTGTTAATTCACTTATAAAGGTTGATGAGCAAAATGATATCAATATTCTTCTATTATTTTGTTCTAAATTAATTAAGAATGTACAATTATTTCTGACAGACTACCTCTCAGTCTAAAGGATGTTCGACCGAAGGGTAGATCGTTTGATATCCAATTCGAATGAGCTATTGGCTGTCATATTTTATTTTGACTATCCTAATATTTAGAGTTGATTTGGTGTCTTAGGTAAATGTTTTATTTTGCAAGTGTGATAATTTCTCATATGTTTTAGTCAAAAATGATTTTTCTATGGTAGATGATTTACAAATTTTTACAGGTCTTTTGTTGTGCCATAGAAGGGAATGATTTGTTGCATTGTTACCATCATATGCAATATATCTCAAATATTAGTTCTTTTATTACACTATCCAAAACAATGTTGATCTCATATGCATTGCGTTTAGTTTTACCATTGTAACTCTGTTTGGCACAGTGATAGAGTGGACTTGAATAATGGATTATTTTCAGTCCCCATATAATGCTAGATCTTCTTGTGGATAAAATTTGATACTTCCATCTTCTACCATAATTTTTTAATATTTTTTGAAAAAGCATTATATTAAAGGGGAATGGGAGAACCGTGATTATTATGCCAACCTTTTTGTAAATAGGAAAGTGTAATAAATAATTCTTAAAAGCAAAATCATTAATGTCCTTAAAGTTTCTTATTTTTACTAAGATGGATAATCAATTCCATATCTTAAGTTTTCTTTGGTCAAAGTAGTGTTCAAATCTATTAACAAGTTCTAGCCATTTCCATAATGCATATTGTTAATCTTTTTCCATGTGGTCTATTCAAATAAGTTTCACTTTCCATGATTTCCAAGCAATGTAAAATTGTTGATTTATTACCACAATTACCTTGATAGGAATAGACAGAGATAAATGGTGTGTTTCGTGCATGCCAAAAATATATTTTAAGCATGTGCAATTAAAATGATATGATACTTTTGAAAGAAAAGATTGGAACTAAAAGAAAATGCTTAATTTCTACAACTAAAGGCTCTTTGACGGTTGCCAAGAAAAATCTTTTTGATTATATAATAGAAGTTCCATGCATGGTTTATATTTCTTCATTCTTTAATTTTATGGAACTTGTTGAAAATATGTTGTATAACTTCTTACATTCTTACATTGGTATACATGCACTTTACTATATTCTTTAACATGATCTTATCAAATTATGTTAGTCATGAAACATGTCTTGCTCAGGCATTACACACTCTCATGTCATCTCAATAAGAGAAGAACATAAATTGTTTTTGAGTATCATAACTTCTCTCTACATAAGGAGTAAAAAAATCATGATCATTATTTTCAAATCATTTTGATCTTAATATATGTCGTCACATTCATGCTTATTTGGTATTATCATGAAATGTTTTAAGAAATGACTTCTTCTAATGATCATACTTCCACTGGATACTTTTGACATTTTCTAAGAAGTATTATAATAAGGGGGAGAAATTATCAAGAAAATATTTTTGATCTGAAGATAAATATTATGTGCTATGGAATTCATGTTTAATGTACTCAAATTAATTTTCTACAACTATCTATGAGAATCTCGATTGAATAACATTTGGACCGACCATGAACTCAGTAGAAATTTTTCTCGACCGAAATGTTATCAACAACATGATTTATTTGAAACTTGGTTTTACTTGATATCTTGGTTTCAACATCTGACATGAATAATTAATCATAAAGATTTAGATCTTATATGACTATCTTTTTAGTAAATACTTTTCTTATGTATGAGCTCATTTTTCTTGGTATGAGATTAAGGGGGAGCTCAAATCTTTTGATATAACCTGCATATCTTTTTAAACCTTGTGCTTAATGTCTTCTCTATATCAATATGGGCTTAACATCCCTTATATTTGGTCTAGAGATATTTTTGACCTCATTTCAATGATTTATTATTTCTCTATATCAATATGGGCTTAACATCCCTTATATTTAGTCTAGAAATATTTTTGTTGACCTCATTCTGAGCATAGAGGATTCTCTAATCATCTTCAGGCTTAACATCCTTTGAAAATGGTTGCGAAATTAGTTTTTTGTTTTGTACTTTTTGTTTTTCATGGCATCTCTATATCATTGTGGACTTAACATTCCTTACCATTGGTCTAGATTATCTTTATGATAATTGCACTTTATTGGGTCTTTTTATCATGAAGGACTTAACATTCCTCTCATTGGTAATTGGACAATATTTCAATAATTCCTGATCATATATGGCTTTTTAACTATGCCTTACTGTGCCTTAATGTCTATCATTTTGGATTTTTGCTTCAATTGGTATTCTCTTCAAATTGATACTTTGGGCATAAGTTTGTCCTCTCCAAATTGACTATCTTATTGAGGAGGAGTGTCACCATGAGGGGAAGCACTGGTAAGTGTTGATCCTTGTTTATTTTGGCAAAAGGGGGAGAATAACCCATGAGATAAATTGGATATCAAAGGTATGAAGTTCTAAATTTTCTACTTTCAATGTCTCTTATGGAAACATTTGTCATCATCAAGAAAGGGGAGATTGTTGGCTTTTTGGACATGTCACACTCATATTTTTGTGATACAAATATTTTCCATATTATATTACTAATATGTGTATTAAGTATTTCAGGTGATCAAGGAATATGATCAAGATCCAACTACAAAGACCTTGCAAATACATTAGTTTGGATACTTGCAAATCAAGTTGTACCATGTAAATATTTGTACTCATGTGTTTTCATACAACTTGATAGGCATGATGTAAGAACAAGCGATGATCTTCTAAAACCTACCCAAAACCCTATCCCATATTCATATGTGCTTATTTGTATTTCATATGTATGAGTTTTTAGAACTCTTGTAAAATCAAGCTTTGGAACAATACCACCTATCCCAAAACTATTCATAAGTCAATACCAAGTATCTTGGATAGGTAGCTAATGCTAGAAAAATATTTATATAAGTATTCCAAATTTTTACACAATTTTTACAGATCTTCAGTCTAGGAAGTTTGTGGACTGGGACACCTTCAGTCAAAATAATTCTTAATCGACAAATAGACGTTGTGAAGCCTTTGTAGTCTTTGAGTGAGAAATAGCCGTTGGAGTGCTTTTGAACTGAGTAGTGTCTAGTCAAAATTTATTTTGACCAAGATCCTATCCGGTCTAATTTTTTCTTGACCGAGGAACTTTCTGGAATGGAAAATCAATGTGATGAAACTAGTCATTGCATCTACATTTAATTCATCCAAATGGCTAGTTGACCCTTTCGAACTCTACCCCTAACCATGTGTAAATATTTCATATAAATAGGAGTGCTCCTAAGACACCAAAACATCAAGTTTACTTACAACAATTGAGGTCATATACTCAAACTTCCAGACAACTACTTGCTATCATACTTAAGAGTTTAGGCTTATACTTTGAGTTGCCATCATTCTAGCCTAAGACTAATAGTAGAATATTTCTCCACCACATATCAACCTTGACTAAATCTTTTGTAGAGTGGATCATTATCACTTTTCCATGAGAATTTCATTGTATATCTTGTGAAAGACTATTGTAATTTCCTTCCTCCTTTCTTGTTCTTGTGCTACTTTGTATTGCTTCTCACTACTTTAGGGAAGAAGGTTGTGGTGAATCTTGCTGGTGTTATTCCCCAGCCCTTGATGATTTACTAAAAGAAGAGGCTTAGTGGTGCTCTTTCTCGGCCCTCGGTGCTTCCGTAAAAGAAGAGGTGTGGTGGTTCTCACCCTCGACCCTCGGTGCTTCCGTAAAAGAAAAGGTGTGGTGTGTTTTTCCTCAGCCCTCGATGTTTCTGTAAGAGAATAGGTGGGAGGTGCTCTTCCTCATTCATCGATGTGTTCATAAAAGAAGAGGTTTAGTGGTGCTCTTCTGTGGCCGGTAAAGAAAAGGGTTTAGTTGAAGCAATCATTTTGGAAATTGTACTCACTAATAAATTAATAAAAGATTTTGTTGCAAATCCTAGTTGGAAACAACTAGGTAGTGGACTGACGTCGTAGATAGAATCACTCTAAATCATGTCTCTCTCTTGTGGTTGCCTCTTTTATTTTCATTACACTTTAAATTTGTTTAAAATTATTACAAAGACTCTATTCACTCCCCCTCTAGATCTTTCAACTTACAACTGCTATATCCCAAAGGTATTGGGGATTTGGTATGGTGACAAGCACGATGGAAACGAAAAACATTTTCCTCTCATCAGAAAGGTGTATATGAATAGGCTGTGAGGCACCCCTTGCAGTGGATTATATTTGAAGACTTTCTCCCTGTGATGTGTCATTAGTTTCTTGTTGTGGTGTACATGTGGGTTGATGATGTCCTTCTTATCCAATCATGCAGTTCCTTTATCTATATGTCGTCCATGTGAGATATGTGAAACTCCATGACATGTTGCTTGAACTATGCTAGCATCTCTTTCTTCTCTTCTCACTCTCTTAATGGGTGATGACAGATAAGGTTTCTCAGTATATCTTAGGTCTAAACTAAACCTTGTGTTTGTTGACCCCCTTAAATAGGGGAGACAAAAGATATGTTCTAATTGTAATAAAAAATACATATTATAACCAATATCGGTCCAATCAAACGGCTAGAATGTTCTAAAGATTATATCATTCACTAGTTGATTGTTTGATTATATTAGTGGATCAATTGCTATATAGTCAATCTACTAGTTTCTTAAGGTGGTCGTCTTGGGGTTACTATAAACCTAACATTTAACTACTCAGTGGAATAATGATAGTAGGTAACTCTCTAATATAAAGTCAATCAGATGTACCCTCTTACTGACCAACTAAGGTTCTGACAACCTATTATACTTTTGATTGATTGTCTGAAATTTTGATAATCATTCCAATTCATAACTTTATCAATTGGAACATTTCAAGTCATGTCCATGATTATACTCATAATCTTTGTTTGTCCTATGTGTTTGACCCTATAGGTTCCTCATTATTTTGGTAATGATGTCTGTAATTATATTACAACTTCACAATAAATGAACTGTTTCTAAAAAAAGATCATTGTCACCCAAGTAATTGGATTAGTTGAATAAGTGGCTAGTGTTACACTGAATGTATGATCCCTTTGTCTTTAGCATCCATATTGAAATTTAGGCATAAAATCATAATCGTTTTGACCTCCAATCTATATTTCTTAATCTACATTAAACTATAGATATGATGTGATCTTAAATTTTTGTATTGACTCATATGAGCATAACCATGCATTTCTCTCACTAATTTAAGTGTTCATGATAACACTCTGATAGGAAGGGAAATTTTTGTCTACACCAATCATGAATAATCCCATTTTTGTAGTGCATACGGTCTCTACATTTATGGTAACCCTTATTCAACTTCACACTGAGTGGTGCTAAAATATTTTGAATCACATGTGATTATCATAGAAACTTTAGGTATAAGGATCATAGTAACCACTATTACATAGATAGATGATTTTGACTACCATTCCATGTCCTCCATGTATCATTTTCAAGGTGGACATGCCCAACACACTTGTTCTCTAAAAAGTACCTATGTGTCTTCCTTGATATATAATATCATGACTAATGGAATGTAGTAATCCATCACCGCACATGCTAGTCTTTATGTATTATTATTTTCCTAACTTATACAATAATATCAGACCAGGGACAAAACAAGAATGCATACCTTAGCACAAACATTGTCTCATGATTAGGTTCTCAACCAAAAATAATATTTTGTTGATTTGTACATTCTTTGGAAATCATATTACAATGTATTTCTTACATCATACACACCAACAGTCCCCAATATCGCCTAAATTTTAGATCATGGTGATTTGCATTTTTGAAAGAGAATGCACTGCAAAGGAAATTTTTGGTTCGTTGCCTACCACTATTAACCCTATTGATAAAATAACTAGGCCTTTATGTGTAGAAATCCAATTGTGAATCACTATCAAATGAGTTACTATTTTGAGAAATGATGTGGGGATTATAAAATATTTAAAAAAGAAATAAAAGAGAGCAATTACTTTAGTATACATTCAAAAGATAGCGATTCACTTTGACAAACCAAGTTTCAATCCCCGATATGAATTTCTTATACACAGAATGATTGTGGCATATGTTTTTAGTAAAACCTCACTTATCTATTGGTCGTGGGACACAATCATTTCTTCCAATTGGAATATTTAATATGATCTACTTAGAGGTGAAAAAAGGGAAATAAAATCATAAAGCTTAAAATCTTTACTACAATTTTGATAAAGATATTAATCTACACTAAAACTATGTGATGCTCTTATGTTCACATCTACAACATGCTAATTTTAGATGTGATAGGATGAGTTTACATATCATGATATCAATAAGGTTTGCCTTCCATATGAGTTAGTAATGTATGAATCATATGAGACTATAAAGGGCAATAAATTAGGTTTATATTTGAGATTGTATGCTATGTAAATTATCCAATTTGCTTCTATCTCTTCCTTTTAGAAGGGAAAATATATTTTGATTCAAAAGTCATTTGTCAAAATTTTTGCTTTTACAAAATGATTTCTTGCTTGAGGACAAGAAAAATTTCAAGTGTGGAGTTGTTGATAACATTGAATTTTGGATATTTTCTTAGTTATAAAAGTCCTTACCACTCTTGCATATAGTAAAATAACTACAATTGATATCTAATTCCTAGTCTTCAGTATATGTCTACTTCACACATGCAAAAATAGAAACAATGTATGATTTGTAATTTAATTAGACAAACTCAATCAGTACATCCTAATGCTTACATTGAGCACATGACTGATACATGAGATACCAACTTTGCACTTGAGAGAAATCCAAAGGGATGAAGTCCCTTCACAATTTGACATAAATCCTTAGATGTGAGAACTTGTTTTTTTTTAAACTAGAATTCAAAGATTAGATAATATCAACAACAAATCAAGCTTAGAAATTTGGTCACATGGATATTCCATGATCAGATAGCTTCTATAGACAACAATAATACAAAAAGGAAGCTCAGATGCAAACTCACAAGAACCAAATATTTGACCAAATATCTTCATATTCGATCAAATTGAAGACTTGCACAAAAGTTACAAGCTCCTTGTCCTACAAAGTCACTATTACAAGCACTAGCAACTCGTGGGCATATTAGAATGTGACATGATTAGAATCTTCTATCATTGGTGGAATTAAGAACCATCTAGAATTGTACAACAACAACACTGCAACATTCAACTGAACATGTATTTGATTATTCATCAAGCCATCTCAGATGTGACCTCTTCTTGACTAGATTTCATCATATGCCCTACAAAAGAAACTTATATGCCCTACCTAACTTTCCTACTTATAAATAGTACATCCTCCTCATTGTTTTGGGGGTTCACATATTCATCGATCCTTACTCCCATCCCATACTCGTTATCCACCTTTTGCGCATGACTTGAATCATATTTTCTCATACAACACATATACATTCCACTCCAAGCCATTCTACTATTATTATATTGCCTCACTGGAATTTAAAATACACTTTTGATATTAAGGGAATGATGACTGAGTGACATCTAGAGAAAAATGATGTCACGATGATGATGGAGAGTTATGTGCACTTCATCATAATCCTTCTTCTTCCTCTCCCCTTCTCTTTTGTGTCAGAGATGGATATAAGATCAACTATAGAGTTTAATAATATTGTTTCAGTCACTAGAGGCTAGTTCCATCTCTAAATTAGATAAATGCTCAATGTCATTATGTTAGTCCACTATAAAAACCATATGAAACAACTCTAGTAGTTCCCATTCTTATCATCTTTCTAGATCTAAGTCGTTCTAACATAATCATAAAAATGGTGAGTTAGAGGTTAACCCAAGGTACAAGGAAGATTTATCCTGACTTTAAGAGAAGCATGTTAGGTAAGAATGTATGGTTGTAAGCCACAACAAGTGGGTATTGGCAGTTAATTTTGAGATAGACATTGTACACTGAACATGCAAGTTATACCAAAAATTAGAGTTGGGGTAGAGATATATTCCACAGTAGCTCAGTTAACAAATTCCATATACGATTTTTGTTATTAGTTTTTACAAAGTTATTAGGGTGGTTAAACCTATGATCTAGATGTTTACTATCTGGGTTTCAGTGAACTCGTTCATGAACAAAGTTAAATTTCCTTATGTTCTTTATTGCATATGTTTCTTAGATTGTTATCATTCTCCAATCATATGAATTGGATTTGATGATGATAGTAATAGTTCTAGCAATTGATCCCTTGCTCCATAAGAATGATCTCAATCTTTGCAATCTATTTTTTTAAACCTCTCTGCAATCTACTTTGTAATCCTACAAGTTACAATTGAGCATATGGTCTTCTATATTTAAAGAGCAGGCCACGCCTAATTGGTGTTGCTACTCGGAAGTTCACTCTGTATTGAATATAACCAGTAGTTACTCAGTTTAGAATGTTGCAAAAACAATACCACCTATGTCTAATACCTGCTTTAGGGAATATAAGATTGGGGGTTGGGGATGAACGTGGGTTTACATATATTGATCAATGCCAATTTATATAATTTCATAATGTTTTGCCAAGATTATGTAGAATAACAAAAGGTTGCGACTCATTATGCGAACGTCACAAGCATTCTATGAGTAGACGCTATGTAATTTGGAAGAGATATTTGGTAGGGTGGATTGAAATATAAAACATTGATTTTACCTTGTTTTTTCAACCAAAACTTTAGTTTGTATGATTTATTGAAACGATGGTGTGAAAAAAAAGAGTATTATATTCGTTGTTTTATGTATTAAACAATACAAGAAAGTAAGAAACCATACATCCAAAGTGGGCATA
This sequence comes from Alisma plantago-aquatica, assembly GCA_963693085.1. Lineage (NCBI taxonomy): Eukaryota > Viridiplantae > Streptophyta > Magnoliopsida > Alismatales > Alismataceae > Alisma > Alisma plantago-aquatica. The sequence goes on along the minus strand of OY856409.1, from coordinate 82,511,334 downwards.
ATAATTACTTACTTTTAGTTTTTTGTGCTTTCTTTTCTAAATATTTCGCTTAAAAATATTTGACCTCCAACCAAAATGCCCTTATGCATAAACATTCACATACATACTAAATGATGTTACATGTGCGGGCAAGATGATTTATAGCACATATATGGAAGCACTTGCAACTTCACTCCATCAATCATTTTTCCATCATCATTAAAAATGGTATAGAGGTGCATCTCTAAATACGGCTATTACTATGTATGGTATTGCCTGTTTATCTACGATCCATACATTGTTCGATAGACTGAGAAAAATTATTTCTGGCCACTGCCTATTTATATTGTATTCACTTTATCACATCTAAAAAGATCGTAATTAAAGAAGACTTCTCCTACTTGCTTCGCCCATTTACTCGTCAGTAGTATTTAAAATCTTAACATAGTTACAAAATTCTTAAAATATGCTCGCACCAGATTAAACCTCGCTGTTGTCTAGTGATTTTTAATTACTATTTGGTTCTATAAAATTGAATAAGCGATCAATTCAATTTTTTAATAATATATAGAAATAAGTGAATTCGTAAATATCAAACAATATACCTGTAAGTACGTAGAACCTGTTTACGAAAGTAATTTTCACTAATTATTAGTATTGGGGTGTGTACCTTTGGATACATAACTTACGACTAACTAAATTAATTTATTAGTGTGTTGCGTTTGAATTGTGGATATGATATACAATCATTTTTTAATATATAGTATACTTCTATTTACGTTGCTTTACCCATTTCAAATGTTATTCAACCTAATTATGATGTGGGTAAGTATGCACGGTAAGGTTAGAGTATTAATTTTCAAAGCACATGCAATTACTTGTTACTCACACCATTAATTATTGTAAGGGTGCATGTGATCTTATCCTATTTTATCCATTTACAACCCTAAGTGGCTCTTAACGCCTCCCTAGTACCTCATTGAAGGTTAAAACTCATAGCCTACATCTGCAAAACCGGCATACTTACTAATTGAATAAATATACAACTACAATAAATGTATCAGGAGAGAAGAAATGAACATGTTTCTTCATTATTTAATAAATGTTTTTATAGAAAAACGACAAATAGACTGAGATGGTTAGTATTGATGACAAGTTGTGTGAGAATCGTCCGAACAACGCAAACAGGCCAATATGTTGATTCGAACGAGTCAAAGACAATTGTAAGAAGAAGAGACATACCTAAATTGATTTGAGAAAACCTTATAAAAAGATATTATGAATCTTTACATGTCGTCCAGAATGTGACCCATAATTGAACTGACTGAAAGAAAGGATTATGTAGCCTTCTCTCGTATGTTTGGGATCTTGTACTTTGGCATCACGCAGCAGGATGCAGCTAGAGATGACAAAGAGACAGAAAGTTGGGAAAAAGAAAGACATAAAACCTAGAACATCTCTTTATTTTCCTTCCCTTTTGGCTTTTGCTTCTTGGGGTGATTATGACTGATTGGCAGCGACGCCAAGGTTCCACTTTTTTGGCTTTTCAGAAGGAAAAAAAAAACGACGGAAGAAGCATATGCCGTGGATCTCCTGTCTTTGTATTATTTTCTAATTCTGGATTCGGGCTTTTCCCTTTGCTCACGTTAGCTAGCGCTTCTCTCTGTCCCCCGAGTAAGAAGCATATGCTTCCGGTAGTTTTGAATATTTTCCTTCATAGCAATTCCCATCCGTCCACTCAGGTACAGCAACCCATAACGGCACCTTTCCATCCAGCCTGAAATCACTAAGAGGCGTAGGTACGTTCACGTATCCATGTTTCACTTTTACTTCAATATTATTTCATGCTCTATATTTGAAATACATACCCATCATATCCGGTAATCAGTTGTGGGAGGTCTTGGCATATTAAACATTCATATCCGAATTTGCAGAAGTCTCCATGACGAGTCTGTCACCGGAAGTAACATGTACCACAGCGACACTGCACAGACGGAGACAGAGCAGAGAAGATGGGGCAGAACAGAGAAACGCTGAGTGGAAGCGTAAGAATGTAAGTTGTTTGGGTGTTGGTTTCTCTTTTCATATGGGACTCCCAAGAGATGGAATGAGTTATAGAATGTCTCACGGAGAGAGAACCAATCCCAAATAAATAGGATTATCTTAATGCCTCTCTAACCATCATGAAGAGGCATGGCGGATATGGGAAACCTCTCATACCCCAATGGATGCATCCCTTCAGAAAACTTATTAATAATATATGTGTTGTTTATTTTGGACCATGCTGTAAAGGGATATTTTTAACATTTTCCCACTTGGCCCAAAATGCCATGGCAATAACATTTAACAATTTTTCATTGATGCTCGATACAAATATTGCCATATATGATATTAAATACGAGTCAAAGTGGTTGATACTAAATAAATTTATATTTCCTTCTATGTACTAGAATATCCAAACATCTTATATGCAATAACAAAAACTTTATGAATAGATTGACCTCAAATCTATTCTCTGGTCCAATCTTTAGTCAAAACTAATATTCTGTTATAACTAGTATTGAAACAGAAATAGCGAGTCAAATATGTGATCACATAATAAATATTACATCGTCAAATCACATTAATTATTACACATCAAATGACTTTCTCAGACCCATATTCTTTACATGAGATGTATACAATCCTGGAGCTAGCCGTTTAGTAAGAGGATCTGATATCATGTATTGTGTACCAATGTGATCAATCTGTATCATTTTGTTGTCAACTCGCTCATTGACAACATAGAGCTTTATGTCTAGATGTATGCATGCCATTGTGCTTTTATCATTATTAGCAAAAGTAACCACAACTTCATTATCACAATATATTTGTATTGGCTTATGAGTTGAATCAACAACTTTAAGATCTTGTATCACATTCTTAAGCCAAATTGCATGTGATGAGGTTTCATGGCAAGCTATAAGCTCAGCTTCCATGGTGGATGAAGCTGTAGTCCATTGTTTGACACTCCTCCATGAAACTGCACCACTAGCTAGTAGGAAGATATAGCCTGTTGTAGACTTCCTACTATCTAGACAGTCGGCAAAATCTGCATCTTAAAATCCCATAACCTCTAGGTGATTTGTTCTTCTATATGTAAGCATGTAATCCTTTGTTCCTTGCAGGTATAGCATCACCTTCTTCACAGCTCTCCATTAGTCCATGCCAGGGTTACTTTGGTAACGACCAAACATTCCAGTAGAAATAGCAATGTCCGGTCAGGTGCAAATCTAAAGATATTATAGGCTCCCAACTGAGATGTGTATGGTATTTTCTTCATTTCATTCCTTTCAATATCATTACTAGGACACTGCTTGGAGTTAAATTTATCTCCTTTAACTATAAGTGCAGGTCTAGGTGAACAATTTTTCATTCCATACTTCTCTAAAACTTGAGATATGTAAGCCTTTTGAGATATACCAAGTATGCCCTTAGTCCGGTCTCGATGAATCTCCATACCAAGTACATATGCGGCTTCACCCAAATCTTTCATCTCAAAGTTAGAGGAAAGAAATTCTTTAGTTTCATTTAATATATTAAGGTTATTACTTGCCAGTAGAATGTCATCCACATAAAGAATCAATATTATGAATTTATTACCACTGACCTTGAGGTATGTACATCGATCAACAATATTTGGTTTAAACCCAAATGTTGATATAATGGTGTTAAACTTAATATACCATTGTCGGGATGCTTGTTTAAGTCCCATAAATTGACTTCTTCAATTTGCAAACCATATGACTTCTACTATTATCAACGAAACCTTTTGGTTGTTCCATTTAGACTTCTTCAGATAAATCCCCATTTAAAAATGCTATTTTCACATCCATTTGGTGTAGCTCAAGATCAAAATGAGCTACTAAGGCCATGATTACCCTAAAGGAGTCCTTTGATGAGACTGGAGCAAAGGTCTCTTTATAATCAATGCCTTCCTTTTATGTGAAACCCTTCGCAACTAATCTAGCCTTATACTTCTCAATTTCACCATTTGAGTTCCTTTCGGACTTAAAGACCCATTTGCAACCTATTGGTTTAATATTCTCTAGTAAAGGTACAAGGTCCCATACTTGATATTTATCCATGGATCCTAGTTCCCTCTTTATTGCATCAAGCCATTTAGAGGAATTTTCACAACCCATTGCTTGTGAAAAAGATAAGGGATCTATATCTTCAAAGTCCATATTTGGCTCTTGAAGGTATACAACATTTCAGATGGAATGGCAGGCCTCCTTGATCTGGTTGATCTTCGTAATTCAGCATTGGGTTCAACATTTTCTATAGGTTCTTCGGGTTGTCCTTCATCATGAACGTAATCAACTTGTTCATTTACAACCAGACTAGGAGCCTGATCTACTTCGGTTGGCTCATCCATTTGAGAATTTTTCATGGGAACAATAATTGGATAGCTTATCCGGATTTGAATAGGTGAATGTGTGACAACACTATCCTGTACTTCATCAAAAGTTACATTATGAAGTAGGTCATTCCCACTAAGATGATGATCCTCCAAAAAACTAGCCTTACCAGTCTCAACTATCTTTCGTGGGTGAGATGGACAATAAAATCTATATCCCTTTGACCTCTCTAGGTAACCAATAAAGAAACCTCTAGTGGTTCTTGGGTCAAATGCCTTTTCATGTGGATTGTAGATTCTAGCTTCTGCACGACATCCCCATATGTGCATGTAGTTCAAGGATGGTTTCCTTCCTGTCCATAATTCATATGGGGTTTTTTAGACAGACTTGCTAGGAATCTTGTTTAATACATGAATTGTTGTCTTTAAAGCCTCACTCCACATTATAGAAGGAAGGGATGAATTACAAAGCATTGCATGAACCATTTCCTTTAATGTTCGATTCCTTCTTTCAGCTACACTATTTTGACTTGGTGTGCCTGGCGTTGTATATTGAGGTGCAATGCCTTCTTCTTGAAGGAAATGTGCAAATGTTCCCTTTCTTTGTCCCATCTCAGTGAACATTCCATAATATTCGTCTCCCCTATCTGATCTGACTATCTTGATCACTTTACCTAATTGTCTCTCCAATTCAAATTTAAAGTCCTTTAAGGCTTGGAAAACCTCACTTTTGTCATTTAATAAGTAGAGAAACATATATCGTGAATAGTCATCAATAAAGGTTGCAAAATATTTTTCCCCTGTAAAACAAGGTGGAAAAGGTCCACAAATATCTGTGTGAATTATCTCTAGTGTTCCACGACTCCTTTTCGCACCCCTTTTAGAAGTGTTGGTTTTCTTAGCCTTTATGCATTCGATACATGTTCCAAAGTCAAAAAAATCTAAAGGATCTAGAATGTGTTCCTTTACTAATCTTTGAATTCTCTCTTTAGATATGTGTCCCAACCTTCGATGCCAAAGTAGTGATGACTTTTCATCTAGAAATGTGTGCTTATTTCCAATAACATTATGCTGGACTATAAGTGATTGCTCAAAACGAGGGCTTAATTGAACTTGATAAAGATCATTTATTAAAAGACAAGTACCAATGATGCTAGAATTTCTATACAATGAGAGTCGTCCACTTTGAAAAATAAAAGCATAATTTAGTTTGTCTAATCTAGAAATAGAGACTAAATTTCTACTATAGTTTGGTACATAAAAAGTATTTTCAAAATCCAGCAAGCTTCCATTATCAAGGATTAATCTGCATGTGCCAACAAACTTTATGCGCGAGCCGAATTTATTTCCAGAATAAAGGACTTTTTTATGCTCCGTTGGTTTCGTTTGGTTCAGAAATCCATGCAGTGTATTAGAAATGTGCACAGTGGCACCAGAGTCAAGCCACCAACTATATAATGGAACATTTGAAAGATGACATTTATATGAAACAAGAGACATTATACCTTTCTTTTCCAACCATTTCTTGTACTTGAAGCACTCATTTTTAGTATGTCCTTTCTTACGGCAGAAGAAGCATTTCATGTTAGCCTTACTTCCCCTGGCCTTGCCATCACCTGGCTTGGACACCCCACCTGATATAGGAGCAGTTCCTTTCATTTTTCCTTTACCGTTGCAGTTATGCTTGTCATGGGTGTTTAAATAAGAAGTAGAGACTCCTTCATTTTTAAGTCTCTCTTCTTCTTGGACACACATGGTCAATAAATTATTTATTGACCATTTTTTCTTTTGTGTATTGTAGGAGACCTTGAATGATCCATACTGACTAGGCAAGGAAGTTAAAATAAAATGAACAAGAAATACATTAGAGATGGATAACTCCATCTCATTGAGTTGTGCGGCAATATCTCTCATCTCCATGATGTGTTCACGGATCCCACAAGAACCATTGTACTTCATAGAGCACATCTTAGCCATTAAGGTGCTAGCCCTAGACTTACTAGAAGAAACATATTGTTCCTCCACTTCTTTTAGAAAATCTTTTACCAATTCAGAAGTAGGAATAGACCATCTAATATGCTTTCCTACATGTTCTTGCATAAGCAACAAACTAAGCCTATTAGAATGTTTCCACTTATCATAGTTGACTTTTTCAGCAGCAGTACTTTCCTTTGTAAGTGGTTGTGATTTTTCTACTCGGAAAGCTAAGTCTAAGTCCATACACCCTAATGTAAACATGAACTTTTCTTTCCATTCATCCAAATTTGAGCCATTGAGATTTGGAATATTGTTATCACCATAGAATGATGAGGAAATGACTGCAATAAATAAGTTTTCCAACATTAAAAACCACAACTAAAATGTAAAAGTAAATAATGAGGTCTACTTTAATTTACTTTTGTCTACTAATTCTAGCAGTCATCACATCATTATCTTTGGATAAATATATATAACACGTAATAGAATTAGAAATATGTTGGCCAAATTACTTGAAAATACCAACATTGCATATGCATTAAAATAGTAAAAATTTTCACCTTTGGCTAAAAATGTTATTAATTTAAAAATATATGCGTATTTGCATCACATTAAACATGTTTAAAATGATCCACCTTTGGGTGGTATCATTATCATGTACATTAAATACAACCCATTGTTATATTTTGAATGTACATTATAACAGCCTTATGGGTTCACTTTGGTGATATGCTCAAGTGACTTAACATCCACAAAGTGATCTAGTTATGATTATGCATATTGGGTGATAGCATCACTGTAAGCACATTAATATTACATAATCCTTGCGTGAACACAAGATATCACACCCAATAGAATCCATTACATACTGAAAATTCGATTCAAGTCTGAAATTGTATGGATGCCTACAACATAATAGTTTTATATGGCCGAACAAATTAACCCCACAACAGTTAGTATTGTACTAATGAGCACAGTTGATTAGAATCACCAAAAGGAAATCATAACTAAGGAATCACGGTGCGGTTGGAGATACCAGATTAAAAGAACACATTTAAGCACTTGCAAATTTGAAGGAGATATTGTAGATTCCATTACATATTGATTCCATTACATAACATACTTGTTAAGTACTTGAGAAACTGTATGTCCTTTACTATAATCTCAAACCACCGTTAGTCAAGATGTTAGTGTACGTTTTCGTACACTACTGAATATGACCAAAGCGATTGGTTTTCTGGAACACTTTCGACAATAAGCATGTGCATTGATTCCTTTAGATGTACCATTGTGGAATTCATCAAAGACAAAAGAAATAGTTTATATGTCAAACCAATATGATGATGATACTCAACATTCAATATTTCGTGATCGGAGAGCCATAAGAAGATACCGAAATTTCCGACCAAAGCGATTGGTTTTGAACAAGATAACAAATTAAAAAGAAGATCCCAGTTTAGCAGGTTGCGTGTTCGTTTCACGTCGGGTTCACCAATACCAATATCAAACAGTCGTATTAGAATCAAAGACGAATCAGTACGTAGAACCCAGATTGAAAACTATACAGGTCATCATTGTCGCACTCTTCACGATTACTCAGACAATCTATCGCATTGCGGAGTAGTAACAAGACGACCATAATGATGGATAATCGCTCTGATACCAATATTATGCATTCATACCCAAATTTGCAGAAGTCTCCATGACGAGTCTGTGACCGGAAGCAACACGTACCACAGCGACACTGCACAGACGGAGGTAGAGCGGAGAAGATGGGGCAGAACGGAGAAATGCTAAGTGAAAGTGTAAGAACGTAAGTTGTTTGGGTGTTGGTTTCTCTTTCCAGATGGGACTCCAAGGGATGGAATGTGTTACAGAATGTTCCACGGAGAGAAGACCAGTCCCAATAAATCGGATTATCTTAATGCCTCTCTAACCATCATGTAGAGGCATGGCGGTTATGGGAAACCTCCCATACCCCAATGGATGCATCCCTTCAGAAAACTTATTAATAATATATGTGTTGTTTATTTTGGGCCACGCTGTAAAGGGATGTTTTTAACACTTGGCCCATTCTTCCTCATTCAACGAGACAATTGATTTGTTGAATTTGTCTGGATAACCCAACTTGGACATGTCATCTACTATTCACATAATTTCTGAGATATATATATCTTATTTTGTGTGTTCCTTGTATACTTAGAAAACAATCGTGTGCATCAATTGTTTTATTTGAAGAGCAGTGTTTCGCGTTACATTTGATATGAATTTCAGCAGACACATTTCAGGGTTCATCCTCGAGCTACTTGCTTCAATCAGAAGTAATTTTTTTAAAATCCCAATATTTGGTGTGTACCTTCAGATAAGCTCGCGAGCTTCTGGAGGGATCCGCAACTTCAGCAGAGCGAGAGAATTAAACTCCAAAATAAAAGGGAGCGGTTCACTGAAAGCATTAATAGCTCCAAGTGCCCGTGTAGAAGAAAGTCAAGTGCTAGTACTTCCTCACATTATTAAAACGTAAACAGGAACAAAGAAGATTCCTCGACATCATCCCTACCCACACTTCAAAACCAGGAAAAGGGTGGGGGGACACCAGTCGTTTCTATCGTAAAGTTCAAATGGAATATACTTGGTTTCTGCTGTCTTTGTCCGCAGAATTCTTTCCTTCATCTGCACGATATTTCTTTTTCTGTTTATTTAGTTATTATACTAGCTCAATATTCTCCGTTCCTTTTTCTCCATCAGTTTGTTACAAAGTATCTTCCTGGACCTACTTTTGATAAGGAGAATACTGGTGTCTGATGTTAGATGTGAATCATGTGACCGCTAAGCACTGGCGTAGTTAGGAATCTTAGTTTGGGAGGGCACCACACAAAGTAACAGTTCACAAATAACTTGTATCTAACATGGAATATAGTCCCATGGGAGAATTTTCTTGCAAAACCTCTCAATTATAGATAAAAAAGTTGTCATGTTATCGATATTTATTTAGAAAAATGTTTCTACATTTAAAATGTTACCGAATAGATAAATTGTATAAATTCAACACAGTTTAGTAATAAATCACTGGAAAAAATGATGTAGCTGATTCCATGAAAGATTTTGATAAACAACGCTTGTAAATTTTGTGACTTCTTCACATTGTGATGTATTCATGGAAATATACTTAGTCTGATTCAATCTTGTAACATATATAATGTAGTATTGTGTCATACCAAAAAGAAAAGGATTTGTATGTTATCCCAGAAAACTAACAAGCGGCGAGTGCTCAAAATAAGATCCAACAACGCAATCTTATATAATCCACTATGAGTACATAGATCCCCACGATCAGGAGTTCACAACCCTTCTTCCCTGGTTAGGCACCTTTTTATCTTATACAAAATATACAAAAAAGTTTCAGACATTACTAATTCGTTACTTTTGCATACATTACATATAAGTAAAACAAATAATATCTATATAAGTGTAAGATCACATACATTTTATCTTTTCTTATAGAAATTGACAAAAATATTGTAATGCGAGTGTTCTTGCATATTTATGGGGAGGTTAGATGAAAAAAAATGAAGGGAATATTTGTTTTACACATGTGGAGATATTGTAGTAGTAAAAAAAATAAGATGGTGTGTGTCGGAGACACATGGGTAATGACAGCTGCTAAGTATTTCATGTGATGTTGAAATCTAATTTATATCCAATTCTTTTCTTATTAAAACCATATTTATATTGTATTTTTTAGAAATTTTGTTGAAGGAAAGGAAGTAAGGGGACGAAAATAGGAAAAGACGAACCGTTGTTGGTAGTCACTCGTCACAGAAAAATCAATTTGACATGATTCCATTACCACCAAGCAAACACACATTTGTTTATTGGGTGACGTTTGATTTCATTCATAGAAAGGAAGAGCGGATTTAGAGTAGTCAGACTTTTAAAGAGATGACCCAACTCTCAGACCCCCGCAACGATAAACGAGGTCTGATATAGTGATCGGGGTTGAACACATAAACAAGGTTGACAGTGTTAAGTACACATGAATCTAACGCTCTTATACTCAAGATAAAGATGGTATTTTAAGGGGTGTTCCCTAAGGAATGATGGCACTCAAACCAAAATAAAGTAAGTAAAATAAAGATAATAAGAACAAACGAATACGAAAATAAAATGTGACAAGTATATAGAAGGAAACTCGGATTGAGTTTCACCTACTAAGACATCTCTCCAACATACAACATTGCCTCTCTCTCTCTCGTATACTCCTATCAAGAATACATGCAATTATCTATAGCGTCTATTCCACTCACTCTCGAGATGAGGATAGATCTAAGTCTAAGGATAGTCTCTCTCGAGATGACCACACGTAAACCACAAAGCATAACATATGATTTAAAGCCTTAGCATTCCAACACTCATGTGTATTCGTACTACTCCATAAAACATAATAAAAGTGATATTACTCTCTCGAGATATCAACTATCAAACATCACAAGATGGTAGCTAAGCATACAAGTGAAGCATTAAAATAGGTGTATGGAGATAATCTTGACAGGAGTATATATATTCAACAAAAAGAGACAATATACATGTTGGGAGAGCCTTAGTGGCTACTCCCAACCCAAGTTAAGGTGTTTATTCTCTCATGCCTGCAGACAGCATAACTGCGTTACAAAAAGACAGATACATGAAGTCCCATGAAATGAGGAGGGAAGTACAGTGGAGTGGAATGATAGATCTAGACAAAGAGAGAAGGAACTTGATATGACACGGTACTTCTTCAGATCTAGATCTGATATGTCGATGGCGCGGGTGATTTTCTTCTCTCGAAGGAGTTTTCAGTCTTCTCTCTCCTCAGCTTCTGCCTTTGGAGATCCAAGTCTGGTGGATGGGATGGAATGGAATGAGTCTGGGAAGTACTAGTACTTTGTGGCCTTCTAGATCTGATCTATGATCTGCTCACTTGACAAGACGGGTGGGTGGCCTATTTATAGGCACACTCCACCAACTTAAGCCTAGACTGCGGTCGCGGTACGGTTTGGGGAGGTGTGAGACCGCAGTCGCGGTCTGCTGTTTATTCCTCCTTTCGTTGTGGTCAAACTTGGTCATGATCTGAATGTGTCTTTGTGGGAGAGGATTGTGGTAGAGGAAGTGATCTCCTTACTTGGTCGTGGTCTGTAGGTAGCTCGCGATCTACAAGAGTTGCAACCCCATTTAGATCACGGGCTTCTTTGAGGTTCGCGGTCTCCCAGGTTCACGACCTCTGGGTTGATCAAGCCTTCTGTAATGACCGCGACCTTAGCAACGATCGCGGCCTCAAGCTGATCATGGACTCAAGCTGATCGTGGTCTGGTTTGAATGCAAAATAACCTCGAGCTTAAAGCTATTGAAGATCTCGACCGTGTTGATATGGTCCTTATTGTACGAGTGGGTCGCGGTCGAGGTAATGACCGCGACTTGAGCTATAAATGTACCTGAAAACAAAGAAAGACGTGTAAGTGAAGTCTTAGGTAAAAAGATGGTAAAATTTTGAGGAAAGCTAGTAAAAGGTATACTAAAAGAGGTATAAAATATATACAAAAAGTACATAAAATAAAGTATTATCAACACTTTTTTAATTACATAACTTGCGGGACTCTCAGTTTCGGTAAATGCGGAAATTGCTCGTCGACTAATAAAGGCATTTACAAAAAATCATAACAGCACTGCTTTCACTCCCACAAAAATACAGGCCCGGAACGAGTAGGGCACCGAAACTGGTCTTCCTTGATTATCTTTTTTTTTGGTGGGGAATAGGGTGCCGTGCCTCTTTACTGATGATCAAAACCAATATGTACAGGAACTGCTCTATCAGAGTGATAGAGAACAGTCAACTATCTAAGCAGGAACAAAAAAGAACTGTACAAAGGAGAAAGGAGAAAAAGGAGAAAGAAAGAAAGAAAGCTCTCTCAACTATCTATACAAGTCAGTGAGAGTAGAAGAGCAGCGAGTCCAAACAAGAGCTGCGGTACTCTTGTAATCAAGGAAAATTCTTCTGTTGCGTTCCTTCCAAATGCCATCTAGAATAAGAATGGCCAAAATTTTCTTCTCCTCCTTCATCTTCACGAGATCTTCCAGCGAGAGAGGAGACTCCCCAAACTTCTCTTGGAAACGCAGCCAAAGCTCAACAAAAAAAGAACAATGGAAGAGAAAATGACTCGAATCTTCCATATTGTCTTCACAAAGGGGGCACCTTGAGGCCATGTTATACCCCAACTTCTGAAGATAATCCATGGTGGCTAACCTCCCATGGAACATTTTCCACAAGAAAATAGAAAATCTTCTAGGAACCTTCGAAGACCATATCCATTTAGACCAAGCAACCTTAGGATACTTCCTCCTAACAATCTCCCATCCATCTTTAAGCTTAAGGAAGTTCTTACCCTTGAAGAGAATGCAATCTTCCATATTAACAGCAGGTTTCTTTTGAATCTTTATAATATCCATCACCACATCCGCACCCCTAAAGCCAAGCTTAGTCCAGTCACCATCAGAAATACAACAATTAACTCTGCAATTAATACCTCTGCCCATTCTAAGCATGTACTGGGCATCGACTTCATCAATCAGCCGTTTTTTGTTACTGAGCCAGGGATCCCTCCACATAAGGAAATGATTCCCATTACCAACAATGAAATCCACCTCCTCCATCAAATCATTCCTTCGACTAAGAAGCCTCTTCCACACCCAAGAAGAGTTGTATCTAGCCTTGGTAGACCAAAGGGATTCATCTTTAACATATCTTTCATGAATCCATTTCACCCAAAGAGCTTCCTTGTTAGTAGCCAGATTCCAAAGATTCTTTATAACACCAGCATTAGACCAGTCATCTAAGGAACGGATACCAAGTCCACCTTTATCTTTAGGCCTGCATATAGATTTCCAGGAAATCGTATGGAGATGCTTCTTTTCCTCAATATCATTCCAAAGAAAATTCCTCAGCAACTGTTATATTTCTTTAGTAACAGATTTTGGAAGGGGAAAAGCCGCAGACCAAAAAATATTGTAAGAGGATAAAGTAGAAATAACAAGCTCAAGTCTACCAGCTTGAGATAGGAAACGACCTTTCCAAGAGTCCAGCTTTTTCTTCACTCTATCAATGATAGGCAAACAGAGATTTCTAGAGAGCCTTCCAGTAAATAGAGGAAGACCCAGATACCTGACCGGAAGGGATTGAACCTCAATATACAAAATATCCATGATCTTATTATTAATAACATTCTTAGAGACAAAGAGCTGCCTTTTAGAGGTGTTAAGCTGAAGACCAGAGACATTACTGAAGTCTTTAAGGACATGTTTAAGACCAATAGCATTCCTCTCATCAGCTCTAGAAAAGATGAGAAGGTCATCAGCGAAGATAATATGAGAAATACCCAGCCTATCCGACGCCTTAATCGGGTCCAACTCACCCTTATGAACAGCAGCTTTGATGATACTCGAAAACCCTTGCATGGCTACCACAAAAAGAAAAGGAGACAATGGATCCCCCTGCCTCACGCCATTAGAGGCTTCAAACTGACCAGAGGGGCTGCCATTGACCAGCACCTTATAGGAAGCAGAGGAGAAAGTTTCATTAATCCAATTTAACCATCAAGGAGGAAAACCCATCCTATCAAGCATGAAAAGAATATAATCTCTTCTAACTGTATCAAAAGCTTTAGCTAAGTCCGCCTTGACGCACAGATTCTTCTGGGGACCAACAAAAGTGCTCAAAATATCATTGGCAAGAACAATAGCATCACGTATGAATCTGCCATGAATGAAAGCAGCTTGATTTTGATCAATCAAATCCGGGAGAATGAACTTGACCCTATTGGCCATCACCTTTGTGATGATCTTATACACAAGATTACAGAGAGAAATAGGTCTGAAGTTTTTCAAGCTATTGGCACCCTGCACCTTAGGAATCAAGGTGATAAGAGTGCTATTACACTCCTTCAACAACTTCCCCGAACTAAAAAAGCCTTTAACAACAGCAATGACATCACAGCTAATAATATCCCAACATGTTTTAAAGAAGACTGCATTAAAGCCGTCTGGACCAGGGCTTTTATCATCCTTCATGGCTTTCACAACATCTTCAATTTCAATAGAGGTAACGATACTACAAAGGGAATCAAACTGAGCATTAGAAATCCTAGGAACAATCCAGTCATCCTTCCAAGTGACAAGATGATTAGGAGCACCATTAAAAATGTTTTCATAGTAATCCTTCACTTTACACTGTATCATCTCAGCATCATATATAGGAGTATCATTATCATCAAGGAGCACATTAATAGAGTTCGAAATTCTCCTAGATTTGAGAGATGCATAAAAGAAAGAAGTATTCTTGTCGCCCAACTTCAACCATTGAATCCTACTTTTTTGTCTGATCAAACTCTCTTCATCTTGAGCAGCTTTATGAGCCTTATTCCTCCACTCAATCACCGAAGCTTGAAGAGCCTGATTATTAGGGTCAGTCTCTAAAGCCTTTTGCAAGGAGCAGACAGTGTCTTGTAAATCCTTAGCCTTCAAAACAAGATTTCCCACAGAACTCCTATTCCATTGCTTAAGAGCTTTAGAAACAAGTTCAAGTTTCCTGTATAATCTAAACATGGGAGTACCTGTAATCTCAGAATTGAGCCAAGCATTTTTAACAACATCCTTAAACCCATCCTGAGAAATCCAAGCATTTATAAAACGAAAGGGAGTAGGAGATTTCTTTTCCATATCCAATCTCAAGACCAGAAGTTTATGATCACTGAAAATAGAGAAAACCACTTCAGCCCAGCAATAAGGAAAAGAAGAAAGGAAATTAAGATCGCAAAGGATACGATCAATTCTAGAAAAGGTGCTTCTTCCGGATCTGCTATGACTGTCCCAAGTAAAGAAGGGACCCTTAGCACTCATTTCCATAAGGCTAGTCTTCTCCATTGCAGCATTGAACTCCCTCATACTTCTTTTAGTGGGAGGATGTTTGCCCAGTTTGTCCCCAGCAAATCTAACCGAGTTAAAGTCCCCCATAACACACCAGTTATAAGGATTAGAGATAGAATAATTCACTAAGGAATCCCATAAACGAGGCCTGTCAGCATCGGCGTTAGCCCCATAAACAACAGACAGGGACATATGTATACTATCCTTCACGATAGAGCAGTGGATGACTTGATCATTAGCTCCCACCTTAGTGATGTTGATATCTCTGTCCCACCAAATAACAATGATCCTTGTATATAGGTAAAAATGAGAATTGTCAATGAAGAAAGCATCTAACCAAATGCTTCTAATAAAACTGATAATATCCTCTTTGTTAACTCTGTATTCCAACAGAATAAAGATATCCGGTTTGATCCTTTCAACCTCCTTTCGAATGTGAGGGATCTTGCAGCCACCTCCCCGCACATTCCAAGAAACAATAGTAAGAGGTTTAACCATTAGGGACTGTGGGTGAGTCCCCAGTTTCAGTTTCCTAGAATTCAACTTCTCCCTCATCTATACTTGCATTGTCTGCCAAGCTTGATAGAGGTGAATATTTGTTTATAATGACATGAATGTTCCATGTAGTATGCTTTGGAGCCATTCTCAGAGGGAACTTGTGCCCTTTCTTCTTCTTTATCTCCCAATATGCAACAGGGGAGGCAACTGGTGAAGTAAGAGGGGTAACCACATTCTTCGCGATATCAGCAGAAGTAACAACAGATAGAGTAACAAGGGGGGTGGCCACATTCTCTGTAATATCGGCAGAACTAGCAGAAGACAGAGAAGCTTCAGTCACCTCGATAACCCCCTCATTAGCATCTATGAATATATCAACATCTTCTTCTAGATGAACAGGTTTGGGCTTCCATACCTTCCTTGGTTTCTTTCTATGTTCAAGCTCCTACACTTTTTTTACCCCACACAAAGCAGATTCATGCCCAAACAGGCCGCACGACAAACATCTTGCAGGCTCCCATTCATACTCGAAGGTGATTGTGTCACACTGACCATCTTCCCCAACAATCTCAAGCTCTTTAGGAAACGAGAAGTCCATGGGGATAAGAACTTGCAGCCTAGCAAACTCTAGACGACGGAATTCAGCAGTGAACCTGTCAGGCTTAAGAGGTCGTCCCATGTATGAGCCAATGTAGTTGAACATTTCAGTATCCCACAGCTCCAACGGCAGGTTGTGTATCTTTACTCAGATCGGAATCTTAGTAAGCTTCAGTTTCTCCAATGGTTCTCCTCTTTCCCATCTTTTGATAATTAGAGGTTTCCCCGCTACAAACCAGGGACCCCCATCTACTGCAGTCAGTAAATCCTCGTCATTATTAAACATCACGATGAAGAATCCTCTACCCCTAGATCTGATTTTGATTGTGCCTTTGGCTTTCCATATCGTCGCAAGGTGACGATCTAGCTCTGGCCAGTGCAGCTTCAGACCAACCACATAACCAGCTGCCGTCCTTCTCCACCTCTCAACATTCCTCTCAGCAATTAATTTTGGATACTGGAGCTTGCCATCTATCATCTTCACTTCCATTTTACTCAGCTTCACAGGCCCCACACTGTCACACCCCGATCTCACACTAACCACTGATCACGAGATTAGGGCGCGACAGAGGGATTATCACATAAACAAATCACTAAGAACTTTTTCTTTTTAACACCTCGTAATGATATCTGGATATTGCTGTAAACTAAAACATAGTAAACTATTGCGGTAGCATTTCAATTAAACTGGCTAGAGAACATAAACAGAGTTTACAACATCTAACATTGTTTAACAGAAAGTAAACATAACAAATAATTTACATCTTTATACACATTCCACATACACACTCTCTCTCACCCACATCATGTCCCAAGGACCGAGGGGAAAGGACTAAGAGACCTCTAACTAAACTAACTACATATACCTTCTACAGATTAAGAGTTAGGATGAAAAGATCCTTCCGATTCCTGGAACTGTCGCTGACCTAAAAATGTTTGAGTAGAGGAATGAGCCTACTCGCTCAGTGAATGATATTTCACTTAGCCATCATCGGATAACTCCATATTTTACATTTAACAGGAATATGCAAATAAAATAACAAACTGAGCAGTTCTAATTAAAACAGTGCAATTATCGCAGAAAAAGTATACTGAACATTTCAAGAACAAGTATTATAAATTCTAAATCTGAACATACACAAGTTTCATATTAATCTACCTTAATTCTATGTGATCATCTTTTAACTTATGCCCTGATCATAAGCAGTGTACTCTGCATATAAAGTCTCGTAGCGAACTACGAACCCACCGTACAAGACTTAGCGACACACCCGGGAAATGCTAAGTCTGACTGCCGTCCTGGTCTGCGTCAGGACTCTCAGGCTCACACGGCCTCACTGCACTCTCAAAGAGTGTACTCTAGACTCCTCCTCTAACCTGACCACACAGGAGGAGAGTCTGGGTTACCACTGTGACACACGCACAAATTATTGTTGAATAACCCCTATTTACTCCAGTGCCACCGTGACACACACACAGATTATTGTTGAACACTGCCTCTCTGTCCTCATGCCACCGTGACACACGCACGGATTATTGTTGAACACGAGCCATCGACCATCTAGACACACGCTAGGTAGGTCGTTTCACCCCTAAGGCATAGACCTCTCAAAGGGGTTCTACGGTGTCAGGGCACCTAAGTCTAACACATTTTATTATAACAAGAAAACTCTTATAACATTGTGTCTCTCTCTCACATATTCGACTACTGGAATATACTGTAATTCTGCAATTCACTAGCTGAAACTAGAAATTCAAGTTTCATAACATTTCTATATATAGTGCAACAACTATTCACTTATATCGCAATAACTCATAACTCAGCTATGCTTTCATGCAAACAGATTCGTTCACTGTAAATAGATTTCATATCTATTCCACGTCTCTATACTGATTTCATATTACTGAACATTCAAATATAATGTATTGAAAGGAATACTCAACCTGAAATACTTTATCACATTTGTTCGCATCTTACTGAAATTACACGTAAGGCATGCACATTTATATTACTAATCATTTCATTTCGTTTGAACTATGCAATTTAAAAGTCTAAGGATGTTAACTATGCTCGGCATCCGGGTAATCTCTATTACCCACATATACACATAAACATCATTTTCATATATGTAATATCTACAATTAAACGAGTTAAACCTTGATAATTAAGTGAGATAATACTCACCCAATTCGGTGTGTTCGTATACACCGAAAACGTCCACAAACACGCCTAATTCTGCTTTTCTGCAACTTTGCACCCCGTGCAACTGATTTGCACCCCATGCAATCTGGGCAGAAACACTTCTATTCTATTTTTCTGCAACTTTGCACCCCGTGCAACTGATCTGCACCCCGTGCAACTGATCTGCACCCCGTGCAACTGATCTGCACGCCGTGCAAACTGGCCGACTTTCTGTCTTGTTTTCTGTAACTTTGCACGCCGTGCAAACTGATTTGCACGTCGTGCAACCTGTGCAGAAACGGAAATTGCAGAAGTAAAAGAGGAGCTCGGGGTCGATTCGGTGGACGATTCTTGCTCGAATCACTCCTATAGCTTCGGAATGACCTAGCAAGCAGTTGGCAAGAAGAAAGAACGGAGGGGAAGCGTCGTTCGCTCCCTAGACCATCTCCATGGTCGGCCTCTTCGCGGCTGCAGGAGGAAGAGGAAGGTGAAGAAGAAGAAGGGGCTGCTAGGTTCGGGCGGCTAGGCGTCGGCATCGACGGCGAGGAGCTGACTGCTGGGAGCTGCGATCTCCCTTCTCTCCCGCTCTCAGATCCTCTCCCTCACTCACTGCCAACGAACGGTAGAAGGAATGGAAACGAAATGAAATACTTCATTTCCAGAGTCGGCTAACAGAGTTAAAAAGGGAAAACTGAAGGAAAGGATAAGGAAGGGTGCCCAGGGGGCCGGATGCAAATTACCCAAGAACTTTCAGAAATTACATATAGGTCCCTGCTCGCTAAAAAGCTCATATCTTTTTACTCGTAGGTCGGTTTCGCGTGATTTCTCTGGCAACGGATCAAGCACAAACTTGTCCTCAACCTCAGGACAAGAGAGCAAGCTATTGATACATTAACACTAGCTCAAAGCTCAAAACACTATTAACAAAAGCAAGTACTCATCTCAACATAACTAGTTCAATTATGCACTAACCAAGGTACTTACTGGTAAAACGAAATGTGGGTCATAACAATCTCCCTCCCTTATAAGAATTTCATCCCGAAATTCCTAAAAGAGAAAAGGAAACTTGTTACGCATCTCTGATTCAAGCTCCCACGTAGCTTCCTCTATATTGTGATTCCTCCACAAAACATTCACTAAAGATAACTCGCGATTCTTAAGCATCTTGATTTGGTGATCAACTATATGCACTGGTCCTTCCACGTAGGACACATCTGTCCTAAGCTGTGCCGGTACTGGATCTAAAATCTTTTCTGTACCGGGATGACACTTCTTCAGCATAGGCACATGAAACACATCATGAAGATTTGCCAACTCATACGGCAAATCCAACCTGTAGGCTACAGGTCCAATCCTCTCAACGATAGGATATGGGCCCATATACCTAGGAGTCAATTTACCTCTCTTGCCAAACCTTAGCACTCCTTTCCACGGTGAAACTTTTAGATAAACCTCATCACCAACCTCAAACTCAAGAGGTCGACGCCGTCTCTCTGCATAACTTTTCTGCCTGTCCTGAGCAGCCTTCAACTGCTCCCTGATCACAGATATCTCCTCTGTAGTCATATCGACTATCTCAGGTCCAAGAATTTCTTTCTCTCCAACCTCGTACCAACAAACTGGTGATCTATACTTCCTACCATATAGAGCTTCATATGGGGCCATTCCAAGACTAGAATGGTAGCTGTTGTTATATGCAAACTCCATCAGGCTTAAGTGTTCTTCCTAGTTACCTCTGAACTGCAGAACGCATGCTCTTAGCATGTCTTCAAGAGTCTGAATGGTCCTCTCAGACTGACCATCTGTCTGCGGGTGAAACGCTGTACTGAACCTCAACCTTGTGCCCAACGCACGATGTAACTAATCCCAAAACCTGGATGTGAACTTAGGGTCTCTGTCAGAAATAATGGAAACTGGAATACCGTGCAATCTAATTACCTCGTCCACATATATCTTGGCCAGCTTCGGAACATCAAAGGTTGACTTGACAGAAAGAAAGTGAGCAGACTTAGTAAGTCTATCCACAATCACCCATATCGAGTCCGAACCTCTAGGCGTCCTGGGTAACCCTACCACGAAATCCATCGTGATGTGTTCCCATTTCCATTCAGGTATAGAAAGCGACTGCAAGGTACCAGCAGGTTTCTGATGCTCAGCTTTAACCTGCTGACACACTCCACATCTAGCCACGTACTCAGCCACATCTCTTTTCATACCAGACCACCAGTACAGCTCTTTGAGATTCCTGTACATTTTTGTGTTACCTGGATGCATAGCATACATAGAAGCATGCGCTTCTTCAAGAATCTGCTCTTTCAGCTCACTGTTCCCAGGTACACACAACCTGTCATGAAGATACAACACACCATCGTCAGAAAACCTGAATTCTGACCTTTTACCTTCTGACATATCCTGCATAACCTGCCACAACTCGTCATCACACTGTTGCAACACCTTAATCTGATCATAGAAAGTAGGTTTGACCTGCATCTGAGTAATCAACCCACTCTGTCCAGACACATCCAAGTCTAAGTTTAACTTTCGCATATCTACAAGCAAGTCTCTCTTGAAACATGCCATAGAAAATGCATCAGCTGTTGAACTTGACTTCCTACTCAAGGCATCTGCCACAACATTCACTTTACCAGGATGGTAATCGATTGTCACCTCATAATCCTTGATCATCTCAAGCCATCTTCGCTGTCTCAGATTCAAATCCTTCTGAGTGAAGATATACTTCAAACTCTTATGCTCTGTAAACACCTGACATGTCTCACCATACAGGTAGTGACGCCATGTCTTAAGAGCATGAACTATAGCAGCTAATTCCAGATCATGAGTAGGGTAGTTCTCTTCGTTCTTCTTAAGCTGTCTAGATGCATAGGCCACAACCTTGCCTTCTTGCATCAACACACAGCCTAAACCTCTCCTGGAAGCATCGTAGAACACTGTATAACCTTTATCTGCCTCTGGAAAAACCAACACTGGCGCTGTGGTCAACTTCCTCTTCAAGATCTGAAAACTCTTCTCACAGTTATCAGACCAAACAAACGGTGCATTCTTCCTCATCAAACGTGTCAAGGGTGATGCTAGCACACTGAAGTTCTGTATAAACCTTCTGTAATAGCCTGCTAAACCCAAGAAACTTCTAATCTCAGTAGGAGTCTTAGGCTGTTCCCACTGAAGTATAGAATCAACTTTCTTAGGGTCAACGCTAACTCCATCTCTCGAGATAACATGTCCAAGAAATGCTACCTCGGCCAACCAGAACTCACACTTGCTAAACTTAGCATACAGCTGGTGTTGCCTCAACAACTACAACGCTACTCTCAGGTGTTGCTCATGCTGTACATCATCTCTGGAGTAGATCAGAATATCATCTATAAAGACTACAATAAACTGATCTAGGAACGGTTTGAAAATCCGATTCATCATATCCATAAAGGCTGTTGGGGCATTGGTCAGCCCAAACGACATGACCAGAAACTCATAATGCCCATACCTGGTTCTGAAAGCTATCTTGGGAATATCAGAGGCCTTTATTCTGAGCTGATGATATCCATATCTCAAATCTATTTTAGAGAAGATCGTCGCTCCACGCAACTGATCAAACAGATCGTCTATTCTCGGCAAAGGATACTTGTTCTTAATAGTGATCTTGTTCAGTTGCCTGTAGTCTATACAGAGACGCATGGTACCATCCTTTTTCTTAACAAACAGGACTGGAGCACCCCACGGCGAAGAACTGGGTCTGATGAAACCCTTATCCAGCAACTCCTGCAGCTGCACCTTGAGTTCCTTCAACTCTGCAGGTGCCATTCTATAAGCTGGCAGTGCTACCGGATGACTACATGGATATACCTGAATCTCAAAATCAATGTCTCTGACAGGAGGTAAGCCTGGCAACTCTTTTGGAAAAACATCAGAAAACTCACTAACTACCGGCACATCATAAACACTAGCGGTGCTCTTCTCTGTTATAGTGTCAACCACATGAGCAAGGAACGCTTCACATCCTTTTTGTAGCATCTTATCAGCTACTGCAGCTGATATAATGCACGTAGGCAGAACTTTCCTGTTTCCAGTAAAGACACAAGAAAATTCACCTTGTTGAAAGGTAGCTTCCTTATTCCAACAATCGAGTTGCACTCGATATGTCTCAAGACAATCCATACCCAAGATGACTTGAAAAGTATTTACATCCAAGGGTATGAGATTAGCAGCAAAGGTGTAACCTCCAAAAGATAACAAACATCCGGGACAGAACTCAGATAAAACTTTTGGTCCACCTAGTGGAACCCTCAACACTAACTCATCTACCAACTCTTGAGTTAACAGATTAAGTTCACCAACTAAAGAACGTCGTATGAAAGAGTGAGTAGCACCCAGATCTATCAAAACTGATACTGGTATACTATTAAACAAAAGCATCTCTCCTGTAACGACTTGTGAAGAAATTATACCTTCCTGAGGTGTCAAAGAGAAGAAACGCGCTGAAGCTCTCCCTCTGCACGCTGTCCTCTCTGACCACTTCTGCCACTGGGCACACCACCACCTCTAGAACCGAAAGCCACAGAAGAACTCAATCCTTCCACTGGAGGTTGTCTCTGGACATCATGAAACTGGGGCTGAAAAACTGGTGATGCTGCTGGTTGAAGCTGAGGGCAAAACTTCTTTTTATGTCCCATCTGACCACAATGATAACAACCTCGAAATTCTGAACCCTGACACTGACCAGAGTGTGATCTTCCACAAGTATTACATACTCGCGTTTCCTGCCTCAGTGGACCAGTCACAGAGGTAGATGATCCAGATGGCCGCCCATAAGAAGAAGATGTCACCTCACCAGATCTTGGTCTGCTGAAACAACCAACACTGCGTCCCAGCTTGGAGAAGAAACATCTACCTCCACCTCTGTACCCACTACTGGACTGTCTTCCACTAAAATCCGCAGACCTCTTCTTAGTCTCAGATATCTTATCAGCAGTCACAGATTCTTCAACCTGTCTGGCCGCCTCAACGAACTCACCAAAATTCTCTTTGTTCCTCCTACTAGTAGCAGAAACTGTATGCCGAATCTCTGACCTCAGCCCTTCCTGAAACCTTCTACATCTCTCTATGTTATCAGGTACAAGATGAGGACAGAAGTTCACCAACCTGGTGAAAAGCGCTTCATATTCTGTAACTGACATGCTTCCTTGCTTAATGTTCTGTAACTGCCTGGTTTTCTCATTAATGAAAGTGGGTGGATAAAATTTAAGATGGAACTCCTCAGAGAAATCATGCCAATTAAGCTCTGAACCTCTCCTTTTATCCTCCACACCGTGCCACCACAACTCTGCATCGCCCGTCAAAAGATAAACTGTGTGATTAATCTTTTTCTCTTCTGGAAGCTCCATCAGGCGAAAGACCTTCTCTATTTGTCTCAACCACTCATCAGCCTCAGCGGGATCTGTAGTACCACTGAATTCTATACCACCAAGCTTCTTCACAAGCTCATAAGATCGCATCAAATCCTTACTGTTGGTAGAAGTAGAAGCTCGCCTATCAGCCTTGTATCTCTCTCTGGTCTCCAGAAACATCCTGTACATACGGGATGCTTCATCCACATGGTCACCACCACCTGGACCTATGTACAGAGGATCAGGGCCAACATGACTCTCGGCATGGTCATCATGACCAAAACCTCTTCCTGCCATCTGCAATAATATAACAGAATATTTCCTGTTAGAAAACTGTAGATAGAAGAAAGACACCTAAACCTTAATCCTATTGGTCTCTTATCGTCCCCTGACTTGGACTCTGAGTAACTATGTACTCAACCTAAGCTCTGATACCAAAAGATGTCACACCCCGATCTCACACTAACCACTGATCACGAGATTAGGGCACGACGGAGGGATTATCACATAAACAAATCACTGAGAACTTTTTCTTTTTAACACCTCGTAATGATATCCGGATATTGTTGTAAACTAAAACATAGTAAACTATTGCGGAAGCATTTCAATTAAACTGGCTAGAGAACATAAACAGAGTTTACAACATCTAACATTGTTTAACAGAAAGTAAACATAACAATTAATTTACATCTTTATACACATTCCACATACACACTCTCTCTCACCCACACCATGTCCCAAGGACCGAGGGGAAAGGACTAAGAGACTTCTAACTAAACTAACTACATATACCTTCTACAGATTAAGCGTTAGGATGAAAAGATCCTTCCGATTCCTGGAACTGTCGCTGACCTGAAAATGTTTGAGTAGAGGAATGAGCGTACTCGCTCAGTGAATGATATTTCACTTAGCCATCATCGGATAACTCCATATTTTACATTTAACAGGAATATGCAAATAAAATAACAAACTGAGCAGTTCTAATTAAAACAGTGCAATTATCACAGAAAAAGTATGCTGAACATTTCAAGAACAAGTATTATAAATTCTAAATCTGAACATACACAAGTTTCATATTAATCTACCTTAATTCTAAGTGATCATCTTTTAACTTATGCCCTGATCATATGCAGTGTACTCTGCATATAAAGTCTCGTAGCGAACTACGAACCCACCGTACAAGACTTAGCGACACACCCGGGAAATGCTAAGTCTGACTGCCGTCCTGGTCTGCGTCAGGACTCTCAGGCTCACACGGCCTCACTGCACTCTCAAAGAGTGTACTCTAGACTCCTCCTCTAACCTGAGCACACAGGCGGAGAGTCTGGGTTACCACTGTGAAACACGCACAGATTATTGTTGAATAACCCCTATTTACTCTAGTGCCACCGTGACACACGCACGGATTATTGTTGAACACTACCTCTCTGTCCTCGTGCCACCGTGACACACGCACGGATTATTGTTGAACACGAGCCACCGACCATCTAGACACACGCTAGGTAGGTCGTTTCACCCCTAAGGTACAAACCTCTCAAAGGGGTTCTACGGTGTCAGGGCACCTAAGTCTAACACATTTTATTATAACAAGAAAACTCTTATAACATTGTGTCTCTCTCACACATATTCGACTACTGGAATATACTGTAATTCTGTAATTGACTAGCTGAAACTAGAAATTCAACTTTCATAACATTTCTATATATAGTGCAACAACTATTCACTTATATCGCAATAACTCATAACTCAGCTATGCTTTCATGCAAACAGATTTGTTTACTGTAAATAGATTTCATATCTATTCCACGTCTCTATACTGATTTCATATTACTGAACATTCAAATATATTGTATTGAAAGGAATACTCAACCTGAAATACTTTATCACATTTATTCGCATCTTACTGAAATTACACGTAAGGCATGCACATTTATATTACTAATAATTTCATTTCGTTTGAACTATGCAATTTAAAAGTCTAAGGATGTTAACTATGCTCGGCATCCGGGTAATCTCTATTACCCACATATACACATAAACATCATTTTCATATATGCAATATCTACAATTAAATGAGTTAAACCTTGATAATTAAGTGAGATAATACTCACCCAATTCGGTGTGTTCGTATACACCGAAAACGTCCACAAACACGCCTAATTCTGCTTTTCTGCAACTTTGCACCCCGTGCAACTGATTTGCACCCCGTGCAATCTGGGCAGAAACACTTCTGTTCTATTTTTCTGCAACTTTGCACCCCGTGCAACTGATCTGCACGCCGTGCAAACTGGCCGACTTTCTGTCATGTTTTCTGTAACTTTGCACGCCGTGCAAACTGATTTGCACGCCGTGCAACCTGTGCAGAAACGGAAATTGCAGAAGTAAAAGAGGAGCTCGGGGTCGATTCGGTGGACGACTCTTGCTCGAATCACTCCTATAGCTTCGGAATGACCTAGCAAGAAGTTGGCAAGAAGAAAGAACGGAGGGGAAGCGTCGTTCGCTCCCTATACCATCTCCATGGTCGGCCTCTTCGCGGTTGCAGGAGGAAGAGGAAGGTGAAGAAGAAGAAGAAGGGGCTGCTAGGTTCGGGCGGCTAGGCGTCGACGTCGATGGAGAGGAGCTGACTGCTAGGAGCTGCGATCTCCCTTCTCTCCCGCTCTCAGATCCTCTCCCTCACTCACTGCCAACGAACGGTAGAAGGAATGGAAACAAAATGAAATACTTCATTTCCAGAGTCGGCTAACAGAGTTAAAAAGGGAAAACTGAAGGAAAGGATAAGGAAGGGCGCCCAGGGGGCCGGATGCAAATTACCCAAGAACTTTCAGAAATTACATATAAGTCCCTTCTCGCTAAAAAGCTCATATCTTTTTACTCGTAGGTCGGTTTCATGTGATTTCTCTGGAAACGGATCAAGCACAAACTTGTCCTCAACCTCAGGACAAGAGAACAAGCTAATGATACATTAATACTAGCTCAAAGCTCAAAACACTATTAACAAAAGCAAGTACTCATCTCAACATAACTAGTTCAATTATGCACTAACCAAGGTACTTACTGGTAAAACGAAATGTGGGTCATAACACACACTCTCCTTCTTAAACAAGTCCGACCACTGGGTCGACCCCTGTGCCACTTTAACATTGCCTGCAATGGGAATGGAGTTGCGCGCACCCGGAGGCTCCTTCTCTTCTGGATCCGGAGGTTTGGGCTCCACTGGAGGCGCCGAGCTCGCTTCCAAAGTCGCCTCCACTGCCGTCTCCGATGTCGCCTCCGATGTCGCCACCACAGTCACCACAGCGCTCATCGCCACAGCCAATTTGGACTTGTAGGATCAAGATCTTACACTTCCTCTTCCTTGATTATCTAACATTGAACATCATATTGTATGGATATATTGCGATATTTAGTGACAACGGGTAAGGCATGTGCCCTCCCGTGCCACCATGTCGCTTCGCTACTGCCGCTAAGTCTGCTAGCACAGCACGGGATCATTTTTCTGGTAAGTAACAACACAAATGTTTTTGTTTCGGCATAAAAATATTCTGTTAAAGACAAAAAAAGATATATTCATTTTTCAGGATAAAGTTTTTTTTATAGAAGTGAGCAATCGGTTCATTCTTTCAGTTAAGGTAAATTTGGTACGGTGAATCAATTAATTTCTAGTGTCATACAATAACTGTTAAACTAATCGATATAAGTTTGGATGATTCAGTTTTGGTTAATGTCAAATCTAGTCATAATGTGAATAATCAAGTAACATTAAATTTTCAATTATGATGTCATAGTAGTACTGCATATAAGTGTAAAGATTATGAAGGTTTGCTAAGGCTGATTGGTATATAAATAGAGAGATTCTATCATAATCAAAGCATGATTAATCAGTTAATTCATTTAACTAAATTAAAAGTTATTTTTAATCAATGTAATAACAGTTTAACAAACTAACCAAAATATATTAACCAGAATTTGATCCAATTATGAAAATTTCTGATAGAATTTGATCATAATTGATTAATCATTCAGTTAATTGGTTATGATTTAATTATTTTCACCTCGAACTTTTTCATGATGTCACATATAATTAGTGTTTAGCTTGATCCAACTAAGTGTGGAATTATTTTTTTCTTTCTGTTGATAAATACGAGAGGCTGTTATCGGTACAAAAGGCACCAGCGAAGTTGAATCTGCATCTACATGCTGGCGGCAGGCTTGGCATACATGGATGCCAGGAAGTTAGCAAATCCATGATTAAATAGAATATCCGAAGACAATTTGCTTCAGAGATGCGACCCTCTCCGTCGATTTTTATAGAAATAAAAATATTTGATGGAGTGGAACTCTTCGAGTGTTGGCACATATATTTTTAACAAATCCTTGCAACGACGCATGTAACTTTCTTTTGTATCTATGATACGGTTTTGTAAGGGCATGTAATTGGAGGTGTAATATCTCATAAGTGACAATTCCGAAGAGGAAGGCACACAAAAGAACGAAGATAATGAATTATGACATTGTTGGATGAAGATGCTTATGTTGTTTTCTGCATGGAACAAAGAAAGGATATGGATAATTCTCACAACCCCATTTCAACTACATCACACACTACATTATAGGTTGAAAAAAGAGGTGGAATCCAATATTGTGGTGTACAATCAATGATGTGAAACATGCCTTGAGAATAACATACATTTACTAAATAGAAAACTTGTATTTACATAATGAGGCTCAACATTTTGACCCTCTCCACAAGTTTGGTCAAACATGCTGCAATAACACGGATGGGAAATGCTCAAGATCTGAAAACCCACCAAAGGCCTCTCCCCACCTCAAACATTCTCAAATAACACAAATACAAATTACAAAACACACCATCACCCCCAAACCCACCTCAATATTGTATTCTCTAAACTGGTCTTAGACATTCCTTCTTTTTTCTTTGCGAAATTTCTTTTTCTTTTTCTATACAATTTTTGTAATAAGTGTTCAAAAATAAGAAGAAAAGGAGAGATCATAATTACAAAACCCTTAGGTCAAATAATAAACAATAAAGGAGTAAGTATACTCCACCACGAGTGCAATAGAGAAAAAAGATCAAAAAAGCTCTATATATGACAAAACACCAGGAACCAGTAAAAATGACATGAAGATGATGATAAATATCTATTTATCTATTTATTACATCTTTTAGATATCTCTTTAGGATTGTTCTCATTATTATTTTTATAGTTTTAGAATTAATTATTCTAGTTTATATTTTGTCTCTTTAATTGGAGTTTTAACTATATTTGTTTGGTTTTTAGATACCGCTCATTGCTTATGGTGTCATAAGTTGGTTATGGACATTCACTGCCATCGTAAATTGGGACCTATATGGTCACACACATAGGATGTACCTAGAATAGGATTTTATTCATGAATAATGTTTAACTTGATTACCAAGGTGTTAGGTATTCAATTTAAACAACAATCGTTGGAATTGACTGACTGGACTGTGAACTGACTGGTTCAAGTGTTGAATCGATCGATTCAAGTGTCAGGTCAATTTGAACTAATATTGGTAGTTAATACTCTGATACGACCAGTTCACCAAGTGAACCGATCGACTCAGATGTATGAACTGAATGGTTGAGGTTATGAACCAGGTGTTTGGTTGATCAATGTGATTGGATCAAGGATTGATGTTCACGTCATGTTATGCATTAATTGAATATTAATTTTCTATACAATTGCAATTGAGAAACATAATGAAGAGATCGATTCAAGGGTTGAACCGATCGATTCACATGTGAACCGACTGGTTCAGCCATTAACCGATTGGTTCAACGTTCACAAGTTGTAGAAAATTCATGAAAATCTGTCTCTTCAACTCCCATTCAGACTCGAAGTCCTGACCCTGACCTCCTATAAATAGAGGGGTAGTGGAGGAATTCCAGAGAAACAAAAATAATATCTAACAATTGTTGTACTCTCATAGTTGTGGTAACATAAGAACTCGAGCAAGTCCTTCCCATCAGAGTGAGGGATAGCAAGGGAGAGCAATTCATAGCTAGCACACTGACCAGAATGGACAACTCTTTCTTGTCCATTCATCTAAAATGACAGGAGTTCTTGATTATCCGTATGTTCTTGATTGTCTGCATGGACTACTACAAAGGAGAGGAAGCCTTTGCCACCTTCGAGGAGGACACAGTCTACTGTCATTTGTGGTGTTGCACTCGGAGGTTGTTGTTGATGACTGCTCGAATGTTGGTTGAAGAAGAAGCACATTGTTGTAAAGAAAATTTACTGGACTTGCTCTAAGATCAGGTATATCTCTTACAACCCTCATTCCCATTACATAGTATTTGACATGATCTACTATCTAAGGAGAATATGACACTGAAATTTTTGTTTCTATTGCAGTATCTGATGACATATTTCCCAACATCTGTAACGTAGAATCAATTGGTACTCAACTAGTGTCATACATAATCTAAGACAATGGACATGTGTCGTAAGTAAAAAAATTGTGCATGGTCAACCTATAGAGAAACAAGAAGTACTTGTTATCATTGAGATAACTCACATGCCTTAAAGCCCTGGGGTCCATGATGTAGTAGGTATTTTTAAGGAGTGGGACCCGATAGGGAATCCACTCCTTACTAATATGTCAGGAACAAATTCATCTATTTCAAAAACACTAAAAAGATATGTTGGAATAGGTGTAAATTTCTCATTACTCGAATAATGGTACTAAAAAAGACCAAGGTGTAGCAGTGTAATAATATATCATGGCTATATTCAATTTTATACAAGATTGTGAATTATTCTCCCATAAAATGGCTTACATGAAAGAAACACATCAGGATCTAAGTAGAGGGATATCCAATTTTCCCAAGTCTATCTCCCACTAAGAGTCATCTTCATAAGTCAGGTCCACATATGCATGTCATTTCCTCCGTGTCCTACACCTGGGGCTACTAGCATACCCTAGAAGAGAAGACAAAAGATGGAAATTATCAACATACAAGTCGGTATGAGCATATTAATCAGAGAGTGAGCAATATAAGAGAAAACAAGATATCAGATATGTCAAGGATTCTAATAGAAAAGAAAAGTACCATATCAAAAGGATATGAATTTCAAACAAAATGATAATCAAGAATAACAGATTTCTTGCCTTAAAATGATGCCACAATAATAATATTAAAATTATAGCAGTGCATGTAAACAAACATAGACTAAGATTATTTCAAGCAGGATTGGGACACCATAGGATCTCAAACTATAAGTATTGGGTGGAAAAGGCATGTCATATATATATATATATATATATATATATATATATATATATATATATATATATATATATATATATATATGTATATATATATAGCGGGTAGCTACCCGTGCATCCTTCTTGATATTTTTTTATTTTTTTCACAATTGTAGAGGAGCATTTTATCTAGCTCCCCAAAAAAAAGCATCCAAAAATAATATCATTCCCCCCATCCAAAATAAAAAAAACACGTTCATATATTTACTGACTGTATATCTTCTGCGCAGTTACTTTTTTGGTCTTAGAGTTACTCTTGTGTACCACATAGTTACTCTGTTAATCTCATAGTTACTTTTGTGTACCATATAGTTACTATTTTGGATGGGTGGGTAGTGAAAAATTAGGCTACATATATATATATAGGCTAAATATTTGTTACCCACGCGGGTAACTTACCCTCGCTACCCGTCACGCGCTGTATTGATTCTCTGTCTGCGCGCCGCCTATTCTCATCGCAAATCGACGCGAACGACGCTTCGACTCAGGCTATTCCGCTGTCAAGCCACAGCTGCTTCGCCCTGCTTCGCCCCTACACGCGGTCTTCATTCTCCGTCTGCGCGGCGCCCATTCTCGTCGCCAATCTGTCACGAATGACGCTTCCATTCAGGCTATTCCGCCATCAAGCCATATCTGCTTCGCCCCCAACTGCATAGTGACTGCTTCCTAAGATACATTGACGGAGCGGCTATTGCATCTTTCCCATCCTTCCAGTAGTGGTAATTTACTTTTATTACCCTGCACAGGCGGCCTTGAATCTCCGTCTAAGCGGCGCTCATTGTCGTCGCCAATCTGATGCGAAAGACACTTCCATACAGGCTATTCCGCCGTCAAGCCATATCAACCTGCATTTCCCCCAACTGCATAGTGACTGCTTCCTAAGCTACATTGACGGCGTGGCTATTGCATCTTGCCCATCTTTCCTGTAGAGCAGTGCCCCAATCTGAAAGTGGCACCTGATGACGTGTATTTTACTACGCGCTTAAACGCAAGTATACACGTCGAGTAATATAGGCCTTTGTGAGGCCCGAGTCGAACTCAGGGATACGTGAATTATTGGAGACTCCTACTAACTAATCGCAATCAGCTAGGCCGAATAACAAAGTAGGGTTTGTTGTCGAAATTAAAAGAAAATAAAATGAAACAAAGAAAACAATCGATTAAAGATTAATTTAATCAATTCAAAAGAGTATCTTTAGGATTGTGGTTTCACCGCGGGTCAACATTGTATTAGGTTTTATATAATTCCTCACTCTTCTCTCTCTATCCGGGTAGTGGCCTGAAAACAGAATTACCCACTGTCGTGGTGTAACTCACTACTTAGGTTTAGGTTGATTCCACCGTCGTAGTAATCATTCCCCTAAACTAAGTGCATTATAAACAATCTCTCAGTTCCCACCATTAATTTTACAACTCCTTTGTCAAGGGTTTTATTGATTAATGTAGGTTTCGTCTCTTTTCAACCGTTAATCCTTCTGTCGAAGTGATTAAGGTCATTAAGTTATTATTATGGTGATCAAGCATAACAATATATATGGAGAAAATGAAACTATACCACGGATTTAAGAGAGAAAATATGAATTATCAATATAAAATTGTCATACAATGCATTCCCGGGCTACTCCTGGTCCTAAACACAAAGGGGATTAGCCCCGCATGGTCATCTCAATGAAAGATAGAGGAGTAGAGAAGAAAAACATGGGAAACATGGAGCAAACTCGTATAACCCCTGATACAAAGGTGTTCCTGGAGATCCTCCTCGAGAAACGTGCTTTTTGCAGTCTTCCGGCAGCAAAATCGCCCGTCGGAGGTGCCCAGATCGCTCGGTTGACGGTCTTCGTCTCTCGTCTCCTATCTCTCTCTCTCCTTCTTGGATGTTGTGCAACACAATGTCCTCTCCCCCTCGGGCCGTCCGTGCTCTTCTTAGGTCATAGGACCACTTTACGGCTCCGAAAAAGCTCAACCGTCGGATTAAAACGCTCCGTTTTAGTGTTGAAAATCGCCAGATCCCGACGCTATCGATAGTATCGACCATGGCACAGTTTATTCCTTCCAAGATCGCATTTTGGGGTTGCTTTTTGATGAAATGTCGATACTATCGACCTGGGGGTCGATAGTATCGACTCCGGACAATGCAAAAGTGCCTGAAAAAGTGCCGAAACATGTGTATAAGTCCGGGGATTATATAAAATCATATAAATATGATAAAAGAAGTATAATTTGATGCAAAAAGAGTTTAAGGGCCAACTATAGTGAATTATGCAAATATAATCAAGAAAATGACAAATACATGCATAAAACAGATATAAAATAAGCCTATAAAAGTGACTCAAAACCCATGCATCAAACTCCCCTAAGCTTAAACCTTGCTCGTCCTCGAGTAACAAAACTTTAGATCTGGTTGAGATAAGTCAGCAATAGGACATAAATACATGAAATGAATCTACATCATACCCACTTTCTTTCCACAAACCGGCCCTCATTGACCACTGAACACTAACTGCCATCCAGGGGACCAAAGACCTATGTAAAAGATGTCTGTCCCCCAATCAATGAAACACTATCAATTAAAGCAGTTAATATGATAAACTCATCCGGTCCATACTTGATGCATCTTGTGATCTCCTATCTACGTTGCTCATTTCCTAACTACCATCTAAATGGAAGCAGATCTCCTGATATTAATGAATGAGGAGAATATCATGGGTGGCCTACCAATTAGAGCAATGGGTGGATGGGATAGGTGGTTGTGGAAGAGATGGAAGCACATAATAGTCAATCATGCAATACAAAAATTAATGACCTATCATGATGCAAAATGCAAGTGAAAATGTCCTAATGTTACATTTTTGGTGGAATGATGCATGCACTATCATTCCGTCTCAAGGTGAGATGGAATATCTAAGAAAACTACACCATGTGCTTATTCTTCTTAGTATGTAAGTGAGAACATGTTCCTTTCTCCCTCTCATTCCTACTTACTTCTCAATTCTTTTTTTTTCTTTTTTTTCTCTTTTTTTTCAAATTTTCTTCAATTTTTTTCAAGCCCTTATTTTCATAGATGACAATGAATTATTTGTCAGGCTCACTTCTTGTTACACACTTATTCATCTAAAGCATTCTATTTGGAGGGTATGGAACAAGTTCATCACCTTTAATGTTTTCAGAGTAACATAAGATACATGGTGTACAATATGCTCAAAAGATGTAAATGCAACTACATAATGACAGTTATGCAACTACCATGACATGCACCTAAGGATAATGTGCATGTATAACTACTCTATCTTTTTTTTTCATTCTCATGCAAAAAATGTGAAAATAGTTGTAATGCAAGACCTATCTACATGGTATGCAATCAAAGAGTGAAAGACAGTAATGTGCTCCCATTTCTTATGGTGGAGTGTGAATGAAATTGTGGTAGATCAGATCACAAGACTAATTGACAGAACCTTCCAAAAATATCATATGTCCCTCTCTAAAGACATGTGTACATGGTAACTGAAGGATTTCTCTCTTAAACTTTAGTCTAAGGTCACGTTAGCATTTGGTCGGTTTGGGCTCAAACATCCTTGTCAATCACTTTTCCTTAGACAATAAAGATGGTCATTCATGTCCCCGTGTCCTGAAGCTGACTCACCCAAGAACTTCCTCAGTTATGCAACTCAATTACTCAAAGAATAAGCTCAAAAAGTTTTCAATATACTCATATTTTCATGTGCACACAACCCAAGAGTAAAACTTGCAATTGAAACCATGCATTTATTGCTCCACAGATTACACTAGATAGATGTGGATCCTACAAAAGCGGTAAACCTAGAAATAAAAACAACTAATAATTCAAAAATAAAATCAACATGGATAAGTAAGTAAAAACTAAGATAGAGGGTTGTTCCAACACCCCCCCTAAGCTTGAATATGACTATGGCCTCATAGTCAACATTCCCACTTAAGAGGTGGAACAACGGTACCATTCGCTTTGAAGTGTGGTGAAGAAGGATGGTTAGATGCTCAAGTAGACCAAGTGATGCTTTCTATCTCCCTCCTTTTTGTGGCCCATTTTTGTGTCTTAGTGGTTCTAAGACGTGACTTGCTTCATCCATCTTTCCTCTGCAAAAAACGGTTTGAAAAAATCTCGTTTCGATACCTTTTACGGCCTGTTTTATGTAACTGTCCTGCAGGTGTCGATACCATCGACCAAGGTCGATGGTATCGACCCAGACTCAGCGATTTTGTTGAATCGACGCATCTAAAAGCCTGGGAACTCAAAAGTGTCGATACTATCGACCCTAGGGTCGATGGTATCGACTTTACTGGCACCAATTTTTCTGTAAATCTTCAGGAATCTCGATACTATCGACCCTAGGGTCGATGGTATCGACTTTTCTTCAGCGTTTACTTCTCCAAACTCGATATTATCGACATGGGTGTCGATAGTATCGACCTTAACATTCTGCACACTTCAAAACACGAGTTAGGGTACCATTTTTACAAAAATTATCAAAACGTAAGCAAAAACTAAGTACATAAACATAAAAGAACATAACCAAACATAAAATTGAACCTAAAGTTGGGTTGCCTCCCAACAAGCGCCCTTGTTTAATGTCCTAGGCTTGACATAAGGATATCTTTAACCTGGGTTGTCAAGATATGTCCCCAATGAGTCATGTGGCAATTTGAATTGAACTCGATCCTGTCCAATCCCCAAGGTCAATGTACATCTCCCAATGGCAGCGATGACATCAGTCGTAGCTTGGAACGACCTTCCCAATAGCATCTCACAACTTTGGAGCTGTGGCATGTCCATGACAACAAAATCTACCGGGAAGATGAACCTGTCTACCTTGATGAGTACATCCTCGCACACTCCATATGGCCTTACAATGGACCCATCCTCTAACTCAATCGTTGCCGCCAATTTCTTTATCTCCTTCAACCCAAGCTTTTGAAATGTGGACAGAGGCATAAGATTAATGCTGGCGCCCGAATCACACTGTGCTTATGGAAAATGTTGGTCACCTATTGAACATGGGATGTAGAAACCTTATGGGTCTTTTCTCTTCTTTGGCGTACTCCCGTGAATCATAGAACTCACCGTCTCATTCATATGACAAATATCATCGTCTTTTATCCGCCTCTTCTTATTGATGATTTCTTTGATGAACCTCCCATAGGCGGGAACCTTCTCGATCATCTCCACTAATGGAATATTGATGTGGAGTTTTCAGAATATTTTCAAGAATTTCCTAAAATGACGATGCTCTTTCTTTGGCCCTGGATTTCCTGGACTTGACACAACTGCTGCACTCACACGCCTATGAGGTGGCACATATGAGCTTTTCGGGGCCAACTCCCCTAAGCTTGCTTCAATCACTCCCTCTGATGTGGGCTTGGGCGAGACATCATCAACATCAATAGCTTGTTGTGGTTTCTCTCTCGCATTAGATGTTTCCACAGGTGCACAAACAGCCTTCAATTGTTCTTCCTGCCTAGATGGAGATGCAATATTCATAACTCACTGTGATTTTTTGAAGAACGGGTTTCCGCCCGGCAGTCCATCGTAAGTGCGTGGATACGGTATCGCCGGTGTTGCATTCACATTGAACTTCATTTTTCTTTCTTCTACAACTTCTTGCACCTGAGATTCCTCCTCAGTGCTTACCACAGACATGTACTTGACTTGATGGTGTGCTTGGGCCACATTTGCATTCTCGGCTGGTTTCTGTTGATTGGCGTGCTTGATGGCCGCCACTTCACTAGAAATCTGTGCCACGGTGGTCTCTAATGCCCGCATTTGTGCTCCATGGCTTTGCAGCGTCTGCCCAAACTTGGTTAGGATATCACCTTGAGATTGCAATTGTTTACCAAACATGGCCATCATCTCTTGGTTTTGCTGTACCATTTGACTCAGTAGTTCAGTGTTCTTATCCTCGACTCTTGGCTGTGGCTTGGCATCCGGATCCTGCAGAATATTATTTGGATCCTTCCATGAAAACGTTTTATCCTTCCTCCATGCATAGTCATTATTTCTATAGCCCTGTTGTTGCATGAATTTCACTTGGGCTTCCTCATCCTCAGATGCATCTTCCTTAGATAGCAGCTTCTTGGCTAGAAGATCTAACTTATCGTTCAGCTCCTTAATTACTTTGGATTCACCTGCAACTCTGACCTGCTCCACAGCACCTCTGTCACCCCATGACTGTTTCCTAGCCATGTTCTTTAAAATCTCCCAACATCTGGTGTCCGTATTATTCAAAAAGAATCCTGACCCAGCTGAATCAAGGTTGCTCCTATCATGCTCGGAGAGAGCAAAATAAAAGATTTTCACCTGTGTTTCCCTATCCAGTCCATGATGCGGGCACCTCCTCAGCATGACCTGAAATCTCTCCCAGGTCTCAGAATATGTCTCACCGGCCTGTTGGGTAAAGTTGTGAATCTTCCAGATCATGTCATTAGTCTTCTCAGGAGGGAAGAACCTCTCAAAGAAGACCTCCACCATATGGTTCCAGGACTCCACAAACTCATCATCCAAATTATGTAACCATTCTCGCACGGCTCCCGCCAATGAACTCAGGAAAAGCTTGAGATACAATGCCTCCTGTGGAAACCTATCGATTTTAACCATGTCACAGTTCTCAACAAACTGGCTTATGTGCGCGACGGGATCCTCATTCTTGAGCCCATGGAAAGCATTTGATTTCACCAGATTTATCAACGCCGGATCAATCTTATAAATAGGTATGTTGATTGTCTGCTTCTTTATAGGCCCCTTGGAAGATGATGAGGAAGAAGCCTTGATCTTCTCCCATATAGTCTGTGGCTCGGCCATGTCTTCTTATTCAGATTCAAAATCTATCTCTTCTTGGTGCTCTTGTTCGTAATACTCCTCGTCCTCAGGTCCCAGAAGTGGAACCCCGGGTGTGGGATTCGCGTAGTCAGTACTGCGCGTTTGCACCATACACAGTACCTGAAATAAGAAAATTCGAGTTCAGTATTATGCTTAGATGAGTATAAACAATTATAGACCAATGTAAAAATATTTGAAATTGAATGAAAATTATAAAAAAATTATGGCCTAGAGTGGTCGCTCGTAGCACTCAAAGTGCCAACAATTCGCCGTATCCCCGGCAACGGCGCCAAAAACTTGACGTGTATTTTACTACGCGCTTAAACGCAAGTATACGCGTCGAGTAATATAGGCCTTTGTGAGGCCCGAGTCGAACTCAGGGATACGTGAATTATTGGAGACTCCTACTAACTAATCGCAATCAGCTAGGCCGAATAACAAAGTAGGGTTTGTTGTCAAAATTAAAAGAAAATAAAATGAAACAAAGAAAACAATCGATTAAAGATTAATTTAATCAATTCAAAAGAGTATCTTTAGGATTGCGGTTTCACCGCGGGTCAACATTGTATTAGGTTTTATATAATTCCTCACTCTTCTCTCTCTATCTGGGTAGTGGCCTGAAAACAGAATTACCCACTGTCGTGGTGTAACTCACTACTTAGGTTTAGGTTGATTCCACCGTCGTAGTAATCATTCCCCTAAACTAAGCGCATTATAAACGATCTCTCAGTTCCCACCATTAATTTTACAACTCCTTTGTCAAAGGTTTTATTGATTAATGTAGGTTTCGTCTCTTTTCAACCGTTAATCCTTCTGTCGAAGTGATTAAGGGCATTAAGTTATTATTATGGTGATCAAGAATAACAATATATATGGAGAAAACGAAACTATACCACGGATTTAAGAGAGAAAATATGAATTATCAATATAAAATCGTCATACAATGCATTCTCGGGCTACTCCCGGTCCTAAAGACAAAGGGGATTAGCCCCGCATGGTCATCTCAATGAAAGATAGAGGAGTAGAGAAGAAAAACATGGGAAACATGGAGCAAACTCGTGTAACCCCTGATACAAAGGTGTTCCTGGAGATCCTCCTCGAGAAACATGCTTTTTGCAGTCTTCCGGCAGCAAAATCGCCCGTCGGAGGTGCCCGGATCGCTCGGTTTACGGCCTTCGTCTCTCGTCTCCTATCTCTCTCTCTCCTTCTTGGATGTTGTGCAACACAATGTCCTCTCCCCCTCGGGCCATCCGTGCTCTTCTTAGGTCATAGGACCACTTTACGGCTCCGAAAAAGCTCAACCGTCGGATTAAAACGCTCCGTTTTAGTGTTGAAAATCGCCAGATCCCGACGCTGTCGATAGTATCGACCCCAAGGTCGATGGTATTGACCATGGCACAGGTTATTCCTTCCAAGATCGCATTTTGGGGTTGCTTTTTGATGAAATGTCGATACTATCGACCTGGGGGTCGATAGTATCGACTCCGGACAATGCAAAAGTGCCTGAAAAAGTGCCGAAACATGTGTATAAGTCCGGGGATTATATAAAATCATATAAATATGATAAAAGAAGTATAATTTGATGCAAAAAGAGTTTAAGGGCCAACTATAGTGAATTATGCAAATATAATCAAGAAAATGAC
Source organism: Alisma plantago-aquatica (assembly GCA_963693085.1). Classification (NCBI taxonomy): domain Eukaryota; kingdom Viridiplantae; phylum Streptophyta; class Magnoliopsida; order Alismatales; family Alismataceae; genus Alisma; species Alisma plantago-aquatica. Next base: position 82,471,543 of record OY856409.1, on the reverse strand, counting down.
AAATACATGCATAAAACAGATATAAAATAAGCCTATAAAAGTGACTCAAAACCCATGCATCACCTGACCTAGAAGGGAACAATTATCTGCTGTCCTTTTTCTCTCTCGCCTGTTCGCAACGACATCCCCTACTCAGCTTTGCTCTGGCTACCTCCAGCGGTCTGCAGTGACGCCCTAGGCACCTCAAAGGTGCGACGACGCTACAGGATAGGTCAAGCGAATGCTTGCAGAACTTCTCAAGCAGTAGTTTTGATCAATTCTTCTATCTATTAAGGTACTATGTCATTACACATTTGTCGACTTGTTTGAGAATTGCTCCTCTATGGACCTCGCCTGGCCTTGTTTTCTTAATTCATGCCTTCGACGACACTGTGATTTGTAATGTGTGTATTGATTTTCTAAGAGAATGTTGATTTGTAATGTGTATACCGATTTTTCTATTCAAGTGTGTCTTTCCAACCTTGAAATCTGTTTTATTTTGATTTGTACTTTGGAATACTAATCTATCTATACTGATTGACTTATAGTAGAAAATCCAAAAGAATGTGTATTCATCTCTCTGACTATTGTATCCCCAATGTGTTTTCTTCTCTCTGACTTTTGTATTCACAATGTGTATACATTTCTCTAACTTTTGTGTTTAAAATAAACCCAATTTGTGTTTGCATTTTTCATTTTTGAAGTAGTTACTCATTTGTTATGCTGGGTTACTCTTTTGCCTGACAGAGTTACTCTCTGTTGTTTCAGGGTTACTCCTCTGTCCTTATGAGTTACTCGGATGTATTTGAACTAATCTGAACCTTATTTGGCAGTCGTCCGATTATCAGGTGAGCATATTTATAGTCATCAGTTTCAAATCCTTGCCCTTTTTTCTGCTGTTGTGAAGCTCACTTGAAAATCTACATATAAACTTATTTGTACAAGTTTCCTATCTGGATTTTCTTTTTCAAATTAAGTGTTTAGGTTCAACTTGGAAATCTATTTTATTCTAATTTGTAATTTGGAATACAAATCTTCCTTCAGTTACTCATTTGTTATCATGAGTTACTCTTTGGCCTGATAGAGTTACTCTCTGCTATTTCAGGTTTACTCCTCTGTACTGCTGAGTTACTGTTGGACATTGTAATGGATCCCAGCCTTGATACAGATGCTGCCAATTCAAATGTTGGCCCTGATAATGATAATGATAATTCTTATCCATCTGTTGGTGCTTCCACTCTGCCGCCAGCTACAGTTCCTAAAATTGGTCTCCACTTTGGAAGTTTAGATGAAGCTATCTCATTCTATTCTAGCTACGCTGGCATGATTGGTTTTAATATCAGGAAAGATGACAACAGGTATGAACGGGGAACTAAGATTCTCGTTGTCAAAGATCTGGTTTGTGACAAGCAGGGTACAATGGGACATTCTAAGAGGTCAAGAGGGCTTCTAAGCCCCGTCTGTGATGAAGTGGGTAAGTTGCAGGAAAATCTGTCTAAGAAGCACAAGTGATCTGTGAAGAGGTGTGGTTGTGGAGCCATGATCCGATTCACATTAGACAAGTCCTCATCCACGTGGGTTGTGACTGCCTTTGTTGAGGAACACAACCACGATCTTGTTGATGATGCACATCTCCGTTACTTGAAGTGTAACTCATCTCTTGATGAAACTCAAAAAGATATGCTTTCTTCCATGAGCCAAGCTAACATACCTGTATCGAGACAAATTGCATTGATGGCATCGGAGTCTGGCGGTTATGAAAATATGACATTTACTAGAAGACAAGATCATGGACACACCAGTAGCAAGAGGAAAGAGTCAGCTAACTACGACGTCAACATGGTCTTGGATCAGTTTGCCAAGTTTAAGGTACTCGATCAGAAATTCTTCTATACATACCAAAACGATCCTGATTGTTGCTTGACTCATCTGTTTTGGGCTGATCCTGTTTCCGTTGAAGACTGCGGGTTGTTTGGCGATGCAATAGTTTTTGACACCACCTACCGTACCAACAAGTATTCGATGGTTTTTGGAATGTTTGGTGGTGTTGATCACCATCATAAGATGGTCTTATATTCGATGGTTTTTGGAATGTTTGGTGGTGTTGATCACCATCGTAAGACTGGAAAGGTTATGAGAGATCAATCGAAGAGGGGCAGAGCAATGGCACCTAACTCCAGATTGAGGGGTGACCAATAAGGAACCTAACTCAAGATTGAGAGGTAGCCTAATGTCCATTGTAGGGACAAAAACCTAAAAGAGGGTATACCAAATACAAATAAGCACTTATGAATACATGATAGGGTTTTGGGTAGGTTTTGGAAGACCATCACTTGTCCTTAAATAATGTCTATCAAGTCGTACGAAAACACACAAGTACAAATATATACATGGTACAACTTGATTTGAAAGAATCCAAATTTATATATTTGTAAGGTCTTTGTAGTTGGATTTTGATCATTGTTACAACCCCAATTTTTGGGTTCTTTTGGTGAGAAATATAATTTCTTCTATTAAAGATATTTGAACAAATAATGATATAAATTGTTTTGAATAAAAGGATTTCGTTTACAATAGCCTTGTTGGTTGTTTTGTGGGCTTTATTGGCTATTGGGCCCAATAACAAGGATAAGACAAAAGAAACTCCGTTATTAATAAGAAATGGAGAAAAGGAAGATGTGGAAACCTCTAGAAGGCAAAAGAATATAATCCAAAGTTGGATTTCGTGCCTCTTGGGTTCCTTGGGTTCCAAGGAGTCCAAAGTTGCAAATATAATGCAACAAGAAAAGAAAAGATCAATTAAATATTTCTTTATTAAGAAAGAAATTGAAAACAATGATCAAATGTGGGAAATAAGTGAAAAGAGGTATAATTGAGTTATCCTTGATGGATTTTCGTATCAATAAGGTTTCTAATATTAAAAGGAATTCCAAAAAGGAAAATAAAAAAGAGATAAATAGAAATCCTCAAAAATATATATTTTAATAAAGAAATAAAAAGGATAATGATAAATAGTGGATATAGATGCAACTAGAAGGATAATGAGTGTCCACTAAAAAGGATTTCGAAATATTAGAGATTCTTGGGGTCCAAGGAGCCCCAATGGAGAATAAGAAAGAGAAAATACCAATAATACAAAATAAGAAGAGAATGTGATGCATAATTAATGAATTTGGTGGCATTGTTAAAAAGGAGGTATTTTCTACTAAAAGAAAATAGAAATTTTGTGCCAATGGATTAAAAGGCAAGTACCAAGAGAATAAGTGTGTGGATTTTTGAATTCCTAATTATCCAAAGAGTATAGTTTATCAAGGAGATAAATAGGATAGAGAAGATTCTTCTCAATGAAGAAATAGGATTCCTAGTGGGAAAAGGTTTTGTTAATTCGTGGATGAACACCTTAGGGCGTAAATACCCTCCCTTATATATGGGTAGACCCTCTGGTTCGAGTTCAAGAGAGATCCCACGTACCCTTCTCTCTCTTCTTCTTGATTCTTTTCAAGAAAACCGTAGGGTAGAGGAGTAGTGCATCTATGGAGTGATATGAGGAACCAGTATACGAGCTTGATGGATGCTAGATGCCCCCATGTCCCCAGAGAGAGATGCGGACATCGTCCCCGTGCTCTGGCACTCACGCAATAGTCATAGATTGGCTGTAGGCCGACCATAGTTGTAGGTTTGGTGGGCTTGAACCGGCCGTCTTGGCCACAAACAAGAGGTGCCCCCTTGTGCGTAAGAGCACATCGGAGATAGGGGAGGTGTCCCTGGTGGCCGACGAGGCCTGGGGAGGGGCGGCAGAGCCGCACCAGCTCCTTGCTACAATGGCAGTGCTAGGGTGCGCGGGAGGAAGGAGACGGGTGGCCGATTGGATAGAATTGCCCCTCCACAAGATGAAACACCAATCACTTAACCAAGGGTATAACCATAATTCGGTTATGTTTCCAAAACAAACAACGTTGCATGAGTTTGGTGACGTGGCGGCCCACCATTGGCCCAAGTAAGTTATTTTTGCAAAAATTGTATCTTCTTATTGGTAGCTCAGATGAATGCATATAAAATATGAAAGTTGCTCAGAAAAATGAGAGGAATCCAATAAAAATATATTTAGAGGCAAATTCCTTTTGCAATTCGAAAAGTAGTGGAATTTATCAACTTTAATTCTTTAATAATTAAGAAACCCTATTTTGAGATGATTAATGTATTTAGTAGGGTTTAATGGATGATTAAAGTTGATATTAACATGTTAATCATAAAAAGATACATTAAGATCGAAAAGGATGAACTTTGCATGTAATAGGTTTAATTTAGAGTTGCATGTGCTAAAACGAGCTTTAATGGGCCTTGAAACCCTAATGTTACTAATTGTGAGTCATAATAGCTTTAATTATTCAAAATCATGAATAAGCTGAGATATGATGGTTCTAAGCTAATTCGAGTATAAATTTTCCTAATTGTGGATAAATATCATTAATATGGAGATTATGGTTTTCTAATGGATAAAGATGGAATTAATGATAAATATAGTTCATATGTGAATTAGATCATAATGAATTATGAATTGTTAAATTGAAAGGACCCAAAGATTATAATGGGCATAATGATCTTGTCATGACTGGAAAGGATAAAAATGGTAGTTTTAATGTAAAAGAGGCATAATGAACTTAATTGATGTTTAATTGTGACTTTAATCTAAAATTTGGGTTATATGTTGTTAAAAGGTAACCCTAATATATTTCATGAAGAATAGATGAGGTAATTAGGGTTTAAAATAATAAAAATGAAGTGAAACCCTAATTGTAATGGAAACCCTAAAAGTGGACTAGAAACCCTAGGAAATGAGCTTGGTTTAATAGATTTTGATGGCATGATCAATAATAGGAAATTGTATGCTTTTTTCAGGATCTCTTTGTGTACTTGTTTGCCTATTTGGATTTCTTGATTGATTGGATTAATTTTGTCTCAAATCAGCCCGATAGGTATGTGGTTACGCTTATGGTTAAATCACTTGAGTTTCACGATAATTCACGAATATTTTATCGGTTTCCTGAAAATAAATGCTTGGATGACTTTTATTTCATGCAATTATAAAGTGACTATGATTATCACCATAAATATGTATACATGACTAGCTCAGATCCTGGTCCTCCTCTGTGGCTTTACTAATGATGAAAAGGGTAATCTGGTAAAGGGTCTACTTGTTAAGTGGGACCATCAGGTTATCTAGAGTTAGAAATTGGGCTACCCACGTGTAGTGCCATGAGATTCTTTAGCACACCATGAGTTAAGGAGTGGGCTACCTATGGGTAGTTCCATGTGACTCAACCCTATAAATTGATTCACCTGTTAGGTAGGATCATGAGGGGTTTAAATGGGGATCTACCATAAGGAAGGAAGCATCGAGGTCCACTGTAGGGACAACGCAGAGGCTAGGGTATGTATGGATTGAGCAGTTATGCTAAAAATGTAAAGTTGTTTGTTAAATCATAATTGACTGCACTATGTTGTTACAGTTAATTGCATGATTGTTGTTTCCCCCACATATCGGCATATTCATTTATGCTGACCGATGTTTTGTTTGTCGGCATTTTAGGTACAAGTGAAAAGGACAAATAGTAAAGTGGCATATGTAGAATTAAATAAGAATTAAAGTACAAAGGAGGATTAGTTAGAATAGACTCCAGATGTGGATAGAAGTAGATATCCAAGTTTTTTTTTAAAGGTATGCAAAGTTTAATTTTATTACATCCTTTCAGTTTAGTTGGTAGAATTTGATAATTATTATTGATTATTTGTCAAACCTTTGATCCAAAAATTAGGATAACGACTTTGACCTCTTGGTCTCCCTTAATTGGGGGTTACCGAGAGGCGGGGTCATTACATTTGGTATCAGAGCCTAGGTTCCTCATTTAATCTTTAATAATTATTAAATTTTACAAACTCTATGGAACCCAAGGGAGTTATTAGAGGATTTTTCGAAAGACATAGGTGTCTAGAAAAGGATCACGTCTGGGGGCTGGAAAGATTTTCTTTCGCACCGCTAGTCAGAATACGAGGACTCCTGGCTTTGTGTGAATTCCTGGCCAATGTCTTAGGATCTAACTCGAAATAAGATACCTTTGGGACTCTCTCATTTTGTTCATCCCTTCTCAACTCAAATGTTGTTAAGAATTTTAAGGATTAGGGTTTTCTCTCTTTTCCTCACCCTCTTGAGGTATGGGTAAAGTTGATAAGGTTTAAGGAATCCTCCACTAAATTAATGAAAAGCATGTAAATAAGATGTCACGGACATAAGCTTAATAGCTTAAGCGTAAACTAAAGAATAGATACATGCTTAGGTCTTATGACATGAGTTGTCATGACCTCAGGCGAGAACTAAGGCTAGACCTCCTTGTCACGAGGATGAGTAGAGAAAGTTAGTCTTGGAGGTAGAGACCTGGCAAGTCTTGGAGGTAGAGATCTCCATTATAAGTAGAGACCTGGCACATCCTATAAGGATGATGCTAACCCTAACCCTAAGTGGTGGTTAGAGAGAGAGATGGCATGATGAGTTAGATGTCATGTTAGACCAAGTGTATGGACATGCCTTTGGATGCCCAGATGAGCCATGATAGGTTGGATGACCTAGTACCTGTGGCGACCCAACCCTGGGAAGGGTCATGCATGTTAGAGTGAAGGATAGCTCCTTTAATGATGAGGTTAGAGAAGAACCTATAGAATCCATATGGGCTTATGCAAGTAGGGCATAGAATGCACTCAGAGTACGTCAGTAGTGATGGCAGTAGGTTAAAACTGAGACCAGAAGGGCATGATGGATGGCTTATGAGATAAGCATAAGGATGATCTTGAGCGAACATGAGTTGAGCATAGGCTTCACCCATGTAGGGGTATGCTTGTGAGCTTGATCCACCTTCATGGAGAGAGGACCTCTAGTAGTAATGTTGTTTGTAGGGTTAGCTCTAGAGAGAGAGAGCAAGACCCAATCAAGAAGGTTGGAAGCTTAGTTTCTGAGATATGAGGAGCAGTGGGGATTTGAGGATGATGCGACCTAAGTGGATGGTTGTTGTTGCCTCATGCATGATCCCTGGAGGCTGATGATATCTTGGTTGCCTTTAGAGGAACCAAACCCTAGATAGAGGATGAGGCTACTGGTACCTATGAGCCTATGGTATAGATGTTCACCTTCTAGGGTCAGGAAGAAGAGTTCCTTAGTCCCTGAAGAGGCTTAATAACAGGTTGTGAGGCCTTATACCTTGTTGGTTGTCCTTGAGGAGGACTCCACTCTAAAGTGTTGCTCGAGTAGAAGGATGATAGGAAGTGCATGTCATACCTTGTACATGTTTGGTTCGTGGTTAAGAGGTTGAGCAGACAGTTGGACATCTGAAAAGTGAACCTAGGGTTCCTAGGCCTAAGAGGGGAAATGGTATACCTGATGCTCATGATGATATTTGAGTTTCTGTAGATTCGAGCATGGAACTCCTCATGTTTGAGGAAAGGGAAACCCCTTAAGTTTAAGGTATGTTTGATGAACCCCTCACAACTAAGTTGATGACATGGGAAGGTATGACCTTGGTCTAATGTTGAGTATGATAACAAGTGTGACCTAGCATGGTTAGTAGGTGGTCTTATTGTGCCTTAGTAGCTTGCTAGGGTTAAGCATGCTCATGTGGATGTAAATCCTAGACATAAGGACGTTTGTGACCTTTGTTATCAAGATGTAGTTCCTCCCATCCTGGGAGAGGGACCCTCTTGTAGAGTGTTTTGTTGGTTTAAGGTAACCTAAAGAGGTCTCATAGGATCTTGAGAATCTAAGTGGAAAGTACATGGTATGAGAATGAACCTGTAGACCCATAGATAATCGTCTCTATGTGCATGTGGATGTGTTACCATGGAGGTAACCGGTATGGGGCCTGACCAAGGTAGGTCGGTCGCCATGACCCCTATCAAAGGATGAGAGTCATCCCATGAATGCAGAGAGAGATGATGGAGACTTGGGTAAGGTTCTAAGTGGATATGTACTATGTTAGAATCCTAAGTCTATCCTAGGGTCAGGTAGGGGTAGGACCGATGGGAGTAGTAGTTGCCTAATTCCCTAGTTGAACCTGACCATAGGGTCGGAAGGTAACAACTATCATTGTCTAAGGGCCATGGGTTAGGATATTGATCACCTTCATGAACTCATGGGACCCAAAGGGCAAATGGGTTAGCTCTAGAGAGAGAGAGCAAGACCCAATCAAGAAGGTTGGAAGCTTAGTTTCTGAGATATGAGGAGCAGTGGGGATTTGAGGATGATGCGACCTAAGTGGATGGTTGTTGTTGCCTCATGCATGATCCCTGGAGGCTGATGATATCTTGGTTGCCTTTAGAGGAACCAAACCCTAGATAGAGGATGAGGCTACTGGTACCTATGAGCCTATGGTATAGATGTTCACCTTCTAGGGTCAGGAAGAAGAGTTCCTTAGTCCCTGAAGAGGCTTAATAACAGGTTGTGAGGCCTTATACCTTGTTGGTTGTCCTTGAGGAGGACTCCACTCTAAAGTGTTGCTCGAGTAGAAGGATGATAGGAAGTGCATGTCATACCTTGTACATGTTTGGTTCGTGGTTAAGAGGTTGAGCAGACAGTTGGACATCTGAAAAGTGAACCTAGGGTTCCTAGGCCTAAGAGGGGAAATGGTATACCTGATGCTCATGATGATATTTGAGTTTCTGTAGATTCGAGCATGGAACTCCTCATGTTTGAGGAAAGGGAAACCCCTTAAGTTTAAGGTATGTTTGATGAACCCCTCACAACTAAGTTGATGACATGGGAAGGTATGACCTTGGTCTAATGTTGAGTATGAGAACAAGTGTGACCTAGCATGGTTAGTAGGTGGTCTTCTTGTGCCTTAGTAGCTTGCTAGGGTTAAGCATGCTCATGTGGATGTAAATCCTAGACATAAGGACGTTTGTGACCTTTGTTATCAAGATGTAGTTCCTCCCATCCTGGGAGAGGGACCCTCTTGTAGAGTGTTTTGTTGGTTTAAGGTAACCTAAAGAGGTCTCATAGGATCTTGAGAATCTAAGTGGAAAGTACATGGTATGAGAATGAACCTGTAGACCCATAGATAATCGTCTCTATGTGCATGTGGATGTGTTACCATGGAGGTAACCGGTATGGGGCCTGACCAAGGTAGGTCGGTCGCCATGACCCCTATCAAAGGATGAGAGTCATCCCATGAATGCAGAGAGAGATGATGGAGACTTGGGTAAGGTTCTAAGTGGATATGTACTATGTTAGAATCCTAAGTCTATCCTAGGGTCAGGTAGGGGTAGGACCGATGGGAGTAGTAGTTGCCTAATTCCCTAGTTGAACCTGACCATAGGGTCGGAAGGTAACAACTATCATTGTCTAAGGGCCATGGGTTAGGATATTGATCACCTTCATGAACTCATGGGACCCAAAGGGCAAATGAGGAGAGAACTCTCTGATGCATAAGGGAAGAGGTATGACCCCAAAAGTGCCGGCACACTACAGACCTAGAGGAGATGACTAAGGATGGTATGCTGACCCAAGTGGGTTCGAGACCAGTTTTCCATCGAAGTAAAGATGTTCATGATGTGGAAACATGTGTTGTACGTTTCCAGTTAGATTTGAAGATGTACTGGCAATGTGGGATGTACCACATCTACTCTTGGAATAGGAAGAACTCTATATTTAGACTACAGCCAAATGCTTATTTCCTCATGTTATGAGGGTGAGAGATAGGACAATATGCATGTCATACACGAAGGATAAAGATGATGTGACTGGAAACATTTCTATGCGGTATGAGGATAGAGATAATAACATACCTTTGTGGAGTGTATGATATGTGGATGGTTTACAAACACCAAGAGAACTAAGGTAGTCATCTTATGAGAATGTTTTTAGCATGAGCTAGGTGGAATTTGCAAGTTATACAAGGTTGAGTTCGAAACCCAATAGGATGAGCTCATAGTTTTCTTAATGAAGATAGAATTAAAGTTTGAGATGAAATAATAAGTGGAATACATGGAGGTGTATGTCTTCAACATTACCTAACACCTAAGGATGTGAAGTGGTAATGAATGTTCTGGTTGAGATGTAGTTGCCTAGTTTATCTAGAGGCTAGAAGAGGTTGTTAGGTTAACCCTAAGTTTGAAAACACTACTACAGAAAATACTTTTTACAACAGTTCATTTTTCCATTTTACAACAGGTGTTAAACGTTGTATTAGATCGCGTGGTCTTATGGGGGGGTGCTTTATACAACATGTGATCACATGTTGTAATAGATGTATTTTATACAACAGTTAAAACATGTCTTTTGATGAATGGCATGTTGTAATTTGGGTATTTTACACAACATGTAGTGCACCCGTTGTACTATATATACTACAACAGTTAAACCACGTTGTCTTTTGCTATACACACATGTTGTAATATGGGTGTTTTTTACAACATGTGGTTTATCCATTGTAGTATATATTATATAATAGTTGAAGCATGTTGTCTTTCACTAAACACACCTGTTGTAAGAGGTAGGTTTATTACAACATGCAGTGCACCCGTTGTAATAGGTAGGTTTATACAATAGTTGAAGCATGTTGTCTTTCCATACATTCAACTATTGTAATATGTGTGTTGTTCCCAGACACACATGTTGTAATAGGTATGGATAACACAACATGTGTTGTATGTTGTAGTATCATACATTTTACAACATATAATTAACTGTTGTCTTTGATTAGAGTTTGACAGGTCTTATATCTAACCAATTTCATTAATCAAATTAACTATATTATTAATAAATTGTAATAAATATGAAATTAGACTTTTTTCATTTCACAAACAATGAACAAATTTTCCATCAAACCATGAGAGAAACCCATACTAGATTTAATAAATATTCTATCATCCATATAAAGATTGAATAATACAAAGTACTGAGTATCCACTCTAGAATCAAACTGAAAAAAACAAACAAAATTTCATATTTGGTGTGATAAAGAATAAATGTCTCCCCTTCATGTCACGTAATTTTATGTGTTCTTAAGAACACATGTCGCCGACTCATTTTGGACCTCATCGATTTCTTCTTGGTTGAAGCAACTGTCAATATACTTTGAATAATACTGCAATCATATGACAAATATATCAACATATTGTCTTTTTCAATTTATTTAGAAATTTGAACGAACTAACAAAACATAATGATAAGTAGCTTACACATTCAGGAATATTTCGAATTCTAGCATCAATGATGTATGTCATGTACTTCAACACATAATACCCACAATCTGTGTTGCTCGGCTGCTTTGGACACTGTATAAAAATATGAATTTATTATCCAAATAATTGTGAGAACTTATTAGCAAATAAGAGGATGGAAGTATAAAAAAAATAATACAACGTATGCGTATACATAATCAAATTTAAAAAATGGCAAATTTCTAATCAAAATTAAAAAATGGCAAATTGCTGCTTGATGTTAATGCATGATGATGATATATATATATATATATATATATATATATAGATAGATAGATAGATAGATAGATAGATAGATAGATAAAGAGATATAATGCTTGAGGACAAAGGGGAATATACAAGGAGGAGTAACATGTTAAATCAGACAAGAGAAACAACATTGACAAGCAGCACTATTAAGAATATAATTTATTAAACATATTAACAACAATATCAAATACATCCATTAATGTTAATTGGCGAACTATTAGTTTACACCAATTTTATAATGATGAAATAAGAAAATGATATGTATGAGTAATAAAATACTTTAAGATCTATAATTAATAGCATACTTTGGGACATGTTAAATAATTTTATATAATTTATAAATAATTACTTAAATGTATTATAAATATAACAAGTACATAGTTGTATGGTTAATGAGGAAAAGTAAACCAATATCTATAATTTTTTGTATACTTATGGAATACCAAATACTTTATAAAGTATATATAAATAATTAAGTATGTAACAAATATAGTAAGTACATAGGTAATATTAAAACAAAAAACCAACATCTATAATTAATAATATACTCCATGGGATATCAAATAGTATTATATTATGTATAAATAACTAAATGTATAATGTATATAGAAACAACATAGTCCATAGATGTATATGTTATGTGTGCAGATTTATGCTGATTCTTTTCTATTACGAGTGTAATGTATGTTAGGAAAAATAACTTCAAATGAAATATGATAGTCTTAGTAGTACATGGTTTCACAATAAATTAATTAATAACATTTTTAATATATTTGTATTGTTTTGAATTTTTATACATCAATCAATATTTATTATAATAATGTAATTGTATGTATCTTATGATATTAATTCTTTAAATTATACTTCTATTCGCAAGTTGTGCCGATATTACTCCTATAAATTATACATTTTTTTCATCATGATGTCAAATATAACATAATTTTTATATTTAAATTTCCAACGCTACATAGAAATAACAATCATAATAATCTAGTTAACAATTTATTGTCACTACATTTATTGAGTTTATTAGGTAAAATTAATAAATAGGTTTAACACCATCATACGTATCTTTATTTAAAATAAATTTCTCTAGTGTTGTTTTTTAATTTTTAAATAATAATAGTAATTTTCACGTTGTACTACTTATATATTCAATTTTCTTAGCTTTATGTTACTTTTTAATTACTTGAGTTGTCAAGCTCATCAAGTAGGAAATTATTTGTTTGATTAAAAAATATAATAATCCACACAATCAATATTGAACACTAAATTGATGTGTTTTTTAAGCGACCTATATTTATGAAAAAATAATTTAATAGAATAGTTGGTCTTATAAAAAGATTAAATCTTTCCAATATCAGATGTCACCATTTCAAGCTCATCTTTAATGTTAAAAAATCATAAATGTATGTAGCATATTATAATATACATATACAATAATCCATATACATAGATCTAAAATCAAGTACAACACTAAGTAATGAGTTATGTCTTCAACTTCTTTTTTTTATTTATGTAAGATACATCTATTTTCTTACCTCGATCCAAGTAAATAGGTCGATTGAGACATATTGACACTCAATATGAATTCCACTTATGTACTTAACATAATTTTTATATGAGCCTCCCATTTAGGGGGTTGGCTCCGCCACTGGCAATATTAATGTTTTAAAGTTTCCTACCACTATGTACGATTCTTCATTGTAATTTTACAAAGGTGAAAAAAATCCAATAAAAGTGGGCACGTCGTTAAATGTGTTTAATTGTTGGTATGTGAGAGAAGAAAGGCACTAGAGTATGGAATACACCCTAACCATTAAAATTAATCCAAATAATTTTCCTACACAAATAATTGATAAGTTTTGAACAAAATATAAAACCCTCACATAAACAAGTAATGTTTGCAATTATACTAGCAACTTGTCATGAAGATTATTTTTTATTAAATTTCTGATCTATTGTATAAAAATACTAAATAAACATGATGGAATAAAATATTAATTTTGAACACAATATGCAATTTTATAGTTTTAGTCTTGAGTGTTTTTTCTACTAAATTCATATAGCATAAGCATAGTAGAAAAGAGAGACGTCACAAATTTAAAAATAATAAATATTAACAAAGATTTCGATAAAGATAAAAAAATATAAGACTGATTAAGAAGTATTCCGCTAAATTCACTTTTATAAATAAAGAAGGGAACTCGATGCTAATATTTAGACATTTTCTTAACGATAACGACATTCTAACTAGTATTACAAATATAAGAAAATGTTTATTATTAGGAACATTGCAGCTTGTTATATGCATATAATTCCAAAGTAATCAATGAAACAAATATCAATATTTTTTCTTTATGTTCTATTATATCAGAAAATAATTAATAGTACAACTTGAACAAGACTTGTTGAAGGATTGTCACTTTCACTTCCATCTTTCTCATGTCAAGGATAACCGATCACAAAAAACAAAGATTTAATCTTCACATGACATAAATTTGGCATATATGTTCATTTATTAATATGAGTAATCGAGAATGAACTTGTTTGGGCTACAACTATGGTCACCAAAAATTAAATAATTTCTTATATAATTATCTTATATCAGGAAAAATATGCTACATTTCTAATAAAAATGATGAATAGTTGTTCCGTTGGTAATGCATACCTTGTCAGTCTGATCTTGTTCCTTTAGCACAAATGATCAAGAACGAAATAACTTTATATTTGCACTTGCACAATCTAAAATTAAACCACCGGACAGCAAGTTCAGAAGCAAACGATCGAACAGTAGGTCCGGAAACGACGATCAGACAATAAATCTAGAAGGGAACTCCAATACAGTATTTGTAAAGAAACAAGTAGCAAGTTTTACACCTGATAATACATAACGGGAGCAATCAACAACCCTCCGATGACGTAGATGATTGCAGAAAATAAAACAAAGGTTGAAGGAGAGATACATTCGAGAAAGAAACATGAGAACAAAATCAAACTGGAATAGCCAAAAGCTTTGGCGGCTGGAAGATGACGACCAGCAGGAGAGCCAGCCGTCTGTGCTTTGTGCAGAATGAAGAACAGTGATGATTTGTGTTAGCAGACGGACAGTTGTAGCCCCGGGCGTATGTGTTCGGCCTGCGGACGGTGGTTACGGCACATCGTACTTCAAAATCTACGAAGTTGATAGAAGGATGGAGGGTAGAGAAGAAACCACTGGAAGGATGGAGCGCACTGGCCGGGAAGGATGGAGCACTGACGTCCGTTTCCCTCTCCCTAACTAATCCCCAAGTTTCCATAACTCTAATAGCAAAGTTGCCAGAATACCATGGAAAGCTATTATGGAAGAGGCATAAGATGTCCTGCATGTTGTTCCTCATACTGACTGAGGAAGATGAGGTCATTGGATTCTGGCTCTTCTAATGACCTATGTATGGTACCGATTGCGATTTTGTAATGGCCGGTTGGAGTATGAGAGGTGTAACTCATCTCCTTAGGGCATAAATATGTTTGAAAAATGTAATCAGCCGTGTAGCATAATTGCTTAGGTTGAACTACGAGAAACAATTATTGATGATACATTGTTTATAGTGTTCTAGTTGCATAACTAGTATACATGTTCTTCATATTCTTTATTGATACAAGTTTTATCATTCAATCATGTTATAATTGAAATGATTTCCTAGAGAATGCTACTCTACATAGTTTAATCAATGAATTTCCTGCTGTTAAATAATTTAGTTCTGCTGCCCTTTGTTATCCTAATCTTTGCAATAACAATGCTTCTGGTGAAGAGTTATAACTCTCGCTGGGACAATTATTCAATTGTATCACCCCTGTGGGATTTGACTTTTTAGGTAGACGCCGAGGGAGAAGGAACCCTTCAGTGGGTGAACAATAACAACAACAACAGCAGCAACATCTGGGACAGCAGTGATCCTCAGGTGGAGACACTATTTGTCAAGTCTTGTAGATAGAATGTCCTATGTGTCGTCTCTGTACTCTCAGGTCCTAGGAGTCAGTAAATGTTTTATATAGATCAGAGATTTTGGCGTGATGCCTCGAGATTTTGTATCTTGCCTTGTACAGTTAACAGGGAAATTGATGCTTGTAACCCTCGAGATGTAATTATTACAACGTTGTAATGATGGATCAGTTTGTAAATAACTTATCAAGTTTTCTTTATGAAAGAGTTTTACCGTTTGTAGATCTCTTTACAAAAGGTTTTAATTTTTAGTGATTTTCAATAATTCTATTGCTAGTTAATCGCTTCCGCATTCGTTGATCTTGTTTTCCGAGAAGTATCATCACAATGAGGAGCCCAGACATTGGAAGACTCAAGGTATGAGAAGATTCCAACATGGATGATTTTGATCCAACAACTCAGAAAGAGATCATGAAAAATAAATAAGGAAAATACAGTGCGATAAGTGAACCAAAGAAAACATGATAAATCAATGAGCCAAATGATGTCTGATAACATTGGAATTCCATTTACTAAGTATTATCCATTTTTTAAAATTAGGCTAACAAATATTATCTGATTAGTTTGAAACTTTGTATCTAGACTAGTTAGGGCCCATGAATCTGACTTTATGGTTAGCCTTATCTTTAGAGATCATCTTATATGATTTTTTATACAATAGGGGGCTAACTCAATTATCTTCACAATTTTTATTACATATTACCATTATACTCAATATTTATGATTTATACTTGTATAGATCTCAACTTATCACCTTCATGACTATATTCAATTATCTTACACAAAATACATTATTTGATCAATCTCATTTAGTTCATTAATTTTAGCATTAAGTCAGTCGATTGCTTGTTAACCATTTTTGTTTACATTTGTAGTATAATCCTTATTCCATTACAAATATTAAGCACATTAGATACCATCCCAAACATATATGTAGGTCTATAAACACCCAATCCTTATTAATCACATTTAGGTCATTATATGTGTATTAGTGAGCGATGTGACATGTATTAGGTATTTCATGAACTCATTCACATATGAAGTGATGGTTAGGTTATTAGGTCCATTCCATATTTGTCGAGTTAAATTATGTGATTAATCCCTTATGTTACTAATCTATTCATGAATTTCACCAAGGATGTATGGGTTAGGGTTAGGTGATTACAACTTAGGGTTTAAGTCAACAGGATCACTATTCATCACATACACCTTATCAATATGGATGAGGATTATGATTGGGTTCCATATATCCAATCGTCATCTTATTAGAGTTCACTTATTTGAATCTTGTCTCAGTTAACATGAATTCATGGTTAGGGTTACAATTGAGTTCTGATCATTACATAGATTACACGTTCATTAGTGTATAAGCTAGATGTATTAGGGTGTATTGTTAACCTTCTTTGGGAAATTCTAAAGATCCAAGCATACTAACATCCGAATCATGGAATTATAGTTTCTAGAGTCAAGATAACCAAATCTTGCCATGTTACAAACACCCTCCCTAGACTTCACTGGTCTTCTAACCATGCCGGAGTATTGCTCCTTTATTGGAGATCACAACTTTTCCCATTCTACTATAGTGAAATGGCTTCTTGTTCTCTCTTTGTCTACTTTGTGTTTATTTCTCTACCATGAGAAAGTATTTCTCCTTTCTGGGTTTTGGGTAGTACCTCACTTCCCATATCATGTAACTTACATTATAAAATGATGTTTTGTATATATATATATATATAGATCAGCTGTCGATTATTTAGTGCATACTTTTTAGATTGATCACCTGGATTGTGTGTTCTTTATAACTTTAGATGTGGAGACATGGAAACATAAGGTTATAACCCCAATTGATGTTGTTGAACCCCTAATGTAGCCATAAAATGAAGTTCATAGGGGTGATGGAGTGAGGATCTGAGTAATGGCATTTTAGGCTTATGAGGAATTCTATCCCTACAAACTTCATTCTACAACAAGATGTTGACTTCCTCGGCCCCAATGTACGTAGTCTTGAGAAAGAGTGAAGTAGTGTAAGGGACAAATTAATTAGGTTGCAGTGGTGAAATCCAGGCCATCCCAACTTTGTTCCTTAACTAAACTCTAACCACTTTTTTTCTTCTACAACTTAGTTTAAACAATCAAATGAACTCTGAGATTTAAATATTGATCTAAATTTGAATGGGATTTATGGATTCTTAAACATGTTATTTGTAGGGATAGATCCTAAGTTATACTCCAATAAGATTTGTTAGCTTGTGGTTGGTGATCATTGCATGTAGCATAGTTAAAAACTCACGAATTAATTTCTTGATGAATTTTTTGTGCATTGAATTTATCACATCAATGGCTTCCAACATGGGCACTTCACTTTCTCAAATGGAGTCAGGGATATCCTTTTTCCCACTCATTGTCATCACTGCTACCTAATACCTAAACGACATGCCCCATTCAATAACCTTCTTTAAACCTTATACATAGCAAGAAGCAAAATGTATACCTCCATTCACTTCATGAACAACAACCTACTTTTTCTTAAACCAACCACACAAATTTTATCAATACAAAAATAATTTTTAAAATTTTCCAATTCCTCTATGGTTTACAAATAAATTATAATTCTCTTTTCCATGTTGCAACATCTCTCTAGAATATTCAAGGTAGTAATCACATTTTATTCAATGTCAAAGTGACTCCTTCCCAAGTAAATAATATGACTTGCCCCTTTCACCGTATGATTTTCCTAGTTTTGTCTTCTCCCCATCATAAACTCCTATAAAAAGATAAATGGTTAGGCAAGTTTATCCCTATCTCAATCCTATCTCGTGGTCCTAGAGAGCTCTATACTAGCCCATATTATTTCATACTTTCTAAATTGTATTCATCTCCCAAAAAATGTGCTAAGAATCTTTGAAAATCTTAGGAGAAACTTCAGTTGGAAATATAGTTTAGTCCATATGATAACTTGGGAAACAATCTTTCCCCACCCCACATATGAGGGAGCATGGTTGGGGGATTAGAAACCTACACATTTTATCCAAATGTTTTGCCAAAAAACATACATACCCTTGTACCAAACACAAATCCACCCTAGTTACATGTTGTATGCCATTCTAGCACAACCCCACAATTCCTCACACACATGGAAGAATATTGAAAAAAACATGAAATGTTTTATTTGCTCACTAATATTCCTATAATCAATCAATATAACTTAGCGTTATTGTTAGATATGTGCTGAGAAAGAACGCGATGAGAGGTGCGCCCCTAGGGTTCGGGAGTCGTGGGGGGGGGGGGGGGATCGAGGCGGCGGTCGCGGAGGCCGAGGCCAGGGATCATCATCTCACATTCGATCTAATGAGGAAACCCTCAACCCTGTTCTGCCCACCGCAGACGATGACCCCGTTGTTGGTGCTGAGCCAGACCAAAATGCCGTCTCTGATGATGTCTCCATGAGCACGGAATAGGCTGATGCAGTTCTGGCTCGTCGCAGCTACAGGGATGCCCACATTGGAAATGACCACGGGATCCTTTCTTATATTAACCCTACCTCACCAGACACTCTCACAGAAGAAGATATTCAGGTTGACCTGTCAGGAGTCCTCCCTACCTTCTCCGTCAAGAATGAATCCATCCAGCCTCTATTGGCTCCGTGGCAGTTCGCGGTAGTCATTAAAGCCATAGGAATCACATTGGGATTCCAAGCCCTTGTCAACAAGATAAGTGTGCTATGGAAGCCAACGGCTCAGTTCCACATCATTGATCTAGATAATGGCTATTACATAGTTCAGTTGGGCAATCACAAAGATTATGAGAAGGCGCTGCTAGGGGGCCCATGGACTATCTTTGGGAATTACCTTTCCATACAATCACGGTCTCCCTCCTTCAGGCCGTCAGAGAAGATACCTCGCAAGCTGGTGGTCTAGGTTAGGGTCGCTGACCTCCCAGTGTTACTGTACCAAAACCAGCTTCTCATCAACATTAGTAATTCCATTGGCAAGACAATCAAGGTGGACACAAACACCCTGTTAGGCAATAGGGGGAAATTCGCGAGGATTGTTGTTGAGGTGGACACACAGAAACCATTACTTCCAGCCATCTTCAACAATGGGGAATACTTCCGTCTCGAGTACGAGAATCTACCTCACTTCTGCTTGAAGTGCGGTCGTCTTGGCCATATGGTGGATGAGTGCAAGCAAGGCTCCACACCTCCAAGTGACCTGGCATCCACCTCCATCCCAATCCCAGTCTCGACAGTTAATTACACCAACGCAATCCATGCCAAAATGCCTGAGCGGTGCAAGACAAACGCTACTGGGAGGAATGCTAGCGGCAGCAAACCCCCGATGCCACACAGCGAGCGCAAGACCACCACGGGCACTCCCATCCTTATCCCTGTGCAGGCAAGCGATGATGACGGGTTCCAGCCTGTGCTTAGAAAGAAAGCCAAACAGCGTCAGCATCAGAAGGAAGCAGTTGCGGAAGCAGCCGCCCAAGCTACAGCGTCGCATGACACGTCCAACCATCACAAGGCCAATACTTCTGTTAGGCTCACCGGTAATGACGTAAGAGAAGGAAGGGAGCCAAGCCAGTCTCAAGACGGAAAGTTCTTGTTCCAAGCTCAAGCAACAAACATCCCTACAGTCCCCGGCAAACAAATAGCTTGCCATAATAGAAGTGATAGTGGCTACGTTATGCTGAGGAACAGGAAAATTGTGTTCCAAACAACACAAAGTCCAGATCGTGTTCGAAAAAAGGGTCGATTCGAGGACTTGCAAGTCATGGAAAGTTCAACTCCCCATGTGAAGCGTGATCTGGAATTCCAAAAGCACCTGGAAGGTGCCTCTCAAGAAACCTCTACGGAGGTTGACATGGAAGGTGAAGATCAGTATGTAGGACTGTGTGACGCACTTCAATAAATCTCTCAATGAATACCGTCTGTTGGAACATCCAAGGTGCATGCTTGGATAAGAAAATTTGATTAATTCATGAAATGAAATTCATTCACAAAGTGAACATCATAGCCATCATGGAACCCCGCTGCCGTGGTCCAACTGCCGACAACCTCGTCAAGTGCCTTGGCTACAACTCCTCGCACAGGGTGGAAGCCAATGGCTTCTTAGGCGGTATTTAGCTTGCCTGGGATCAGCATCGTTGTTCTGTTGAAATCCTCCTCAACCACTGCCAGTTTATACACTTTCATATTAACGGCGACTGGTATTTGACCGTCGTGTATGGAAGCCCTAATCCTACTATGTGAGAGTACCTATGGGGGAGACTTGAAGAAATCGATGCTTCTATGAATACTGCTTGGGCTGTTCTGGGTGATTTTAACACCTTGCTTAACATCAACGAGAAGTGAGGTAGTGAGTACTTTGATAGGCGTTCTAGTGGCCGCTTCCATGAAGTCCTTGCTGCCACTGGCCTTGTGAAACTTAAAACCCAAGGCCCCTTCTTTACCTTCCAGCGTCAGCACCACCACGAGCGCCTTGATCGGATTATTGCAAACTCTGAATGGATCCACAAGTTTAGAGACAGCTCTGCTGTGGTCCTCCCCCATCTATACTTCGACCACCATCCCATCCTCTTGTCCTATGGAATAAGGACGCCTAAACGTTGCCTTTTCCGCACCAAGGCGAGTTGGAGCCTCACCCCCAAGTTCACGGAGGACGTCATGTGCCATTGGCCAGTTAATGGCAACTTCCAGGAAGATCTTCTCACCTTCAAAGACAAGGCCACTCAGTGGGACTCCACGAGATCAGGCTGCCAGCATAAATAAAAATAGCAACTCCTCGCTCGCTTCAGCAAGCACCAGGTATACTCTCAATCACTGAACCCCATACCACTGATGGACTCATCTATTCTTCTTCAGGAGCGACTCCATAACATCCTTCTCAATGAGGAGGCGGACTGGCAGTAGCGGGCCCATATTGACTGGTTGAAGTCTGTGACCTTAACACTAGATTCTACTAGTCATACGTGCAATCTAGGCATCACTTCAACAAGATTACTCGTCTTCAATCTGAAGACGGGTGTTGGACCTCCACAAGTGAAGAAATGAAGAGGTTGGTTCACAACTTCTTTGCATACCTCCTTTCCCAGACTGCCCCAACGCACGTTGATCGGATACTTGCATATCCTGGAGCCTTCCTTGCCATCCACACTTCTACTACTATCATCCTGAGTGCCATCCCAAATAAAGATGATATCAGAGTTGTCACCTTCTCCATGGCGCCTCTCAAAGCACTAGGACCCGACGGGGTCCATACTGGCTTCATACATCATCACTGGCAGCAGGTTGGCCCGAGCATCATCCAAACAGTTCAAGAGGTCTTCACTTCTGAGAACATTAGCACTTCCATAGAAGATTCCTACATGGTCTTAATCCCTAAGATCCCTACTCCTCAATGTTGCAACGATTGGAGACCCATATCGCTTAACAACAGCTGCTTCAAAATCATCTCCAAGATTATTGTTGAAAGGTTGAAGCCTCTCATGAATGACTAGGTCAACCCAACACAGTCTAGCTTCATCCCCAGATGACGCATTAGTGACAATATCCTTCTTATTCAGGAGGTTATCCACTCCATGAAGTCCAAAGCCAACAAGAAATTGTGGATGTGCATCAAGCTTGATCTGGCCAAGGCCTTCGATAGAATGAACTGGGCTTTTATATATGACACTTTGCAGCGTACTGGCCTGCTAGCTAAGCTCTCCACCATCAACATGGAAATCATCAGAAAGGGCTCAACCTCCATTTTGTGGGAGGGAGAACCTTTACCTCCCTTCAAAGCCACTCAAGGTGTCTGCCAAGGCGATCCTATTAGCCCTTACGTTTTTGTCTTGTGCATGGAACGTCTGAGTCAAGCTATCTCTTCTTCTATGGAATCTGATATTAGAAACCAATCACCGTCTCTCGTGGGGGCCTGAAATTGTCTCATGTCTTCTTTGCTAACGACATCCTTCTTCTAGGTGAAGCTTCTGTCAAACATGCTCGGATCATTTCTACTATCCTCAAGGAGTTCTCCTGGAGTCAGGGCAATCTATTTCCAAGCCCAAATCACGTTGCTTCTTCAGTTAGAATATTTCTCAACCTCTAAAGAGAACGATAAGTAGAAAACTAGGCTTCTCTTAGACCAGAGACCTAGGCAATTATCTAGGTGTGCCCATCCTCCATAATCGAGTCAACAGAGAAACCCATTGTGACATCCTTGCTTCCATTCAATGGAGGATGAACAACTGGGCCCTTAAAAGTCTTTCTCTAGCAGGAAGGGTGTGTTTGGCCAAGTCTACCCTGCAGGCTATTCCTTCCTATACTATGCAAACCGTCAACCTTTCTCCACACTTGTGTGATGACATCAATAGGCATATCTGAAGATTCATCTGGTCTGGAGCTGCTAGCCAACGCAAATCCTCTCTAGTCTCTTAGAAAAAAGTCTCGTCCAGCAAGGACATTGGTGGGCTAGCTATTAGGGACGCCATGGACCAAAATGACGCCCCTATGATGAAGAATGTCTGGGCTTTCCTCACTGACCCGTCCAAGGTCTAGGTCAAGGTGATGGAGGAGAAATATACCAAGAATGGTAGGCTCAAGTTTGTACCGAGCTCCCCGGCCTAGAGCTTTATCAAAAAAAAAACCTTAGTAGAGTAACTGAACAGAGCCACATAGTAATCAACAATGGGAGTCACACAAATGTCTGGGAAGGTAGGTGGATTGCTAGAAACTTTGTGTTGGACTTCCACCCCGGTTGGCCAATCCATCATGAAATTCGAGACCTCACTGTAGAATCCATGGCGATCTCCGATGGGGAATGGGACTGGGATTTCATATACAATTTACTCCCCAAGCCCACTTGGCCTATTATCGCTACTATCCATGCACTGCGCCGTCACTCGTAGGACGATGGCTGGGTCTGGCCTCTTGAAAAGAATGGGTTGTTCACTTCTAGATCAATCTACAGGCGGCTTTGGCGAGGCAAAGAAGTCACCACGCAAGGTAACTGGAAGGGCATTTGGCAAGCCAAGATTCTGGAACACATCAAAATGTTCCTTTGGCTCATGCGTCATAGCGCTCTCATGACGAACATGGAAAAGAGACATAGACACATGGAGGTACCAGAGGAATGCCCCATCTGTAACAACAGTCAGGATACCATGATTCACGCACTCAGAGACTGTAAATCTAGTTGGGATGTTTGGAATTAGCTACTTCCCAATGAGGACCACTCACTCCTCTCTTCAAACGAGTGGATTCATAAGTGCACCACAAACTCGAATGACACTTTCACTCTGAGAGTTGTTGCTTTCTAGCATATCTGGACTTGCTGCAACGAGAAACTCCATCAACAGAAGACCCTACCTACTTCTAAGAAAGTTGAGTTTATCAAGCTCTGGACGGATTCTATTACCAAGCTGCATGACAAGTCGGGCCACACTCATTCAGCAGCTAATCCACCTACTCAGAATCTCACTGTGAAGTCAGTATATATCTTCACTGATGCAGCTCACCATTATGGTCATAACACAGATGCTATCGGCACCCACGTTGTGCTTGCAGACGGCTCTCATATCATGGGGTCCTGCCAAATTGTTCAGTCTTCTACTCCGCTCGCTAGTGAGATCCATGCTATCCTGTTAGGTGCTCAGCTATGCAAGGATCATCAATGGGACGCCTGCTACATTTTCACTGATTGTCAGGAAGCCATCTGGCACCTTACTAAAAACAAACCTCTCCCACGGTTCTTGCCCTTTACTAGGAAGGCTGAAAACCTTCTAGGGGCCCCCCTTGTAGAGATCATCCACCATGTTCTTCGCGGATTCAATGGACCCACAGACAGCCTTGCAAAATATGCCATCAAGACTAAAAATTTGTTTAGCTTCACCACTGTTGTTCCCCACTAGTTCCTTCATATGATCCACGTGGACATTCACTCTATTTTGTCCACAGTAGAGCACGGAATGAATAAGAATTAGCTCTACATTTTCCCAAAAAAAAAGATATGTGCTTAGAAAGTGATAGTCTTACTTCATACATGTCACTCCTATTACAAATATTAGGATACCCAAAGCTACAAAACTCATCAACTCCAAGATATCAAACATCTTTAAACAAAATCTTCACTAGCTACTTCCTCTGAACACCATAATGAAAAATTGTCTTCTCCTCACATTCCCTCAAGTCAACCCCCATATCTCTTGGATCTGAGGTGAATCCTTCCCCCTATACAAACCTACTCCTTCCTATCCACTTGTGGTTCATGCACACTCTTTATCAAACCCTTCTATAGAATAAACCCATGACCAAATATCATCATGTTCATCTGGCGCCTATGTGAAAACAAACTAATCATGGTCCAAACATAAATAATATATGTATTTGTGCCTTTTAAATGCATGCTTTACTAGTATAATTTTTGGTTTAGTAACCACACCTATTTTTTATGTGATTTTGTTAAGATCATTTGAATGACCTTAAACACAACATGCATATTCCTAATTCCCTCAATGACTCTATTATCAGTCTAACGATCATAAAATCTCTCATAAACATGGATCAAATAATACCAACAAAAGACTAAATGACCTATTTTGGGGAGAATTTGGTTGGAGAGAAATATTAGGGTTTTAGACAATGCCTACTCCACATCCTCATAGATTGTTGTCTCTGTTCGTTACAATATTTGTGATTATGATGTTATGCATATTATCCCACCATTAGCCCAAATGGATAGCATCACATCATGCTACCTCTGACTGAGATTAATACAAATTTCACTAGCATTGTTGTAGATAATGCAACCAATGTTTTGATAATTCAACAGTCCCTTCCAATTTGTTATAAAGGATTCCTTTTTCCTATCAGAATCTTATCCCAATTCTCCAATCGGTCCAAGCCTTCATAAGTACCTATTAACATATTTACTTACTAAGGAGTAAGACTTGTCAAATAGGTGGGAAGGTTTGCGTTTTGTAGGTGCAGGTCAAAAGATTCAATTTTAAATGGGTGGATCAAACAAAAACCCAAATCCGACACAAGGGGTTGTGGATGGACCGGTGGTTACCTATGTAATAAGTGTACAATAATATATGCTCTATGTGATGCTAACCTAAAGATAAAAAAGAACATTCTTCTAGTAATTTTATGTGAAATATATCATTGAAAAACAACAAACTACTAACATATTCACTATCAAACAACAAAGCTTGTTTTACATTTTCTATAACCACTCAACCATATACCTTTATTTGATAAAATTTTATAATGTATGATAATCCTCTACAGTTACAATTAGTTACTTGTGGTAGAACATCATATTTAAGTTTGATAAAGTATCTACAATATGTAGTAGACATGGATTCATTTTCTGCCATGTTAGTAGAACTTGTAGTAGAATTTCTTTTGCTTCCTATATTAGTTCATGTTGAACAAGTATGAATTCGAATTTGAACTTTTTAACAAATAATAGATAGTAGTATACTATTATATTTATTTTAAGTGATAGCAGATAATTATATTTTTATGAATGTAATCAATTTAGTTAAATGAGACAACCACGGGTGCCCATCGACCACCTATAAAACCTATTAACAAAAGGGTAGGTACGGATTTGAAAAATTCATGTAAGTAGTGAATTTAATCACCCAGATGTTGGACCTATTGGTCATCCTAGGAGGATGACCCATTTGGGATCCTGTATTGATTGGCTTCCACAAGTCAAGGGATATAAATCCTTTCCTCATGCTATTACAAAGTGCAGTAGTCGACAACTAGAAGCAACCAAGCCACCAATTGATAAGAAAAGGGCAACAAAGCTGCCATAGACAATAAGAAGCCATCAAGAAGCCGAAAGACAAAGTATAAGGCAACATTTTTTTCCATTCACTCCCTTGGTGATGGGAAAGAAGGAAAATATTGAAGAAGAAAAAGATAAGGAAGAAGACAGGAAGTGGGGCAGGATGCCAGGGCATCCATGTGTCTTCTTTGAGCCATCTACTACTGTGCACTTTGTGGAAGAGTACATCTTCCTAAGAAGTTATGGAGTGATAGAATTCTAGGGATCTTGCCCTACAATGTGGTATCTTCTTATTTCTTTTTCTTTGTATATTATATCAACTTTGGATCAAAATCTGAGATGAAAAATCATATCTTTGCTTCTTATAGAAGATTTGCCTTTGGTTGGCACCGTGATTTTTTTCTCACACGTCGTGAGGGTTTTCCATGTAAAAATCTAGTCTTTGTCAATTCTATCTACTTTTGGTAATGATCTTAGTTTTACACGCTCTTCGGTAATGCTTCTACATATATTTCTTTTTCATTGCATCGTGGTTGCATAGCATTTGTGCACATATTTCCCATTAACAAACCTATTAAGTGGTGTCATAGTTCTAGTTGGGAAGATCCAGATTCATATGGGAAATGATGATGATGCAACGATGGTAAAAATGACAAGCACAAATTGGCAAATAAGGAAACCCAGGATGGAGGATATTCTATATTTCATGGACTTGCATGATCCTATCAAGGGAATAAACCCAAGGAATTTATCTGATACTAATTGGAAGAAACTAAATAGGAAGATAATTCAAACAATGTAAAAGTGGCTTGATATTTTTGAGTTCCATCATGTCTCAGAGGATACCAATGCCAAAAATTTATTGGAAAAGTTTAAGAAATTATATGAGCACAAGATTGTCACAAATAATTCTTTCTTGATCAGGAAGTTGGTGAACCTAAAGTATCGAGATGGTACAAGCATATTTCCAAGAACATTAATGAATTCCAAGGCCTTGTAAATCAAATGGGGTCCACAAAGATGGTTCTTGATGATGAAGTTCATGCTCTACTTCTTCTGGGATCATTACCTAACAGTTGGGAGACACTCATTGTAAATGTTGCAATTATGCACAAGAAGGCAAGTTGACACTTGATCAAGTGAAGAGGAGTCTACTGAATGAAGAGACTCCACAGGGATCCTTAGATGACATCAGATCAGAGGTGCACTACATAAAGAGAATGGCGGCACTGATAGAGTGAGATATTGTGGTAGATCTCAGAGCTATAGTGAGTGCCAAGACTACGCAAAGTCTCATAATAGATCCAAGTCTAAGGGTAGAGGGTGCTTCTATTATGGGAATCCAGGTCATTTCAAGAAGGATTGCAATGTTTGGAAAAGAAAACATGAGTGTGAAGCCAAAGGAAAGAAGGATGATGACAACAATACTACAATGGAAATTCAGATGAACGGATGATGATGACGATGTGGTCTTGATAGTCTAGGAATAGTGTTTGCATGTTAAGGATGTTGATTCTGAGTGGGTGGTGGAAACTAAAACTTATTTTCATGTTTCACCTAGTAAGGATTTCTTCGCTTCATATAGGAATGGAGACTTCAAGAGGGTGAATATAGGAAACTCCAGCTTCTCTAGGATTATTGGGATTGGAGACATTTGGTTTCAGACAAGTTTTGGTTGCATGCTTACACTCAAGGATGTTCATCATGTACCAGATTTGTGGATTAGTTTGATATCTAGTTCTTTCTTTCATAGAGAATGTTGTCATCTAGATTTTGGTGGTGGTGAATGTAAAATCACATAGGGGGCTTTGGTTATTGTACGGGGCAAATTGTGTCACACATTGTAAAGGACCCACCTTATGGTGCTCAAAGGCAGCGCTATACATGTAGTTGAGGATCACCAGGAAGATCAATGTCACAAAAGGGTAGGGCACATGAGTGAGAAAGACTTACATATGCTATCAAAGTAGGGGTTCATTTCTTTTAGTAAAGACATTGGTCTTAGCTAATGATTCATGTCATATGGGAAAGCATCAATGAGTTTTTTCAAGACAAGTTCAATGGTGAAGCCATATGTTATACAGTTAGTTCATTTGAATGTATGTGGTTCGTTTTAGGTGGATTCACTAGGTGTCAATAGGTATATTGTCATGTTTATTGATGATGCATCTAGGAATGTGTGGGCCTACTTGCTGAAGACCAAGGATCATGTTTTTATATTTTCAAGAAATTCCATGTCATGGTGGAGCTGGAGACAAAAAAACCTAAAGTGTCTCCGCATGGATAATGGAGGAGAGTGTACATCTAAGGAGTTCCAGGATTATTGTGCTCAATATGGGATACGACATTATATGACAAATCTTGACACACCACAACACAATGTTACATCTCAAAGGATGCATGGTACCATAGTTGAGAAAGTCAGATGCATGTTGAAGATGGCATAGTTTCCAAATACATTCTAGGGTGAGGTAGTGAGTATTGCTTTTAATTTGATTAATCAATCTCCATCAGTTCCTTTAGGGTTTGATATTCCTAAGAAGGTATGGATAGACAAGGATGCATGTTATACTCATTTACGAGTATTTGGGTGCAAGTCTTATGTACATGTTCTAAAGAAAAAGAGACAAAAGCTAGATGATAAAGTAGTGCAATGTATCTTTCTTGACTATGGAGTTAGAAGTTTGGCTATAGGTTATGGGACCTTATGAAAAAGACCATAAACAGACATAGAGATGTGACATTATGTGTGAGTCAGACAGTTATAAAGCCTAAGAGTGATGATACATAGGCTGTAGGATTTGGTGATAGGTCTTATGATGATGAACATGAGGATGCTTTAGCTTCTTCACATGTTCAGTATTTAGATGATGATGAAGAGAAACATGTTCTTCCTGAGTAGCCGAGCGATAGCACATGGAGTGTGCATGTTCTAGATGCTCTAGATAAGTGATTCAGACTCATAGTCAAAGACATATGGCCAAGGGGAGCAACATCATTACTAGGTAGTGTCATCACAGTAGTAGTTGAGGAGGTCTGGCAGAGTTCACCACCCTTCATCCAGATATCTGGCATCTCAGTATATTCTCCTCACTCATCAAGAGGAGTGAAAGACTTTTCAGGAGGCACAGACTCATAAAGATAGAGCACACTAACATTAGGTGATGCATGAGCATATGTCTTCTTTGCAAAAGAATGATATCTATGTGCTTGTGGCACTTCCCAAAGGGCCAAAGAGCACTAAAGAACAATTGGGTCTATAGGATGAAGAGAGATGACATCAACAAGGATATTACAAATAAAGCCAGACTAGTTGCCAAGGGCCTTGGTCAAGGACCAGGGTGGATTTTGATGAGATATTTTGTCCTGTTGTGAAGATGACTTCTATTAGATTGGTCCTAGGCTTGGTTTCTATCCTAGATCTGGATTTTGAGCATATAAATGTGAAAATGACGTTTCTTCATGGTGACCCAGTTGAGGAGATATACATGGAGCATCCAAAAGCTTTTTAGGCAAAGGGGAAAGAGCACTTAGTGAGTGTGTAAATTGAACAAGAGTTTGAAACAAGCTCCCAGGTAGTGGTACAAGAAATTTGATTCTTTAATGCAGAGTCGTGAGTACCAGAAAAGATATGTGTGTTTATATAAGTAGGAATCCCAATGAAAAGTTCAATATTTTGCTATTCTATGAGGATTACATGTTGATAGTGGGATATGATGTCAGTTTGATTAGAAAATTGAAGATAGAGCTTTCCAATACCTTTGATATGAAGCATTTGGGACCTTTTGGCAAATTTTGGGGATGGAGATCACATGTGATAGGATCCAACACAGGTTGTGGTTTTCATAGGAGAGCTATGTTTAACAGATTCTAGAGTGGTTCAACATGATCAAGTCCAAAGTTGTGAGTACTCCACTATCAGGTTATTTCAATCTAAGGAAGAATTCATGCCCTTCTATTGATGAGGAGAAGAGGATATGGCCAAGATCCCTATTCATCTTCTATAGGGAGTTTTATGTGAAAAATGGTGTGTATGTTGGTTTGTATGCCCATAGATCCAATCATATGATGATTGCAATGGGGCATCATATACATGTTTTAATAATTATAAAGGTAATTCCATCTATTATGTTTGTCTCAATCATGAGAAAATGTCACAAACATGGTACATGTCTAAATAATGATGTTTATGGATGACATATATCTTCAAGTGAGGGCCTAAACAATGATATCATATGTATGATAAGAGTGCATACAATCGTATTATGTCCCTAGTCAGTTATTATTGTGGAAGAAAAATAAACAATAATAATACATAATACTAGAGTGTGTGTGTGTTGATTGATGACAAAGTCTCATTAGTCATGATATGGGATATCAAGTCAAACACAGAGGTACTTGTTAGAGAATATGTATCGGGCATACCCACCATGAGAGTGATACATGAAGACCATGGAATGGTAGTTAGAATCAGCTCTCATAGTAATAGTGGTGATTGTGATTTTTAGACTTGAAATCAATATACTCATCACATATTATTTGATGTATTTTGATATCATCCAACATGACCTTGAATAAGGGTCACCATAAAGGTGGTGCTTGATTATGTTGTGACACACGGGGACTGAGTGTGAGTGATTTAAATGGGACTTTTCCCTCCTATAATTCATATCCTAACCACTTGATAAGCAAGACTAAGAAACATATGGCCATACTCATGTGATTCAATATATAATATGTGAACTCACATGCATCTCATATAGTCTCCTCTAGTTCATGGAGCACTGATTGAACATTTAGAGGATGACGATTCCATACCTCAAGTTCAATCCATATATTAGAGACATAGGAACTATACGATCAATGTGACACTAATCACAAGTTGTAGGTTGTAGTTGTTCTTCAACTTTCCAATTACTTGGGTAGTAATGATGTGTTTCTATATACCTCTCATTACTTGTCATGTAGTATATTGGTTATGTACATTCACTACCAATGTAGCTTGGGACCTATAAGGTCACACACATTGGATGCACCCAAAATAGGATTTTATTCATGAATGATGTTTAACTTGATTACTAAAGTGTTTAGGTATTCAATCTTAACAACAATGGCCGAAAATTAATGAATAGACAGTAAACTGAATGGTTCAAGTGTTGCACTGATCTATTCAAGTGTCAAGCCGATTTAAACTACATTGGCTAAACATTTCCTAAAATGGGACATGAATCGACTAGTTCAGTTGGTGAACCGATCGATTAAAGGTCTGAGATGACTAGTTCAACTTGTGAATTGCCCATTTCAATGATCAATAGGGTGAGGGCAATCAAGCCTTTTAGTAGACACAACAATAAGCTCTAACAATTGTTGTCATATCTAGTTGTAGTAACTAGAGATCCCGAGCAAGTCTTACTCGTAAAAGGAAAGGACAATAAGGGAGAGACAACACGGGAGAAAGAATCAACCTTAGCAGGCTGACGTTCAAAGAGACAACTCTTCCCATTGGCTCTGGTAGCACAACGTGGAGTTCCCAATGGTCTTCCTAGATTATGTAGAGGTGTGGAAGTTGTTAACACCCTACTAGGAGGACAACAACCACTGTCATCTGTGGTGCTGCACAAGGATTCCATCGTTTGTAGTTGTTCATGTGCGCCTTTGAAGAGTACACATCACTGTGCAAGAGTTGTTACTGGATTTTCTCCTAGACTTAACATTTACTGACTACCTTATTTCCTATATATATCATTGTTGACACAATTCTCTGATCAAGGAATAGGGACAATGTTTTTGTTTCTATTACCTTCTTTGTCATCCCTATTCCCCAACATTGGTATTAGAGAAACATCAAATTATGTTGTATCTAGATTTAAATTGATACGATCAAATTTATTTTATTGCATATGAAACAAATATTAAATTCATTAATGTGCATATCCAATTAAATACCACATATGATCCCTATTATATATATGCAATCTATATGTGTCTCCCTAAAAGTGTTTTGATGGTGGATGTATGCATGGTTATGGCCAAAACCCTTATGGATTGTGTGCATGGTTGTTTGGTTTTCATTCCTGTTGTTACTCAGTCTAAATACTGAGCCTCTCCCCTCCCTTCCAAGTATAAATTAATGCTTTTCTTCCTATATTCCCTTCAAATGTTACTTGAGATTCTCCCTTATACAATGTAATATGGAATAGGATAGTTTTAATTTATGTTTATTCATGAGAAGATGTTCTGCACTTGACGAGTCAATTGACTAAGAGTCCAGCCAATTGACTAGAGGGCTGAGGAGGCCAATAAATAGGAGGAGCCAACTGATCAACCTGAAGGCCAACCGATCGACTGAAGGATTCATATGAATGACTAGGCTAGCACTAATTTTTGTAGTATAGGTTGCTACATGAGATGTATGACCTTACGTGATAGAAATTATCTATGTCTCCAAATAATTGCATTATTTTTTCCACAACCATCACTTGTATATTTTATGATTGCATGTTTCATTTTTGATATAGTATGTATATGATTCATATTATTAGAATATGGTGATTGGATATGTATATATATTTTTAAAAATACAAAATCCCTCAAATCCAATAATAGGTTTTAGATCCTTTCCATAAGAAACACACATGAAAAGCTTGATCAACCAAGCATGGTCACACCAAGATTTATGCGACATCTATCTTGTGGAAGTTTGATAGTAGTCATGTGGGTCTACCAAGCAGGGTGCATTACTATCATGTTTGGTTTTTGGGTAGGCTTAACTAGGTGGCCTTAATGAGATTCAGTGCCTAGAAGCATACAGATGAACATGACAAAGAGTTGTACACATCATCTATATAATAATTTCATGAGATACAATTGGCAAATGTTGTCTACCTTAATAATTGGTTATAGAGGCTGATGTTGGTTGGGTAATAATTTAATTATTTTGGATATTCGCTCACTAGAATATTGTCCGCTGCAATCTTCTGAGTTGGTATTGAGAGTTATGAATTTGAGTAAAATAGTGGGAGTCATAATATATTAAAAGCCTTATTAATATCATCAAACTTATCAAATCAAATCAAATAAAAAATATTTTGAGAAAACATGCAAATTTTCTTTTACAGAATCTAATTCCAAACACAAACACATTTTCTTAAGGTTCGGTCCTTGAGAAGGACAACTTGAACGTGAATAATTTCCATGACTTGTTCAGGATACTAGAGCCTAAGTCCTAGGGACACTATATCCCAATGAACCTGCTTTCAATGTGCCTAACGCTAATAGGGATGCTTAGTGGAAGCACTCTGAAGATGTTGTGGTTGTCAAGTCCCTGATGTTGTGCTTAATGAACTATGAGTTGCAGAGATAACATGAGAACATGGATGTTATTGAGATGGTAACATATCTTTAAAACATGTACCAAGATCTGGAAAGACAAGAGAGATATGATGTCGCTTAGGTGTTTTTCAAGTGCAATGTGGCTGAAGGAGATCCAATAGGTCCCCATACACTCATGTTGATTGGGTTGTGGGGAACCTTGCTAGACTGGGATTTCCCTTTAAGATTTGTCCACTGATGTGATTAAGCAATCACAACTAGAATTATATAGCCAGTTTGTTATAAACTATAACTTGAATGATTTTGACAAGCCTTTGTCAAAATTACTTGGCATGTTAAGGAAAATTGAAGTGTGGATGAATAAGGACAAACCCAAATATATGATGATGATCAACAGAGGGAAGTACAAAGGCAAAGATAAGAAGAGTTCTAAAGCTAGCCAGAAACCAAAATCTTCTACACTAAAAGCTAAGGGAGGAGTGAATAAGGAAGGAAAGTGCCATCACTATCACCAGCCTGGACACTAGAAAAGGAATTGTTCTTGTTAGATAGAAGATCTCAGGAAGAAGAATGACATTGACATCTCCACTTCAAGACCCAAGAACAAGTAAGCTAGAACTATGCGGAGCAAAATTTTCTTCCACTACAGTTAGGATCTATTATTCAGTCTGATAGGCATGTAAAAAAATTAGTGTATTGCTATTATGTGTCTGCCATTGATGAAAACATTAAGTATCTTGTATGGAAAATAACATTATGAATAAATTGATGTTTCATTTTAAAGATAAGATCTTATATGGCAGTGTCCTATGTCTTATAGTTTATACTTGATAGTTCTAAACACAAATATGTATAACACATATATTGAATGACTCTATAACTTAAACAATGAATATAGCATTGTCATCTAGAGAACATAAATAAGAAACACATATCTAGAATCCATGATGATGGTCATCTAGACTTTTTTGGTTATTGAACCAATAGAGACATGCAAGTCTTATTTATTGGGCTATATGATAGAAGCACCTTTCACTAGATGAAGTGGGAGAGTGATTATTCAATTCGGCCTCATACATATTGATGTGTGTATACATTTTAGAATAAATGCTAGAGGTGGTTAATAGTATGTCATTATATTTGGTGATGTTCTTAGCAGATATGGTAGATTGTATATAATGAAATAAAAGTCTAAATCTCTTGAAGTGTACAAGTAGATCATGAATGAAGTACATAACCCACATGGTATAACTACTAAAACACTTCGATATAATAAATATTGAAATGTTTTAACCCTTTTGAGGACCTTCTAGAAGAAAGTGATAGTGTATCACAATAGACTTCATCTGAAACCTAATGATGTATCAGAAAGAAGGAATCTTACCCAGTTAAGTCATGGTGCAATTATCAATAAATCTATCTACTCTTCCAATTTCCTTTTTTAGCACATGCTTTACATTAAGCAATGTACCATTTATTTGGTTCAAAAGACACCATATGACACATGGCATGAGAAGTGTCCCTATATGTCTTTTATACATGTTGGGAATGAAAGATTATGTATGAAAATTCTTTCTTAAAAAGTGTAACTAACCAAAACATAGAAGCTTACATATTTCCATAACTAGAAATATTATATGATGGATTCCTAGATTTAAGAAAACAAGGAAAAAAAATTAAACAACCTCACACATTTAAGTTATAAATTAAATATGGCTAATAAGTTACATGTATTTCCTTTGATATTTAATACTCACATAATGACTAAATAAAAAGATATAATATGCTTTGGAGTAACATTGGCAAATCCATGTCCATAAATATTAATAATTTTCTATTATTTAAATATGTTATATGTGGAATTTTGTGTATAATCATATATAATTTTTTGGTGACATTGTGAAATTAAAGGGATTTTTTTTTGAAGCTAACCACCCTTTATATTAAGAACTGCCTGAACGAACTACATCAATAATAAAATGGGGGACGTCAAGTACTTCCCTTGAAGAGCTCACTGTGCCTTGAAGGGCACATTTTGCTATTTCATGGGCTAGTCTGTTCCTTGATCGACTAACAAAACAAACAGAAAAGAAGGTAAAAAGGTTCCCTACTGACTTAATGTCATTTGCCAGAAGCCCAAGATAGTCACCCCTCTTGGTCGGCTCCCTAACAGCATCCGCCACCAGCTTCGAGTCTGTCTCCACTTCAATGGCCGAATAACCCCACTCTCTAGCTAGATTCACAGCAGCCAGGATGGCTTGAGATTCCGCAATTCGGACGTCGCTTGAGCTCTGCATCCTTTCCGCCACCAGCGCCTTCAAGTTGCCATCAGCGTCCCGGATAGCGCCGCCCAGGCCGAGCAAACCACCTTGCCCAAGTGCGGCGTCACAGTTAAGCTTGAAAGTCCCCAACAGTGGAGGTGTCCATCGCACTCCTTCCTCGTCACTCTCCCTTTCACCTGGCCTCCGTGTCCGTTCATTTGCTCGTTCAAAATCCTCACAGAAGGTAATGGCCTGCCGAATGAACTGGTCCGGCATCGCACTGCTGTTCTCGAACACCACCTTGTTCCTGTGTGTCCAAAGCCCCCACAAGATCCCATACGATCGCATGCAGTCCGACCGACTCGGTTTTTCATTCATCTGTCGCACGGCCTCCGCCGGGCTCAACTGACCCAGCTCGTCGGGCTGGAGTGGAAGCTTAGCCGCTGTCCACACATCCTGCGCTGCTCTGCAACCGAAGAAAACGTGAGGTATAGTCTCCTTGGGTGCGTTGCAGCGGGTGCAATTGCCGGCGTCGATACAATGCCTGTCCCACAACCGGCCTCTCGTCGCCAAACCTCCCGTACACATCCGCCATAGGAAATGGGCGAGCTTCGGCGGTAGCTGTGACTGCCACACTGTCTTCCAAAGCACGTCTCTGTCTGCTCCTCGAGATGCTCTAAACTCCGTCTTTCCCAGAACGCTCAGCCAGTACGCCGATTTTACTGAGAAGAAGCCTTTGTCCTCCGGCCACCAGTATGGCGAGTCCTCTGTGAGACGTCTGCTGATCGACGTGCGCAGGATAGCAGCCCTCACCTCCGGCGGGAAAGCTTCGGTTATAAGCTGCCGATCCCACCCCCCCTCATCTGCAATTATGTCCTGGACCACACCCAATTCATTTACGTGGCTCGGGTACAACTCTTGTAAGGTTTCCTACTGCTCCAACGTCCACCTATCCTTCCATATGCTTATGCTTCATCCATCACCCACTCTCCAGTTAACCCCCTCCAGAAGAATTGGTTTAGCGCCCCAGATGCTTCGCCAAGTAAAGCTTAGATTGTAGCCACGTCTTGCCTCCAGTATACTCGACCTCGGAAAGTATCTCGCCTTCAAAATTTTATACGCCAGGGAGTCTTTTTTTGTGAGCAGCCTCCATAGTTGTTTTGCGAGCATGGCCTGGTTGAAAGCATGGAGATCTCTAAATCCCAAACCCCCCGCTCTCTTGGGCTTACATAGGTCCTTCCAACACATCCATAAAATTTTCCTTTCGTTATTTTTTGCACCCCACCAAAACCGAGCAATGCAGCTTTGTATCTCATCAATAAGGCCCACCGGTAGTTGGAAGACATTCATAACATACATTGGGATTGCTTGCACTACTGCTTTGATGAGCACCTCCTTCCCCGGTTTAGATAAAAAAAATTTCTTTCCACCCCTGCAGCCTTTTCCAAACTCTCTCCTTGATATAGCTAAAGACCTGCTTCTTTGATCTACCCATGGACGCCGGCAGACCCAGATATTTGGCATGTCTCTGTACCTCTTTAACTTTTAGGACGTTCAACAGCTCCTCTCTTTGGTGATGCGGTACTCCTTTACTAAAAACAACTTCAGTTTTACTTAGATTGATTCTTTGTCCCGATGCATGTTCGTACTGGCTAATGATATTAGCTAATATCAGGCATTCCTCCTTGGTTGCTTTTGCAAAGAGAATACTATCATCTGCAAAGAAAAGGTGGGTGATGGAGGGTCCATTCCTGTTGGTCCTGACCCCCCTTATAGATTTATTTGCTAAAGCTAAAGAAATAGATTTTGAGAAGGCTTCAGCACATAGAATAAATAAGTAGGGGGAGAGAGGGTCACCTTGGATGAGGCCACGGGATGGTAGTATCTTCCTGGACCGGTTACCGTTGATGGCAAAAGAAAAATTAACAGACGATACACAATCCTGAACTTTGCGTCTCCATATACTTCCGAACCCCATCTTCTCTTGAACCACATCAAGGAACTTCCACTCCACCCTATCATAAGCTTTGGACATATCCAGCTTCAGGGCAAAACTGCCTTTTTTGTTTTTTCCTTCAGTCTTCATTTTGTGGAGAGCTTCAAAAGCCACCAGAGCATTGTCAGTAATCATTCTCCCTGGTATGAAGGCACTTTGATTTTCAGAAATCAGGCTATCCATCAACGGCTTGAGTCTATTGGCCATGACCTTGGATGCGATTTTATAGACCACATTACAAAGACTAATAGGTCTATATTCAGCTAAGCTTTTCGGCTTCTCAACTTTAGGAATAAGGACCACCACTGTAGCGTTCACTTTCCCAATATCCTCCTCTCCTTTCCACCACCCTTTAATATAATTTGCAACATCCTTTCCCATAACTTTCCAGTAGTGTTGGAAAAAGAGTGGTTTCAAACCGTCTGGCCCGGGCGCTTTATTAGGGTGCATATCAGCTAAAGCTTCTTCTATTTCCTTATCTGTGATGTCTTTTTCCAAAGCCACATTCATAGCCGTGTTGACCATTTCATTCAACCCCGAGACAGCCTCTTCCAGGTTCTGCGGATCGCTAGAGGTGAAGAGCTCGTCAAACAAATCCACCACCACTGATTCAATCTCTTTCTCTTCTGTGCATAGAACATTATTTTTATCAAGCAACTGGTCAATTTGGTTTATTTTCCTTCTATGGGATGCCTTGTTATGGAAGTATGCCGTATTACGATCTCCCGACTTCATTTCATTGACACGTGCCCTTGCACACCAATACTCCTCGTCCCGTCTATGCCACTGTTGTAACTCCTTTGCCAGCACATCACAGTTTCTCAACACATGGTTATCCGGTGGTTTTTCTTGCTCTTCTGCCAAGAGCTTTTCTGTCTCCCGAATTTTCCTCTTGATATTTCCCAAATGTGTTGTAGCCCAACAATCCAGCTTTTCCCCACATCCCACGATCTTGTCCACCAAGCCCCCCCTGTAGTGGTCCCCCCATGCACGCTGTACGGTCTCCAGGCAACCCTCCTCGTGTATCCACAACGGCTCGAAGCGGAAATAATGCTGCCTTCTCTTCTTATCCTTCTTGGAGTGATCAGCAGTGATAACGACCGGACAATGATCAGACATATAGAAAGGAAGATGGATGACTTTACAAGAAGAGAATACCCTGCTCCATTCATAGTTCGCCAAGGCCCGGTCCAATCTTTCCCTCACCAGATTATCAACCCTTTTTCCTCTTTCCCAAGTGAACGGTCTACCAGAGAAACCCAAGTCGAACAAACCACAATCGTCCACCGCATCACGGAAATCCTACATCCAGCTTTCTGGCCTAGGTGGTCCCCCCCACTTCTCCTCATTGGATATAATTTGATTGAAATCCCCGAACATGATTGTAGGAGCCTCGGAGTTGGTCATGACCTTACGCATGAGATCCCATGTACGATATTTATTCTGCTGATCCGCCCAACCGTAGATGGCAACTGCTTTCCATTTAACCTGATTCGTACCTTCTTGGACCCAGCATTCAATGTGATGATATGAAAAGCTAATAACCTCCACAACCATGTCTTTCCACCAAAGACCCATACCTCCCGATCTCCCACTGCTTGAGAGACACAGACCGTCAGTGAAGCCACAGAAACGTTTTACCTCCTCTAGCTTTGTGTCAGCAACCATGGTCTCAGCTAGAAACACCAGGTTGGGGCTCTCTCTTCCTACCCAAGTACGAAGAGCTCTCCTACTGTCGAGTTTGCCCATGCCTCGACAGTTCCAGCTGAAAATTTCCATTGTTGTTCACGGGTCTGGTCTACGCCAGTACCCGCTACTGTAGAATAGGAGGATGGTGTCTCCTCAGCCCCTTGCCCCTGTTGGACCATGTGTCTTTTGTGTAGGAACACTGTCTCCAAATCTGTGTCTGCAACTGTCACTGTATCGTCCGTCCTGACTCTCTTGCCCATCTGAAGACTTGCAGCATGCGTTTTCTCCTATACTTCGCCCTCATGCACCTCTGCCCTGCGTCGGATATGGACTCTCCTGCCCTTGTTGAGTTTTCCTTCTGGTGATTTTGAACCGTGATGCGTTTTGTTCCTCATCTTTATCCTCTGACCTCTCGTAACTCTCCTAATCTCCCCGCTTCCATTGTTGTACCTCATGCCCTTGATTTGCCCTTCTCCAGCTAGCCCGCCTTCTTCCCCTCCGTTCCGCCCTAGATCGGACAGGATGTTAGACAGGATGTTAGGGACTGAAGACACCTTTTCCTGTGAATCTCCTCCCCACCTCTGTTTGC
Organism: Alisma plantago-aquatica; assembly: GCA_963693085.1. Lineage (NCBI taxonomy): Eukaryota > Viridiplantae > Streptophyta > Magnoliopsida > Alismatales > Alismataceae > Alisma > Alisma plantago-aquatica. Next base: position 82,431,414 of record OY856409.1, on the reverse strand, counting down.
CGTACTCCTCCCGATGGTCCTCCCCAGATTTACAATTGTATTCCCTGTCCACCGTTCATGTAGCCGACCTGTGGTCTTCGTCTACCTCCGGTTCCCCTGCCTCAGTTGAGTTTTCTTCGGTAGTTCTTTGATTATGCTGCTTCCCCAACATGGGCTCACTAATATCTTCGGTATTGCTTCGTTCTTTGTTCCTCCTGTTTCCGAGATGATCTCTGCTGTCCGTTCCTCCCCTCCGCCCTAACTCTCTCAAACCTCCTGCCGCCGATAGCTCCTTCCCCCTCGATCCTCCGCTTTCCTCCTGCTCCCCAATCCGCTTTGGTTTGACATGGAACTGCAGAGTTTTCTTTGTGCTTCGTGCTCCATAGATTTCTTCAACTAGTGATTCTTTAGGTTTCCGTGGAGACGCCCGTAGCCAGGCTCCCCAGCCTCTTTGAATCGTGTCTTCATCTTCCTCCTTAGGGCAATCCCGATCCACATGATCCAACTTCCCACATATGTAGCAGTAGTTGGGCAACCTTTCATACTTGATCTCCACTTCCGTCACCACCCCCTTGCTATCTTTCACCTTCTGTACACGCCGCAATGGCTTCGACACATCCAGAGCTAGTCGGATTCGAACTGAGGAATCCCACCCAAGGTCGTCCTTGTCGAGTTCTACCAGCCGCCCGATTCTCTCAGCTATCGACGTAATCGCCTTTGTGGATCTTTGCCCCAGCGGTAGTCCATACAGACGTGCCCAAAAGATACACTCCTTGAAGACGATCTGCCCTGGTACATCTCCGTCGTCGACTTCCTTCGTGAGAAGCAGCCGGTTATCGAAGTGCCGCGGACCGTTCTCCAGAACCTTTTGTTTGTCCTTCCAATGGAGGAACTGGATTACAAAGGCCTCCTTGTCTAGTTGTTTGAAGACGACGCTTTCCTTGAGCGCCCACGCTAGGGTTAGGGTTCTTTTCATTGCCCAGAAGTTGTACGGGCGATCAGTCAGAAGACGGGCCACCAAAGCTAGCGACACATGCTCCTCCGCCTCTTCTTGACCTCCACTAGGAAGATCGAGTATCGCCTCCTCCTCATCCTCAAGTTCCAGTCTTGCATACCTCTCTTCTAACTCTTCTGCCATCTCCGGTCGTACCTAGTCCACGAGAGACTACCAAACTTGACCTACAAGAAAAGGTAACCACGAAGGAGAAGAACGGCGCCACTAGGGCGATGAAGTATCCCAGCGTCGCAACCCTAATCGCCGGAGCGGTTAGAGAAAACGAGCGAGAGATTCTTTTTCAGAAAATTAAAGGGATTATAATAGAAGATTTGTCAAAAGAAATGTAGATATTTTTCCTAAACCACAATGGTGATATAACTCACAAAAGTAAATTTTATAAATGAAATATAATGGTAAAAATGTGTTCCTTAGATCCCAATTAGCTTTGGTGGCAAGTTTTACATTTTTTGAAAAATGATGACTATCCTACTTTTATTTAGAAATAAAATATGAGTTTGGATTCAAAATATTAAATAATATGTTTAATAAATTCAAAAGATAGAACTAAATCTCAAATCCAAATTCCACACAACAAAATTAGTATGTGTGTACATTTCCACATTAAGTGAATAAACTTATTTACCCTAGTTTTATTTAAGAGAGTAAATATAAATTAAAGTCCAAAATATTAAATAAAATTCTAAACATCGCAAAATGGAAAAATAATGACAAGATCAAACTTCCCACGTTTTAGTTTGCTTGTAAGCCAGGTTTCAAATCGTTTGAGAGTTCCTATATGCCTCAAATTCCCTAAGAAGAAAAATGAAAGATAAGGCCAAAAATATTAAATTTATAATTAAAAAGAACCAACTTGTATGGATTATATGTATATAATTTATGTGAAGTTGTAAAATATAAAATTCTAGTGTAACATTAGGTGGGAAAATGTTGGACATGCATGTTAAATCTATCAAAATATTATCATAAAAGAAATAAAATCTGAAATTTATTTTATAAACACATTAATTAATACATATGTAGATGATAGCATCTCACTCATATGTACCAAATAATTAGATGTAAAATTTCAGTAGTAAAAAGTAGTAAGAGACTACACATTCCCACACTTATATTATTTTTTCAGGATGTTACTAATATTATGGAAACCATTAATCTGAATTGGAAACTAATTTACTATTATCCAAAAGAAATTAGAAACAAATATAGTTGAAGATAATTGAATAAAGATTGAGAAATTTAAGTAAATACCCAATATAGTAACTCAATATACACTATACAAATATTCATTTTAACATTGCTAAAATGTTCATGTATATGAAATAATCCACTTTTACAATTTTTAAGAAGAAAGTAATGTCAAATTTATTTCTTATTTATTAACTGGTGCTAAATTCTACTTTAGTTATATAATACTAGTATCCATAAAAATACTATAAAATAATTAACAAGATAATGCTAAATGGATTCAAATATAGTAAATGCCATAATGAACATTCCAAAAATGAAAAATAATGTAAATTTCAAATTACACATGTCTTATTTATGTAACATGTCAACATGTACTTTATTTGGACTTTGTTTGGATCCTCAAATGAATTTGATGAGAGAATATATAATTGGAAATTTTAATGATAATTGTTTAATTTAATACATCCTGTTTGACAGGGTTTCTAATTTTCTTTCTATCGCATTTTATTTTCATATTCCTTTTCCATGTAGTACTCTCTTTTCTTCCTATTCCTTCTCTCACTTTCCCTTCCTATTTTCTCATTATTAACCTTTCCTTGATTTCTCCTACGTCCCTCTAATGATATTCATTTATTTATTTATTTATTTTACTCCATTATCTTGTTGCATTTATAATATCCTATTTGACTAGTTGATGATAGTAATATATATATCGCAAGATATGCACTCTCTAAATCATATACGGTTATTACCCGCCACTGCCATGTCTCTCCCCAAAGAAATCCATCCATGTTAACATATATATATTTGTCCAAGGACTTTTTTTATCACCTACTTTGTCTCCAATATGCATGTTGATACCCGATTATCATCGGCCATTAACCCTTCACAGCAGCGGGTCTTGAACCCTCTCACCTACAAAGTCATCATGACAGGATCTGGTGGAGGCCCTCGTTGCTTTTCCTATACCAAGTTTCCTGATCACATCACATGTAGTCCACCTTCCCCATGTGGTATTGAATTCTCTCTATTTACCAAAATGCTTAACCAAAACATTCCTTGTTCTGGTTTTCTACCTTTAGTTTTATCTACTTGGTTTGTTTACCAGACTTATAGATGATATTCTAAAATCATAAGTGATTGTTATAAGCTAAATTGCTTGTGATTTTTATTTTCATTTCAACTGTGGTAGTGTTCATGATGTAGTTCCTATTTGTCCTTACTGGTTGTATTGGCAGAAGGTTCTTGAGAGTTTCTTGTTGTCTCAGTACCCATCCTAGTTCTCCGGGACCAGAAGGACCTATGGAGTATATTGTTCATGTTTTCTAGAGCATTATAATTGAGGTTGAAGAGTCCAATTTCCTCCATGTCATGCTACATGATTACAGATCATATACGAAGGCACATGAGAAATTTCTCAAAGCTATTTTTTTATTTAAGCAGTAGACTTTTTCAACTTTTATAATCCAGTATATTAATGTATTTGTCATAAAATAAAGATAACCTATTTTTAGCATCATGGAATTCCTCCAACCAATGGTATTGGTTTCACACTTAATTTCAATATCAAAATGTAATTTTAAATGGAATTTTCTAGTTGGTTGGAACTTTTAAACTCTATATATATTAATATATAGATCAAAACAAAATATATTTTCGAATTATAAAATTTTAATATATTCAATGATATGGATTTAATCACCTAGTACAATCTAATAAATATGCAATTTTTATGGCTTTATGTAATCGGTTGGACTTCCTAAAATTCATAACTAATAATCTATAAGTCTAGAAAACTAAAGTTAAACATGTTATGAACTCAATAAAGGATAATCCACAACATAATATGATTTTGAAGAACTAATTCACTAATAATAAAAGGACAATTTTTAGAGTTAATATAATTGATGCAAATGTAAATCTATTCTCACATATGCCTTTAATAGGGTGCTTGTGGACTGAGATGGAATTGTTATTTTGACCTTGAACACATGTAGACTCAATCCCTGATTTAACAACTCATGTTGATGTATGTGCATCTTTTCTATTATCTAGTAACTATTATCACGACCAAATATTATTTCTCATATGAGGCATTAGTTGATATTCTCTTTTTTATCATTATGAAATTCTTATTTTTGTGGACAATACTTATGGGCCTTCTGGCCCTACATGATATGTTTTAATACCCTCATCCTATTATTTCATATTGACTGAATTTATACTTGCCTTTCCCTATTTATGTGAGTGGTTAGACCAACTTTATTTCTTGTAGTGGTACATGCGTACAACAATATATACAGTGGCATGGTATATCCACCCATTATTATTTTTAGGATTAGATCCTATGGTGTCTCAACCATATTTGAAATGATTTTAGTCGTTGTTTGTTAGATGCACAATTTATGTTTGATATTGTTAATGGAAATTTTTTTAAGACAAGACTCCCTACTTATTATTCTTTAGTTTAGACATGTCTCACCTCTTGAGTTGATGTTTCTCTTGAAACTTATTTGTCATGAATATCCCTTATTTTGATGCTCTGCTATTGAACTTTCTAAAATAGTGCCTAGTTGTTATTTACTGGACATACTTAGTTTTTGATGATGCCCCTTCCTTTTATTTTACAACTATTGGGTGTTGTTTTCAACCCACCCAGAGGTAGTGCAACCCCAAGAATAGAACATGGACGACATGACATGCATACATATATCTAGCTTAAGGAGATCGTAACACCCGAGCCTACTGGACAAGGCTTTAGTTTAGTCTTAGGAATGATGAATGGCCCCACAGATCACCACTAGTCTTAACTACATGCTTTGTCCTTACTCACACACAAGTTGGGATCAACTTCCTGAATGGTAACCCATTAGTACTACTCTGGGTTGAGCACGCTTAACTATAGAGTTCTTTAGTGATGATATCCCTGAAAAGGTGGTGCATCTTGGTGATTAGAGTATCACAATCATTCTTTTTAAGATAATTTTATCTAAGGCCTCAAATCTTGGGACGTTACAATCTCCCCCACTTAGACTCTTGACTTCCTCATCAAGGTTTAACTATACGGCCTCATATTCTCTTATCCCCATTTCAATGTAGACCCAAATGGCTCATTGACACCCAGCTCATATTCACAGCTACCAATGCAAGGGTGATTTCATCTCGTCTCATGGATAGCCCTTTCTAACAATCTTGGACCGCACAACTTAAGAATGGCATGCCACATGCCCATGCGGGCCCCACATACTAAGGGGAATTGACTCGAATACCATTTATAACACACGAGCCCACTGCCCAAGGCTGTAGTAAGGTTTTAGGAATGACGATTTGCCCCACAGACCACCACTAGTCTTAACTACGTTCTTTGTTCTTACTCAGGCACAAGTCAGGATAAACAACTGATTGGTCACTCATCCTAGTACTGCTCTGGGCTGAGCATGCTTAACCACATAGTTCTTTAATGATGGGCACCCTGAAAAGGAGGTGCACCTTGGTGATATGGGTAGTCCAATCATTCCTTTTAAGATCATTTTATCTGAGGCCTCAAATCCTGGGATGTTACAATCTCACCCACTAAGACTCTTGATGTCCTCATCAAGGATCAACTATATGACCTAATAATATTGCCCCATTTTAGTGTAGACCTAGAATGGCCCATGCACACCCAACTCTTGATCACAAAATTCCAGCGCAAGGGTGGCTACGTCGCCATGGACAACCTTTTCCAACATGTTTGGACCATGTGGCTTAAGACTGACATGCCACATGCCCATGTGGGCCCACCTACTATAGGGGTTATGGCTTTGATACCATTTGTAATGCCCAAGCTTACTGACCAAGGCTTTAGTAGAGTTTGAGATGACGACTGGCCCCATAGAGCACCACTAGCGTTAACTGCACACTTTTTCCTCACTCACACGCAAACCTGGATCAACTTCCAGACAGATCACCCATCATAGTATTACTATGGGTTGAGCACACTTAACCACATAGTTCCTTAGTGATGGGCTCCCTAAAAATGAGGTACACCTTGGTGATATGGGTAGTCCAATCATTCTTGTTAAGATCATTTTATCTGAGGCCTGAAATCCTAAGACGTTATAGAGATGATGCTTGGGAGAAGACTTGATATAGTCTTAGATATCCCTTTACTAAGATCATTATGTTGTAACTTTTATGTAAACCCAGATGGGATATGATGATGTACTTTTGTAAAATTTAGTGATGTCATAAAATTTTATTCTACTGCTACACTCTAGTTATTCCGGTATACCATCATTTGGGAATTGAAAAAATATATATAAACCTATTCCATGATGTCTTTTTAGTATTCTGGAATAGATGGCTCATTCCTCAAATTAAGTAGGGAGTGGATAGCCTATCAGCCCACACTCCTTACAAGATGGTATCAGATCCCATAGTGGTCAGAATCTGACTATTTCAATTTTTTCCCTAATTAGACCCCTTGCATTTCATAGTCACCCTCTATGTGAGAGGTTTACCTTAGAAGAAACCTATGACATTCATGGAATGATTATAGTTCGAGTTAGAATTATATGAGGTACACATAAGAATCATGAAGAATAAACCCTAGTTTGAGGAGACCCTTAAGGTCATATGTAGGTTTGTTGTAGCATATCTTTTTGGATGATACTATAATTAACTTTAGGATGGAAATAGGTATGAGGATGGAAAATTCATAGAAGATGTTACTAGGAAATACCATGTAACTCTATTCTCCTGATTGATTTTGATTCATCTTTTGTTTTATGTCAAATAGATTTCATCATCAAAAAAATATTTTCTATTATACTATTATAAGCACAAAAGAAGTTTTATGGATTTTATCGATGTTTTCTTGGGCTAAGTCATATAGAAGATATGAATGAAGCATTGATTGGGAAACTATAGAATAACTCTAGTTTCGAGTGGAAGTGATGACTAAGACAGTACGGCTTGTACTGAAGGTTTAGTTGGCATGCCCTTATATAGATCTAATGTGCACCATAGGATTGTTGGGTTAGTAACACAAGGACCTAAGATTCAACCCTAGGTGTATATGACATGACAGTTAGATGCATGAATAACATAAAAAGTGTACACGATCAAAAGATGTATAAGTAGAAATAATATATATAATAGTTGCATTATAAGGTTAAAACTTTTAAGGGGTGGAGAGTAATTGGATGATAATATATGGATGTTTAGATTTTTAGGATGAAATCCTATTAAAGGGTGAAGTGTTGTACTGAACGAAAACTTAGAATCTTACCCTATTCCATAACTAGAAAGATTGTAAGACTAGTTTCCTAGATTTGACCAAACAAGGGTAAAATTAAACAACCTCACACATTTACGCCATAACTTAAATATGTTCTAATATGTCACATGTATTTCCTTATTAATTAATACTCACACAATGGCTAAATAAAAATGTATCGTATGCTTAGAGTAACAATTGGTAATTCCATATCCATAGATAGCAATAATTTTGTATTATTTAAATAAATATGAAATCAATGGATTAAATATGTTAAATGTGAAATTTCGTGCATAATAATGACATATAACTTTTTGGTGAAAATGTGAAGTTAAAGGGTCTCTCATTTAAGAATTGTCAAAAATTATGTAGATAATTTACCTAAACCATAATGGTGACATAACTCACAAAAGTAAATATCAAAAATAAAATAGTATGGTAAACATGTGTTCCTTGGACCCCAATTAGCTTGGGTGTCAAGTATTACATTTTTTGAAAAATAATGACTATCCTAATTTTATTTAGAAAATAAAATACAAGTTTTGATCTAAAATATTAAATAATATGTTTAATGACTTCAAATGTATAAGTAAATCCAAAATCCGAATTCCACACACTAAAATAAGTATATGTGTAAATTTCCACATTAATTGAATAATCTTATTTATCCTGGTTTTATTTTGGAGAGAGAATATAACTTAAAGTATACAATATTAATTAAAATAGTAAATACTCCCAAAATGACAAAATAATGACAAAATCACACTGCTCACATTTTACTTTGCTTGTTGCCAAGTTTCACATCTTTTGAGTGTTCCTATATGCCTCAAATTCCTTAAGAAGATAAAATGAAAGATAAGGACACAAATATTTAATTTATTATTTAAAATAAACATCTAATATATTAAATGAATAATGTAAACTAACTTATATGGATAATATGTATACAATTTATGTGAAGTTGTTAAATAAAATTATGTTGTAACATAAAGGGAAACAATGTTGAACATGATGTTAAGTCTATAAAAATATTATCATAAAAGAAATAGAATCTGAAATTTATTTTAGAAACACATTAATTAATACATACATAAATAATAACATCTTACTCGTATGTAATAACTAATTTGATGTTTGTTATCAAAAAAAAATTGATGTAAAATGTGAGTAGTTAAAAGTAGTAAGAGAATACACATTTCCTCTCTAATATTATTTTTAGAAGATGTTACTAATACTATGAAAACAATTAACATGAATTGGGAAAATAAGTTACTATTATCCAAAGGAAATAGAAACAAATATAGTTGAAGATCACAGAAGAGAGATTGAGGAATTTAAGTAAATATAAGATATGTTTACTAATCTCATGAGTGGATACTTTTAAAAGGATCATAAATACCCAATATAGTAACTCAATATACACTACATAAATATTCATTTTAACATTGCTAAAACACTCATTATATGAAATAATCCACTATACAATTTTTAGCAAGGAAGTAATGTCAAAGTTATTTTCATGTATTAACTGGTTCAATTGACAAATTCAACTTTAGTTGGATAATACTAGTATCCATTAAAAATATAAATAATTAATAGATAATAGTAAAAGGATTCAAATAAAGTAAATGACATAAAGAACATTCCAAAAATGAAAACTAATGTAAATTTAGAACTATACATGTCTTAATTAACTGGTGTACCAACATTTACTATATTTGAATTTTATTTGGATCGTCAAATCAATTCAAAAAGAGAATATACAATTGGAAACATTAATTGATAATTGTTTAATTTAATACATCCCATTTGATATGGTTTCTAATTTTCTTTCTATCATATTTTATTTTCCTTTTTCTTTTTTATGTGGTGCCTTTTTTTTCAATTCCTCCTCCCACTCTCCCTCCTCTTTTCCTGTATTGACCTTTCCTTGCTTTCTCCCGCATCCCTCCAATGCTATTCACATTTTTATTTATTTATTTTTCACCCTTATCTTTTTGCATTTATGATACCCTATTTGACTAGTTAATGATAGTAATATATATACCCCAATATATGCACTCTCTGGATCATGGCCGATGATTACCCACCACCAACATGCCTCTTCTCAAAGAAACACATGCATGTCAACCTATATATATTCATCCAAGGACTTGTTTGATAACCTAATTTGTCTCTGATACGTACATAGATACCCAGTTCTCATCAACCATCAACTCATCACAATGAATGGTCTCAAACCCAATCACCCACAAAATCATCACGGCAAACTCCGATGGTGGACCTCGATGATTTTCTTATACCATGTTTCCTGATCATATCACAGGTAGTCTACCTTCCCCATGTGGTTTTGAATTCTTTCTATTTACCGACATGTTTCTCCAAAATATTCCTTGTTCTGGTTTTCTGCCATAAGTTTTATCTAATAGATTTGCTTACCAGACTTATATATGATATTCTAAAATCAAAAGTGATTGTTATATACTCAGTTGATTGTTTTTTTTATTTTGATTTTCATTGTAGTAGTATCCATGATGTGGTTTCTATTTGTTCTTCTAAGTTGTATTGGGTGAAAAGTTTCTTTAGAGTTTCTTATTTGCTCTATTCCCATCTTAGTTCTCTAGAACCAGAAGGACATGTGGAGTATATTGTTCATATTTTCCAAAGCGTTGTATTTGAGGTTTAAGAGTCTAATTTCCTCCATCAAACCTAGGTCATGCATCTTATTTTATGCACAAAGGATCTAAAGGAATAAATATGTTTTGATAAATTTCTATATTTTCCCCCCGTTTTGATTTTTACTATATCACACTATGTGTGGGATTTTCTATCTTATTTCCTCATCGTTGTGATTTTAAAATGTGAATTTGACACTAGCAATTTAGTTATATGGCAATGTCATGCTACATGATTATAAATCATATATGAAGGTACATGAGAAATTTCTCAATGCAATTTTGTTATTGTAGTATACTTTATCATCTTAGATAATTCATTATATTAATGTATTTTTTGGAAAATAAATATAATACATTTTTAGCATCATGGAATTCCTCCACCCAGTGGTATCAGTTTCACTCTTAATTTGAATATAAAATGGAATTTTGTTGGTTGAATTTTTTAAAATTGATGTATATTAATCTATAAATCAAATCAAAATATATTTTGAAATTATAAAATTTTAATATATCGAATGATATGGATTTTTTTTTGAAATAGGTAAATATATTGCCAAAAGAGAAAGATAGCAAAGCTATGTTGTACAAGACCGACTACAAAAAGTATACGGGACAGGCTCTACAAAATGCCCCAGTATCATTTGGCTATAGGTTTAAGTCCTTTATCAAGTCCTTTCTTGGCCTTGATAGAATTACAGACATCTCTAGTAACTAGTTGAAAAACATCTGTCTTAGCCTCCCCTCCATAGTTCAGGGTGTTCCTTTCCTTCCAGATGTTAAAAAAAACATTAGAGAGGCATACACCCACAAAAACTCTCTCCTCTTTGTTGGCGCACTTGTTCTTTAGTTGTTCTAACATCTCCGCAAAATTATGGGCTTTTAGGCTGCCCCAACCATTCTTCAGCCACATTAGAGCCCACAGTCTTTTGATCTTGGAGCACTCAAAGAACAGGTGCTCATGAGTCTCGTCCTCCTCGCAAAAGGAACATTTGGGGTTAATCGGAATGCCCCATCGGATGAGCCTATCTTTGGTTAGGTGTTTGCATAGAATAGCCTTGTAACAAGCGATACTCCATTTGGGTATGTGTTTTTTCCCCCACACAATGTCATGCCACGGGACATCTTCACCTGTAGGGGTGTGGATCCACAGTTTCTGTTGTCCGTGGTACTTGTAGAAACCGGAGCCATCCACACTATACAGATGTTGTACTTCGTTCCACATGTGGTTCATAGCCTCCCAGGTTCTAGAAGCATTAGTGCACGTGTTGGGGATGTTGACGTATCTCCTTCTAAGCCAGTTTACCCACACCCCATCTTTACTTGTGAGGAATCTGTCAAGTCTTCATAGTTGGCCTGCTCTAGCCAGGTCTTCAACCTTGGTGACATTTAGACCTCCTTTGCTTAGAGGTTTAGTGATGGTATCCCATTTGATTGAGTGACTCTTCCCTGCCCATATGAAGTTGGCGATCTGTCTTGTGAGCCTTTGAATGGTCAGCTTCGGAAGGCTGCTCATCTCGCACCAGAAACATATCATGCTGGAGATGAATGACTTCGTAAGCATAAGTCTACCATCCATTGCCATCTTGATCCCACACCAGCCATCTATCTTGGTTCTGACTTTATCCATGCAAGAATGAAAGTCCTTGGCACAACCCCTTCCCCCCGCAATGGGGGTGCCTAGATATCTTGTGGGAAGGCAACCTCTGTTGAGACCCACGACAGCTTTGAGACGGCCTCTTCTGTTATCATAGGATTTAGAGAGGTATACTCATGATTTGATGTCACTCATGTACAGTCCAGTGGTTCTGCCAAAATCCTCCAACACTTCCTTGCAACCTCGAAGTCTGTTAGCATGACCTTTGGAGAAGACCATGATGTCATCAGCAAATATTAGATGCGTCTTCACCTTTGTTCCTTGAATCTTGTAAGGTTGAATACGATTTCTTGCTTCAGCTACTATGATCATAGTTGTTAAACCCTCCATAACCAGGGTGAAGAGGAGAGGGGACAGAGGATCCCCCTGGCAAAGCCCATTAGAGGCGCTAAACATACCAACAGGTCCACCATTAAGAAAGATAGAGAAGGAAGTGGTAGTGACACATTGCTGGATGATATGGATCCATCTCAGAGAGAAACCAAGTGCATGCATGATATCCCACAAGGTATCCCATCTGACATGATCATAAGCTTTTGTCAAATCAATCTTTATGCAGGCCTTCGCGCTAGCTCTTCTGATATTAAACCCTATAAGGAACTCTTCAGCAAGGAGCGCACAATCAGCTATTTTCCTACCTTTAATGAACGCACATTGTTCCTCAGAGATAATATCGGGAAGGATGTCTTTCAGTCAGTTAGATAGAATTTTCGCCAACACCTTATAGATCACAGAGCAGCAAGCGATAGGGCGATAGTCACTTGCAGCTCTAGCATCCTTCTTTTTGGGTATTAATTTCAGGAAGGTATGGTTTGCAGCTCTCACCATGTTACCTCCTTGCATCAGCCATTGCATAGCTTTAATAATGTCTTCTTTAATATGATCCCACATAAACTGGAGAAAATGACTATTAAATCCATCGGGTCCGAGTGCTTTGCTAGCATTGATGTCAAACACAGCCATCTTTACTTCTGCTTCACCCACATCAGTGCAGAGCATATCATTCATACTCGGGTTGACTCTAGGGGGTGGGTAGATGTTCTCATCATAATGTCTTCTCCTGTCTTTATGATGGTTATATAGCCTATTGAAGAAAGTCTCCAGCTGTTGGCCTATCTCCTCTCTGCTATCAGCAAGCTGTCCGTTTTCATCTATAAGTTGATGTATCGTCTCTTTCATTTCTTTCTTCCTGACTGCAGTGTGATATGTTTTTGTATTTAGGTCCCCATCTTTTAACCATTTCATTCTACTCCTTTTCCACATAAATACCTCCTCTGCTTTCAGAAGTTTGTTCAGTCTTTGTTCAGATTTGATCAAGTTTTCAACCATCTCATCATTTCCTGGATTCTCCCTTGCTTTACTAGCAACATCCTTATAGGTAGTTTTGGCAAGGATGGTAAGGTTCTTAAGATTCACCACTTCTTTTTCCCACTTCCTTATCTTCTTTTTGGAATTGTGTAGCTTCTTCACAACAATGTATAAAGGGTTTCCTTCAACATCCTCTCCCCAGGCCTCCTCAGCCACCTACTTAAAACCGTCCCACTCACACCACCAATTGTTGAACCTGAACGGTCTCACAATGTCAGGGGAACACGTGAGATTCATCTTCATCCAGCTGTGATTGCTAAGAGGGTCGTTGTCGTGGTTAATCACTGCTCTAGGCCACACTTCAAGCTAAGCTTCGTTAACTAGTCCTCTGTCTAGTTTGCTGGATATCCTTCTTCCTCTACCTTGCTTGTTCAACCAGGAAGTGAGCCCACCCACAATATTAAGCTCCATCAGACCTGCTGCGTCCATGGTATAGTTCAAAGAATCCATGACTCGCTCAGGGACAGGAAGACCTCCATGCTTTTCGTTGTTCCTTCGTACATTGTTGAAGTCCCCCCAAACAAGCCACGGGACCTGGTTTTGGGTTGTTTCTTTAATGGTCTTCCACATCCTGGCTCTCTCTGTCTCCAGATTTTCGCCATATGCAGAGGTAACAATGAAGGCCATACTGCCTCTGTTGCAGCAACTAACGGTGATAGCTTGGTCCATAATGTTGATCACCTCAATGTCCCAAACGTCCGACCTCCATCCGACAGCAATTCTAGCACCGTCTCTGCATTCTAGATTGGATCTTGCAACCCAACCTATAGGGAAAAGAGTCACAACTCTTTCACTCACCGCCCTTCTGATTCTCGTCTCTAGAATGAAAACAAGGGAAACTTTCTCTTCTTCTATCACTGCTCGTAGTCTTCGTTGCTTCATGGCTAGCAATGCCCCTCGCACATTCCATGCGAGTATGGACATCTTAACCTCTGTTGGAGCAGCTCCCTTCCCCGGGGCCGCTCTTGCCTTGCTTCTTCTTGCTCGTATTCCTTGTTGTGGGGCTCCTGCTTGTTGTCCCTCTTGTGACAACAACCTCTTCTTCCACATTTTTAAGGATGGAAAATGGGTTGGTAGTGGTAGTAGCCCCATCCGCCTCACCTCCTCTGCCTGGGATGCCTCCATCGGCTATCTGTCCTGTGTTCACCCCGGCGCGAGCACTGTTAGGCACAACAGCAGGCACCACACCTTCTCCAGGGATCGCTAGAGCAGCCACGGCTGAGGTTTCACCCGTCACAGGTACCGCATCAGTTCCAGGTACCGCATCAGCTCCAGGAGCAACACGTCCTCCAGCCAAGGGCGTGGTAGCTCCGTCTGTCATGCTCTCCACCGTCAGGTTAGCCGCACCTGACACATCCTTAGTCCAGCTTCTCTTACTAGGGGCCTTTGATTTCCCCGTTCTTCTCAGTCATCCTCACGGGGGGTCGGGGATGATAGGGGGTGCATCAGAGCTCTTTTGCCTCTCACCTGGTCATTGGCCTGTCTCATGGCCAAACACCTTGCAGTCCGCGCACCTATCCGGTAGCGCTTCGTATAAAACTTTGATCTCCCATTCTTCGCCATTCGGGAGCTCCACCATAATCTCCGGTGGGGGTTCGGTGTCTGCTGAAATGTCCACGCAGAATCGCGCACACCCCATGGTAGTGCCATCAGACTTTCTATCGAACGCCCTAGGAGTCCCTATTGCGTGGGCGATGATTGTGATAGCTCTCGGTGTCCAGTGTCTGCCAACGTTCAGAAGGGACACCCAAACCGGCGCCGTCGTAAAGGCCACCCTCCTTGTGTCTACTTCTCCGGTCTAGTTACGAACTAGTAACAGTTGATCATCGAAGAACCACGGTCCTCTGAGCGTAGCTTTCCGGCGGTCGGCTTCGATGGAGAATCGGACTAGATAGAGGCCTCCATCCAGCGTGAAGACTTCTATTTCGCCCCAAGGTCTCGAGTTCCTCATCATCCATCCTCTTAACTGAAGAGGGTGACACTTCTTACCCAGGATTTGGATGATGATCGAAAATTTGTGGTAGTCGGCCATCTCGTCCAGGATCGGCTCAGTCAGCCTCGCCCAAGTCCGGTGATCCCCCTCGCGCCTAAACGGCACTTTAGGGTCAGACGCAAGGGCTCCACGGATGGTCGGAGGAGGTCTGACGACTGATCTAACCCAGTCTCCTGCAATGGTGACATCGAAGGCCGGGGCGAACCAATCAGCCGCCACAGGAGGGGGGCGGGGTCGGGGGGGAGTGGTGGTGGTGGAGGGGTTGGGGGCGGTGGTGGTGGTGGCAGTGGGGCTAGTATTGGTCGAGGATGGGATGCTAGCCTTGGAGGGAGATGGCGGGGTTTGAGAGCCCCCTTCCACCATTGTCTTGTTCACGTTGAGTATATTTGTTTGAATTACCTAACTCCAATGTAATAAATATGCAATTTTTATGAATTTATCTAATCGGTTGGACCTCCTAAAAAGTTCATAACTAATAATCTATAAGTCTAGAAAAATAAAATCAAATATGTTATTAACTCAATAAAATACAATCCAAAACATAAAATGATTTTAAAGACCTAATTCATTAATAATAAAAGGATGATTTCTAGATTTTAAATAATTGATGCAAATATAATTCTATTCGCATATGTCTTTAATAGGGTGCTTGTGGACTGTGATGGAATTAGTATTTTGACCTTGAACATATGTAGACTCAATTCAATTTAAAAATGCAAGATGTATGTGCATCTTTTCTATTATCTATGCATCGCTATCATGACCAAATATTATTTCCCATATGAGACATTAGTTTATATTCTCTTTTTCATCATTATGAAATTCTTATTTTCTTGGACAACACTTATGGGCCTTCTGACCCTACATGATATGTTTCCCTCATCCTGTTATTTCCTATTGACTGAACTTATACTTGCCTTTCCCTATTTATGTGCATGCTTACACTAACTTTATTTCTTGTAGTGGTACATGCGTACACCAATATATACATGGGTGTGTTATATCCATCCACGGTGTGCTATCTCCATCCATTATTTACAGGGGCATGCTACTCTACCCAAGGTGTGCTATCTTCACCTAGGGTGTTCTATCTCCATCCATTATTTATTTAATTTTTAGAATGAGATCCTGTGGTGTGTTATCCCTACATGAAATGATTTTACTCTTTTTTTCTTACATGCGCAAATTATGATTGATACTGTTAATGGAAAATTTCTAAACGCAAGACTTCCTACTTTTTATTCTTTAGTTTAGACATGCCTCATCTCTTGACCCGATTTTGCTCTTGAAACTTATTTCTCTTGAACATCCTTATTTTGATGCTCTACAATTGAACTTTCTAAAGTAGTGCCTAGTTGTTATTTTCTACATATACTCAATTTTTTTATGTCCCTTCCTTTTGTTTTCCTCCTCTTGGGTGTTGTTTTTCAACCCACCCAAAGGTAGCACTACCCCAAGAGTTGAACATGGAGGACATGACATGTAGACATGAATCTATCTTAAGGGAGATGATGCTTGGGAGACAAACATGATATAGTCTTAGTATCCCTCTGCTTAGATCCTTATGATTTCTTTTAAGGTAACCCAACTCTTGTTTAGTTTTGAGGTAACCTTAAAATGTCACTTATAAGAGCTTGATTAGCTAAGTGTAAGAGCACATAGTATGAGCATGAATATATAGACCCATGTGTGACCATCTCTTAGGGGCATAAGAATATGTTGCCATAGAGGTAACAAGTATGGGGATAGACCGAGTTAGGTAGGTCACCATGATTCCTATGAAGGGATGCAAGGTTAACCATAAGTGCCTAGAGAGATGATATAGTTTCGAGTGAGGATTCAAGGATGAGATGTGCTTGAGTATCAACAAAGGATCTACATCACCCCTATTGATAGACCGATAAGAGAGTATGAATAAGACTTTAGAAGGTCTGATGAATGCATATGTGCTCATTTGGAGTGGATCGTGGGAGCAATACCTACACCTAGATGAGTTTGTTTGTTATGACAGCTACCACGACCAGTATCCAGATGTATGATGCTCTTTATGGGAGACTTTGGAAGTCTCCGCTTCACTAGGGTGATGTTAGTGAAAGGACCTTGTAGAGGTATGAGAAACCACAGTTGTATGTTGATAAAGTTGCTTCGATCAAGCCATGGCTGAGAAAGCCTAGGATCTATAGGAGTCATGTGCAGATGCAAAGCCGACTGACTTGCCCTTCACTGTGGGTGAACATGTGTTTTGAAAATCCAACCACTCTGATATATCTCTAAGAATAAGAGAAAATTGAGTCCCCAATACATGGGTCCGTTTGAGATTTTGGAATGATTTGTGGAGATGCTTTTGTTTAAGCCTTACCCCTCAGGATAATATGATGTATGATGTGTTCCATATGTCTGATCTAGAGCACTATGTGATGTACTCAAGCCATGTACTAAGTATTGAACCTATAGAACTCATAGGGAGGCTAACTTACCCAGAGTCACCTATGAGGGTATGAGATACCAAGGCGAGAGAGCTCAGGAATAAAGGATAGAGACGGCAAAGGTTCTTTGGAAGCACCAAAAAGGGGATGAAGCCACGTGAGAGTTGATGATGGACAAGGAAAGGTCTTATCCTGAATTGTTTGTATGATTGGTGGAATTTTGAGGGAAAAATTCCTATAAGAGGGGAAGGATGTTACAACCCCAATTTTTGGGCTTATATGGTTTGAATTGCAATTTCTCCAATAAAATGTATCATTATGAAATTGTATGATTTATGTGTAATGAATGGATTTCTTTCATAATATTTCCTTTAAATGTATGATTTTGTGGATCCTAATGAGCTAGTGAGTCCAATATGATAAAAAGGAAAGAAATGAAATAATGCATAAAAAGGAAAAGAAATTAAGATAATGATGATAAATATGTGGAATTGTCTAGAAAGTTCTATGATTGATCATTATGGATTAGATTTCAAATATGTATGGTTTCTCATGCTAAAAGGAATCCAAATAAAGTAAATAGAAGAGAAAGAGAGAGAAAATGGGAATAAAATATGCCTTATTAAGTGATAACTTTCATATGAAGAAAAATCTCTTTTATTTTTGAATTTTGGTTCCAAACTTTACTCACAAGTATTTTAAGGCATTAGGAAGTTTCCCTTAAATTTTGAAAAGAAAAGGGTTTAAGGTGAGAGAGTTATGGATTTTACAAGAATACATAAATTGTATAAGATAATAAGATGTTACATTAAATGTAATGATTTCCCTCTCATACAGGGAATATTGTTTCAGGATTTATTAGTGTCATGCCACATGGGAGCCATTGGATCCTTGATCCTATAGTGATGAAGTCATCACCTAGCTCTGCCCAAAGAGGGAAAGTCAGTAACAGTGATTGTGAGTTTCCTAATTGGTTTCCTCTCTCTATGTTGTCATGTTGGTGACTGGACACACTTCCATTAGATTCGGGAGAGCACTACAAACTCTCTTGACCCTAACTTTCCCTGACATCCCCACGAATTGGGGACTTCGCCCAATGTTCGTTGGAAGTTGGACTCTATGGGAGACATGTGGGCACCCTCCCTACCTATATAAAGGGCCATAAACTCCACGATCAAGGGAGCAGAGGGATAATTCACTGAACTTGTAGAAGACTCACACATCCAAGGCATGAGGAACCCATGATTGGGGCCGGCTTCACCCTATGTCGGCCCCTATTCTGCCACCAATAAGAAGGCTCCTTCTTTCTCCTCTCCCTATTCACCCAACAAAGATGACGCCATCGAGGAGTTCAGGGAGTAACTATGAAGGTTTCCCCACCATCGACTAGCCCTTGCATGACAAGAAGGCAGGGGTCAATGAATGAACTGACCGCCCCAGGAACTGGGTTCGCAGGCGCAAGGCGAGAAGAGGTGGAAGACCAGAAAGGGAGGAATTACCCTCCTGCCCAACTCGTACGAGGCCCAAAGCCCAGGGGCATAAGGGCAAAAAGGGAAATATCCCTTGACTGAGCACCTTGATTGCATGGAGCAGGCCACCTACATGACATACGGCTATTTGCGGAGCCCTGGTCTGCGTGTAAAAGAATAAAAGGTAAATGTGGCCTTTTCTGGGACCATTACTATTTTATTTGGGAAAATTCTAGAAACAAATTGGTAACTCGGATGGAACAATGTTATATATGAAAGTTGACCAGAAAGGTGCAAGGAATCCATTAAAAATGTAATTGAAGCTTAAATATGTTAACAATTCAAAAAGTATATATTTAGCCACCTTTAATGCATTTATGCATGGAAAACTCTAATTGTGATATTAATGAGATTTAGTAAAGTTCTTTGGATGATTTTATTTGATATTAACCTGATGTTAATAAAAAGAAAGATTTAGATCTAAACAATGATCTTTGTGCTTAATTGGCATAATTTAGGGTTTCTATGTTTATCAAAGTGCATTAATGGGCTTAGATACCTTAATTTAGGTGAATATGACTTTTAATGGTTTTTATTTCAAAAATCCATGTATAAGATAGTGTTATGATGATCCTAAGTCTAATTGAGAATAAAAACCCTTAATGTGGATAATGTATGTAATGAGGGTTTTATGAGTAGGAAAGTTGTTTTAGGGTTTTTGGCCTAAAAAGGGTAAAGATTAAGAAATAACTATAAGAAACCCAAAGGAAACCCTAATTCAACCTAGAAACCTTAGAAGGGATTCCCAAGTCAATTAAAGAGTCTATGATGAATATGTAATGATTAGGTAATACATGCTTTTTAGGATTCAGACTACTTGTGTGATTTCCTTGACTTGGTTGATTGGACTGCCTGATTGGATTGGATATTTGCTTGATTCTTTGAGATCTCCAAATTAGGTATGTGGTTATTTTATGATTACTCGCTTTAGTTTCATGATGATTTCTGAGGTTGCATCGATTGTGTGAAAATAACTGCTTGGATGACTTTATATTCTGCAATCTATAAAGTGACTATGATTATCATCATGTAAATATATATATGACTTGCCCAAACCTACATACCATCTTTGGATGTAATATTTAAGAGGACCAATCCCTGGAGGGAAGTTCAAAGGTGGTCAAGCCCTGGAGGGAAGACCACACGGCACCCAGAGAGGTCACCCATAAGGTACCAAGCTTAGGATGGAGAAGGTAGCCTAAAGTCCCTTGCAAGGACTAAACACTAAGAGAGGGTATCCCAGAGGATGAGTAAAAGTAGTTGGGAAGTTATATTGAAAATGTAACCATGGATTGTTAACAACTATTTGATGTAATTAGGTTGTTATGAAATATGTGCATGTTATTGGTTGCCACCACGTACCAGTATATTCTTTATACTGGTCGACGTTTTGTTTGTCGGCATTTTAGGAATACTTGAAAAAAGACAAATAGTAAAGTGATATTTGAAGAATAAAGCTGATTAAAGAAAGGGGAATTTAGTTAGATAGAACTCTACATTGGGTAAAGTTCCAATCTCCTGTTTTTTGAAAGGTATGTGAAAAGTAATTTTTTATCCTTCTTTTTTTTTAAATGTCAGTAGGACTGACTACATGCCACCAGGGTTAAAGACAGGGGTAGAAAAAGATTCTAGGTCCTTGAGATATAAGGATAATAAGAAGTCTAGATAGTTAACCCAGCATCCACCCCAATCTGGTTGTTTGAGGTGTCTTTTAGCAAGCTGATCTGCGAGTTTGTTCTGGTCTCACTGTTTGTATATGATTTCTGATGAGCAGTTCTCGAGAGCATCCTTGATAGTCTGTGTTTGAAGACTATATTTGAGAGGTGGTTGTTTCTTTCCTTTGATCCAGGAGAGGGCATTGCTTGAGTCAGTTTTTTATCCTTCTTAAAGCTTAGTCTTTGGTAGAATTTATTAATTTTTTTTCATTATTTGCAAAACCATTGATCACGTTTTGGGATAATGGCACCATCTTCTTATCCTTCCTTAAATGGGGGTTGTTGAGGGGTGGGATCATTACACGAACGGGCCCACCATGAGAGTGATACATGGAGACAATGGAATTGTTGTCAGAATCATCTCTCATAGTTATAGCGTGAAGAGTGGGACCTGGTAGGGGACCACTCCCTACTTAATTCTTGAAAATAATTTGCATATAACACCATGAACATAAATATGACCAAAACAAACAAATGAGTACATAAACATAGTTTGCGGCAGCAGAAAATAAAATCTAACTAATACACAAGTCCATTATTCATCTTAACATTGGGACTTATAGGCAAAGTCTAAACTACAAATCTAATTATCAAGATCATATTGTGGTGAGAAACCTTCCCATATTGGAACTCATCCTTGCACTTGGTCCTGAGCAAAGTCCTCTCCTCCCTGAATCACGGGCTGAGCTAACTCTGAGTGAGTTGAAAAACAACACCCAGGAAAACAAACAATAAAAGAAAGTACATCAATGAATTTTGAGTATGCACATAGTAAAATAATTGGGCATTAATTAAAGTGAGATAAGATTTGAAATAAAGAGATGTCAATATGGGATGTCTGATAGAGAAGAGTTTGTCAAAAAGAAATAGCATGAGTAGTAGATGAGGAATTTGACAACAAGGAAATGATAACTAAAAGGATTCTTTCCATATACTTGTACATCACAAAATAAATAGTTGCATGGTGATTCAAAATTGACTAGCATAAACTAAAAAGTTGAATAGAAATCCATGCATATAAAACCAAGGGCATGACAGCTAAAACCTTTGTGCCAAAAAACATATTATTAGCGCAGGAGGACAAAAACCTCAGTGCATTGGAAGGAGAACTAAAGCCTCAATGCCTAAGTCAATAAATTGCAGGAGGACTAGAACCTTAGTGCATTGGTAGGAGGACTAAAATATTAGTGCCTAAAATATAGTATCACTACTTCAAGTTATGACTAGTCAATCACTCATGCTAATAGGGAAGGCAAGAACAAGATAAAATTTCTATCATGTAAAGGATAAGAAATAAAAGTTGTAAACAAGTAGGTTAGAGAACCCAAATAATTTGGTCAGAAGACCACCAATGTGGCATTCACATATCAATGGAATAAAATAAGGGAGATATTCTAAGGAAGAGAACCATCATAAGATGGCATGAATGTTCAAAATTTAATCAACGCTTCATCTAGGGAAAATGTTATTTAATCATAATACTATGCCCAATTTGAATAGAGTAGATGTACATAACTTGACTTGCGTATTTAGAGATAGGATCCTAATCCTCCAAGTCTGAAGTCAACTCAACAGTGGGTGGAATTGGGTTGAAATAGTAGAATGATGGGCCGAAATGCCCAGAATAGGTCTGCCAAATTCCAAGTTTCTAGTGGTAGAGCATGAGACTAGAGGAGAAATTGGTAGAGGGAAAAGTCTAGTAGAGGTGTGGTGTAATTAGAGACAAGGTCCCATATTTATATGGTTAGGTCCTAGGGTTCCTATGATGGGGATCGGAGATGCTTGGGTCCCAAGCCTTAGGAATTTTTGGAATACACCACGATAGGATTTGAGTAGATCCTTATTAGATACTATAGAAAGGAAAAGTAAATGAAGGAAAAAGAGGAAAGAAGAGCTAGAGAAGGAATCAGAAGACAAAAAGAGTACCACGCAAAAAGGAAAAGGAAAATAAAACGTGACAGGAAGAAAATTAGAAACCATATTAAACATAATGTATTAAATTAAACAATTAACAATCCATGCTTCCAATTGTATATTCTCTTTCTAAATTTATTTGAGGATCCAAAAATAAAGTAAATTATGACACATGGGTTAATTAAGACATGTAGAATTCGAAATTTACATCAGTCTTCATTTTTGGAATGTTCAATGTGTCATTTACTTTATTTTAATTCTTTTAGCATTATTTTGTTAATTTATTTTATAATTTGTATATTGACACTAGTATTATCCAACTAAAATGGGATTTGGCAATAGGACCAATTAATACATGAGAAATAAATTTGACATTACTTTCTTGTTTAAAATTTGTATAGTGGATTATTTCATATACATGAATGTTTTACTTACTATATTGGGTATTTATGATCCTTTAAAAATTTTCTACTCATGATAGAAATAAAGAATATCTTATATTTCCTCAATCTCTCTTCATTATCCTCAACTATGTTTATTTTGAATTTCTTTAGGATAATAGTAACTTAGCTTCCCAATACATGTTAATTGTTTGCATAATATTAATAACATCCTATAAAGATAAAAAAGAGGGGAAATTATATTCTCTTATTGCTTTTTACTACATTTTACACCTAATTATTTAGCACATATGAGTTTGATGCTATTCTTTACATATGTATTAGTGATTGACAATATATAATGAAAAGTACATGGTTATTAGATGTAAAATAATTAGAGTATTAATTAGGGTGTTTTAAAATAAATTTTGTAGAATATTGTTTCCCAATATGTTACACCACTATTTATTACAATCCATACAAATTGGTTTATATTATTCATTTAATATATTAGATGATTTTTTAATAATAAATTTAATATTTTGGCCTTATCTTTCATTTTCTTTTCTTAAGGAATTTGAAGCATCTAGAAACTCCTAAAAGATGTTAAACTTAGCATACACACAAACTTGCACACGAGGAAAACAATTTTATGATTAATTATTCATGTTGTGGTTGTTTAGAATTTTGTTAAATATTTTGGTCTTTAATATACATTCTCTCTCCTAAACTACACTAGGATATCTAAATATTGTGAAAATTCACACATAAACTGATTTTGGTATGTAGATTTTGGATTTGAGGTTTATCTCCAATTTTGAAGACTTTTAGTATTTTTATGTAACACTTTTGACTCTTAATCTTATTTATTCTCTAAATAGAATTAAAATAGTTATCATTACATAAATAATATGAAACTTGTACACAAGGCAATTGGGACCTAAGGAATACATTTTTATCATTATATTTTACTTTTGAAAATCGCTTTAATGAGTTATTGCATAATTAAAATGTTTATCTTATTACCATTATGTTATCAAAATAGTATACCTTTATTATAAACATCCACTCAATTGAGTCTTATTATATTCAATACATTTTTAAAAGAGATATATATTATTATTTTTCATGAAGTTCTACATTTTACTTATTTTACATATTTAATCCATTAATTTCATATTTATTTAAATAATCAAACATTATTAATATTTGTGGATATGGAATTACCAATTGTTACTCCAAAGACAATTATTCATTTTTTATTTAGCCATTATGTTAGTAAAGAAAATACATGTAATACATTTCATGATTATATTACATGCTGGCACATTATTATGTAAATGTGTTTAAATTTTTATCCTTGTTTGGTCAAATCTAAGAAACCAAATCTTACTAGATTTCTAACATGGAATAGGGTAAGATTTTAAGTTTTTGTTTCATTACAATAGTACTCCACCCCTTGAAGAGGATTTCATCCCCCAAATCCTAACAACCTAAATTAAGAATTTGTAGGATACTTTTATATTGTGAGTATAGTTTTATTGTGTCGATTGGTACAACATTTTCTTAAGGGTGCCAAATATGTCTACACAAGGTTGTCCACTTAGAAAGGTCTATTTAATATCCCCAGATAGGATGTAGTTATTTAGATATTTTAATTTGATTAATTGCCCAAAAGTTAGGTATTTTGTTTTTAGTCCAACATCTTTAACAAATTTTCTAATTCTTAAATATTAAGGCTTTAAGACCCTTTCTAGAGAAGGAGATTCTAAAACCCAACTACTTGCTCTATATGTTCCAATAGATATTTTCTAAGTCAAAGGTATATTCATTTTAACATGTTGGTCTTACTGAAACATAGGCATAATGTATAAGGGAAACAGTTCCAAGGATGAATTTTTGAAATAGTTAGATTACTAAGCAGAATTATGCTATGATATCATCTTGTAAAGAGAGGGACCCAGTTGAGGACTACTTCTTAATTCAAGAAAATAATTTACATATAACCCCATGAACACACATATGCCCAAATCAAAGGGGTGCAATATTTCTTTCTCAAATAGATGAGTATAGAAACATAGTTTTTGGTAGTGAAAAATAAAATCTAACTATTACACAAGTCCATCGTTCATCTTTACATTGGACCTTATAGGCAAAGTCTAAACTACAAATCTAATTATCAGGATCATATTGAGGTGATCAACCTTCCCATCTCAGAACTCATCCTTGCACTTGGTCCTGAGCAAAGTCTTCTCCTCCCTGAACAATAGGATGAGCTAACTTTGGGTGAGTTGAAAAACAACACATAAGAAAAAGGAAAATAAAAGAGAGTACGTATGCGAATGGTGAGTATGCATAGAGTAAAACAATTGGGCATTAGTTAAAGTGAGAGAAGATTTAAAATAAAGATATGTCAATAATGGGATGTCTAATAGAGAAGAGTCCATAAAAAATATTTAACATGATCAATAGATGAGGCATTTAATAATAAGGAAATGATAACTAAAAGGAGTCTTTCCATATACTTGTACATCACAAAATAAATAGTTACATGGTGATACAACATTGACTAGTATAAACTAAAAAGCATGATAGAAATCCATGTATATCATACCAAGGGCTAGAGGACTAAAACCTCAGTGCTAAACAATATATATTAGCGTCGGGGGTTAAAACCTCAGTGCATTGGTAGGATGACTAAAACCTCAGTGCCTAAATCAATCAATTCCAGGAGGACTAGAACCTCAGTGCATTGGCAGGCTGACTAAAACCTCAGTGCCTAAAGTATGGTGTCACTACTTCAAGTTATGACTAGTCAATCACTCATGCTAAAAGGGCAAGCAAGAACAAGATAAAATTTCTTTTATGTAAAGGATAAGAAATAAAATTTGTCAACAAGTAGGGTCATAGAACCCAAATAATTTGGTTAGAAGACCGCCAATGTGGCGTTCACACATCGATGGTAAAAAATTAGGGAGATATTCATAAGGAAGATAACCATCATAAGGTGACATGAATGTTCAAATTTAACCAATGACTCATATGGGTAAAAAGTTATTTAATCGTAATATTATGCCCAATTTTAATAGAGTAGATGTACATATCTTGACTAGAGTATCAAGTCAAAGATTGGATACTAATACTCCAAGTCTAAAGTCACTCAACCATGGGTGGAATTGGATTGAAATAGTAGAATGACGGGATGCAATGCCCAGAACATGTTTGCTAAGTTCCAAGTTCCCAGTGGCAGAGCAAGAGACTATAGGAGAAATTGGTAGAGGGAAAATTCTAAGCGAGGTGCGGTAGAATTAGAGATAGGGTCTCATATTTATATGGTTAGGTCTTAGGATTTCTATGATGGGGCTCGAAGATGCTTGTGTCCCAAGCTTTAGGCGTTTATTGAATATGCCATGATAGTCTTCGAGTAGACCCTTATTAGATGCGGGAGAAAGTAAGGAAAAGTTAATAAAGGAAAAAGAGGAAAGGAGAGCTAGAGAAGGAACCGAAAGACAAAAAGAGTACCACATGTAAAAGGAAAAGGAAAATAAAAATGATAGGAAGTAAATTAGAAACCATATCAAATGGAATGCATTAAATTAAACAATTAATCATTAATGTTTCTAACTGTATATTCTATTTCTAAATTTATTTGAGGGTCCAAAAATAAAGTAAATTGTGACGCATAGGTTAGTTAAGACATGTAGAATCCAAAATTTACATTAATATTTTTACATTAATTTATATTAAGTTTTATTTTTGGAATGTTCAATATGTCATTTACTTTATTTAAATCCTTTTAGCATTATTTTATTAATTTATTTTATAATTTCTATATGGACAGTAGTATTATCCAACTAAAATGGGATTTGGCAACTAGACCAATTAATACTTGAAAATATATTTGACATTACTTTCTTGTTTAAAAATTGTATAATGGAGTATTTCATATACATGAACATTTTACTTACTATATTGGGTATTTATGATCCTTTCAAAATTTCCAACTCATGAGAGAAATGAATAATATCTTATATTTTATCAATCTCTCTTCATTATCCTCAACTATGTTTATTTCTAATTTCTTACAGATAATAGTAACTTAGTTTCTGAATACATGTTAACTGTTTCCATAAAATTAATAACATCCTATAAAGATAAATAAAGAGAAGAAATTGTATCTCTTACTACTTTTTACTATATTTTAGATCTAATTATTTAGTACATACGAGTGTGATGTTATTCTTTACATATGTATTAATTAATGTGTTTATAAAATAAATTTCGAATTTTATTTCTTTTATGATAATATTTTTCATGTGTGTATAATATTATTTCCCATTATACTGCAATTTTTATAACAATCTGTACACGTTGGTTTACATTATTCATTTAATATATTGGATGGTTTCTTTTTAATAATAAATTCAATCATTTTGTCCTTATCTTTTACTTTCTTTTCTTACAGAATTTGAGGCATCTAGAAATCCTAAAAGATGTGAAACTTAACATACAAGCAAACTTAAACATGAGGAAAACAATTTTACAATTAATTCTCCATGTTGTGGTTGTTTAGCATTTTATTTAATATTTTCATCTTTAATATACATGCTCTCTCCTAAACTACACTAGTATATCCAAATATTGTGGAAATTCACAAATAAACTCATTTTGGAATGTAGATTTAGAATTTGATGTTTATCTCCAATTTTGAGGACTTTTAGTATTTTTATTTAACACGTTTGGCAACTAATCTTATTTTCTTCTCTAAATCAAACTAAAATAGTTATCATTATACAAACTATATGAAACGTGGCACCCAAGGTAAATGAGACCCAAAAATATGTTTTTACCATTATATTTTACCTTTGAAATTCCATTTTATGAGTTATTGCACCATTAGAATGTTTGGCTTATTACCATTATGTTTATCAAAACATTATACATGTACTATAAACATCCACTCAATTGAGTCTTATTATATTCAATACATCTAAAGTCACTATACTCATCACATCTCGTTCAATGTATTTTGAAATCATCCAACATGACCTTTTCCATAAACGTGGTGCTTGGGTATGACAAATGGGGATTGAGTGTGAGTGATGTAGATGGAGATTTGTCCCTCCTACATGACATTTAAATCATGACCACTTGATAAGCGAAACTAAAAAATGTATAACCATACACATGTGACTCAATATATGATATGTAAACTCACATACATCTCATATAGTCTACTCTAATTAAAGGAACATGGATTGAACATTGCAGGATGATGATTCCATACCTCAAGTTCAATCTAGATATCAGAGACAAAGAAACTATAGTATCATTGTAACACTAATTACATATTGTAGGTTGAAGTTGTTCTTTAGCTTTCCAATTATTTGGGCAGATATGATGTGTTGTTAGATATTGCTCATTACTTGTGATGTCATAAATTAGTAATGGACATTCACTGCCAATGTAACATGGGACCTATGGGGTCACACACACAGGATGCATCCGGAATAGGAGTTTATTCATGAATGTTATTTAACTAGATTGTTAAAGTTTTTAGGTATTCAATTTAAATAATAATGACTGAAAATTGACTGATTGGACTGTGAATCAGGTGGTCCGAGTGTCAAACTGATCGGTTCAAGTTTTGGGTCAATTTAAACCACATTGGTTGAACATTTCCTAAACTGGGACATGAATCGATCGGTTTAGTTGCTGAACCGACCAGTTCAAGGTCTGAAACAACCAGTTCAAATTGTGAATCACCCGATTCAATGATCAATACGATTGGATCAAGGATTGATACTGACATAATATTGTGCATTAGTCATCGTATTGAAAGTCAATATGTATGCAAATAGGAAACATAATGAACTGACCAGTTCAAGTGTTGAACCAACCGTTTCACATGTGTACTGACCGGTTCAATAGTAAACTGATCATTTCATGGTTCACATCTTTCAAAAAATTTATGAAACTTCATCTCTTCGACTCTCAAAGATCTGAAAACCCTGACCCTGCTCATCTTATAAATAGGGGGAGGGCAGTCAAGACTTTTAGTAGACACAACAATAATCTCTGATAATTGTTGTCCTCTCTAGTTGTAGTGATTAGAGAACCCGAGCAAGTCCTACTCATATGAGAAGGGACAACAAGGAAGAGACAGTATAAGAGAGCAAATCAACCCTATCAGGTTGACATTCAAAGGAAAAAATCCTTCCTGTTGGATAGGGAAGCACAATGTGGATTTTCCGGTGGTCCATGTGAACGACATAGAGGCACGGAGGCCGTTGCCACTGCGTCAAGAGGACAACAACTACCGTCGTTTGTGGTGTTGCACTAGGATGTCGTAATCACCAGTTATTCATGTTTGTCTTGTGAAGAGTGTGCATCACCGTGCAAAAGTTGTCGTTGGACTTACTCCATAACCAGATATATCTTTTACTACCTTCTTTCCTAGATACATCATCGTTGACACAATTTCTTGATCAAGGAATTGGGACAAAAAAAATTCTTCTGTTGCCCTCTTTGCTATCCCTATTCTTCCAATAGTGTACTCATCTTGACATTACTCATGCAGTTGGAGTTGTGAGAAGATTTCTCACAAACCCTGGAAAAAATCACTAGGAGGCGGTCAAGTGGATCTTCAAATACTTACAAGGCACTAGCAACACGTATTTGATGTTTGGTGGTTCTGAACCAGTTCTGAAAGGCTTTGGTGATGCTGACATGGCATGTGACATTGATCACATGAAGTCTATCTCTGGATATATTTTTATTTTTGTAGAAGGAGCCATATCTTGACAATCCATATTGTATAAGTGTATTACAATTTCTCTGACAGAGGCAGAGTACATTTTAGCAGTAGAAGTAGGAAAAGAAATACTCTGGATTGTGAGATTTCTGGAGAGAGATGGGTATGAATCAGGTTGATCTGATAATTTTCTGTGATAATCAGAGTGTTATTGACTTGAGCAAGAGCACAGTGTATCATGCACGCACAAAGCATTCATGTCAGATATCATTGGCTTTTTATGTAATTGATTAGAAGTTGCTAACTCTGAAGAAAATCCATAATGAGAAGAATGCTTTTGATAAGATGACTAAGGTGGTGACACGAGATAAACTTAACTTGAGCTTTACAAAGAGCTCAGTGACATATATTTCCAGTGATGATTCTATGATGGCAATCTCCTCCTTGGATTGGATGGGGAGATTGTTGGGGCTATTGGTCCAACCCAAGAGGACAACTCCTTTGTTGATTGGCTTTCGCAAAGTAAGGGATATTAATCTCTGCCTCATGCTGCCACAAAGTGCATTATCCAACAACTAGATAACAGCCAAACCACCAATTGATAAGCAAAGGAAAGCCAATCTGTCAAAAAAATAAGCAGCCACAAGGCAAAGTAAAAGGCAATCTTTTTGTTGTCGTTCGCTGCATTGGAGACGAATAAGAATGCAAAGAATGAAGAAAAACAAAGAAAAGGAAGAAGAAATGAAGTGTGCATGACTGTCAAGACATTCGGGTGTCTTCTTCGTACCATCTACTGTGCACTCTGTGAAAAAGTATTTCTTCCTGGGAAGTTTTGGAGTGAAAGAATTATAGGGATATCTCCCTACAGAGTATCTTCCTATTTCTCCTTTGTATATTATCTCAGTTTTGAGTCAAACCCATCTCGGGTTTGAGTCACCCGAGAGGAAAAACGGTATCTTTATTTCTTCTAGTAGATTCACTTGTGATTGGCCATGTGATTTTTCTCTCACACATGGTGATGATTTTCCACGCAAAAATTTGATCTTTCTCTCTTTTATCAGGTTGCATTTATTATTTTGGGTTTACACACTTGTCGGTAACGCTTCGACATATATTTCTTTTTTGCTGCATTGTGGTTGCATATCATAAATGCACATATTTTCCATCAACAAACTTATCACCAAATCGGATTAAACGGGTCGACCAATAGGTACCGACAAATTTCGACCCTATTTGACATGTCTACTAGCCCCATCCGTGACTACTGTTGTTATGTTTCAAACTTTGGGCAACCAATATCGTTTGTTGCTTGCAAGATGATGATCTCCCCGCTTATAGAACTCTTATTCCGCTTGTTACAATATTTTCCTGTCCTTCACTGTTAATTTAGCACCTCTGACCTGTCCTTACCCATTAATGAAAATCGATTTTATCAAAAAAAAAAAAAAACAAGACGCACACACGGAGTAGTTGAGCTCTTCAAAAATGTGAGTTAGGAAAATGTTTTCATGTCGATAGCAGTCACCTTCCAAACGAAGTCGATCCGCCTACATCATGTAAGTTTGGAAATTATTTCTTCTTAAATAAAGCACCGGCCAGCTGCCCAACGAAGTCGATCCGCTCCTTCACATCGGTCCGCTTCCCCTTGATATATGTTGTTGTCACGGAAGATTTATATGTATCATCGACCGATTTGTTTCGGAACATAGATAATTAAATAAATCGTAATCTGATGGACATATAGCCAGGCATCATACGGCAAATGTCCCCGTTATCACGCAATGACAAGCCCTGATAAAGCCGCGGTGTGAGACAAACCGACAGAGATAAGAAAAACATGAAAGGTAGAGTGTTATGCATGCAGCCGTTTTGGTCGCTTTATTTAACAAGTTCAAAACTCGTGATAACACCTACAGATTGTATATATTCTTAAAAAGCAGAAGAGACGGGGAAAAGCACATCATTGATCGTGTTTTTTTTTTAACTACTAAATAACCCGTTCTGGATCCGTCTTTGGTTGAGTTGGTTCCTTGTACCTGTCTCCCAAAGAAGAAGCATATGCCTCAGCTATTCTTCTGCACCCACCTTACACGCAGCTCCCAAGCCACTCCTATCCAAAATTCAAACACGTACCTACTCTTCACCGGCATACGTTTGTTGGTACGTTGCTTCATGTTTGGCCCCCTATGATAGATTATTTTTCTTCTATTTTCAGCCAAGACGAGGAAGATGTGTTCTTTTCCAATTACATATGTTGTTAATTTTCAATTACGACAGGTACAATTTAGTTAACATATACAGGCAGATCCAGATAAAAAAAAACTCAGAACAAACCAGGAGAACAGAAGAAGAAAAGTTAGGAACACATACTAGATCGTTCGTTGAAAAATAAATATGTTATACTTAAAGAAATCAGCGGCCCGCAACCCTTGTGGGTAGGCACCGTTCTTCTAGTTGACCATGTCACAAACATGTAGAAGAAATCGTCTCGCTCGTGTTGAAGACGAACGATGCAGACGACAAACGACTTGCACCACTAGTGCAGCCTAGCGACGGCACGGACCACCGCCTAAAAGATCGTGTCTCTGAAGGGAGAGGAAGAACAAACTCGCCACGTCCAGGAGTAGATCTCTACATAGCAACATAGAAGCGAAGACGACAGAAGACTTTGGTTTAGGATTTGCAAAATACAAACTCGAATGCTGACGCATGTATGTTCAAAAGATGTGTTCAACCCTAATGAACGGAGGCTTATTAATAGCCTTACATGCTCCGAAATTCTATTCCTATTAAGACACGACCACTCGATTGTTCTTGTACATGTTTGTGAAAAAATCCACAAGGAAATATTTTCCAATTAGGAATAGTAAATCTATTTCGGAAAGAAATAATTAATGAAATTAATAATTAATATAGTAGTTGTGTCCTAGTGCAAAAAGAAGACGGAAGATATTCTCCACAATCCACAATGCACAATCCAGAATTTAGAATCTACAATCCACAAGCTTGTGCCCGTGCCCGGCCAGGCCAGGCCATGCGTGGCGTGCGCTCGTGTGTGCATGTGTGTTGTAGTCACCATACCCACCAAGGAGGTGAGCATACTCTCCCATAGGATCTTTTGGACACTAGTGTCACATGTAATCCTACATATAAGGACCACCAAAGTTCTAGGAGTGAGCAATGTGGGATAAAACTCTTCCCCATTTTCACTAGACACAAAACTACATTTCCTCCTAAGTACTAGTTGCACTACATTGGGCTTAACCCATACTAAATAGATGGCTAGTTGCCATATATCTAACAATTTCCCACAAAGTCCAATGCGTAGTGTGTTCTGTCAATCAGTCCTCCATATTGTGCTTTTAATATATACCTTTCGATTTGAATCTACTTGAGTTATCCAACTGTGACTCCCGCAGGAGCTAGGTGAACCAAAGTCTTGAACCTTAACCTTCTGAGCAAGAGTATAGGTTGGTAACAACACAATAAAGACATGAATGAAAAGAAATTTGATGCATCAAGGCCATGCATCCAAGAATATATATCATGATTGAAATCAAGGAACATCCCAATTTTCCTGTTGTGGCCTACACAACATCAACCACTTAGTTAAGTTCTCTAGGGATATACTACGAATATTTTGTCCTAAGACTTAACAACAGTCAAATACTAATCTCTTACAAACTTGCAGTCATGACACTAACATGTTTTCTAGGGGATAGACGCATAGATGCAAGAAGCATCAAAAGAAATTACATAGTGTCATCTAATAAACCCAATTGTTTGTTATTACCACATTGAACATAATTTATGGAATCTCTACTTTGTTGGGTTGGATTGCTACATCCTGCAAATAATGAGGGATTTCAGTCACATCCCCAACCTCGATTTTTCCACTAAGGCTAGAGTAAGACCTTTAGTGAAAGAATCAACTATATTATCTTTAGTACCAACGTAGTCCAAAACCATGACCCCATTAGACACTAACTCCCTTGTAGACTTGAGTCTGACTTGGATGTGTCTACACTGCTTTTAATTGTACTTGGAACTCTTTATCTTAGTAATAATTGTAGTGTTATCATAGTGAACTGAAATTGCAGGAAGCGACTTCTTTACCATAGGTAAACTTGACATAAGTCCATGTAGCCATTCAACTTCCAATGCAGTTTCATCTAAAAATACACAACTCTGCCTCAAAAGTAAACCGAGACAATATGGTTTGTTTCTTAGATCTCCAGGAAACTCCTCATCCTCACAACATGAATATATATTTGGAGACATCGTTACTCTCAGAGTTCTTGGCAATCCATCTTGCATCATTATATCCTTTGACTACAGAAGGATATTTTTCATAATGCCGCCCAAGGAAACAAGTTCCCTTGATATACCTCAAAATTCTGTTAAGAGATTCCCAATGGGTCTTGATGGGACAACTGGCGTATCTACTTAACTTGCTCATGGTAAACACCATGTTTGGATGTGTGCAGTTCATAAGATACATCAAACTTCTGATAATCTGAGAGTATCATAATTGAGATACTGGAACTCCAGTCTCATTCTTGAACAAGACCTTGGATGAAACATATGGAGTCTTAACATGTTTACGTGATGTGTATTCAAACCTCTCCAGTATATTCTCAACATTGTGAGACTAAAAGAGATTTATACCATCAGTATACCTTATGATTTTAACCCCTAAAATCACATCAACAACACCCATATCCATCATCTCAAACTTTCTACACAAGAATGACTTTGTCTCATTTACTACTTTCATATCAAAACCAAAAAGAAGGATATCATCGACATATAAGTATAACAAAATGAATCCATCATTGACGACTTTACAGTAGAGACATTTATAAAATTCATTAGAAACAAAATCAAATGATGATAACAAAGAATCAAACTTCTCATGCCATTGCTTAGGGGCTTGTTTCAATCCATATAATGATTTAAGAAGTTTACACACTTTGGACTCATTCCCACAACCCACAAATCCCTCAGGTTATTCCATATATATCTCTTCCTGAAGATCATCGTGTAGGAACAAGATCTTCACATCCATTTGATGGATATAGAGATTATAAATAGAAGCCAGTGCTATAAGCACTCGAATTATGGTCATAGGAGAAACATGAGAATATGTATCAAAATAATCTATTCCTTCCCTCTGTGTGTTACTCTTAGCAACTAACCCATCTTTATACTTATTGATTGTCCCATCTGCATTAAGTTTCTTCTTAAAGATCCATTTGCATCCAACTGCAGAACAACTAGGAGGCAAATCCACTTATTTCCAAGTTCTATTTAATAGAATTTATTGGATTTCATCTAATGGCTTCTTTCCAAAACAACTTCTGGAGATTCCATAGCTTGTTTGAAAGTTACAGGATCATCCTTAGCATTGTAAGTGAGAAACTCACATCTAAAATCTTTGGATATCCTAAGCCGTTTACTTCTCCTTGGTTCAACCATTTTTTCAAAATCATCAGATTCAGAAATAGCTTGTTCCGAGTCGTCCCCCACATTTTTCATCCTTTCCTCATATTCAGGAATGGAACCTGTAGTGAATGAATCCTCTTGAGATACTTCATTGGGCTCACCAGATTTCATGGGAAACATATCCTTAAAAAATGTAGCATCATGTAATTCTACAATTGCATTGACCTCAATGCTTGAAATATTAGATTTTACAATCAAGAATCTACATAACTTGTCTCTACATACCCCAAGAATATGTCATCAATCGTTTTTTGTCCCAATTTCTTCCTTTTGTGTTTAGAGACAAGTACCTTAGCAAGGAAATCCCACACTCAAAAAATATTTAAGATTCGGTTTCTTCCTTTCCATAACTCAAATGGACTACTTTCTACATGTTTATGAGTTTATCTATTCAGAAAGTGGCAAGTCGTATTCAAAGCTCCCCCCACCACATGAAGTCAGGTAGATCAGAGGTTTGGGATAAAGAATTAACCATATCTATAAGGGTTCATTTTTACGTTTTGCAATCTCATTACTATGGTGAATAAGGAGCGGTGACCTCATGAACTATACCATGTAATTGAAGAAATTCTAAGAACAAGTTCAAGGTATATTCTCCTCCTGTATTAGACCTTTATCGTTTAAGTACTTTACTAGTTTGAGTTTCAACTTCTTTCTTAGAAATTATGAATTTATCCAATGCCTCATCTTTACTTTTGAGTAAATAGACATAATAGCATATACTAGCATCGTCAATAAAAGTTATAGATTAATACTTTTGATCCCTAGTAGCAATCTCATTAAATTCATAGATATATGTATGTACTAAATCTAATATTTCTAAATTCGTATTCACATAATGAAAAGGTTTTCTAGGTAATTTAACTTGCAAATAGATTTCACATTTATTATTGCTACTGTTGGATTTAGGGATTAAATTCATATTTATCATATGTTTCATTAAGCCAACATTCACATGTCTAAAACATGTATGTCAAACATCAGACGATACAAGATTCATGCATATAGAACTATTATTATTGAAATTTAAAACAGAACTTGAAATAGGTTAAGCAAGAATCTTAAACAAGTTATCCATATCACATAGATACCCCTTTCTCAAAAATAAAGAATCATGAAGGTGAGTACTAATAGTCTTATAACACTTGCAATCTATTCTAAAACCATCTCTAACTAAAATGGTGTCACTAAGAATGTTGTGTCATATTGATGGAATATATCTAACTCTATGAAGAGTCAAAAACTTTCATGAAGGAAACTTCAAGTCCACTCATCCTTCGCCTTTGACTTCTACAACGTTGGAATCATCCAAAGTCATAGATCGACCTTTAGAGGCCTGGTAAGACACAAACATGGACTTGTTAGTACACATATGTACATTAGCCCCAGTGTCTATTGTCCAATATAGTGGTTCAAAAATAGAAAGAATTTTAGGTTCTTTAGACACGTACCCATCATTGAGGTTCAAGAATACAGTCATCATGTTGACCACAGCCTCCTCATTTGCAAATGTGGTAACTTTCTTTGCCTTCTTTGAAGGACGATACTTGTTCTAGTGGCCAACATCTACACAAGTCCAACAAGATTTGTTCTTCAGCTTCTTCTGGATTTTAGCCTTAGGTTTAAGTGAATTCTTTGATTTCTTATCCTTGTTCTTAATAGTATTAAAATTGACAGTGGCATTAACACTTGTGGGTACTCTGATAGTCTTCTCTTTCAGATGCTCTTCCTATATGTTGATGTCCATCATGGTATGGTTCATTGATATGTCTCCTTTGTGATGCTTAAGATTCATGCCAAACGACTCCCAAGATTTTGGGAATTTCTCAATGATTGGAATTGCAACAAATTTTTCAGGAAGTACCATGCCTGCATCAGCAAGCTCTTGTACCAGGAGTTGAAAATTGTGTATTTGATCAGAAACAAATTTACCCTTAGCCATATGAAACATTAAAAATTTCAAGAGGCAATATTTTTCAGTTTCCTAATTTTTAGTATTGTATTTCTTTTCTAACACTCCCACGGAACCTTAGATGTAGTATTTGGTGGCTTTGAGTATGGATCATATAATTTGTTATTTAATGCAAATAGAATCAACCCCTAACATGTCTTATCACCCTTCTTCCAGGTTGCAATTAAATTAGCATTATTGGGGCTTGTTTGATAATGTTTGGGCTCATCTTCTTATATATATTGTGGGCTCCGATCTCCAAACTTCGAATTAATCCCGATTTAAACATGTGCGGAAGCAATCGTTAAACAGCAGAAGACAAAAATCACGGGAAATTAAAACTTTTCGAGACAAGAGCTTGAAACCACAAACTTTTTCCATAGAAAAAGGATTTAACTGTTTACATCACTGACAATTACTTCTTGAGTAATTATATACAACATGATACAAAACTTCTCAAGAGTTCATACTCAAAACACTCCAGGACCTGAGAGTACAGAGGACACATAGGACTTGACTCTAAACTACACCATGAAGCAGGCTAGATCTCCACCTGAGATATTTACTGCTCCTGATGCTGCTGTTGCTGGGATTGGTCACCTGAGTTCTTATTCCTCCGTCTTCGACGACCACCTAAAAAGTAGAAGTCTACGGGGTGAGACAATTATACATAATTGCCCCAGCGAGAGTTATAACTCTCCACTAGAAGCTTTATAAACAAAGCAGGGAATAACTAAAGCAATTAAAGCCTTCAAGATATTCACTAGCAGTTCTGATAATAAGCAAGAGTTTGATCAATATCAAAATATGAGAACATCTATACTACTCAAGGTAACATCAATCAAATAACTCATAGATAACTCTTAACAGATATACTACGATGTTGATTATGTTTTCAAACATTATTATGCCCTGTGGAGATGAGGCATACCACTCATACTCCAACTGATCGCTAAGAAGTCACATCAGTATCATACATAGGTCATTAAAAGAGCCGGATTCTTATGACCTCATCTTCCTCAGTCAGTTAGAGGATTGATTGTTTGACATCTGGCGGGATGTCTTTATAATAGCTCACCAGGGTACTCTGGTCCTTCGCTATTTTTAGAGTTACAATGGCATTCTGTACTCTCTTCGCTATCGGAAGATTTCTTGTTTATCTTTCACCGATACGGTATTTGTGTCTTTAAGGGAGTGTAGAGATACATCTCACCTTTAGGACTTTATGGTGGGGTCTGATGGACTACTAGAATCTACATCATCCTCTCTCCCGTTCTTTTATAGTGAAGGTATGACGGACTACAAGAATCTACATCAAATTCCTACACTAGGATGTAAGGTTCTACACATCCATGTACCCCACATACTCAAAAGTATGTGATCCAGGAGTTCCCTTAGGAAAACCTGTTTCACCATCATTTAGACTCTGACAATGATGGATCTATGATCAGGGCTCTACATTTCACTTGATTAGTTAGGTACATTCAGTATTCTTATCATCATACAATAACACAACTATATATGAGAATACTAAAATGTAGCAGGCCTAACTTATCACAATCATTGGTTAATTCATCTCAAGTCATCTGTCAAGCATGACCTTGATAACATTTATGGCTCTTACAGTCCATAAATCACAAAAGATGTCACTTAACAGTGCATCAAGATGATTCATCATTCATAAAGCTTAAGACATGCTTTCAATAAATGTAACATGGTATTCCATACCTGGGTGTGACCATCATCTCATAATAACCTGCATGGTTAATTCAACAGATAATAGTAAACAATTCAACAATTAGGGTTTACTATTCATCTTTCATGTCATCACCCTAAAATTAGGGTTAACTATTCACACCATGGTGAATTGTACTCATTACATCATCATGTAAGAGAAACATCATCATTAAGACTCTTAATTAAGATTAAGATCCATTAGATATCATAATTAGAGTTTCCATGACCTCACATAGGTGGGTCATTCCCTAATCATGCACATTCATGTGTAATTGAAGTATCTCACTAGAGTTTCCACTTAAAAAGGGTACTTTCTCTCTCTAGGATACTTTCTCTCTCTAGAAATACTTTCTCTCTCCTCTCACTAGTAGATGGTGGCAACAACACTCTAGATCAGGTTGAGATAAGTTTCCATTGACTAACATAAGCCAAAACATCAACATCATATGTTTAGGGTTTGATTAGAACAAGGTTTTACCCCTTTAGACCCCTCAAGGGTATTTTGGTAATTTTCCACATGATTACCATCATGGTTTAACTCACTAATCACATAGTCCCTTAATGACCTTGGTTACCATTAGGGTTTAATTTGGATCAACATTGAACTAATTACATCATCAAATGGTTAAGTACAAACCATCACCAATCTCCAAACGGTTTCAACCTTCAAACGGTTTCAACCACCCAAACGGTCTTGAGACCGTTTGGCCCCAAACGGTCTTGAGACCATTTGGATCCAAACGGTCTTGAGACCGTTTGGAGGTGAAGACCGTTTGGAAGGGTTGACTTCCAAACCGTTTGGAGCTTCAATCGGTTTGAAACTGTTTGATCAAAAATTACTTGAGATCGATTGGACCAAACGATCCTGAGGTCGTTTGAGCCCAAACGGTCTTGAGACCGTTTGGCCCCAAATGGTCTTGAGACCGTTTGGTCCAAAAAGGGCTCAAACCGTTTGGACCTCCAAAGTGGTTCAAAGATTACCAATGTTCATGGATATGTGTGTTGAAGCCCTCAATTGGTCAAAGCTATGCTAACCACTTATAAATTGAGTCAATTAGGGTTAACCTTAGCCTATTAGACATCAAATTGACCCTCAATTGCAATCCAATTAGGGTTCAATCGTTCTCAATTAGGGTTTCAAATCGGATGGTCATCAATGTTCAACAATATGAATCAACTCAAGGTTGAACCTATCAATTGACCTCCAATTGGGCTCAAACTTGGCTCAAACGGTCTTGAGGTCGTTTGGACATCATCCAAACGGTCTTGAGACCGTTTTCCCAAAGTTTGACCAAAGTCCAAGTCGTTTTGACTAAGGTTGAAGTCCAATTAGGTCAAAATCAGCAACTTTCATCAATTTCATCAATTTCCTACAATTGGACCCTCAAACCATTAGATTAACTCAACCCTAGACCTTCAAACGGTCTTGGGTTGTGCCCAAACGGTCTTAGGACCGTTTGGAGGAATCCCCAAACGGTCTTGAGACCGTTTGGGTCCTTCAACCCAAAACTCAACAAGATCTATGTTCCAAATCAGCACTTTTTCACCCGATTAGGGTTTCATGTTGAAGTGGCTTCAACTCCCAAATGGTTAAGAATTAGACTTTGATTCTTTGCAGAGATGAAATTCAGTATATTAGGAACAGACCCTCAAATGGTCGTACCTTGGTCAACTCTTTCAAACGGTCTTGAGACCGTTTCAATCCAAACGGTCTTGCAAGACCGTTTGAGAGCAAACGGTTTGAAACCGTTTGAACCCAAACGGTTTGCAACCGTTTGGACCAAAAGGGTCCAAGGTCGTTTGAAAAAGTAACATAGGGAATCACGCCCCTCATCTTCAACCTCTAGCAAGGTCGGTTCCTCCACTGATTTGCTTGCAGACGTGCAAGGAAGAAGAGAGGTAGAAGGAGATTTTACCAAGTAAATTGCAAGGATTAAGCATACATATAAAGCAAAAGTTTAGAGTTATAAAACCCACCTAAAGGTTGATCTTAGAGCTCCAAGCCTTCAAGCTCCAAGCTTTAATGGCGTCCTTGAGCTTCCACAACTTGGTCAGAGGTGAATTCTCCAAGGAAACGTTGCTTTGGTCGGCTAGAACAAGAAGACTAAGTAAGCTAACCATAAAACCAACCTTAGAAAGTGAATTCCTCCATGAATTCGAGCTAGAAGGTGGGGTTCTCTTACCTAGAAAAGGTTGGTCGTCCCCCCCCCCTGAGCTCCAGAGCTATCCTTGGTCGTTTGAGCAAGAAAGGAAGAGAAGTGAAGGAAAGAAAGTTCGTTCACTTAATTGCAAGGGAAAAGGGCTTATATACTTTAGCCTCTTTTACACCCTAAGGACCTCACAAGATTGGAAATCACATCTAGGTCCCTCCTTGCTCAAAGGCACGACCAAACTTATCTATCCTTATACAAATCTCATGAAAACTCAAGATCTAAGGCTAAAAGAAGCCAACCTACAACTGGGGTACACCCATGAAAGATTTCTATACCCAAATTAGGTGTCTTATACCACAAAGTTCATCTTTTCTCATCTGATTATTAAATGATGTATCCCTTTCATCATTTCTACTCTAAATGATGACAAGAGTCATAAAAGATGTTCTAGATGGTGAAAATTACAAGTTGGACCCCTCAATTTGGGTAAATTGCATTTTACCCCAAATTAGGGTTTCTAAGCATGGGGATTGCTTCCACAGCTGCACCTTGGTGCTCAAGCTTGGGAAATCCCTCAAACTTCATCATAGACATCTTCATGATGTCTCAACATCAAAGGAACATCTTATCTTGTGAATTTTTCAAGTTTAACCCTTAAACTGGGTAATTTGCACATAGGTCCCTACATACAACACAATGCTACAACTTTATACAAAAAGGAGCAAAATTGAAAGTAAATGTTCCTGAGGAACTTAATTACATGCCAGGGAGTGTTCACAAGTATATTAATTACATATTTAGGCAAAACTTCCAGGGTTAAGTCATAACCCAGGTCAGGGGTGTTACAAATTCTTTACCCCTTCAAAAGGATTTCGTCCCCGAAATCGATAAAGCATATTATAAGAAAAGAGCAGGATATTTTCTTCTCATTTCATCTTCTAGTTCCCAAGTGGCTTCTTCAACACCACGATGGTTCCAGAGAACTTTTACAAGGCTTATATCCTTCTTCTTTAACTTTTTAGTTCTGTTATCGAGGATTGACGCTGGTCCCTCCTCATACGTTATATCTTCATTCAATTCTACCTCCATAGGTTGTAGAACTGACTCGGTATCTGGATGACATTTCCTCAGCATGGAAATGTGAAACACAGGGTGCAGCTTCTGCAACTCCAGAGGTAACTCTAGTCTATAGGCCACCTTTCCAACTTTTTCAACAATTGGATAAGGTCCCATAAATCTAGGAGCTAACTTTCCTTTCTTCCCAAAACGAAGGACTCCTTTCCAAGGTGAGACCTTGAGATACACTCTGTCTCCATCCTGGAATTCTAGGGGTCTACTACGTTTATCGGCATATGATTTCTGTCTATCTTGTGCAGTCTTAAGCTGTTGTTGTATAACTTTAATCTTTTTTGTAGTTTGCTGCACAAGTTCGGGGCCTAACAACTGGTGCTCACCTGTTTCATACCAACACAAGGGTGATCTACAACGTCTACCATACAAGGCTTCATATGGTGCCATATCAATGCTATGTTGATAGCTATTGTTATAGGCAAACTCTATCAAGATTAAATGTAGATCCCAACTCCCGGTAAACTGGAGAACACATGCTCTCAACAGATCTTCTAAGGTCTGTATAGTCCTTTCTGACTGTCCATCAGTCTGGGGATGAAAGGCTGTACTAAACCTTAGCTTGGTGCCTAGGGCTCTGTGTAACTGTTCCCAAAAGCGACTTGTAAACTGGGGACCTCTGTCAGAAACTATAGTGACAGGAACTCCGTGCAAACGCACTATCTCTTGAACATATATCTGGGATAACCTTTCAGCAGAATAGGTTGTTTGGACAGGTAGGAAATGCGCTATCTTTGTCAACCTATCAACAACTACCCAAATGGAATCATGTCCTTTGTTTGTCCTAGGTAGGGCAACAACAAAGTCCATGGTCACATGGTCCCACTTCCACTGTGGTATGGGTAAGGGTTGCATTGTTCCTGTAGGTTTCTGGTGCTCAGCCTTGACCTGCTGACACACAGGACACCTCAGAACAAACTCAGCTACATCCTTCTTCATCCCAGGCCACCAATACATATCTTTCAAATTTCGATACATCTTGGTGCTCCCTGGATGCATAGCATACATCGAAGAATGAGCTTCTTCCAGGACTAACTTCCTCAGGTTATCCACATCTGGTACTATCATCCTTCCATGATAGCATGCCACCTGGTCATCTGACTCATGAAAACCTTCTCGTTTCTCATCACCAAACTCAGATCTAATCTGCTGTACAAAAACATCTACTTGTTGTGCCTCCTTTATCTACTCTCTTAAGGTAGGTTTAATCTGCATCTCAGCCAATAGACCAGCTAACAATGATGCCTTCAACTGTACATTGTCTTGCCTTAAAGAGATAAGCATATCTCTTTTAGAGCATACTAAGGAACTTAGTTGTGCTCTATCCATGGTTGATGTTGCTGATTTCCTACTCAGGCCATCTGCAACCACATTGGCTTTGCCCAGATGGTAATCAATTGTACAATCGTAGTCCTTGATTAACTCCATCCAGCGACGTTGCCTCATATTAAGCTCATGCTGAGTGAAGATGTACTTAAGGTTCTTGTGGTCTGTGAAAATCTAAAAAGTTTCTCCGTAGAGATAATGTCTCTAGATTTTCAAAGAATGGACCACAGCAGCTAACTCTAGATCATGTGTCAGATAATTCTCCTCGTGTTTCTTAAGCTGTCGGGAAGCAAAAGAAATCACTTGTTTATCCTGCATCAACACACATCCAAGTCCATTCTTGGAGGCATCACAAAAGATTATATATTCCTTTCCTTTCTCAGGTAACACAAGCACAGGTGCACTCATTAACCTCTCCTTCAACAGCTGAAAAGACTGTTGACACTTATCACTCCATGCAAAAGGAACATCCTTCCGGGTTAACTTGGTCAAAGGTAAGGCTATAGAACTGAAATTCTTAATAAACCTTCGATAATAGCCAGCTAACCCCAAGAAACTTCTAATCTCTGTCGGTGTCTTCGGTTGTTCCCACTGCAGAATAGAGTCTATCTTTGCAGGGTCAACATGAATTCCCGAGGCAGAAACCACATGTCCAAGAAAAGACACTTCAGATAACCAGAACTCACACTTGCTAAACTTAGCGTATAGCTTATGTTCCCTTAGCAAGGTCAAAGTCTGGCGAAGGTGTTGCTCATGCTGCTGAGCATCCTTACTATAAATCA
Source organism: Alisma plantago-aquatica (assembly GCA_963693085.1). Taxonomy (NCBI): domain Eukaryota; kingdom Viridiplantae; phylum Streptophyta; class Magnoliopsida; order Alismatales; family Alismataceae; genus Alisma; species Alisma plantago-aquatica. The sequence goes on along the minus strand of OY856409.1, from coordinate 82,386,976 downwards.
GTATGTCATCTATGAAGATGACAACACACTGATCAAGAAAAGGTGGAAAGACTCTATTCATGAGTTCCATGAATGCAGTTGGTGCATTGGTTAGTCCAAACGACATTACCGTGAACTCATAGTGACCATATCTTGTCCTAAAAGCAGACTTGGATATGTCACTGTCCTTAATGCGGATTTGATGATATCCAGACCTTAATTCTATTTTGGAAAAGACTGTTGCACCACGCAACTGGTCGAAAAGATCATCAATCCTCGGCAAAGGATACTTGTTCTTAATTGTTACTTTATTGAGTTGTCTATAATCAATGCACAACCGCATCGATCCATCTTTCTTTTTAACAAACAAAACCGGAGCACCCCAAGGTGAGGTACTCGGTCGGATGAAACCCTTCTCAAGTAACTCTTGAAGCTGTTTCTTGAGTTCTGCCATCTCAGCAGGCGCCATCCTATACGGATTCTGGGCTATGGGTTTCGTATCTGGGACCAAATTGATCTCAAAATCAATTTCCCGGGGTGGTGGTATACCAGGAAGTTCTTCGGGAAACACATCCTCGAATTCCCTGACTATCAGAACTTCAGTAGGGTTGGATCTCTCATTGGTAACATCTACCACATGGGCTAAGAATGCGTAGCATCCTTGCCTCATCAACTTATCAGCAACCATAGCTGATACAAGACAGGTGGGCAGAATCTTTCTTTCACCTTGAAAGATCCATGTGTTGCTTTCATCAGCAAACACTGCCAACTTGGACTCACAATCCAAGACAACTCGATACCTTTCCAAAGTATCCATCCCTAGGATTATATCAAATCCTTGCATATCAAGTGGTATGAGAACCACTTGAATGCGATACTTAGAAAAGAAAAGTACGCAGGGAGAGCATACTTCTTGCAGAACAGCAGACCCACTCAACGGAGTCTCCAACAACAACTTATCTGCCCTATGACTAGTTGTCATATTGCAGTTACGAATCACTCTTCGAGTGATGAAAGAGTGCGTAGCACCCGGGTCAATCAAAACAGATACTACACAAGATTTAGACATATCAGAATATAAAAGTTCCATCTGACCTATCACTACTTGTGGATTGACCACTGCCTCTGGTGGGTTCATAGCATAGAACCTCGCTGTAGCCTGTTGTTGAGGTGGTGCTGATGATCCAGCTTGAGACGCTTGTCCACGTCCTCGAGCTGCTCCTTGATGTTGTCTATTCTGAGATCCCTGTTGATTCTGTCTCGGGGTTTGTTGTGTCACACCGACAGCCCTAGAACGGAAATCCTTCATCAAGTGTCCCACCTTACCACAGTTGTAGCAACTCTTCTCCTGTTGCTGTGGTCTGGGTGGTCCAGTAACTGACACAGATGCAGAACTATGCGTCCTTTGAAGCGGTTGACTTCGTCCTCTACCTCTGCTTGGTGTCCATTGAGTTTGAAAACTCGATCTGGGTGGTGGAGGGTTAGGTGCAGAGAATCTAGGTTTCTTGGGATCCCTAGATGAAGAACCCTGGAACTGTGGATATCTTTTATGGGTTTGTCTTTTCTCAACCACATATCTCTCTATCCTTCAGACTGACTCAACGAAGGTAGAGAATCTCTCTCTGTTTTCTAAAGCAGACACAGGGGTTGACATATCAGAATTCAGACCCTTCTCGAATCTTCTGATTCTTTCCTCATCCGTAGCAGCCATGTGCGGACAGAACCGCAACAACTCCATAAACTTAGCTTCATACTCACTAATGTTCATCATTCCCTGCCTTAGTTTCTCAAACTGAGAGATCTTCTCATCTAGGAAGGTCTTTGGAAAATATCTATTGATAAATTCCCGACGAAACTCTTCCCATGAGAACTCTACCCCAGGTCTCTTCTGCTCTTCCATGTTCCACCAGTGACCAACACTTCCTTTGAGAAGATAGACAGCATGTCTAACCTTCTCAGCTTCAGGGATGTTGAGGATCCTGAAAGCCTTCTCCAGCTCTGTCAACCACAGATCATCATCTGCGGGGTCAGCGGTCCCATGGTACTCGGTAGCTCCGACACGACGAAGTCGTTCGAATGTCTTACTGATACCTTGTGCCTCTGGTTGGACAGGTGCCCTAGGTGCAGGCATAGGCAACCTGTCGGTTATGTGTGTCATGGCAGTCATAAACTGCCCAAACATTGTCTGGACTGCTGGGTTACCCATGTCAGCTGGGTCAAACTGGGGTGGCTCTCTAGGTTGTTCTGGTACAGGCTGTTCCACCTCTGGTACTCCTGCACCGCCTTGAGGTGCACTAGCACTAATTTCTCCCACATACTCATCATGTGGCTCTGACATCTTAGGTATCTTCTTCTCCTGAGGAGTAGAAGATTCTATTAGATAAGGAAGGAACACTAAAGATAGACTCGACTTCCTAAGTCCTATGCCTCTGTAGACTCGGCGAACCTAGAGCTCTGATACCACTTAATTGTGGGCTCCGATCTCCAAACTTCGAATTAATCCCGATTTAAACATGTGCGGAAGCAATCGTTAAACAGCGGAAGACAAAAATCATGGGAAATTAAAACTTTTCGAGACAAGAGCTTGAAACCACAAACTTTTTCCATAGAAAAAGGATTTAACTGTTTACATCACTGACAATTACTTCTTGAGTAATTATATACAACATGATACAAAACTTCTCAAGAGTTCATACTCAAAACACTCCAGGACCTGAGAGTACAGAGGACACATAGGACTTGACTCTAAACTACACCATGAAGCAGGCTAGATCTCCACCTGAGATATTTACTGCTCCTGATGCTGCTATTGCTGGGATTGGTCACCTGAGTTCTTATTCCTCCGTCTTCGACGACCACCTAAAAAGTAGAAGTCTACGGGGTGAGACAATTATACATAATTGCCCCAGCGAGAGTTATAACTCTCCACTAGAAGCTTTATAAACAAAGTAGGGAATAACTAAAGCAATTAAAGCCTTCAAGATATTCACTAGCAGTTCTGATAATAAGCAAGAGTTCGATCAATATCAAAATATGAGAACATCTATACTACTCAAGGTAACATCAATCAAATAACTCGTAGATAACTCTTAACAGATATACTACGTTGTTGATTATGTTTTCAAACATTATTATGCCCTGTGGAGATGAGGCATACCACTCATACTCCAACTGATCGCTAAGAAGTCACATCAGTATCATACATAGGTCATTAAAAGAGTCGGATTCTTATGACCTCATCTTCCTCAGTCAGTTAGAGGATTGATTGTTTGACATCTGGCGGGATGTCTTTATAATAGCTCACCAGGGTACTCTGGTCCTTTGCTATTTTTAGAGTTACAGTGGCATTCTGTACTCTCTTCGCTATCGGAAGATTTCTTGTTTATCTTTCACCGATACGGTATTTGTGTCTTTAAGGGAGTGTAGAGATACATCTCACCTTTAGGACTTTATGGTGGGGTCTGATGGACTACTAGAATCTACATCATCCTCTCACCCGTTCTTTTATAGTGAAGGTATGACGGACTACAAGAATCTACATCAAATACCTACACTAGGATGTAAGGTTCTACACATCCATGTACCCCACATACTCAAAAGTATGTGATCCAGGAGTTCCCTTAGGAAAACCTGTTTCACCATCATTTAGACTCTGACAATGATGGATCTATGATCAGGGCTCTACATTTCACTTGATTAGTTAGGTACATTCAGTATGCTTATCATCATACAATAACACATCTATATATGAGAATACTAAAATGTAGCAGGCCAAACTTATCACAATCATTGGTTAATTCATCTCAAGTCATCTGTCAAGCATGACCTTGATAACATTTATGGCTCTTACAGTCCATAAATCACAAAAGATGTCACTTAACAGTGCATCAAGATGATTCATCATTCATAAAGCTTAAGACATGCTTTCAATGAATGTAACATGGTATTCCATACCTGGGTGTGACCATCATCTCATAATAACCTGCATGGTTAATTCAACAGATAATAGTAAACAATTCAACAATTAGGGTTTACTATTCATCTTTCATGTCATCACCCTAAAATTAGGGTTTACTATTCACACCATGGTGAATTGTACTCATTACATCATCATGTAAGAGAAACATCATCATTAAGACTCTTAATTAAGATTAAGATCCATTAGATATCATAATTAGAGTTTCCATGACCTCACATAGGTGGGTCATTCCCTAATCATGCACATTCATGTGTAATTGAAGTATCTCACTAGAGTTTCCACTTAAAAAGGGTACTTTCTCTCTCTAGGATACTTTCTCTCTCTAGAAATACTTTCTCTCTCCTCTCACTAGTAGATGGTGGCAACACCACTCTAGATCAGGTTGAGATAAGTTTCCATTGACTAACATAAGCCAAAACATCAACATCATATGTTTAGGGTTTGATTAGAACAAGGTTTTACCCCTTTAGACCCCTCAAGGGTATTTTGGTAATTTGCCACCTGATTACCATCATGGTTTAACTCACTAATCACATAGTCCCTTAATGACCTTGGTTACCATTAGGGTTTAATTTGGATCAACATTGAACTAATTACATCATCAAATGGTTAAGTACAAACCATCACCAATCTCCAAACGGTTTCAACCTTCAAATGGTTTCAACCACCCAAACGGTCTTGAGACCGTTTGGAGGTGAAGACCGTTTGGAAGGGTTGACTTCCAAACCGTTTGGAGCTTCAATCGGTTTGAAACCGTTTGATCAAAATTTACTTGAGATCGATTGGACCAAACGATCCTGAGTTCGTTTGAGCCCAAACGGTCTTGAGACCATTTGGCCCCAAACGGTCTTGAGACCGTTTGGTCTCAAACGGTCTTGAGACCATTTGGATCCCAACGGTCTTGAGACCGTTTGGTCCAAAAAGGGCTCAAACCGTTTGGACCTCCAAAGTGGTTCAAAGATTACCAATGTTCATGGATATGTGTGTTGAAGCCATCAATTGGTCAAAGCTATGCTAACCACTTATAAATTGAGTCAATTAGGGTTAGCCTTAGCCTATTAGACATCAAATTGACCATCAATTGCAATCCAATTAGGGTTCAATCGTTCTCAATTAGGGTTTCAAATCGGATGGTCATCAATGTTCAACAATATGAATCAACTCAAGGTTGAACCTATCAATTGACCTCCAATTGGGCTCAAACTTGGCCCAAACGGTCTTGAGGTCGTTTGGACATCATCCAAACGGTCTTGAGACCGTTTTCCCAAAGTTTGACCAAAGTCCAAGTCGTTTTGACTAAGGTTGAAGTCCAATTAGGTCAAAATCAGCAACTTTCATCAATTTCATCAATTTCCTACAATTGGACCCTCAAACCATTAGATTAACTCAACCCTAGACCTTCAAACGGTCTTGGGTTGTGCCCAAACGGTCTTAGGACCGTTTGGAGGAATCCCCAAATGGTCTTGAGACCGTTTGGGTCCTTCAACCCAAAACTCAACAAGATCTATGTTCCAAATCAGCACTTTTTCACCCGATTAGGGTTTCATGTTGAAGTGGCTTCAACTCCCAAATGGTTAAGAATTAGACTTTGATTCTTTGCAGAGATGAAATTCAGTATATTAGGAACAGACCCTCAAACGGTCGTACCTTGGTCAACTCTTTCAAACGGTCTTGAGACCGTTTCAATCCAAATGGTCTTGCAAGACCGTTTGAGAGCAAACGGTTTGAAACCGTTTGAACCCAAACGGTTTGCAACCGTTTGGACCAAAAGGGTCCAAGGTCGTTTGAAAAAGTAACATAGGGAATCACGCCCCTCATCTTCAACCTCTAGCAAGGTCGGTTCCTCCACTGATTTGCTTGCAAACGTGCAAGGAAGAAGAGAGGTAGAAGGAGATTTTACCAAGTAAATTGCAAGGATTAAGCATACATATAAAGCAAAAGTTTAGAGTTATAAAACCCGCCTAAAGGTTGATCTTAGAGCTCCAAGCCTTCAAGCTCCAAGCTTTAATGGCGTCCTTGAGCTTCCACAACTTGGTCAGAGGTGAATTCTCCAAGGAAACGTTGCTTTGGTCGGCTAGAACAAGAAGACTAAGTAAGCTAACCATAAAACCAACCTTAGAAAGTGAATTCCTCCATGAATTCGAGCTAGAAGGTGGGGTTCTCTTACCTAGAATAGGTTGGTCGTCCCCCCCCCCTGAGCTCCAGAGCTATCCTTGGTCGTTTGAGCAAGAAAGGAAGAGAAGTGAAGGAAAGAAAGTTCGTTCACTTAATTGCAAGGGAAAAGGGCTTATATACTTTAGCCTCTTTTACACCCTAAGGACCTCACAAGATTGGAAATCACATCTAGGTCCCTCCTTGCTCAAAGGCACGACCAAACTTATCTATCCTTATACAAATCTCATGAAAACTCAAGATCTAAGGGTAAAAGAAGCCAACCTACAACTAGGGTACACCCATGAAAGATTTCTATACCCAAATTAGGTGTCTTTTACCACAAAGTTCATCTTTTCTCATCTGATTATTAAATGATGTATCCCTTTCATCATTTCTACTCTAAATGATGACAAGAGTCATAAAAGATGTTCTAGATGGTGAAAATTACAAGTTGGACCCCTCAATTTGGGTAAATTGCATTTTACCCCAAATTAGGGTTTCTAAGCATGGGGATTGCTTCCACAGCTGCACCTTGGTGCTCAAGCTTGGGAAATCCCTCAAACTTCATCATAGACATCTTCATGATGTCTCAACATCAAAGGAACATCTTATCTTGTGAATTTTGCAAGTTTAACCCTTAAACTAGGTAATTTGCACATAGGTCCCTGCATACAACACAATGCTACAACTTTATACAAAAAGGAGCAAAATTGAAAGTAAATGTTCCTGAGGAACTTAATTACATGCCAGGGAGTGTTCACAAGTATATTAATTACATATTTAGGCAAAACTTCCAGGGTTAAGTCATAACCCAGGTCAGGGGTGTTACATATATTGCCATACCCTACCACATTAAGCCAGATTTACATTCTACTTCGCCAACAAGTAAAATTAGTTCCAATAAACTTTTTAGGTATACTAGACATATCAATTGTTGGCTGAGATGAGTAACTCTAGGGCTGTCGATGGAGGCAGAGGTGAGGGGATCGAAGATAAGATTCCAGATGATGATTGGGATAGAGGACCGTTCAAGCAAACTACCACGGTGCCGCTAGGATATACTGGCCTAAATCTAAATTTTTCTATCCATGGAAATAGTTGGGGGGCTAACGCTACACCATAGAATCAATCCATGGAAGTGGGCGGCAGGATCTCTTCATCTTCCCACTTTCATATCCTCCCAAACCACATCCACTGTACTACCTAGATTCCTTTGCAGTAAAGTAAGCAGACGTACACTGAGAAGGTGGGGAAAAGCATGTTGGGAGGCCAAGGCTACATCTGCATAGATGTTGAAAACTGCGATATAACCCTAACTCCAGAAGACATTACTGTCTCTACTGATAATGGCCTACCTGCATTCGAACTGAAGAGGGAAGCAAGGGACAGTCTATTAAATCCATGGAAATACAGTGGTTGTGAAGTTGCTATCCAAAGAAATTGGTTTTCTTACCTTAAGGGACCAAATCCAATCGATGTGGAAACCCACTGGAGGCTTCAACCTAATTGACTTATCGAACGATTACTTTGTAGTCCAACTGTAGAGGGAAGATGACTACATACATGCTCTGACGGGAGGTCTGTGGCCGCTCTTTGGGTCATACATGTCAGTACAGAGACAGCAACCAGATTTCTCACTAGAGGCATCGTCCCCGCCCAAACTTGTTGTGTGGTTATGTATCCTAAATCTCCCAATCCATCTTTACAGGGAGGTGCTTCTAGCAGGGATAGATGATCATACCGGGAACATGATTAAAGTCAACTTGAACACCATCTCGCAACACAGAGAGTTCTTTTCTAGAATTATTGTTGAACTTGATATAGCCAAGCCCCTCACCCCCAAGTCATGATTAAAGGAAACTGCTATCGGATTGAATACGAGCACATCTTGGTCATCACCATGTATTGAAGAAGGGTCGGGCACCTTGAGAAAGATTGCTCCAAGTACATCACGGAAGAGAATGTTGCCTCGCGTGCGGCCGTGATCAACAATGCTCAAAATATACCCCCTGCACCCCCTGTTCTAGGCTTCACTGAATACATCCATGCACGTCCTAATCAGCACCGACAATGTCTAGCCCATGCTGCTAACACAAAAATCCCTACGAGAGTTACTAATCGGTTCCAAAACCTAGATAATCAGGAAGACGACATGGAGGCTACAAAGGAGATTGATGTCGACAATGTGGTGGAAAGAGTGGCCAACGGGATCGACTGGAGTCAGAGGAAAAAGAACTTCAGGAAAAACAAGAAGCAAATTGATAAGCCCTAGGCGAACCCCCCATAGGGACAACACAATGCAACGCATGAAGCTTCAAAGTCAACTCAACCCCGCCCTTCCCACTCTACTGTGAATCCAACTGGGGACTCAACAGTGTCAGGCAGAGACAACAATTCCCTTCCGCTCATCACCACACCCTTCTCCTTTGGAGTTGTGCCAAGGGACACCCCTCCACTTCACCCCTACTGTAGCCCTAGTCACAACTCGGTTGGTATTCACCTACGCAACCAGAAAGTTCTGAACCCAGGAGAATTAGGAAAATCATTGAATCAAAAGCGAGGCAAAACCTCACTCCTTTAGGACTTGGAGGAGGAGGCAAAGGAAATGGGGAAATCTACTATGAATGACTCTGAATAATGAAGATAGTCACTTGGAATGTACAAGGTGTCTGCGACAATGACATCCAAAATGCAGTCTGAGATCTGGTCAGAAAATATGACATATATGTTATGAGCCTTCTTGAACCAAGGTGTAGTGGTGCCCGAGCATCAGGCATCATCAAAAAACTTGGTTTTGTACAATCACACACAATGGAGGTGGTGGGCTACTCTGGTGGGATCGGGTTCCTCTGGAAGAATGGCATTAACATGGATATTATCACATCTCTTAAGCAATTCGTCCATTATAGAGTACACAATGTGCTCTTCACCTTTATCTATGTGAGTACGACTAGAGGAGGTAGAAAACTTCTCTAGAATCAGCTGGTCACAATGGCCCCCTCTATCGCAAAGTTTTAGGTGGTGGTGGGAGACTTCAACGTGATCATGTTCCCATCTGAAAAGTCTGGAAGCAATACTTTTTATAGTGCAAACAACGGAGATTTCATCGAGGCGGCTGATGTTTGTTTTCTTCATGACTTGGGTGCTTGTGGTGCATGAACTACTTTCAGAAGGGGCTTCCTCCACGAGCGTCTTGATAGAGAACTGGGAAACCAATTATGGATCGATCTCTCATCTAGGAACAAGGTCCAAGTATTGGAGAAGAACCACTTTGACCATGCCCCCATTCTCATAGCTTCTGAGGAGCCAGCCACGGCGCATGGTAGGTGCACCACCCACACATCATCATGATTGTACTCTACTGTTGATTACACAGAGTTCATAACTCAAGTGTGGCCATGTGAACAAGATCTGATGGATGCCAATGCCCTCTTTCTAGCTCAAGCCTCCAAGTGGGACTCATCTAATCGTAAGGCTGACTGGAGGGAGAAGGATCGAATTTTGAATAAGATCAAGTGGAACTAGATGAAACTTGCACTTAATTTCAACCCGGAGTTAGTCGGGGACACGATCCAGCTCCAGGAAAACCTAGACACTGTATTGCGTAGGGAGGAAATAGAGATTCAACAAAGATCCAGATGTGACTAGCTCAAGCTAGGGGACAACAACACCTGATATTTCCACTCTCTCATTAAAACTTAGCACTATAGGAATAAGATCACCTGTCTTAAGGATGTTGATGGCGTCTGGAAGGACAGCGAAGAGGAGATCAAACTCCTTATTCTAACGTTCTTTTCTATGGTGTACCAGGAAACTGAAGGTGAGCTAAGGAAATCGACCAGCATCTATTTCCCAGGTGCTTTCAAACCTTTGGAGCCCGAACAACTAACACAAATGGTGACCATTCTAAGAGAGGAAGAAATATGGAGAGCTCTTAACTCAATGTCACCATTTAAAGAGCCCAGACCCGATGGAGTAGATGCTGGATTTTATCAACAAAACTGGAATATGCTTAAAGCTCAACTATGTCAATTTGTGATGAACCCGTTCAATGGAAGTGATATTCCCCCCACATCGATGGATTCTCTCATCATTCTCATACCAAAGACGAATTCTCCTGAACAATGCTCCCATTTTTGGCCCATATCCCTAAACTACGTGTGCACAAAACTAATCTCTAAGGTAATAGCAACAAGGATAAAGCCATATCTAAACGAATGGATCTCCACTTTCAACCAAGCTTTGTACCAGGAAGAAGGATTGGTGACAACACGGCTTTAGTCCAAGAAGTCATTCACTCGATGGAGTCCAAGACATGCTCAAGGAAATTTTTAGCACTTAAACTGGACTTGGTCAAGGCTTTTGACAAGCTCAGCTGGCAATTCATCCACGACACTCTCACTTATACATCCATCCCCATGAACATCATCAATATCATCATGCAAATTATTTGTTCGGGGAAATCTTCCATTCTCTAGAATGGTGAGATTGCAAGATCTTTTCATCCCTCATGTGGAGTCAAGCAAGGGTACCCATTGTCCCCCTACATCTTCGTCCTCTACCTAGAGAGGTTCAGTCAATTGATAACTACTGAAGTCACCAATTGCAATTGAAAACTGATTGTAATCTCTAAGGAAAAGGTGTGTGTATCCCATCCTAGTTTTGCAAATGGTATAATTTTATTCGGGGAAGCCTCCCTACACCAAGAAAAGTCAATCCGCAAATGTCTTAAGGAATTCAGTGAGGCATCGGGGTTGTTCCTATCCTACAAACAATCCATGGCCTTTTTCTCCTTCAATACTCCTAGAACGATGAAGAACAACACTTGTAGGAGGCTAGGGGTTTAGGAAACTAGTAAGTTGGGTAGACACTATAACATACCAGAATTAGAACCCTACCCTAGCAGTTTTACCATGTTGACTTAGCCCAAACAAGGATAACCTAACACATATAGTTAAGTCAATAATGGAACCTAAAATGTGACACCTCAAGTATATAAGGGAATACATAATAACTTTTTCTTAATAATTACTCTTTTGGATGGTAATAAGAAATTAAAGTACTTAATTAGATAAATATTTCCCATATAATATTAATATAGGGTTATATGCACAAATACCTCAGTTGGGTTTTAATTGATGGGTTTGAAGGGTAAGTTGTCACTAAGTAATTAAAAAAATAAGATATTTCCTTCTAGAAATTTGTAGTAATTTTTAGAATAGGAAAAAGAAGAGAAAACCCAAAGAAGATGATAAATGAGGTAATGGGAAATAATATGGAATAATTTAGATAAAAGGAGATAATATGGAATATCTTGTTTCAAAAAAACCATAAATAGGAAGCCACGAGATAATTTGATAATAAAATTCATTTCCTTGAGCCAAAAGATACTTAATTGCCAAGTATCATCTAATTTGGATAATAAATAAATATATAATGTCTTTAATAACATGATAATGGGAAATAAGCCAAGAAAGAGAGATAAAATATTTAAGGCCCTCAAATTGGAAAAATAACTACAAATTGGAGATCTAAACATAAAAATAAGCCTTTGGGAAAATTTGCAACTAATTTGGATAATGTTTGATTAATGGGTATATATAGGAGAGAGAAAATGCCTAAAAAGTGTAATTAATAAATAAATACAATTCATGACACCAAAAGTTGGAAATAAAGGCAAATGTATTCAGCACACTTAAGTTAACTTATGGATGAAGTTTCATCTAATTTGGTTAAGCCATGAGTCATTAATACATCTAGAAAGAGAAATGAATAATAAATTAAATAACATATCTAAAGTTGCCAAAAGTGAAATTTAATTGGATATTCAGAATCTACATGTTTAATTTAACTTATGTACAAAATTTGGTTTAATTTGAATAATTCTAGAACCCCTAAATGAGGAAAGAGAGTATGCATGTACTATTGGATTTCACTTTGTTTTATTCAATTTAATTTCCTGGTTTTCATTTGCTTGGGCTGTCGCACGCAATCATACGGCCCACGTTCTCCCTGCTCAAACCTAGATTGATCGGATGGCTTATATATGTCTTCCTCACCCATCCCTGTCTTACTGGGACTCTACATGGATGGAAACCGAATCTACCCCCGATCTTTCTCTCCTCTCCTTCTCGGTAATTTTTGTTTCCCTTCTTACAATCAGCGTTGCTTTCCAGTTTCAAAGATCCCCACTTTATGTGAGACTCTCTCTCCCAGTCGATGAGTCACCAAGGACTTTCCTTTCCCTCCTATGTTTTTTGGTTCTTGTAGGTTCCTCATTGAACCCTAACTCCACCCCTATATATAGGGCCTCCCCCATGATTCATGTACCCCCAGCAACCTCATGCCATAGTTCTTTTGGTCCAATTTTCTCTGTAACTCCCTTCCCCTACTCCATTTGCCTTTTTCGACAGCATCGACCTCAGGCGCTCATTCTTGGTTTTGTTTGGATCGTGGAAGCATAGGAAAGCTTTGTGGCTCCTCGGTTCATGCGATTAGAAGGTAATGGTGTTTCTCCCTTTTCCCTCTTGTTCTGATCGTTTTGCTAATTATCCATTTATGGAGGTTCTCGTGATGGTTTCCCTTGTTCTCTCGCTTCAGTTTTGATCATCGGACCTCTCTCTGATGTTGGTTCGGCCTATCATATGCCTTTTTTCTCTTCCCAGGTTGCTCAGTTTCACCAGTTGTGGTGGGGGAGCTTTCTTGGTTTGTAGTCGACCGATTTCATCACGGTTGGGTTCTCTGAAATTGTTGGAGTCTAAGGAACTTAGTTCATGTAGGACTTTTTTCCCAATTCGCCCTCTCTTGTGATCTGGAGTTTGTGGATCGACCTGTTGTTCTCAGTTGTCGAGGAGGTCCTCGCGGGGGAACAAACCCTAGGGTCGATTCCCCTCTTTGCCCTCGTTGTCTTCTTTTTTGTTTTGTTTCATGACAAGGGTATTTAAGTCATTTCACCTCTTGTTTCTTGCTTTGGATCGAGTCAAAGATGTCATTGACCCGCTGACTTGGCCGACATTCATTCGGCCAAGTCATGCGGGCCTGGCCTACTTTTGCGGATTTTCTAGTCTATGTGGCATTAACTAATTATCTCATTGGTTGCCAATTAAAATTTTATAACTAATTATCAGATGATCAAAAAATTATGGGAAAATATTCATTGGAATCATAAAAAGAAGATCTAACTAATGGTATAAGTTTTGATAATTGAGTCCAAAGATTAATAATAGGTGTTTTTAATGGATCTAATTAATTGTGAATTAACTAGTAAAAATCATAACTAATTATCAATAAATCATAAAAATATAATAAAATATGTTTTTGAATCCTAATAACCTAATATATAATGTGGCATAGATTTGACAACCTAATTCTCATATTGGTTAAAAAGATGGTTTTTAGGGTTTGGTTAATGAGTATGAAATTGACATAAAATATGTATATGTGTTTAATAGGCCTTTGGTGACCTAGGCTTGGATCTAGGAGTGCTTTGTAGTTTGGAATCTGAGTTTAGGTATGTTGTATCCCTCAATGTTGATCAATTCACCTATCTTTTCATTCTCTTGAATTGAGCCTACACAATATGTCTTATCTTTTGATATCACGATTCGTGTGAACTATCATGATTATTATGGACTTGGATATTTTCTTGATATCTTATTTTGTGTCTTGGTGCATGTTAGTTTTAAATAATGTTATGTGCCCACTTTGAAGTGGATGTTTATATGTTTGTGTTTTCCATTGTGTGATGGCAACATTGTATTATTCTGACCATATTTGTCTACTTGCCTCGACATTAAACATGTTATGTGATTCAGTAGCACTAGAGCAGTGTAAATTACTTTGGTTTTGGGGTAGTAATCCCCGGTTGTTTATTTAAGAGGGTGGCAGTAAACCACTTCTCTATACCCGAGTGTGGTAGTAATACATACTCAATTTTATATATATTAGGGACACTGGCAGTATTTCTTTCTCTATCAGGTTCAAGTTTGTGCGTGGCTGCCAATTGTATTTATATTGTTCTAGGGCTATTCTTATCTCACATGAATGTAGGTTATTGATGTTGATCATGGGGTGTGTTCCCTACTTTCTTTATGTGCCAGTATTACACAATCTTTATCATTTTGTTGTATGGCAAGTATCCCTTTTGTTATGATTCTTTTCTTTTATGCCCGATTGGGTAGTCCTTATCTCTTGTATGGAAAGCATTTTACATTTTATGTCCTTATTGCTTAAATTTCTCAAAGTTTCTTTTAGCATACACATACCAACTTTTTGCTGACGTAGTTCTTTTCTTCCTCTTCTTTTGTGAGGTATGCTTCCAACCCCAGGTTAGACCAAGGAGGGTGAACTTCAACATCAACCTTGTAGCTGAGCTTTGAAGACTTGAAGAGGTGGTTAGATGACCCTCGGATTGGTCTTTGGATTTAATGTTTAGTTTTCCTTTTGGACACCCATATGTGGTGAAGTGTTGTATCATGTTATTAAACTTTGTAAATTGTTAGATAATGATAGTTTCTGCTGCTACTCATTGTGTAATGATACATACACGTTGATTGAATCGGTCTCCATCCCTTTAGCAAAAAAAAAATATGTGGTGTTTAGCTCAAGGGATGTGATCTTTTCTTTCTAGTAGATGAGTGATTTTACTTCTTTACAGCATGGTATCAGAGCCACTAGCAGTCAGTTATCTAACTATTTCAAACATGTCTCCCTTAGGATGTTTACCTTTATCTTAGGTTTCTTATACCTAGTACCTTGCCTTGTGCACGAAAAACCCTAATGGCGGGAGATAACTCTACTGTTGACAACCAGTATGGTTACAAGACACCTCAAAACACTAGGTTTGTCCATGGGACCTCAACTTCTGCTGGTTCGGGAGGAGCTATGACTCCAGAGCAAGAGTTGGCCATTTTTTGACAACTCTTTGCATCTTCCATGGAAGGGAAGATGAAAGACCCGTCTGTACCTGAAAAGACTATGGAATTTTCGATCATGGAGTTCATGAAGATGCAACCACCTTCCTTTAAGGGTGAAGGTGAGATAGAGATGGTTGACAAAGCGGATGATTGGGTGTTATCCTTAGAGAGGACTTTTGATGGTTTGGTTTGTCCTCCACATCAGAAGGTTAGGTTTGCTTCATAGGTTTTAGATGGACCTGCAAGAGTTTGGTGGAATGGAATTGCAAGGACTAGAGACATCTCAACCATGACTTGGGCAGAGTTTTTGGCTCTCTTCCGTGGAAAGTACATGTGTACTACTTCTTTGAAGAAGAAAGAAGCAGAGTTCTACAGCTTAAAGCAAGGTTCCTTATCAGTTTCTACTTATGTGCAAAAGTTTCTGTTGTTGGAGCGTTATGCAGTTGGTTTGGGTGAGGAACGTAGGGTTGACCTTTTCCTCCAAGGGCTCAACTACAATGTGGGGCATGCTCTCATCCCACAACTGCCTTTGACCTTTCAGTAGATGGTTGATAAAGCTTTGGCTGTGGAGTCTTACCCAGGGTTTCAACCTAGGGAGTTTGATAAGAAAAGGAAGTCCTCAGGTGATTAGCAGGAAATAGACTGTTGTGCAAAGTGCAATAGACCCCATCCTCCAGGGAAGTTCTCTCATGCTACAAATCAAGGCGCACCAGTGGTATGTCACTATTGCAATGAACCGGGACACATCCGACCTGATTGCCTAAACGTCATAATGGTCAAGCTCCAGCACAACAACAACAAGCACCTCCTCAGAATCAGGGCAACAATAATGGTAACAATAATAGAGGAAGACCTATGGAAAGAAGAGCTGGTAGAGTTTTTGCCTTGGATGGTGAAGAAATTAATGATGTTGAGTAAGAGCAAGTTAACCCATAGTCCCTTATATTAGTCTTTACAAGTTGTGTTTCCCTTTGCATGTTGCTTATGTAGTTGGATGTAAGAAGTATAGTTGAACCTTTTTGTATCTGAAGATTAGTTTGATATAATAAGATGAACCCTTTTAAGGGGTGGTGAATAAGTTTTCTTGTGGATGTTTTGATTTCAAGGACGAAATCTCTTTATGGGGTGATGTGTTGTAAAATACTAGAATTAGAACCCTACCCTAGTAGTTTTACCATGTTGACTTATCCCAAACAAGGATAACCTAACACATATAGTTAAGTCAATAATGGAACCTAAACTATGACACCTCAAGTATATAAGGGAATACATAATAACTTTTTCTTAATAATGACTCTTTTGGATGATAATAAGAAATTAAAGTACTTAATTAGATAAATATTTCCCATATAATCTTAATATAGGGTTATATGCACAAATACCTCAGTTGGGTTTTAATTGATGGGTTTGAAGGGTAAGTTATCACTAAGTAATAAAAAAAATAATAAGATATTTCCTTCTAGAACTTTCTAGTACTTTTTAGAATAGGAAAAAGAAGAGAAAACCCAAATAAGATGATAAATGAGGTAATGGGAAATAATATGGAATAATTTAGATAAAAGGAGATAATATGGAATATCTTGTTTCAAAAAAATCATAAATAGGAAGCCACGAGATAATTTGATAATAAAATTTGTTTCCTTGAGCCAAAAGATACATAATGGCCAAGTATCATCTAATTTGGATAATAAATAAATATATAATGCTTTTAATAACATGATAATGGGAAATAAGCCAAGAAAGAGAGATAAAATATTTAAGGCCCTCAAATTGTAAAAATAACTCCAAATTCGAGATCTAAACATAAAAATAAGCCTTTGGGAAAATTTATAACTAATTTGGATAATGTTTGATTAATGGGTATATATAGGAGAGAGAAAATGCCTAAAAAGTGTAATTAATAAATAAATACAATTCATAACATCAAAAGTTGGAAATAAAGGCAAATTCGTATTCAACACACTTAAATTAACTTATGGATGAAGTTTCATCCAATTTGGTTAATCCATGAGTCATTAATACATCTAGAAAGAGAAATGAAGAATAAATTAATAACAGATCTAAAGTTGCCAAAAGTGAAATTTAATTGGATATTCGGAATCTACATGTTTAATTTAACTTATGTACAAAATTTGGTTTAATTTGGATAATTCTAGAACCCCTAAATGAGGAAAGACAGTATGCATGTATTATTGGATTTCACTTTTTTTATTCAATTTAATTTCCCGGTTTTCCTTTGCTTGGGCTGTCGCACACAATCAGACGGCCCACATTCTCCCTGCTCAAACCTAGATTGATCGGATGGCTTATATATGTCTTCCTCACCCATCCCTATCTTACTGGGACTCTACATGGATGTAAACTGAATCTACCCCTGATCTTTCTCTCCTCTCCTTCTCGGTAATTTTTGTTTCTCCATTTTACAATCAGTGTTGCTTTCCAGTTTCAAAGATCCCCACTTTATGTGAGACTCTCTCTCCCAGTCACTGAGTCACCAAGGACTTTCCTTTCCCTCCTATGTTTTTTGGTTCTTGTAGGTTCCTCGTGGAACCCTAACTCCACCCCTATATGTAGGGCCTCCCCCATGATTCATGTACCCCCAGCAACCTCATGCCATAGTTCTTTCGATCTGGATTTCTCTGTAACTCCCTTCACCTCTCCATCTGCCTTTTTTGGCGGCGTTGACCTCAGTCGTGGGTTTCGGTGTGCGGAGGTGCTCATTCTTGGTGTTTTTCAGATTGTGGAAGGGAAGGAAAGCTTTGTGGCTCCTCGGTTCATTGGATTAGAAGGTAATGGCATTTCGCCCTTTTCTCTCTTGTTCTGATCAATTTGCAAATTCTCCATTTATGGAGGTTCTCATGATGGTTTCCCTTGTTCTCTCACTTCAATTTTGATCATCGGACCTCTCTCCAATGTTGGTTCGACCTCTCATGGGCCCTTTTTCTCTGCCCAGGTTGCTCAGTTTCACCAGTTGTGGCAGGGGAGCTTTCTTGGTTTGTAGTCAATCGATTTCATCGCGGTTGGATTCTCTGAAATTGTTGGAGTCCAAGGAACTTAGTTCATGTAGGACTTTTCACCCAATTTGCACTCTCTTGCGATCTGGACTTTGTGGATTGACCTGTTGTTCTCAGGTGTCGAGGAAGTCTGAAAAACCACTAGAGGGGGGTGAATAGGGTTTTAAAATTATTTTAACAATTATTTGACTCAAACAACCACAAATGAAAAAGCAAGAAGGAGACAAGGGATTTAGAGTGGTTCCTACCTTAGCAAATACTAAGGTAGTCAGTCCACTACCCGGTTTCTTACCCAACCGGGATTTAGAAAGTATTAATTTTATTACCTTCACAAGGAATTACACAAAATACAATACTTTCTTACACCCCTTTGAACAGCCTTCACTTTGAAGTAGATGCACCAACCCGAGGTAGCCTTCTTGAAGTAACTCCAAGCTCCCCCTTGAAGTAGCCTTCCTCTTTGAAGTAACCTCCCGTTGCACCAGCGTTCTTGAAGTAGTTCAAAGTCTCCTTCTTCACCAAGAAGATCACGACCCTCTCCAATCCGCAGCCTCCAACCTAGGAGTAGCAAGGAGAGTACAAGCAATGAAAGTGAACAAGAAAGGAAAATGGAAATTACAACTTATCCTTTGAAGCACAAGGCTTGATTTGCCTATATCAAACGTGTAGATCTCCTAACCAATGTATATGGAAGTGTGATTGTTGTGAATAGGAGATACTAGCCTATAGGACACGAAATTAGAGCCAAGAGAAAAGTAGCCAATTGCAAATGTGCTCAATTTCTCACAAACAGGTTGCTCAATGCAAGTGTATGCTCAAAGATTGCTCAAGTGTGTAATTGGTAAGTTTAGGTGTCCTAAGGCATGTCCTATTTATAGGAATGACCTACAAGTGCTTAAGGACATTCTAGACACTTTCTATAGGGTTTTAAGTGCTTAACTAGCTGTTAGGTACACTTTAGTTTCTTTTAGCAACGGCTAGTTAATTAATTCTGCAGTTGCTGTCAGAGTCCATCTCGGTCGAGGAATTGTTGACCGAGATATCTACTCGGTCGAGGTTTTGTCAACCGACAAGCTCTCTGGATCAAGTGTTTGCAACGTTCATCTCCAACTGCCAACTACCTTGTCAGTTGTGTCTAATGGCTACTTGGGTCTTTCTCGGTCGAGAAGTTTGTCGACCGAGAGTGTCTCGGTCGAGGATTTTGTCGACCGAGATTGACCCTATTTCAATGTTTCAAATAAAGGCATTAAGTGTGTGTGTATGAGTGTGCATATATGACACTATTGAAGGGGATGACCTATCTAAGTTTGGTGTTTAGCTAGGGAAGATATAACGCTTGATTTGCATGAAGTCTAAGTACTTGTACATTATATGTTTGTACAAGTTTTTACAAATTGATTACATTTCATGAAAATACAAACATTAAGCATATAGATTTCCCTGATGCTTTGTCATCCACCTTATTCCTGTAACACTCAAGTAGCACATTAGATCAACAAGAATGAAATGTTTGTCATTATCAAAACAAAGGGATTCACTGATGTCCATTTAGCCAACAATCTCCCCCTTTTTGAAGATGACAAACATTTCCAAAATATATATCAACTCATTCTTAAAAATAAATTTAGTTTCATACCTGAAGTTTACTTTGTGAATTTCTTCTCTTGTTTATAGAATGTGTGCTTATTATTCCCCATGAATTATGGAACATGAAATCCAATTCTTTTAGGGAATAAAGCAACTTTCAATGTAAAGCCAAGAGTTTATGAAACTCATTGATTGAGTTTTGCACATATGATTTATTTTTATTTCTCCCCCTTTGTCATTTCAAAAAGATATCCATTTGAAACAAGAAAACTCCCCCTTAATTAGATGTCCCATCAGATCCTAAGAAAAAAGATGTCCATTTAAAAACCAAAAATGATGCAAATAGGAACCTTTTTAAGAAGCACAAATATCAAAGAAAACATCATCTAAAGGAGTGATAAGCAGTTGCTTCCTTATTTTGTTGAATTGGTCTAGTGGAAGCGGTTTTGTAAAAATATCAGCCAATTGATTTTCCGTATCAACATGATGAAGGGAAACATGATTTTTAGAGATATGATCCCTTAAAAAGTGATGACGGATTTCAATATGTTTAGCTCGGCTGTGTAAAATAGGATTGTGTGCTAAGTTCATAGCGCTTGTGTTGTCACAAAAGATAGGCGTAGATGAAAGAGTGAAACCATAATCGTTTAACACTTGTTGCATATAAAGTACTTGAGCACAGCAAGATCCGGCTGCCATATATTCAGCTTCAGTTGTAGAGAGGGCAACCGTGTTTTGTTTCTTTCTAAACCAAGATACTAAAGCTCTTCCTAACAAGAAGCAACCACCACTAGTGCTCTTGCGGTCAAGTCAACAACCAGCATAATCAGCATCAGTATAAGCTTTAAAATCCAAGGATTATCCTTTTGGGTACCATAAACCAAAACATGTGGTGCCGGCTAAGTATCGAAGAATCCGTTTAACTGCTTGAAAATGAGAGTGCATGGGTTGTGATTGAAATCGAGCACAAAGACCAACGGAAAAAATGATATCCGGTCTTGAAGCGGTTAAGTAAAGCAAACTACCAGTCATGGCTCTGTATAAGGAATCATCAATGGGTTCCCCATTTTCATCCTTATCAATTTTAATAGAGGTAGCCATAGGAGTAGCAGCATGTTTGCACTGATCCATCCCAAAACGTTTTAAGAGTTCTTTAGTATACTTTTCTTGGCTTATAAAAATTTCGGCAGGCGTTTGTTTAATTTGAAAACCAAAAAGAAAGTTAGTTCCCCCATGAGGCTCATTTCAAATTCTTTTTGCATAATGTCACTGAAATGTGTGCACAAAGATTCATTTAAAGCTCCAAAAATAATGTCATCAACATATATTTGAACAACTAGAAAATCAGATGTATATGTTTTGAAAAATAAAGTAGAATCTGAATTTCCAATAGAAAAACCATTATCAAATAGATATGTCTTAAGCCTTTCATACCAATTCCTAGGTGCTTGTTTTAAACCATAAAGTGCTTTCTTAAGTTTATAAACATAATCACCTTTTTCTAGTATTTCAAAACCAGGTGGTTGGGCAACATATACTTCTTCTTGAATGATTCCATTTAAAAATGCGCTTTTTACATCCATTTGATAGAGTTTGATGTTTTTGTGTGCATCTATAGCTAGTAACATTCTAATAGCTTCAAGTCTTGCCACTGGTGCGTATGTTTCATCAAAGTCTATTCCTTCTTG
This sequence comes from Alisma plantago-aquatica, assembly GCA_963693085.1. Classification (NCBI taxonomy): domain Eukaryota; kingdom Viridiplantae; phylum Streptophyta; class Magnoliopsida; order Alismatales; family Alismataceae; genus Alisma; species Alisma plantago-aquatica. Next base: position 82,365,660 of record OY856409.1, on the reverse strand, counting down.
TTGATTGTATCCTTGTGCTACTAACCTAGCTTTATTTCTTATTACTTCCCCTGCCTCATTTAACTTATTCCTAAAAACCCATTTAGTTCCAATGATGGTTTTATTTTGTGGTTTAGGAACTAAATCCCATACATCATTTTTAGTGAATTGATTTAACTCTTCTTGCATTGCTATTATCCAATAGTCATCTTTAAGAGCTTCAGATACCTTCTTATGTTCAATAATAGAAACAAAGGCCATGTTTGCAACATCCTTAAAAGAAGAACGAGTTTTGACTTTATCATTAGGATTTCCAATAATTAATTCTTGAGGATGATCCTTAATGAGTCTAGGTATAGGTTGTGTCTCAGCTATGTTATTGCTTGTAGTATTTTTCTCACTATCATTGGGTATGGACAAGTTTTCGAATTGATGAGTGAGATCAACTATTTTCGGATTTTCTGATTTTGTCTCTTCATGAAAAGAAATATGAATAGATTCCTCAACTTTTCTAGAAATAGTGTTGTAGACTCTAAATGCTTTGCTAGAGGTAGAATATCCCAAAAAGAATGCTTTATGTGATTTAGAATCAAACTTATCTCTATCCTCTTTAGTGTTTAAGATATAGAATGTGGATCCAAAGGTATGAAAATAGTCAACTCTAGGTTTCTTAGTATGTATTATTTCATATGGTGTTTTCTTCAAATAGGAGTGAACAGTTACTCTATTTAACACAGCATGCAGTGTTTACAGCTTCAGCCCAAAAAGTTTTAGGTGTGTCATGTTCGAGCATCATAGTTCTAGCCATTTCTTGTAGTGATCGATTTTTCCTTTCAACTATACCATTTTGTTGTGGAGTGCGTAGAGCAGAAAAGTTGTGAGTGTATCCTTGAGATGTGCAAAATTCTTCAAATAAATGATTCTCAAATTCTCCACCATGATCACTTCTAATGGTACATATTTTGTTTTGTAATAGATTTTCAATCATAGAACAAAATTTTATAAAAACATGAATTGTGTCATCTTTGGTTGCAAGAAAATGTACCCATGTATATCTACTATAATCATCAACAATAACAAAGCAATACCTTTTGCCACCAATAGATTGTGTCCTCATGGGTCCAAATAAATCCATATGAATTAATTCTGAGGATCTAGAGGTGCTAAGTACATGTTTGGGTTTAAAAGAGGTTTTTGTTTGCTTACCCAAAGTACATGGTTCACAATTTTTGACTTGATCAAAAGATAAATTAGGCAAGCCACGAACAAGATCATATTTGACTAACTTTTTGATAACATGTGAACTAGCATGTCCTAACTTTTTATGCCATAGTTGGAAAGTATTTTCATTTGCAAGTAAGCATTTTCCTACGATAGATTTCACAGAGTTAGGTCTAAGAATATAAAGGTTTCCAATTCGTTTACCTTCATAAACAACATTTGTAGTGTTTTCTATTAATAACTTGCAGAAATTTTTGTTAAATAAAACATCATATCCACTGTCACATAATTGACTAACGCTTATTAAATTATGGTGCAAACCATCAACGAGTATAACATTCTTTATTTCAAGGTGTGTACCAATGTTACCTATTCCAACAATTTTACCTTTACCATTATCTCCGAAAGTGACTTTCCACTCTTCTTTTCTTCAAAAGTTTGAAATGCATCCTTGTTTCCGGTCATGTGTTTGGAACATCCACTGTCGACCACCCAATCCTGCATAAAAATGTAGGTTTTGGTACCCATGTGATGGTCCGGTATGGTTAGAAGCATTTAATTATAGGATGAATAAAAATTTGACTCAGAACTTCAGTCGGTCAACAAACGCTCGACCGACACCTCTCTCGGTCGACCAATCATCGATCGAGGAAGTTGCTGTATTGCAGATTAAAATTGATGAAAATAGAAGTTCTGTTCGGTCGACTATTTTTCGACCGAATTTTGTCTCGATCGACCTTTCTTCGACCGAAACAGTTGTTGTTTTACTCAAGTTGTTGTTGTAGATTTTAATTTGTCACAGGCATCTGGTCGGTCGACAAAAGTTCGACCGACTATATTTTCGGTCGACAATACTTTGACCGAGTAAGTTTCTGTTTCAGTATAGCAGTTCTGAAAATTACCATAATGCATGAGACCTTTTATTAAGTTGAGATAAGACAATATAATTTGCAAAAATGAGCATTTGATCATATCTCAACTAAATTTCATTCAAATCCACTAAGTTTGGGGTTTTGGGACCCAAACTAAATCGGAATCCTTGGTCTTATAAGGGCAAGAAAATGAATAATGTCCAAGACGTAGGCAAAAATGACAAGTAATAGAATCAACTTCATTTCTCTTTCTGGGAATTGTATTCTTAGGTACAAAAATAGTCTGAGTCTTAGATGCTTTAGCTCTTTTGGGTTGATTTTTCTTTGGAGCATATCCTAATCCTCGTCTTCCATTGAAACTAGAGGAAATTTTCAGAATGTTATTAAGGATGTCTTTTCCTCTTAAGTCATTGAGGTTTCTTTGCAGCTTTGCAATGTCATCCATCTTTTTGTGTAAGTCTTTCTTTGCTTGATCTAAATCAGATAATAGGGAGTCTCTTTCTTTTACAACATTGTCATAGTCTAGATGGTTACATAAAATTGGTTGAGTCTGAAAATCATTTAGTTTAGCTAACAATTCGGTCTTTTCTTGAGAAAGAAGATCAACATTTGTTTCTAGAGTAAGTAATTTTCTAGTGCAGTCATTTAAAGATGTTTTCAAAGACAAGTTCTCAAGGTCAATGTTGTCCTTTTTAGAAGAGAGATCATTTAATCTAGCATATAACTCATCATTTGTTTTGGTAACCTTCTTTAGTTTTCTTTTGCAGTCAACATATTTATCATGACCTTCTTGTAGACTAGCGATTAATTCTTCTTTAGGAAGATCAAGAAGGCTTACCTCTTGCGAGTCTTCATCATCTTCTCTTACCATTAGACATTCTACCTTTTCTTCTCCACTTTCACTCTCACTTGACTCATCCCATGCAGCTTTGTAAGCTTTTTCTCCCTTCTTTTTGTGTGAGCTTTTCTTTCCTTTCTTTGTTTTGGGGCATTCATTTTTGAGATGTCCTTTCTTTCCACACTCAAAGCACCTAGGAGGAGAAGAAGAGGAACTAGAAATTTTGTTAGATTTAAATCTTTTATATTTCTTACCATTGACAATCAAGGCATCTTCTCCTTCTTCTTCACTTGGCTCCTCACTTTCTGGTGTGATTATCTTTGAAGCTTTTAGAGCCACATCCTTCTTTTTCCCTTGTTGAAGTTCACATTCTCTTCTTTCTTCCTCTTCTAGGGTTGCTTCATGAGCTTCTAGGTTGCCAATGAGTTGTTCCATTCTCAGTCGTGTGAGGTCATTTGCTTCTTCAATGGCCGTCACCTTGGGCTTGTATTTAGGAGGAAGTGATCTAAGGATCTTTGAAACCTGATCTTCTTCAAGAACAACTTTTCCTAAAGCATTCAAACCATTTACAATAGAAGAAAATTTTGCATACATTTCACTAATAGATTCATTTGGATCCATACGGAAGTGTTCAAACTTTTGTTTAAGCATACTAATCTTAGAATTCTTAACTTGAACAGTCCCTTCATAAGTTATTGAAAGTCTATGCCAAATTTCATAGGATGTATCACAATTTGATATCCTATTAAATTCTCCTATTGAAATTGAACAATATAGAATACTCACAGCCTTTGCATTCATTTGAGCCGATTTTACCGTATTGGTGTCCCAAGCTGCATATTCCAATTGAGGAAGCTCATAGGGGGTTGACACCATCCTCCATAGATCCCAGTTGATCCCTTGGAAGTAAAATTGCATCCTTCTCTTCCAGTAGGTGTAATTTGTTCCATCAAACGTAGGAGGCCTAGCCACAAGTGTTCCCTCAAGGTTAAGGTTGTTGAGTACCCCGTCACCCATTCTTCAAGACTTGGTTAGGGTTCCTTGAAGCCTGCTCTGATACCAATTGAAAAACCACTAGAGGGGGGTGAATAGGGTTTTAAAATTATTTTAACAATTATTTGACTCAAACAACCACAAATGAAAAAGCAAGAAGGAGACAAGGGATTTAGAGTGGTTCCTACCTTAGCAAATACTAAGGTAGTCAGTCCACTACCCGGTTGCTTACCCAACCGGGATTTAGAAAGTATTAATTTTATTACCTTCACAAGGAATTACACAAAATACAATACTTTCTTACACCCCTTTGAACAGCCTTCACTTTGAAGTAGATGCACCAACCCGAGGTAGCCTTCTTGAAGTAACTCCAAGCTCCCCCTTGAAGTAGCCTTCCTCTTTGAAGTAACCTCCTGTTGCACCAGCCTTCTTGAAGTAGTTCAAAGTCTCCTTCTTCACCAAGAAGATCATGACCCTCTCCAATCTGCAGCCTTCAACCTAGGAGTAGCAAGGAGAGTACAAGCAATGAAAGTGAACAAGAAAGGAAAATGGAAATTACAACTTATCCTTTGAAGCACAAGGCTTGATTTGCCTATATCAAGCGTGTAGATCTCCTAACCAATGTATATGGAAGTGTGATTGCTGTGGATAGGAGATACTAGCCTATAGGACACGAAATTAGAGCCAAGAGAAAAGTAGCCAATTGCAAATGTGCTCAATTGCTCACAAACAGGTTGCTCAATGCAAGTGTATGCTCAAAGATTGCTCAAGTGTGTAACTGGTAAGTTTAGGTGTCCTAAGGCATGTCCTATTTATAGGAATGACCTACAAGTGCTTAAGGACATTCTAGACACTTTCTAGAGGGTTCTAAGTGCTTAACTAGTCATTAAGTACACTTTAGTTGCTTTTAGCAACAGCTAGTTAATTAATTCTGCAGTTGTTGTCAGAGTCCATCTCGATCGAGGAATTGTCGACTGAGATATCTACTCGGTCGAGGTTTTGTTGACCGACAGGCTCTCTGGATCAAGTGTTTGCAACGTTCATCTCCAACTGCCAACTACCTTGTCAGTTGTGTCTAACGGCTACTTGGGTCTTTCTCGGTCGAGAAGTTTGTCGACCGAGAGTGTCTCGGTCGAGGATTTTGTCAACCGAGATTGACCCCGTTTCAATGTTTCAAATAAAGGCATTAAGTGTGTGTATGAGTGTGCATAAATGACACTATTGAAGGGGATGACCTATCTAAGTTTGGTGTTTAGCTACGGAAGATCTAACACTTGATTTACATGAAGTCTAAGTACTTGTACATTATATGTTTGTACAAGTTTTTACAAATTGATTACATTTCATGAAAATACAAACATTAAGCATATAGATTTCCCTGATGCTTTGTCATCCACCTTATTCCTGCAACACTCAAGTAGCACGTTAGATCAACAAGAATGAAATGTTTTTCATTATCAAAACAAAGGGATTTACTGATGTCCATTTAGCCAACAAAGTCCTCACGGGGGAACAAACCCCAGGGTCAATTCCCCTCTTTGCCCTCGTTGTTTTCTTTTCTATTTTGTTTCATGACAAGTGTATTTAAGTCATTTCACCTCTTGTTTCTTGCTTTGGATCAAGTCAAATGAGCCATTGACCCGCTGACTTGGCCGGCGTTCATTTGGCCAAGTCATGCGGGCCTGGACTACTTTTGAGGATTTTCTAGCCTACATGGCATTAACTAATTATCTGATTGGTCGCTAATTAAAAATTTATAACTAATTATCAGATGATCAAAAAATTATGGAAAAACATTCATTAGAATCATAAAAAGAAGATCTAGCTAATGGTATAAGTTTTGCTAACTGAATCTAAAGATTAATAATAGGCGTTTTAATGGATCTAATTAATGGTGAATTAACTAGTAAAAATCATAAGTAATTATCTATAAATTATAAAAATATAATAAAATATGTTTTGGAATCCTAATAACCTAATATATAATGTGGCATAGATTTGATAATGTAATTCTCACATAAATGAAAAATATGGTTTTTAGGGTTTGGTTAATGAGTATGAAATAGACATAAAATATGTATATGTGCTTAATAGGCCTTTGGTGACCTAGACTTGGATCTAGGAGTGCTTTGCAATTTTGACTCTAAGTTGAGGTATGGTGTATCCCCTAATACTCAATGTTGAGCAATTCACCTATCTTTGCATTCTCTTGAATTGAGCCTACACAATATGTCTTGTCTTTTGAAATCACAGTTCATGTGAACAATCTTGATTATTATGGACTTGGATATTTTCTTGATATCTTATCTTATGCCTTGGTGCAAGTTAGTTTTAAATAATGTTATGTACCCACTTTGAAGTGGATGTTTATATGTTTGTGTTGTCCATTGTGTGATGGCAACATTGTATTATTCTGACCATACTTGTCTACTTGCCTAGACATTAAACATGCTATGTGATTCAGTAGCACTAGAGTAGTATAAATTACTTTGGTTTTTGGGCAGTAATCCTCAGTTTTTTATTTAGGAGGGTGGTAGTAAATCACTTCTCTATATTCGAGTGTGGCAGTAATCCATACTCAATTTTATATATATGGGAGATTGGCAGTATTCCTTTCTCTATCAGGTTCAAGTTTGTGCTTGGCCTCCAATTGTATTTATATTGTTCTAGGGCTATTCTTATCTCACATGCATGCATGTTATTGAAGTTGATCATGGGGTGTGTGCCCTACTTTCTTTATGTGCCAGTATTGGACAATCTTTATCATTTTGTTTTATGGCAAATATCCATTTTGTTATGATTCTTTTCTTTTATGCCTGATTGGGTAGTCCTTATCTCTTGTATGGGAAGCATTTTACATTTTATGTCCTTATTGCTTCAATTTCTCAAAGTTTCTTTTAGCATACACATACCAGCTTTTTGCAGATGTAGTTCTTTTCTTCCTCTTCTTTTGTGAAATATGCTTCCAACCCTAGGTTAGACCAAGGACAGTGAACTTCAACATCAACCTTGTAGATGAGCTTTGGGAGACTTGAAGAGGTGGTTAGATGACCCTCGGCTTGGTCTTTGGCTTTTATGTTTAGTTTTCCTTTTGGACACCCATATGTGGTGAAGTGTTGTATCATGTTATTAAACTTTGTAAATTGTTAGATAATGATAGTTTCTGCTGCTACTCATTGTGTAATGATACATACATGTTGATTGAATTGGTCTCCATCCCTTTAGAGAAAAAATTTATGTGGTGTTTGGATGAAGGGATGAGATCTTTTGTTTCTAGTAGATGAGTGGTTTCACTTCTTTACAGCATGGTATCAGAGCCACTAGTAGTCGGTTATCTAACTATTTCAAACCCATCTCCCTTAAGATGTTTACCTTTGTCTTAGGTTTCTTATACCTAGTACCTTGCCTTGTGCAGGAAAAACCCTAATGGCGGGAGATAACTCTACTATTGACAACAAGTACGGTTATGAGGGGAAGTAATCCCTGGTTGTTTATTTAGGAGGGTGGCAGTAAACCACTTCTCTATACCCGAGTGTGGCAGTAATCCATACTCAATTTTATATATATTTGGGAGATTGGTCGTATTCCTTTCTCTATCAGGTTCAAGTTTGTGCTTGGCCGCCAATTGTATTTATATTGTTCTAGGGCTATGCTTATCTTACATGCATGCAGGTTATTGATGTTGATCATGGGGTGTGTGCCCTACTTTCTTTATGTGCCATTATTGCACAATCTTTATCATTTTATTTTATGGCAAGTATCTTTTTTGTTATGATTCTTTTCTTTTATGTTGATTGGGTAGTCCTTATCTTTTGTATGGGAAGCATTTTACATTTGATATCCTTATTGCTGAAATTGCTCAAAGTTTCTTTTAGCATACAGATACCAGCTTTTTGTTGATGTAGTTCTTTTCTTCCTCTTCTTATGTGGGGTATGCTTTCAACCCCAGGTTAGACCAAGGAGAGTGAACTTAATCATCAACCTTGTAGCTGAGCTTTGGGAGACTTGAAGAGGTGGTTAGATGACCCTCGTCTTGGTCTTTGGCTTTTATGTTTAGTTTTCCTTTTGTACACCCATATGTGATGAAGTGTTGTATCATGTTATTAAACTTTGTAAATTGTTAGATAATTATAGTTTCCACTACTACTCATTGTGTAATTGTGATGATCTACTTGTGAAAATGAGATCAATGAATGCGGAAGCGATTAATTAGCAGCGGAATTATTGAAAATCACTAAAAATTAAAACTTTTTGTAAAGAGATCCTCAGACGGTGAAACTCTTTCATAAAGAAACAAGATAAGTTATTTACAACTGATTCATTAGTACATCTCTGTATTATCTCATCTCGAGAGTCATATCACTGAATGCCTTGTTAAACTTTACATGAGCAGTATACAAGAATCTCGAGGCGTTAAGCCAAAAATCTTAGATCTATATTAAACCATCTACTGACTCCTAGGACCTGAGAGTACAAAGATGACACATAGAACTTTCTATACACAAGACCTAACAAACAGTGACTCCACCTGTGGATCACTGTTGTCCTTGATGTTGCTGCTGCTGCTGTTGCTTCTCACCCACTGACGAATTTCTTCTTCCTCGGCGTCTACCTAAAAAGTTGAATTCCACGGGGGTGAGACAATTGAAAATTGTCCCAGCAACAGTTATAACTCTTCGCCAGAAGCATAGTTATTGCAGATAAAAGAATGATACTGAGTAGTAGAATTATATCTATTCAATAGCAGATAATTCACTAAATAACTAAATAAAGCAGTATTCTTTATGCAATCATTTCAATTATAACTTGATTGAATGGCAAGTGATTCATTTAATAAGGAATATGAAGAACATGTATACTATTTGTCTAACTAGGACTTAATAAACAATGTATCATCAATCATTGTTTCTCGTAGTTCAACCTAAGCAAATATGCTACACGGTTGATTACATTTTACAAACATACTTGTTCCCTGAGGAGATGAGGTATACCGCTCATACTCCAACTGACCACTACGAAGTCAAAATCGGTACCATACATAGGTCATCAGAAGAGTCGGATTTCTATGACCTCATCTTCCTCAGTCAGTGTGAGGAGAAACATGTAGGACCTCTTGTGTCTCTACATAATAGCTTTCCAGGATATTCTGGCAACTTCGCTATTAGAGTTACAGTGGCATGTTGTACTCTCTTCGTAATTGAGGGATTTCTTATATCTCACATCGATTCGGCATTAACAACATCATCGGGAGATTAGTGATACATCATCCCGGAATATACATATAATGAAGGATTGAGAGATTAATGTTTATCTCACATCAATTCCTCCATGACGACGTAAGGATATTCGCGTCCATAACCCCCACATACTCAAAAGTATGCTCTCCATGAGTTCCCTTAGGAAAACCTATTTCACCATCACCTAACTTCTGACGATGATGGATCTATGGTCAGGGCTCTACATGATATCATTATACTTGATTATTTAAGTACATTACATCATACTTTTAGCATCAGGCATGTTTTCAAACGTAAACCATTAAAATCATTTCTATAAAGAACGAGTACTATTTGAATCAAGTTCATTTCACAGCTTTATCAACATTGGGATTTCAATCCCCTATCAATTCATCATCATGATCTAAGAATATGGGTTTTCAACCCTCAGATCATCAAATCACTTGTTACCACTTTAATAGGTAACTCAATGCCATTAAGTCATTTAACAGTGTAAACATAGTAGTAGCATTGCAGGTATTTCATATGGCTCATACAACCTGCCAATTTCATTTGTTACCTTTCAATAGGCAACCTTGCATTTTATTACTTACAAGGCTCTTTAAATACTTTTTAATGAACAAATCATCATAACTCTTACCTGGCTATATTCAGTATTTCATAAAACCTGCAGATTAGCACAGATGATAATAGGTACATAAATTTCACATCAGCATTTACAAAACAAAGATAACTTCACTATTCAAGGATTGTACCACTACACCCTTACCAGGGTTAGGGTTTCTCTTTTCAATTCAATTAGGGTTAACCAACCCCTTATCTCAAATAGGAATAGTGATTCCTCATTTCATTATCCAATCATAGAGCTTCATGTTATGAAGCATAACTCAGGATTAGGGTTTCATACTTTTATTCACCTTAATTGGAATTAGGGTTTACTATGTCATTATTATGAATTAGTATTACATCCTCATCATGCATTAGGGGTACTTATTACCCTCAATTTAGGGTTAAGATTCATTAACCATCATAATTAGGGTTTTCATGATCTCACTATGAAGGATCATACCCTAATTAGATATTCATTCATATAGGAAGTCCTTTACTTGATTAACATTCATAAAAGAAATCTTCTTTCTCTTATCCTCTATAGGGTGATATTTACTTCAGCCTTGATTAGGTTAAGTAACTCAATCATGAAAGAGAATTAACTTCGTGGTCTATATCATTACCATTGTAATCATTAGGGTTTAATTACTTAATGGGTCTCAATCACACTATCCCATTAAGGTACAAATACCATGATCACCTTTGATTACATCATGTATTGATTAACTAATCACTTGTCCTTTAACCACTTTAGTTACCCATGAGGTTTAGGTTAAACATCCACCAAACAATCTTAGGCCTTAAAGCATCAAACGATCTTAACCAACTTTGACCTTAAACGGTCTTGCACACTAAACCTCCAAATGGTCTAAGATCGTTTGGACCTTCATGCGGTCTTGGTCTACCCTTGAGATCGTTTGGTAAAGTAGACCTTCAAGACCATTTACTAAAGTTGTAGGTGAAGACCGTTTGGTCAAGTTTGACTTTTGAAACCGCATGACTTCAACCGGTTTTGAAACTGCATGCACTCAACCGATTTGGAAACCGCATGAACCTAAATGGTTTGGGATCGTTTGGTCCCAAACGGTCTTGAGACCGTTTGGTCCAAACCACCTCAAAACCGCATGGACCAAGTATGGTCATAACAAGTCAAATTGAGTTAGGGTTTCCATTGTTGGATCCTTCAACGGTTGTATATATGTATTCAATTAACAATTGGGCCTATCACCATCATTCAATTGAGTTAATTAGGTCAACCTTCAACTGATTTGACCCTCAATTGAACCTCAATTGATCATCAATTAGGGCTTGATTCAATTAGATTAGGGTTTGGAATTGATGACCCTTCAACATAATCCAATGTGAGTCTAATTGATTTGAACCCATTGAACCATCATCCAATTTGGTCAAGACCTGACCCCAAATGGTCTTGGGATCATTTGGATGACCTCCAAACGGTCTTGATACCGTTTTCCCAAGTCATTATCAAAAACCAAGTCAACCAATTAGGGTTTGGTCCATTGGATTGATCACCATATCAACAATTGATTGTTCTTCAACTTAGAACCTTTGGATCTTCAATTGGTCAACAATACATAACCCTAGACCTCAAAACGGTCTTGGGTGATCCCCAAACGGTCTTGAGACCGTTTGGGTGATCCACAAATGGTTTTGAAACCGTTTTGGTCACTCATCCCAAACTTCAACATTAATCAATTGTCAAAAATCAGCAATTAACCCGATTAGGGTTTAGATGGTTGATGGACCTTTAATTGGTGAACCAATTGGAGTTAATTGATAATTTTTGGTAGGTGATTAGTCTAAATTATTGTCAACAGATATCCAAATGGTAAACACTTGGTCAATGCCTCCAAACGGTCTTGGACCGTTTGCTTCTATGTGGTTTGGTTGAAACCATTTGCAATCAAACGGTTTGAAACTGTTTGCTCCCAAACGGTTTGGGAAACCGTTTGAGAACCAAACTGTTTGCTAAAGTACTTTTCTTTGGATTAACATCAAAGTTATCTTCATCATCTTCTTCCTAAGAACAACCAAGGATTGTTGTTGTTCTTCACAGAATTTATAGCAATTGACCAAAAGAGTACCAAAGAAGGAAAAATAAGTAACAATTATTAAGGAGATGGATGCATTAGCAAGCTTAAGGGTTAGAGTTATAAAACCCCCCTCTAGGACTGATCCAGAGCTCCAAGATCTGTAGATTTTAATGGTGGTTTGAGCTCCAGTAGTTGTCCAAGGTCCGTTCTTCAAGTTTTGGATAAACAAGATGGCTAGAAAGGAAAATCATGTGAAGAAAACCAATTACTAACCATTAATTTAGGTTTTCCACCTTGAATTCGAGATAGGAGAAGATCTAATCTTACCAAACTAGCTTGGTCGTCCTTCCTCTGGTCCATATCTCTCCCTTGGTCGGCCAAAGCAAGAAGATAAGGAAAATAACTAAGGGAAACGATCCTTTGGTATTTGGAAAAAGGATGCTTATATGGATTTTCAAGGAAAATGGAAAAAGAGAGTTATTTCCTTTTATCTCCCAAACATATCCACCAAGGCTTGCTCCATTCTTTGAATACGTGGCCACCTTCTTATGACCATGCAAAACTCTTCCATTATCCAAGGTATAAAGCAAAAGGAACTAAACACCTTAAAGAGAGGTATATTAATATCCACCCTTATTGGATATTGCTTAATATATTATTAGTGTGAGTAAATTTCACTTCTACCATGATCTTTTTGGTTCCCAAGCATGGCACAATCTCGTCCAAACTATTACAAACACATCCTACAACTTTTGGTTAAAGGGCTCCATAATTATTATATTTTCTTTTACATTAAGTTATATTAAAGAGCCATTTGTGCTTAAATCTTGCTTATTTCAATATCAAAATTCTCTCTCTTCTATGATAATTCACATGAGGTTCCCTTCTCATTTTATTTGCTCTACTTGATGCCAAGAAACATGATAGATCCTCTAGAGGGGATATTTTACATATTGAACCCTCGGTTTTGGGTAAATTGCACATTACACCAAAACTAGGTTTTAAAACACAAGGATTGCTCTACAAGCTATATCTTGGTGCTCAAGCTTGTTGACTCCATACCACTTAATCATATTCATTATTATGATGTCTCAACATTAGAGGAACATCTTAGCATGTGCAAATTGCAAATAAACCCCACAACTTGGGTAATTTTCACTTTAGTCCAAAAGTAACAAAACAATGTTTCAACAATATTCAGAAAGGACTGGTATTGAAATATTAGTTCCTAAAAGCACTAATTACATTCAAAAAGATAACGGCAAGTATCTAATAAACTTAATTAAGCAAAACACCTAGGGTTAGTACATAACCCAGGTCAGGGATGTTACAAATTATCCACCCCTTACAAGGATTTCGTCCCTGAAATCATTACAAAACATATTAAGAGAAAAGAGTAGGGTATTTCCTCCTCATCTCTTCCTCTAGTTCCCACGTGACTTCTTCAATTCCACGGTGATTCCATAGGACTTTCACAAGACTTATGTCTTTCTTTTTCAGCTTTTTAATTCTCTTGTCAAGGATCAACACAGGTCTTTCTATATAAGATATATCAACATTCAACTCCACTTCCATAAGTTGCAGAACTGATTCTATTTCAGGATGACATTTCCTTAACATGGAAATGTGGAACACTGGGTGTAACTTTTGCAACTCTGGTGGTAACTCTAGCTTATAAGCTACCTTTCCAATCTGTTCAATGATTGGATAAGGCCCCATAAACCCAGGAGCTAACTTTCCTTTCCTTCCAAATCTAAGAACTCCTTTCCAAGGTGAGACCTTGAGGTACACTCTGTCTCCAACCTAGAATTCTAAAGGTCTACGATGTTTATCAGCATAAGATTTCTATCTATCCTGTGCAGTCTTCAACTGTTGTTGTATTATTTTAATCTTCTCGGTGGTCTGTTGCATAAGATCAGGACCTAAAAGTTGATATTCACCAGTTTCATACCAACATAGGGGAGATCTACAATGTTTATCGTACAAGGCTTCATAAGGTTCCATGTCAATGCTATGTTGATAGATAATATTGTAGGCAAACTCTATCAAACTTAGATGTAGATCCCAACTTCCTGTGAACTGAAGGACACATGCTCTGAGCAAGTCCTCCAGGGTTTGTATAGTCCTTTCTGAATGCCCATCAGTCTGAGGATGAAAGGTTGTATGAAACCTTAACTGTGTGCCTAAAGCTTTATGAAGTTGCTCCCAAAAATGACTCGTAAATTGGGGACCTCTATCAGAAACAATGGTAACTTGGACCCCATGAAGCTGTACTATCTCATCTACATACAACTGTGCCAGCTTCTCAGCATAATAGGTTGTTTTGATAGGTAAGAAATGTGTTGTCTTCGCCAACCTATCAACCATTACCCAGATGGAGTCATGACCTTTGACTGTTCTAGGTAAACCAACTACAAAATCCATGGTCACATGATCCCACTTCCACTGAGGTATAGACAAAGGCTGCATTGTTCCTGCGGGCTTCTGGTGTTCATCTTTAACTTGCTGATATATAGGACACCGCATAACAAATTCAGCAACGTCCTTCTTCAAACCATGCTACTAATACATATCTTTCAAGTTATGATACATCTTGGTGCTTCCTGGATGCATAGCATACATTGAAGAATGAGCTTCTTCCAGGACTACCTTCCTTAAGTTATCAACATCAGGTACTATCATCCTACCATGATAATAGGCTACTTGGTCATCTGAGTCATGGAAACCATCTCGTTTCTCATTACCATACTTTGATCTAATATGTTGAACTGTAGCATCAACTTGTTGTGCCTCCTTAATCTGTTGTCTCAAAGTAGGTTTTATGTGCATCTCAGCTAACAACCCTGATAACAACGATACTTTTAACTATACATTATCCTTCCTTAAAGAGATAAGCATATCCCTTCTAGAGCACACCAAAGAATTCAACTATGCACTGTCTAAAACTGGTGTTGCTGATTTCCTACTCAAAGCATTAGCAACTACATTGGCCTTCCCTGGATGGTAATCAATTGTGCAATCATAGTCCTTGATTAACTCCATCCAGCGGTGTTGCCTCATGTTAAGCTCATGTTGAGAAAATATATACTTTAGATTCTTGTGGTCTGTGAAAATCTGGAATGTCTCTCCATAAAGATAATGTCTCCAAATTTTCAAGGCATGGACAACAACAGCTAGTTCTAAATCATGTGTCGGATAATTTCATCGTGTTTCTTAAGTTGTCAAGAAGCAAAAGAAATCACTTATTTATCCTGCATCAACACGCATCCTAGTCCATTCTTGGAGGCATCACAGAACACTATATATCCTTTCCCTTGTTCAGGTAAAACAAGCACATGTGCACTTGTCAACCTTTCCTTTAACAGCTGAACAGATTGCTGACACTTGTCACTCTAGGCAAAAGGAACATCCTTCCTGGTCAACTTCGTCAGGGGTAAAGCTATAGAACTGAAATTCTTAATGAATCTCCTGTAATAGCCTGCCAACCCTAAGAAACTTCGAATCTCCGTCAGTGTCTTCGGCTGCTCCCATTGTAGGATAGATTCTACCTTTTTAGGGTCAACACGTATACATGAAGCAGATATTACGTGTCCAAGAAAAGAAACTTCTGGTAATCAGAACTCACACTTGCTAAACTTGGCATATAACTTATGCTCTCTTAGAAAAGTTTGAGCCTGACGAAGATGGTTCTCATGATGTTGAGCATCTCTAATATAGATCAGGATGTCATCTATGAAGACAACAACACACTGATCCAGAAAAGGTTGAAAGATTCTACTCATGAGTTCCATAAATGCATTTGGTGCATTAGTTAGTCCAAACGACATAACTGTGAACTTATAGTGACCATACCTTGCCCTAAAGGCAGACTTAGGTATGTCACCCTCCTTAATACGCAGTTGATGATATCCCGACCTCAAATCTATCTTTGAGAAGACAGTTGCACCACACAACTGGTCAAAGTGATCATCAATCCTTGGTAGAGGATATTTATTCTTTATGGTTACTTTATTTAACTATCTATAATCAATGCACAACCGCATTGACCCGTCTTTCTTTTTAACAAAGAGGATCAGAGCACCCCAAGGTGAAGTACTCAGTCGGATGAAACCCTTTTCAAGCAAGTCTTGTAGTTGTTTCTTGAGTTCATCCATCTCAGCAGGTGCCATTCTATACAGTGTTTGTGCTATAGGTTGCGTGTTCGGAACTAGATTAATCTCAAAATCTATTTCTCAGGGCGGAGGTAAACCTGGAAGTTCTTCAGGAAATACATCTTCAAATTCCCTGACTATAGGAACTTCGGCAGGATTAGGACTCTCCATGGTGGTATCTACCACATGGGCCAAGAATGCATAACATCCTTGCCTCATTAGCTTCTCAGCAACCATAGTTGACACCAAACATGTTGGAAGAATCTTCCTATCTCCTTGAAAGATCCATGTGTCACTTTCATCTGTGAATACAGCTTGCTTGGACTCACAATCCAAGACAACCTTATACCTTTATAAGGTATCCATCCCAAGGATTACATTGAATCCATGCATCTTAAGTGGTATAAGATCCACTTGAATACGATGTTCAGAAAAGGAGAGGATGCAGGGAGAACACACTTCCAGCAAAATAGCAGATCCCATCAAAGGAGTTTCTAACAACAAACTATCTGCTCTATGACTTATAGTCACGTTGCAGTCAAGAATCACCCTTCGAGTGATAAAGGAATGTGTAGCACCTAGATCAATTAAAACAGATACAACACAAGATGTAGACATATATGTATAAAAAAATTCCATCTGACCTGCCACAACCCGAGGTTTGATCACTGCATCAGGTGGATTCGTCACGTAAAACCTCATTGTTGCCTATGGTTGATTCGGTGCTCAATGACTAGGTGTCGATGATATAGCTTGGGATGTTTGTCCACATCCTCTAGTGTTACCTGGAAACTGTCTCCTTTGAGATCCTTTTTGACTCTACCTCTGGGGTTGAGTCATACTCGCCTCTCGGGCTCTGCAATCCTTCATCAGATGTCCCACCTTTCCACATATATAACAACTTCTGGCCCCTTGTTGTGGTCTGGTTGGTCATGTAACCGACAGAGATGCTGAGCTATGAGCTCCTTCTGGTGGTAGACTTCATCCTCTACCCCTATTTGACATCCACTGCATCTGGGTACTGAATCTAGGTGGTGGTGTTGGCACAGAAAACCTAGGTTTCTTGAATCCTTTGGATGAGGATCCTTGGAATTGGGGGTACATCTTCTTGTTCTTGGTCTATCTCTTCTCTGACACAAACTTCTCTATCCTCCTGACCGATTCCACAAAGGTAGCAAACCTTTCCCAGTTTTCCAGAGCAGATACAGGGGTGGTCAACTCAGCGTTTAATCCCTTCTCAAAATGCCTAATCCTTTCTTCATCTGTAGCAGCCATATGCGGATAGAACCACAACAGCTCCATGAACTTAGCTTCATATTCGCTAATGTTCATCGGTCCTTGTCTTATCCTCTCAAACTGAGAGATTTTCTCATCCAAGAACGTCTTAGGGAAGTATATGTTGACAAATTCCCATCGAAAAACTTCCCATGCAATCTCCACACCTGGCCTTTTCTGTTATTTCATGGTCCACCAGTGACCAGCACTCCCCTTGAGAAGATACACAGCATGTCTAACCTTCTCAGCTTCTGGCATGTTCAGGATTCTAAAGGCTTTCTTTAGTTCAATTAGCCACAAGTCAGCATATGCTGGGTCAGCTATTCTAGCATACTCTGTGGCTCCAACCTGGCATAGTCGTTCAAACGTCTTGCCAGATCCTTGTCCTTCTGGATGGGTAGGTGTCCTAGGTACTGGTATAGGCATCCTATCAGTCATGTGTGTCATGGCAGTCATAAACTGCCCGAACATGGCTTGGAAGGCTGGGTTCCCCATGTCAGCTGGATTGGACTGGGGTGGTTCAGGTACAGGTTCTTCTGTTTCTTGGTCTCTTGCACCTTCTCTAGGTGTAGCGACACTACTCTCAGTAATAGGTTCCTCGTGTGATCCAGACATATTTAGTTTTCTCTTCTCCTACTATATGAGTAGAAGACACTATTAGATATACTAGAAGACACTAGAACAAACTCTACAACCCTAGTCCTATATCTCTGTAGACTCAACGAACCTACAGCTATAATACCACTAATTTGTGACGATCTACTTATGAAAATGAGATCAACGAATGCGGAAGCGATTAATTAGTAGTGGATTATTGAAAATCACTAAAAATTAAAACTTTTTGTAAAGAGTTCCTCAAATGGAGAAACTCTTTCATAAAGAAACAAGATAAGTTATTTACAACTGATTCATCAGTACATCTCTGTATTATCTCATCTCGAGAGTCATATCACTGACTGTCCTATTAAACTGTACAAGAGCAGTATACAAGAATCTCGAGGCGTTAAGCCAAAAATCTCATATCTATATTAAACCATCTACTGACTCCTAGGACCTGAGAGTACAGATACGACACATAGGACTTTCTATAAATAAGACCTAACAGACAGTGACTCCACCTGTGGATCACTGCTGTCCTTGATGTTGCTGCTGTTGTTGTTGTTGCTCACCCACTGATGGATTTCTTCTTCCTCGGTGACTACCTAAAAAGTTGAATTCCACGGGGGTGAGACAATTGAAAATTATCCCAGCAAGAGTTATAACTCTTCTCCAGAAGCATAGTTATTGCAGATAAAATAATGATACTGAGTAGTAGAATTATATCTATTCAACAGTAGATAATTCACTAAATAACTAAATAAAGCAGTATTCTTTATGCAATCATTTCAATTATAACTTGATTGAATAGAAAGTCATTCATTTAATAAGGAATATGAAGAACATGTATACAATTTGTCTAACTAGGACTTAATAAACAATGTATCATCAATCATTGTTTCTCGTAGTTCAACCTAAGCAAATATGCTACACGGCTGATTACATTTTACAAACATACTTATGCCCTGAGGAGATGAGGTATACCGCTCATACTCCAACCGACCACTACGAATTCGAAATCGGTATGATACATAGGTCATCAAAAGAGCTTGATTTCTATGACCTCATCTTCCTCACTCAGTGTGAGGAGAAACATGTAGGACCTCTCGTGTCTCTGCTATAATAGCTTTCTAGGGTATTCTGGCAACTTCACTATTAGAGTTACAGTGGCATGATGTACTCTCTTCGCAATCGAGGGATTTCTTGTATCTCACATCAATTCGGCATTAACAACATCATCAGGAGATCAGTGATACGTCATCCCGGCATATACATATAATGAAGGATTGAGAGATTAATGTTTATCTCACATCAATTCCTCCATTAGGACGTAAGGATATTTGCGTCCATAACCCCCACATACTCAAAAGTATGCTCTCTAGGAGTTCCCTTAGGAAAACCTATTTCACCATCACCTAACTTCTAACGATGATGGATCTATGGTCAGGGCTCTACATGATATCATTATACTTGATTATTTAAGTACATTACAGCATTCTATTAGCATCAGGCATGTTTTCAAACATAAACCATTAAAATCATTGCTATAAAGAAAGAGTACTATTTGAATCAAGTTCATTTCACAGCTTTATCAACATTGGGATTTCAATCCCCTATCAATTCATCATCATGATCTAAGAATATGGGTTTTCAACCCTTAGATCATCAAATCACTTGTTACCACTTTAACAGGTAACTCAATGCCATTAAGTCATTTAACAGTGTAAACATAGTAGTAGCATTGCACGTATTTCATATGGCTCATACAACCTGCCAATTTCATTTTTTACCTTTCAATATGCAACCTTGCATTTTATTACTTACAAGGCTCTTTAAATACTTTTTAATGAACAAAGCATCATAACTCTTACCTGGCTATATTCATTATTTCATAAAACCTACAGATTAGCACAGATGATAACAGGTACATAAATTTCACATCAGCATTTACAAAACAAAGATAACTTCACTAATCAAGGATTGCACCACTATACCCTTACCAGGGTTAGGGTTTCTCTTTTCAATTCAATTAGGGTTAACCAACCCCTTAGCTCAAATAGGAATAGTGATTCCTCATTTCATTATCCAATCATAGAGCTTCATTCTATTAAGCATAACTCATGATTAGGGTTTCATACTTTTATTCAGCTTAATTGGAATTAGGGTTTACTATGTCATTATTATGAATTATTATTACATCCTCATCATGCATTAGGGATACTTCCATTATTACCCTCAATTTAGGGTTAAGATTCATTAACCATCATAATTAGGGTTTTCATGATCTCACTATGAAGGATCATACCCTAATTAGATATTCATTCATATAGGAAGTCCTTTACTTGATTAACATTCATAAAAGAAATCTTCCTTCACCTATCCTCTATAGGGTGATATTTACTTCAGCCTTGATTAGGTTAAGTAACTCAATCATGAAAGAGAATTAACTTCGTGGTCTATATCATTACCATTGTAATCATTAGGGTTTAATTACTTAATGGGTCTCAATCACACTATACCAATAAGGTACAAATACCATGATCACCTTTGATTACATCATGTATTGATTAACTAATCACTTGTCCTTTAACCACTTTAGTTACCCATGAGGTTTAGGTTAAACATCCACCAAACAATCTTAGGCCTTAAAGCATCAAATGATCTTAACCAACTTTGACCTTAAACGGTCTTGCACACTAAACCTCCAAACGGTCTAAGACCATTTGGACCTTCATGCGGTCTTGGTCTGCCCTTGAGATTGTTTGGTAAAGTAGACCTTCAAGAACATTTGGTAAAGTTGGAGGTGAAGACAGTTTGGTCATGTTTGACTTTTGAAACCGCATGACTTCAACCAATTTTGAAACGGCATGCACTCAACCGATTTGGAAACCGCATGAACCTAAACGGTTTGGGATCGTTTCATCCCAAATGGTCTTGAGACTATTTGGACTCAGACGGTCTTGAGACCGTTTGGTCCAAACCACCTCAAAACCGCATGGACCAAGTATGGTCATAACAAGTCAAATTGAGTTAGGGTTTCCATTGTTGGATCCTTCAATAGTTGTATATATGTATTCAATTATCAATTGGGCCTATCACCATCATTCAATTGAGTTAATTAGGTCAACCTTCAACTGATTTGACCCTCAATTGAACCTTAATTGATCAGCAATTAGGGCTTGATTCAATTAGATTAGGGTTTGGAATCGATGACCCTTGAACATAATCCAATGTGAGTCTAATTGATTTGAACCCATTGAACCATCATCCCATTTGGTCAAGACCTGACCCCAAACGGTCTTGGGATCGTTTGGATGACCTCCAAACAGTTTTGAGACCGTTTTCCCAAGTCATTTCCAAAAACCAAGTCAACCAATTAGGGTTTGGTCCATTGGATTGATCACCATATCAACAATTGATTGTTCTTTAATTTAGAACCTTTGGATCTTCAATTGGTCAACAATACTTAACCCTATACCAACAAATGGTCTTGGGTGATCACCAAACGGTCTTGAGACCGTTTTGGTGATCCCCAAATAGTTTTGAAACCGTTTGGGTCACTCAACCCAAACTTCAACATTAATCAATTGTCAAAAATAAGCAATTAACCCGATTAGGGTTTAGATGGTTGATGGACATTTAATTGGTGAACCAATTGGAGTTAATTGATAATTTTTGGTAGGTGATTAGTCTACATTATTTTCAACAGATATCCAAACGGTCAACACTTGGTCAACGCCTCCAAACGGTCTTGGACCATTTGCTTTTATGCGGTTTGGTTGAAACTGTTTGCAATCAAACGGTTTGGGAAACCGTTTGCAATCAAACGGTTTGGGAAACCGTTTGAGCAACCAAACCAAACTGTTTGCTAAAGTACTTTTCTTTGGTTTAACATCAAAGTTAACATCATCATTTTCTTCCTAAGAACAACCAAGAACTGTTGTTGTTCTTCATAGAAATTATAGCAATTGACCAAAAGAGTACCAAAGAAGGAAAAATAGCTAACAATTATTAAGGAGATGGATGCATTAGCAAGCTTAAGGGTTAGAGTTATAAAACCCGCCTCTAGGACTGATCCAGAGCTCCAAGCTCCGTAGCTTTTAATGGTGGTTTGATGTCCAGCAATTGTCCAAGGTCCGTTCTTCAAGTTTTGGATAAACAAGATGGCTAGAAAGGAAAATCGTGTGAAGAAACCAATTACTAACCATTGATTTAGGTTTTCCACCATGAATTTGAGATAGGAGATGATCTAATATCACCAAACTATCTTGGTCGTCCTTCCTCTGGTCCAGAGCTCTCCCTTGGTCGGCCAAAGCAAGAAGATAAGGAAAAGAACTAAGGGAAACGATCCTTTGGTATTTGGAAAAAGGATGCTTATATGGATTTTCAAGGAAAATGGTAAAAGAGAGTTATTTCCTTTTATCTCCCAAACATATCCACCAAGGCTTTCTCCATTCTTTGGATACGTGGACACCTTCTTATGACCATGCAAAACTCTTCCATTATCCAAGGTTTAAAGGAAAAGGAACTAAACACCTTAAAGAGAGGTATATTAATATCCACCCTTATTGGATATTGCTTAATATATAATTAGTGTGAGTAACTTTCACTTATACCATGAACTTTTTGGTGCCCAAGCATGGCACAATCTCGTCCAAACTATTACAAACACATCCTCCAACTTTTGGTTAAAGGGCTCCATAATTATTATATTTTCTTTTACATTAAGTTATATTAAAGAGCCATTTGTGCTTAAATCGTGCTTATTTCAATATCAAAATTCTCTCTCTTCTATGATAATTCACATGAGGCGCCCTTCTCATTTTATTTTCTCTACTTGATGCCAAGAAACATGAGAGATCCTCTAGAGGGGATATTTTACATATTGAACCCTCGGTTTTGGGTAAATTGCACATTACACCAAAACTAGGTTTTAAAGTACAAGGATTGCTCTACAAGCTATATCTTGGTGCTCAAGCTTGTGGAATCCATACCACTTCATCATATTCATTCTTATGATGTCACAACATTATAGGAACATCTTAGAATGTGCAAATTGCAAATAAACCCCTCAACTTGGGTAATTTGCACTTTAGTCGAAAAGTAACAAAACAATGTTTCAACAATATTCAGAAAGGACTGGTATTGAAATATTTGTTCCTCAAAAGCACTAATTACATTCAAAAAGATAAGGTCAAGTATCTAATCAACTTAATTAAGCAAAACACCTAGGGTTAGTACATAACCCAGGTCATGGATGTTACAGTAATGATACATACATGTTGATTGAATTGGTCTCCATCCCTTTAGCTAAAACATTTATGTGGTGTTTGGCCCAAGGGATGTGATCTTTTCTTTCTAGTAGAGGAGTGGTTTCACTTCTTTACAGACACCTAGGCGTTCCTATCATTTATAGAAGAAAGGGGAAGGATCTTTTCAATTCCCTGCTAGAGAAATTTCAGAAGAACATAAATCAATGGTAAAACAACCTTGTTTACCTTGTAGGAAGGGTAACCCTATACTAGTACATGAATGGTCTGTAGAGTCGGTTTTTTAAGCCTGCAGCGTCACTTTTTAACCGACGCCTAAGTGTCCGTCTCTATAGAATTTTCTCTATAGTGTCGGTTTATTTAACCAAATAAAACCGACCTTACATAGTAAACACCGACGCAACAGGTTGTAAAAATTCTGACCTAGGCAAGAAAAAAGGAGCCTGTAAGGTCGGTTATTCGAAAAAAACTGACCATGTAAACGGTCTCGGTCGAGAAAATTGTTGATAGAAAGTTTTTCAGTCGACAATTATCTCGACGAGAGAGTTTACAGGGTCGGTTTTTTTGAAATAACAGACCCTAAAGATTGAATAAATATTTCAGTGTAACACTCGGTCGAGAATATTGTCGACGGAATTATTTTCAATCGACAATTTTCTCGACCGAAAGGTACACTGAACATGTTTATTCAATCTTTAAGGTCAGTTTTTGTAAATAACCGACCTTATAGAGGTACCCTAAAGATTGAATAAACATTTCAGTGTAACACTCGGTCGAGAAAATTGTCGACCGAAAATAATTCGGTCGACAAACTTGTCGACCGAAAAGAACACTAAAAATGTTTATTCAATCTTTAAGGTCAGTTTTTGTAAATAACCGACCTTATAGAGGAAATTTAGAGTCTATTTTGTACAAAAACTGACGCTAAATATTGAATAAACATTTCAGTGTAATACTCAGTCGAGAAAAATATCGACCGAAAATATTTCGGTCGAAAAACTTGTCGACCGAGGGGTACACTGAAAATGTTTATTCAATCTTTAAGGTCGGTTTTTGTACAAACACCGACGCTAGAAGTTATATTTCGGTCAAAAATTTGCTCGACCGAAGAGGGTACACTGAATTCAATCTTTAGGGTCGGTTATTTAAAAAACCGACGCTAGAAGTTACGATTTTTTTTTATTTCTACAGAAATTGAAATAGAACAGAAGAACAAGAAGATTCATATATTCTGGGAGAGGGGAGCATTGATGCTCAACCGTCACCATTCAAAACCACACATTCATAACAAAAATGATTCATAATCACATCATAATTTAAAAAATTATAGAGTGCAAGTCTGAGATGACAGATACAAAAGTAAATATGAAAGAGTACTCAAACCACATACATAAATGGAGCCACCATATTTAATCCAATGCTATATCGACTTCATTTATAAAAGACTTTGACCACTCTTCTCGGAATTCATCCAAGTCCACATGCATGTAAGGCTGGGTTGTAAAGATCTGTAACAGAAAATGCACATACTAATATTTTATAAAATGACTACAATCACTTGTAAATTTATGATGTTATTCTTTATTACCTGACTTATAGTCTGAATGTCATGTGATGCTTATTTGACAATAGCTTGCATATATTTCATTACATAGTAGCCACAAGCCCAGTCATTATTTTGCATAGGACACTACAAATAACAAATTATACTTAATGTTAGTAAACTACTATAAACATCAATTGAGATAAGAGTATAAGAGTTGACATATTACAGTTGAAAATTAATACATATAAGAGTAAGCAGTTGTCAAAGTAGCTACCTTAATATTTTTCAAAGCCAATGTCTTTAATTTTGTGGGTATTTGTCCTCCAACTTCATGAAAAGCCTTTATACCCCTATCAAATTAAATGATAGTTGGTAAAATAGAAATTCTAAATAGAAATATCATATTGAAGCATTGATTAAATTTATGCTTACTCCATAGCTTGCAATTTTAATTTGTGACTCCTTGTTGTTTTACCCATTGGGTCAAGATAATAAAGAGTCATCAATTTTGGGGCAATCACCACTAATTCCCAATGTCTAGCTCTGAGTAAGAATAAAACAAACATTAAAATAAATAATTTTATTCATTATTAAAATTATATTGAATAATAATACTTACTGGATGTTAAAAGGAATTAGGATAATTTCCTTCCCCTCACTAGCAAAATATTTGAATGCATCAGAGAAGTACTCATTCAAATCCTCAATATGTGTCTCCACCTGACTACTGACCGAAGGAACTAAGAATCCAACATTCTTTATATCAAAGTTTGTGGCCTCGATATATAAATGGTTGTTAAACATTTGTAATTATTTTCATATGTAGAAATAAGCTAAAAATGTGTATTGGAATTTTCTATATATATTGATAGATCCTTACCTTATCCATACTTCTATTATCGAAGTGTTCAGCCAATCATACTGGAACAACTCTATAATATCATCAAGAAAAATAAAATTCTGAAAGTCCCTCCCAACTGCATCTTGTGTTAAATTGACCAACATATGTGATCCCGATCTTTGGTTGGCTAAGTATCGACACAAACATTTAGATTTGCTTCCCAATTCGTCGAATGTAGTTTCAGGAATAAAAGATGGCTTGGGCATAGGAGGACGACTAGTAGAAGTTTTACTTTTTGGTTTACAAACATGTTAATTAAATTGCATACTTATATTACATGAGTTCATATATGCAGTCAAATATGAAAAATATGGTAGAAATAAGGTATACCTTGTCATTGATAACCAAGTGTCTAGGCCAACCCACCATAGCACCCTCAGCTTCTTCAACTGTACTATATTCAGGATTAGGTATGGGTAGTGGTTTGTCCCCCATTCCGTCATACACAAGATGGATGGACACACGGCAAATGTCATCAGTAATTTGTTGGCAATGCAATGTACCACCAAGGTTGTACACCTTGCCCTCTGCCACAACATTATATTCTGGAACCTCCACTACAAGTTTACAGTTCATACCAACCTAGATTGAAATAATATAAGCTATATAAGAAACAGTAGAATAGATACATGTTACAACTATATATATTTTCATATATTTATCATACTAATAACACAACATATAGAACAAAAACTTACTACAGATTGTTGTGGTGGGTCATCGGGAGTGCTCCCATGACCTTCTACAACTGGAGAATGGGCTTGTACCTCATCACTTGAGAGACGCGCACTATGAATAGGTTGAGAAGGTTGAGTAGGCAGAAATGAATACATTATTTCTTTTACTTTCTGCGCTACTAATGCTTCAATATCCTCTTGTGTAAGACCTCTTGCACGACCTCTTTTAGATTGCGAAGGGACAAAATAAGACTTGAATCCTATGCCAGCTCCTAATCCCCTAACACGGCCAGGATGCTCCTTCGTACCAAGAGCAACTGCTAGTTCATCCATGTAGCCAGTTGGGATGAACGTTCCTTCCTTCCTTTGCTCTTGGAGATCAATCTATTCATAGTTAATAAAAATATTAAATCACAATATCAATTAGATATAAATAAATCTAAGTTTGTGGGAATTACTCTTTACTTAGTTGGGTTAAACCTACCATCTTTTGTGCCACCTCCTTAGTTGCAAGGTTGACAATTTCACCGGCTCGATTCTTTCTAGCATAAATCCATGTCAAGTGTTGGGGTGGTCGCTCAACTTGAGTTGTACTAGATTCTTCTCCAGAAGATGATTGCTTCTCTTGTAGTTGGTGGCGGAAGGCATAACCATCGGGCCCCAAGTGATGGTCATGCACATTTTTAGCTCGTCTTTTCTTTTGAGCCTGGTGAATAGCCTGATCATTTAAAATGAGGTATTGCAATTTAGACTTTGCAAACATGTATAAAAAGATTCACCTCCTTAATTGTATAAAATTAAATATTCCTACAATACATCACAATCTTTATTACCTCAAACTCTTCCAATCTCCTAGCTGCAACAAATCTTTCCCACACCTCAAGATAGATAAAAATATATACATCTATAGCTTTCTTCTTTTGTTTAGGATTATTTATAAATTCTCTTACAAGATATGTCTTAAAACCCCTCCATCATACACCACAACGTTGTAGAACTCTTTTCTTGTGATCTTTTTCATTTAGATGAAAAACACCCTATACATACAAAAGAAGCAATTAATAATGTTGTTTTGAAAAGGAATTAATTCCAAGCAAACTAAATTAGAATCAATAGATAAAAAACATATTAAAATAATATCACTTCCACTCATAGATATATCTTTCCATATGAGGTCTTTTTTGGCATTAGGAACATCATGCCAATTTTCTATATCTATTGGCACCTTACTGTGCGCGGTCACCCCTATGTAATGCTTGAAAGCACTAGCATGTTCCCCAACATGTGCTCATGTCATATCAAACTGGACTGGCAATTTATCCCCTTTAGCCCTGAGCTCCTGCAGCCTACGCATCAATGTAGGACCTCTAAGTTTCTTAGCATCACCACTACCATCCTCATGGTGCTCATGCTCAGAATGTTCATCTTCACTCGCCATTTTAGAACCTGCAAGTATACATGATAAAAAAAATAAGTGATAATAAAAGCACAAGTGATAAGGTATACATGATAATAAAATAAATAATTCAAAGAATACATGCCTTTAGTATTGGTTGAGTTGTTAGTCAAGGAAAATTCCTTCAGCATGGTGTCTTGACGTTTATAATATTCATCGGTGTTATCTTCAACATTTACACTTGACAAACCAACTGAGAATGGACTGGAATCATCATACTTTTCGTAGTATTCTTCTTCATTTATAGGATCTACAGTAAACTGTCTTTTTCCATTAAGAACGACAGACCAATTTTTATTTGTTGGGTCATCAATATAGAATACTTGTTTTGCTTGGTCTGCCATGATGAATGGCTCATCTTTGAAACCAATCTTTTCAAAATTCATCAATTTGAAACCCAACTCATCTATTAAAACTCCTTTGTTGTTGTCAACCCAATTACACCTAAATATAGGAACTCGAAAATTTGTATAGTCCATTTCCCATATGTCCTCAATGACGCCGTAATATGACATCTCAGCTTCACGTGGTCTTTTATCTTTGGCATGAGAAAAATACAATGAATAAGCTTTAATAGTGACCCCACTATTTTGAACTACACTACTTTCATCTTGACGCTTTGTGTAGTATGAAAATCCATTAATGTCATAACCTTCATATGACATGACATCCATTTTTGGCTTAAAGGCGAGCCATTTTATGTTCTCGGCAACATTATTTGGTGATTCAGATAGTTGATTAAATACTTTCTCTTCAAACCACCTAATAAATGTTCGATTATGCTCTCTTGCAAGCCACATTGAACTGGATCGCGGATGATTTCTCTTGATAAAATCATTGTGTTCTATGATGTAGCTACTAACTTCATCGATGTTGTGTAAAATATACAAATGCACTTGTTCCCACAACTCACGACTGATTCCTTTCACTCGTCCTCCCAGAGTTCCTTTACCACAATAAGATCCAGTGTGATGGGAATTTTTTTGATCGCTACAAGTTTCATTGCAATTCAAAAAATCATTACAAAAGTCCAACACCTCCCTAGCCACGTAACCCTCAACAATACTCCCTTCAGGACGATAACGATTCTGAACATCACCTTTAAAACACTCATGTAGCGTTCAAATTGATACATCCAGTGTAAGAAAATTAGACCCAACATCTTCACCTCCCTTGTAATATGTACTACAAGATGAACCATGATATCAAAAATGAAGGAGGAAAGTACATTTCAAGCTGACACATGGTAACAATTACATCTTTCTGTAATTTATCGAGAGTATCAGGATGTATCACTTTGTTGCATATTTCATTCAAGAAGAAATAGAGTCTTGTGATTGCAAACCTTACATGCTTCAGCAATATAGATCGAATAGCCACATGTAAAATTTGTTGCATTAAGGTGTGACAATCGTGAGATTTGAGACCTATCAGTTTCATATCCTTCATTAATATCAATCTATGAATATTAGAAGAGTATCCTTGTGGAACCTTAATATTATACAAGCACTCATAGAAAGTCTTTTTCTCTTTCTTTGACAAAGTGTAACAAGCCGGTGGCAAATATGTGTGGCGACCCCTAATCTCCACTGATAATTCTTTTCTAATACCCATTAATTCTAAATCTTTTCTAGATTTGATGCCATCTTTAGTCTTTCCTGGTATGTTCAATAGTGTACTGATGATGCTATCACAAATATTTTTTTCAACATGCATGACGTCAATGCAGTGTCTAATTGCCAAATATCTCCAATAAGGAAGATCCCAGAATATTGACCTCTTCTTGTATAGAGATTTGTCACATGCGAGTGTATGACTACTTGAACTCTTTCCAAATTCATTAATAATATGTTTCACCCTATCATATACAACATTTCCTGGTATATGTTTAGGAGCACTTCGTTCCTCAGTTGACCCATTAAAGGTTTTGCGTTGCCTTTGATAAGGATGCACTGGTGGGAGAAATCTCTGATGACCAAGATATATGATTTTACCACCATGTTTTGTCTGATTGAATCAATATTTTCCTCACAAATAGGACATGCTTTGTATCCTTTTATGCTATATCCAAACAAATTTCCATAAGCTGGAAAGTCATTAATCGTGCAAAATAACATAGCACGCAAACTGAAGATCTCTTTACGTGAAGCATCATATGTCATAATACCTTCTTCCCATAGTTTCATTAGGTCATCAATTAGAGGTTGAAGGTAAACATCAATATCATTTCCAGGTTGCTTGGGCCCTGATATCAATATTGACAACATCACATACTTATTTTTCATACACAACCAAGGAGGAAGATTGTATATAACAATCATAACAGGCCATGTGCTATGTTGGCTGCTTAATGTACCATAGGGATTCATTCCATCTGTACAGAGTCCAAGTCTTAGGTTTCTTGGTTCTTTACCAAATTGAGGGTATAATAAATCAATTTTCTTCCAATGTGGTGAATCAGATGCATGTCGTAGGACGCCATCATCATTGACCTTTAACTCCCCATGCCAAGACAAATTTTGCGCATCTTCTGTATTAGCAAATAAGCGTTGAAATCGTGGTATTATTGGTAGATACCACATTACCTTGGCAGGAGAGCCATTTTTAGCCGTAGCTGAATTTGTAGTCTTATACCTTGACGCACCACATTTTGGACAATTTATCAAATTACTATAGTCCTTCTGAAATAACACACAATCATTTGGACATGCATGAATCTTCTTAGCCTCCATTCCCATTGGGCACATTATTTTCTTTGCTTGATAAGTTGAAATTGGAAGCTCGTTGCCTTCAGGAAGAATTTCCTTTAACAAAGACAACAGTGAAGTGAAACTCTTATCTCTCCACCGGTTTTCAGCTTTAAGAGTATATAATCGCATCACAGCACTCAACCTCGTGAACTTAGTACAACCCTTATATAATGGTTTTTCAGCATCATGGACAATGTTTGCAAATAAAGAAGGTGGATCAATGACATTGTCCCGACAACTATGTAGCATCTCATCAACCATATCATCCTGAATCTGGTCATCTTGAATCGGTTCATCATTAACATTATCATCATTATCTATATCTTCTATGCCACAACTATTAGTATCGACATTTTCTGATCCATAATTCAATTTCTCTTCATGCCAATACCATTCACTATAACCTTGTATGATCCCATTGCATATGACATGATTCTTAATTTCCTCACCAGTATCAACTTTCAAATTGTTACAACAATTTCTACATGGACAATATAGCCTATCTGTAGGTAGTTTCCTATGTTCCTCAGCAAATCTGATAAATTCATCAAGACCTTTGGCAAACTCTGGACTGCAACGGTTCTTGATAGACATACAACTTCGATCCATTTTCTATATCACATTAAAATTAATTATAAAACTAACAGTTTAATATTGATACTATAATAATCTGTAAGTTTTTATTGATAGGAAGTTAATTACTTATATACTAAAGTGTACCACCTATCCCATTTTTGAATATTTAATCTCACTAGTAACTGTATAATGTATGTTTAGTTTTGAAGAAAATTTCAGTAGCATTTCCCCTAAGTTCTCCAAGTACACCGATGTAAATGGCAGATAACCACTCACATATGTACCCAGAGAACAAATGAAGAAATGCTACTGAAATAATCTACAAAACTAAACATACATTATACAGGTACATCCTAAGTGAGATTAAAATATCCAAAAATAGTCCCAAACTGAGGACTATCCAAAGTTTACTCCTAATGAGTAAATTTTGAACGGGTTTCTAAGTTAATATATAAATGCATTATTTTCATATTTATATATTAAGTTAAACATCATGCATCAACCCTAAAGTGTCAATCTAGGAGTAAACATGTCTAATCTAGTATTAATTTATAAAATTTATATAATGAATACATATGAAAAAAGACATGTTTTTATTATTGGGTTATCAAATCATATAAAATGGAAAATACTTGTACAAATTAGCAAAGTAAGGCCGTTTCCAACAGTCCAAAGATTGAAATCATTATAATATTCAGAACTATTTGTGAACATTACAGCAAATATGATTAAAACATTTATAGCTCCCACATAAATAAGGATCAGGTCCACTCTCGGTCGACAATTAGTCGACCGAGAGCCCACCTGCGCACAGCGTCCAGGTCCACTCTCAGTCAACGAATTCGTCGACTGAGAGTGGACCTGGACGCTGCGCGTAGGTGGGCTCTCAGTCAACTAATTGTCGACCGAGACGTACCTGGACGCAACAATGGCGGTGGGCGGGAATGAAGAAGGCTAGAACGAAGGAACGAAGGAAGCGGCGAACTTACTTGGAAATGGCAGCGACCTTCGTGGAGGATCAGACGACCTTCACGGAGAGGCGGCGACCTTCGTGGAAGAGTGGAGAGGCGGCGACGACGAGCTCTTTTCATAGAGAGGAGGCAAAACTTTGGCAGCGCGGAGAGGTGGCAACGTCTTCACGTACGGACACCACGATCCTCTTGGCAGTGCGGAGAGGTGGCACGGGCTTCACGACAACGGCTTCACGGAGAGAAGGCAAGGCATTTGCGGTGGAATGACACAGGAAAAAGCAAGGGTTCACGATGCCACGGGAGAAAGAATAGAACAGAGAAAAGGGTTTCGTGGGAGGAAGAAAAACTAAAAGTTTCGGCTTTTTCACGGAGAGAAAGACCTGTAGCGTCGATTAACAACAAAAAATCGACGCTAAAGATAAACGGTGCCCGTGTCGGGTTGTTTAAAAACACTCAAACGCATTTTCAGTCAATGAATTTGTCGACCGAAAAGACTTCTAGGGTCGGTTATAAGGAAAAAACCGACGCTACAAGTGCTTATACGAAGGAAATATGGCCCCTTTCGTTCGAGAAATTCGTCGACTGAAAGGAGCAAGATTTCCTTCGTATAAGCACCTCTAGGGTCGGTTTTTTCCTTATAACCGACCCTAAGTTTATCTCAGTCGACAATATTGTCGACCGAAGAGGACTTTAGGGTCGGTTATAAAGAAAAAACCGGCCCTAGAGGTGCTTCTAAGAAGGAAATCTGGCTCCTTTCGGTCGACAAATTTGTCGACCGATATCTATCGTTCGATAAATTTATCGACCGAAAGGGACCAGATTTCCTTCGTATAAGCACTTGTAGCGTCGGTTTTTTCCTTATAACCGACCCTAGAGGTCTTTTCGGTCGACAAATTCGTCGATCGAGAATGCCTGAACTAAATTTGATCGAAAATTCATGTCGGTCGACAATAATTGTCGACCGAGGAGCGTTTTAGGGTCGGTTATAAAGAAAAAAACTGACCCTAGAGGTGCTTATACACGTGAAATATGACTCTTTTTCGGTCGACAAATTTGTCGACCGAGGGAGCTCTAAGGTGCTTACACAACCCTAATAATGATGTTATGTGAAACCCTAATATATGGTGATGTCGTATGAAACCCTAATATGGGATAATGTTATGTGAAACCCTAATATGGGATGATGTTATGTGAAACCCTAATATGGGAATGTTATGTGAAACCCTAATATAGGGTGATGTTGTGTAAAAACCCTAATATGGGATAATGTTATGTGAAATTTCAATATGGGATGATGATGTGAAACCCTAATTGAGGGAATAGTGATGTTATTTTTGTATTGCATGATGTTGATATGAAATTGATATGGTTGATATGAAATTGAGATGCTTATGTAACAAATATCCTGAATACCTTGGTCAGATGACCTGAAGGTAATAGTTACCTGATAACTGATAACCATGTTTAGTGATGAACTAAGGGTGTGAATACCCAGATCCAGCAAATGTGATGATGGTGGTATTGAGGGATGTGAATTCCCAACAATGAGACAAAAGATTGAGATCCCAATGCTTTATAATGTTTTGAAAAGTACTAAACTCGATCCAAAATTTCTGTCGGTCGACAATATTGTCGACCGAGGAGCCCTTTAGGGTCGGTTATAAGGAAAAAACCGACCCTAGAGGTGCTTATACATGTGAAATCTGGCTCTTATTCGGTCGACGAATTTGTCGACCGAGGAGCCCTTAAGGGTCGGTTATAAGTGAAAAACCGACCCTAGAGGTGCTTATACACGTTAAATTTGGCTCTTATTCGGTCGACGAATTTGTCGACCGAGGTGCCTTAGAGGTTCTTATAACCGACCCTAGAGGTGATCCTAAGTCCTCCTTGGTCGACAATATTGTCGACCGAGAGTGTCTCGATCGACAATATTTTCGATCGAGATTAACCATGTTTCAATGTTTTAAATTAAGTACCAAGTGTGTGTATGAGTGTGCGGTTGTGACACTATTGTAGGGGATGACCTATCTAAGTGTTGTAAATGGCTAGGTAAGATCTAACGCATGATTTACATGATATCTAAGTACTTGTACAAGATTTTACATGATATCTAATATAATCATTTTGTATGACTCTTTAGTTCTCCCCCTTAATTTTATGCTATGCTCCCCCTTAAAGAGATATTTAATTTTAAAACCAAGTGATGCTTTGTCAAATTTAGCCATAATTTATTTTTCAATCATTTGAAATAACAATATTCTTATATAACATGTATATGTCCAAATGAAGCCGTGGAAAACACTTTTATTCATAACAATTTAATGCCCATACACTTTATAAGATGAAGCATGACATACTTGCTTTATAAAAAGATATCCATTACAATCATTACAAAGATATCTCATAATCTCACTGAAAAGACCGAAGGATTACATCAATGTTTGGGTCTTTTCCAGAAAGGGCTCGACTCCATAATATTTGACCAGTGTCTGCCACTCCAAGGCACCTGTCTTGGTTAAGGCATAAGCCTCCAAGAAGGTGGGAACACGATCTAAGTGAAAGTGGGCAGCAATGTCTTGAAGTTGAATTGGGGAAAACTGAGTATGTGTGAGATCAGGAGATGGTGGAGGTGGAATTTGATAGTAGTTGTAGGAAGGATTGTATGGATTTATCATGCCAGGATTAAGGGAATAGGGATATTAATCAGGTTGGTTAGGAGAGAGAGTTTGCATCCTTTGGTTTAAAT
The DNA here is from genome assembly GCA_963693085.1 of Alisma plantago-aquatica. Lineage (NCBI taxonomy): Eukaryota > Viridiplantae > Streptophyta > Magnoliopsida > Alismatales > Alismataceae > Alisma > Alisma plantago-aquatica. The sequence continues at coordinate 82,330,941 of OY856409.1, read as the reverse complement.
AAGTCATGGCATAGTGATTATAATCCAATTGCCTACTTAGGTGATATTGGGATCCAGTAATGTATGTCAAGGTGTTTTTATTAGAATCATGGGGTAGGTTGGTAGGAGTAGGTGGTGGAGGTATGTCTTGGGTGGATGTCTCCCCTTCAGTCCTAGCCCTTTCGTGGCCAAAGTCGATTCCCATCTTTTCCACTGTTTTTTTACTTATCTTTTGGGGTTTTCTATCCCATGTGTAACCTAAGTCGTCCTCAATATTCTTCTTAAGATAATGTTGAGTGATTTGGCATACAAAGTCAGCATAAGGTGGATTGCCAGAAAACTCAAGTATATTCTTAAGGATGATACGAATAAAGTTTATGGGAATACCTTTGAGAATGGCATAGATAAGGTACATACGAAAGGTGGGTACTTCAAATTTGTTTGCTCTAGGATGGATATTGGTGGCAACAATGAGATTTATGATCCTAGCTTCAGGTTTTAAATTTATGGCATAATAGGTACTCCTATCTTCATGACAAGTCATATTTTATTGAAAGATGGCTCTTTTGACATCACTAAGGCTAGTTGTAGTGTCATCTTGGGAGAGTCTGTTGAGTGGATTTCCTGTGGTGAGATCCAGAAAATCTTTATATTCTTCTATGTCTATGACAAGCATATCAAGAATACCCTCCTCAGTAAAATCGAATCCATACCCACCAACCATAGAGGAGAAGGTATCATGGTCAGGATGTGGGGTTAAATTGACATAGAATTCATTAACTACTTTGGAGGAGTAGGAATGGAAGGAGGGATTTAGAAAATCAGTCAAATGTTGCACCTCATAGAGTTCCTCCAAATCAACAATGTTGTGGAAGTCCATGACGTCGACTGGCCGTCATGGAAGAGGAGTTCTTGAGGAAAGCCTGAGGTAGCGGTCGCCTGTAGCTGCGTCATTGAAGGGGACGTTGTTGATGAACGACAGTGTTGGAGAGACCGTCCTTCCTTTCCTACCTGCAACTTTCTTCTTTCCTCGCGTAGATGATGAAGCCATTTCGTTGCTTTGAAGTGGAGAAGTAGCAAGCAAGACTTGGATGTAGAGAAGCTAAAGATTTTCACAAGAATACACTAGAGAGGAGCTAGAGAAGTGAGAATGTAAAGGTGTGAAGAAATGGATCATTTTGGGTGTTATTTATAGCAAAACAGAGCCCATTTCAGTCGACAATTTGTCGACCGACTCCCGCAACGGTCGTCTCCCGGTCGGCCAACGGTCGATCGAACTAGCCATTACGACGGTCGATTTTCTAGCCGTTGCGATTTTTTTTAATTTATATTTTAATCAGAATATTGCTTTTTCACAGGGTTGGCTTCGGTCGAACAATTTGCCAACTGATGTTGTCTTGGTCGAACAATTCGTCGACCAAAAAAGAGCCAGATTTCCTTCGTATAAGTACCTCTAGGGTTGGTTTTTTCCTTAAAACTGACCCTAGAGGTACTTATTCATGTGTGAAATACTAAACTGGATCCTAAGTTTAACTCGGTCGACAATATTGTCGACCGAAAATCCCTCTAGGGTCGCTTATAAAGAAAAACCGACGCTACAGGAGCTTATACGAATGAATCTGGCTCTATCTCGGTCGAAAAATTTGTCGACCGAGAAACAACCATATTTCCTTCATATAAGTACCTTTAGGGTTGGTTTTTTGCTTATAACCGAGCTAAAGTACATTTCGGTCGACAATATTGTCGACCGAGATAAACTTAGGATCCAGTTTAGTTTTTCACAAGCGTGAACTAAATTGGAACCAAAATTCATCTCGGTCGACAATATTGTCGACCGAATAGACTTCTAAGGTCGGTTATAAGCAAAAAAACGACCCTAAAAGTTTCTTATACACTTGAAATCTGACTCCTTATCGGTCGTCGAATTTGTCGATCGAGATTATCAGTCAAAATATTCGTCGACCGAGGAAAGCTCTAAGGTTGGTTATAAGTACAAATCTGACGCTAGAGGTGCTTATAAATGTGTGAACTAAACTGGATCCAGAATTGATATCGGTCGACGAATTTGTCGACCGAGTAGCCTTTAGGGTCGGTTATAAGGAAAAAACCGAGCCTAAAGGTGCTCGTATACGTGAAATCTAGCTCTTATTCGGTCGACAAATTTGTCGATCGAGGATCCCTTTAGGGTCGGTTATAAGGAAAAACCGACCATATAGATCGAGGCGCAAAGCCAAAATCAAGAAAATTTTTGCCGCGGGAAACTTGTAATTGACTTTCTAAACCAATTGTCTATAAGGTCGCTTATTTTATAAAAACCGACCCTATAGAGATGCACTACAAGGTTGGTTATTTTAAGAAAAGAGACCCAAAAGGTCTTAAGTGGTGCCCGCGTTTTTTATAGACATATAAGGTCGGTTATTTGGAAAACTGACCCTATAGAGATACAGTACAAGGTTGGTTATGTTAAGAAAAGTGACCCAAGAGGTCTTAAGTGGTGCCCGCATTTTTTATAAACATATAATGTCAGTTCTTTGGAAAATCGACCCTATAGAGTTACACTACAAGGTCGGTTTTTTTAAGAAAACCGACCCAAGAGGTCTTAAGTGGTGCCCGCATTTTTTTAGACATATAAGCTCAGTTATTTAGAAAAACCGACCCTACACGTAGGGACGTTATAACCCATTTTTGTACTAGTGCTAGCAAGATCGATTCTCCAATCTCAAACCTGCTACATAATGCAGTCCATTTAGCTTCCCATCTCCACGTGCAATAAGGTTGACCAAACAATCAAAAACTTTGTGTGGAATGGTAGCTCCAATGGAAGACATCTCAATCTGGTTGCATGGAAACATGTTACAAGACCCAAGGAACAAGGTGGTCTGGGATTCAAGCGGACCAGGGACTTTAACACTATTTTGTTGATGAAACTAGCCTGGGACTTTATACAAAAATGTCATATAACATGGGTGGACATCATGATAGGGAAGTACTACTTGAGAGGACAACCCAAGTCTACTAGGTCTCACTTATGGCAAAGTATTAAGTGTTTTTTACCCTTTCTATTTTGCAACTCTAGGCGAGTGGCCATCTCATGTTAAGACACCCTTGTATGGATGGATGAATGGATCAGTAATGGACTCAAGCCATCTCTGAAGACTGGACTAGCCATCCCAGACAACCTGCAAGATCTCAAGGTTTTGAGCTTCGTGAAAAAAAGACGACAGATGGGATACAGACTTCCTCAATTATTGGTTCACCCTTGAGACGGTCACTATCATTCAGGCCATGCCCACACCCTATATCACCTATGGGGAAGATACCCGTATATGGAAACTGGACCTTCAGGGGAACTTCACTGCCAGCTCAGCCTATTTACTTATAAGTTTGTCGCCATCGGCTGAGGGACGCGACTTGTTTGATATTATATGGTATTTCATGATACCACATCGAATCAAAACTCATCTTTGGTTGCTTCTACATAATCGTCTGCTCAAAAATGTCATGCACACCCAGAAGAGGATGACTGAAGATCCCTTATGTCCTCAGTGCAAGGGAGTGGAGGAGAACTTCCTCCACGCTCTCTGTGATTGCAATGAGGCAAAGATGATGTGGTCTCTAATCCTTCCATTGGGAGCAACTATCTTCTATTCAAGCCTAAACATAGTCAACTGGTTGGAATACAACCTTAATGATCTTCAGCAAATGATTGAATGGTGCACACTATTTGCAGTCTCCTATTGGTTCTTATGGAAGAATCGTAATGCCTTTATTTTCGAGCACAACTCAATCCCCTACATGATTCTAGTAGTGCATTGTAAAGATGAAGCAACCTCCATCCAACAGGTGATGTCGAACACTCACATTCCACCTAACATTGGCCAACCTGCACACAACCCACTAGAAGTGCACATGATGTCCTGTATTCTACACGTCGATGTCGCCACATCCAACATTTTAAACATGAAGTGCACCTGTGTTATTGCACGGAACTGACTGGAATCTGGCTTAAGGGCTCTGCCCATCTTTCACCTGGGGTTGACGCCATGGAAGGGGAGCTGAAAGAAATTCTTCATGGAGCTGAATTGGTCATGAACAATAATCTCTCATATGTAACCATTATCTCTGACTCACAAAATGCAGTGGAATGGGTCACAGGGTACAATGGGCCTCTAGGTAAGTACCTTACCTTAACAATGAGGATTATAGAATGCCTCAAACAAGTAAGGATTGTGAACGCGGTGCATATGAAGAGAGATCCGAACAAGCTCACAGATGTGCTCGCCAAATTTTGCCTTAAGCAGCCACCAACACCTTCAAACTGGAATACTTGCCCAACAGAAGGATTGGACATCTATCATTTTGATAAAATTAAGTTCCCCCACTTTATTTTCAAGTCTTAGTACCTGATGTAACCGGCCTGCCGGTATAGAAAAAAAGACATATCAATTGTCATGCTAGAATCTTGAGAAACTATAGTTAACTTAGAAAAGATAATAATTTCTTTAAGACTGTTGTTAATTTTTAATTACACCATTACATCATCAACAACATGTGCGATTCAGTTAATGTATTCAAGTCAATCTAGATAAGAAAACACAGAATAAACCAATGCAGGAGAATAGAAGAAGAAAAATTAGGAACACATATCAGATCGTTCATTAAAAAATGAATGTGTTATACTTAAAGAAATCAGCGGCCTGTAACCCTTATGGATAGGTGTCATTCTTATAGTTGACCCAGTCACAAGCCTCTAGAAAAAATCGTCTCTCTCGTGTTAAAGACGAGCGATGCAGATGACAAACAACTTCTACTACCAGTGCAACCCAACAACCGCAGGAACCACTGCCTGATAGGTTGTGTCTCTGAAGGGAGAATAAGAACAAACTCGCCACGTCTAGGAGAAGATCTTTACATAGCAACACGGAAGTTATGACATCATAAGACTCTTAGTTTAGGATTTGCAAAACACAAACTCGAACGTTGATGGTTGTATGTTCAAAAGATGTGTTTAACCCTAATGACCAGAGGCTTATTTATAACCTTACACGCCCCAAAATTCTATTTCCATTAAGATGCGCTCACTCGATTGCTCTTGTACACATTTGCATAAAAATCCGCAAAGAAAATACTTTCCAATTATGATTAATAAATTCATTTCAAAAAGAATAATTAACTAAATTAATAATTAATTTCATAATTGTGTCCTAGTGTAGCAGTCGTGCATGCTCAGCATGGTGTGGTGTGTGCACGTGTGTATATGTGTGTGTTGTGGTCACCATATCCACCAAGGAGGTGAGCATACTCTCCCCTAAGATCCTTTAGACACTAGTGTCAAATGTGATCCTACATATAAGGACCACAAAAATTCTAGGAGTGAGCAATGTGAGATAAAAACTCTTCCCCATTCACACTAGACGCAAAACTACATTTCCTCCTATGTACTAGTTACACTACATCGGGATTAACCCATGCTAAATAGATGGTTAACTACCATATATCTTACAGCATATCTCTATTGAAGGAACTGCGGCCTTGACCAACTACTCTTTGTGTAATTGATAGCAGAATTGCTTAACTGGGTGTCTACTTCCAGGACCCAACTTGGCTGACGCCATCTCGGATTTGCCTTTTTTTAGGAACTTAACTATGTGTTCTTCCCTTCTTTTAATGTCGATCTTTGTGTTTTTTCCTCATTTTAGTTGCTAGCAATTTTCATTGATATATATGGTCGAATCGGACCACCATAGGCCATTTGAATTTACTCCAGAACCTTCCACGTGAGTTGTTTTTTCTCCAGTCCTAGATGAGAATGCCCAATATGAATGGTGGATCTAAATGGTTATTGTACGGGCACCGAGTTAGTATAGACAGTGACAAATTCGAATTACATATATACAGGGGCAAAATAATACTTATCTGGATAAAACCAAAAACATAGATCTAGTATAATTTCTCATCTCTCTCCCACATATAAAAACAAGTTATTTATAGAATATAAAAACTTGAATTTTTTAAGAAACTAAAGATGGTTTGAATGATAAAGTTGGACTTTGGAGAAAGGCACTGGAATCAAATGGATTGATGATTAGTAGGAGAAAAACTGAGTATATGCATTGTAATTTCAGCCAATCTCGCAGTATGAATGGTGGAGCCAAGTTGGACGGAGTAGATATACCAAAATGTGATAAATTTTATTACTTGGGCTATATCATTTAAACATATGGCGATGTCCAAAATGACATTTGTCATAGGATCTCTATAGGATGGTTGAAATGGAGGAGTGCAACTAGAGTATTATATGATTGCAAGATCCCTCTCAGACTAAAAAGTAAGTTTTATAAAACTGCTATACAACCAACCATGTTCTATGGGAGTGAATATTGGGTGGTGAAGAAAGAAGGACTCAACAAGATGAACGTGGCTGAAATCCATATGTTGAGATGGATGTGTGGGAAGACAAGAAAAGATCGCTTGAAAAATGACTATATCAGGAATAAAGTGGGGGTGGCGAGCGAGAGGGCCGACTCAGATGGTATGGATATGTGCAACGCAGACCGACTAATGTGTCTATACGAAGCCATTCTATTAAGGCAACCACAATTAATAGAAGAAGAGGAAGGCTTAAATTAACATGGGAAGAGGTTATAAAGAGAGATTTTGAATCTCTACATCTCAACCAGAATATGACCCATGATAGAGTTGAATGGAAAAGAAGGATCCATGTAGCTGACCCCAACATAGTTGGGATTGAGGCTTAGTTGATGATGATGATGATGATGATGATGATGATGATGATGATGATGATGATGATGATGATGATGATGATGATGATGATGATGATGATGATGATGATGATGATGATGATGATGATGATGATGATGATGATGATGATGATGATGATGATGATGATGATGATGATGATGATGATGATGATGATGATGATGATGATGATGATGATGATGATGATGATGATGAAAATTTTGAATTTAATTGCATGATATAATTCTCTATATTAAAGTAATATATTTGTTTAGTTGATTATAGTCATAAATAACAAATTATTTGACATTTCAAATTGAATAATAAAGAAATTGACAAAAAATCATCTATCTTCATCACTCAACATGTATACTATTAGTAATGCATAAAAAATACTAATAGTATAGAAAATGGTAACAAACTAAGCTTAGTAATGGAGCAAAAGCATCCAAATATACTTTGACCATCTTCATTGATAGTGTCAACCTAGAAGATCTAGATAATTTTTTGTATCAGCCTAATCTTTTGTTATAGAGGATACAAGTATGGTGTACTAGTAAATGATAACTTATTCCTGATATTATGTTTAGGAAACTTTGAGAAGAAAGAAGAAGGATAAAACATGTATCGAGTTGTCATATACAAAAAGTGATAGAAAAGGGAAGGTGTTTAGTGGGAAGTGAAGAAGATGAATAGGAAAGATCCATCCATATGTGTGTGTGTCTATATGTATATATTCATAGATATAGGTTAAAAGAATTGTGTGCCTGAGTACATGTAGATTATAGTAAAATTGCACTCAAAAATCCAACCTTATGGATGTGATGTATACCCCTTAGATAAGATGTGTATCGAAAATTGCCATAATATGATATTCATAAATCATCCATGGAAAGAATATATATATTTTCTAATCAGTGGTATGTTGTAGAAATTGCAGAACCTGTTGAATTATAGCTTGATATATCTCATGATCTATATGAGAAATGGTTATGGTTTTTTAGGAAACATCTAATCTATATAGTGTTGAATCAAACTATATGGTTGCATTTTATCAACACGGTCCACATGTTATATTTTAATGATCAGTACACGTAAGTTACATGTACCATGCAGTATACCAATCCCTAACACACACACACACACACACACACACACACACACATATATATATATATATATATATATATATATATATATATACATACATACATACATACATAGGCTTTAGGTAAATGGTCGAAGTTGAATGATCGTAAGGAATGTTCAACAATATATTTTTCATTCTCTCATCCTTATTGTTCCTTGCATATGAACACAATGAATATGATAATAGATGTTTGCATGCATCCTGGCTTGGTAAATGATCACGGATTCATTCAGAGTTGAATCAATCCTGGCATTTCAAATTTATGTTCAACTATTATCTTAAATTGCTCAATGGTAGACTGAACATATATTATTTATTTCAATTTTGGGACTAACATGATTGTCCGAATGCTTTGGTTTTTGTTTTTCCGGCTTTAATACACCTTCTGCAACTAGTGATGACTGTTTTTGTTGCACTTACGTACTCTTGTTTAACTTGTAAAAAGAATATGGCTCGAGTATGACGTAAGAATAGTTGGAGCACGCCTACTGTTACCTTAGTTATACATGCCTCCTGCACTATGGCAGCTGTGATTACGAAAGTACGCGAAAAGTCACTTATCACCACACTTTTCAGGTTTTCGTTTGACGAAATATATTAAACTATTGACCCCTGTCATAATTTTGTTTCTAGACTATGTTCCCATATTATTAATGATGTCAAATAGTAATCATTCATTTAGTAAGTTGTTTTTATCATATTAATTATCATGATACCTCATGTATATTTTTGTTGTACGTTTGATGTCACATTATTTTTATTCCAATTCTTATATTCCATCCTTATTACGTTAGCTTCTTCTAACGGATAAAATATGACAATAAAAAATATTTTTCACAAGAATGAGTTAAACGGTCTTCTGCACAAAGATCACAAGAAGCTGCCCATGTTTGAATCACTTGCTTACCTTTCCATCGCATCCCATGGTTTAGCACTATTAAGGCAACTAAGGGGTCATCCCCAATCAACCATTCCAAAACTATAGCATACGGGGAGCAAAGACATTATCAACCCCTTCATGCACCAAGACAATTCTAAAATAGAATTATAAACTAGCATAGGATATATTATGCTTCTGTTATTATTTCTTTTTTTCCATTTTCAGATGATGAACACTTATTCATCATCCTCTTTATGATGACGCATAATATCTTCTGTTCTACTATTATGAAATCTCAGGTAAGTTTATGATTAGTTGTCAAATTTTTGTTTTTGTTTTTGTTGCAAATGACAATTTAAATGTAGCCCAAAATCTTGCTCATGTTCTAATATTAAGTTTTCTTATAGACATTGATGAGTAGTCGCATCCACATCATTTGGAATATGACAATCTATCACCATCAAAGTTTGTGTATATATTTACCAAACTCCCATGTTGGCATTTTAAAATTAAAATGCAATCTTGGGATTGAGGACATTGAAAGAAAAAGATACAATGTTTCTAAATTATATATTTTAACTTGGATGCTTTTTGTTTGAATATAACTACTATCATAAAGATTTAATAGTGTGTTGTTTACCAGAATAAATTGGTCAATTATCATTAATTTCTAATTAATTTTTTTGAATATTTGAATGGTTTTGAATATCGTTATTGGTAGGAATTGTTATAGGTTTAAAAACAAATAAGAAATTTTGTTTAAAGGCACATTATTCTATATTTGGAACATGAAGTTTTTAATACTATTTTTTGTTTTACTAGATATTCAACTTTGATGTGTCTTTTCATTTTTTCTTGAATGAATTTGTTAAAGTCCATTTTAATTGATGTGTATGTTTATTAATATTTCAAATGTTCTTGAAAAGAATATATAACTTACCATCCGCGATTTCTCATCCTTTGTAGTTTGTTATTTTAAATATATAACTTACCAGCAACGATCTGGTTTTCATTGTTTGTGTTGTTAGTCAATGTGACACAAATTCAATCCATGGTAGGATCATGGACAAATATGTTTGTGTATGGTTGAGAGGCCTTTTTTGCTATGATTCTGTTGGAATGTATGCCCTGAGAGCCAATCATGGGATGATTGGTGGGATACATTAAGATTGATTCGATAAACATCAAAGGCAAGCTTCCAATTCTTTCTGGTTCAGTCATATGAGATAATGATATAACAGATTGAATGTCTAGAGAATGACAGTACTCAATGACATATGCTTTCAGGTTAAGGGCCTGAATGATGAGATCATACGGATGCTAAGAGTTTGTACATTCTTATTATGTCCCTAGTCGGATGTCATTGTGGAAGGTAGATAGACAACAATGACACACAAGACTAGATTGTGGTGTTGGTTGATGACAGAATCCCATTAGTCATGATATGGAGATATCAAACCAAACACATAGGTACTTGTTAGAGAACAAGTGTACCGGACAGACCCACCGTGAGATTGACACATGGAACCATGACATGGTAGTCACAGTCAGTTCTCACAGTGATGGTGGTGAGTGTGATTCTTTGACCTGAAATTTTTACACTCAACACATGTCGTTGGGTACACTTTGATATCATCAAACGCAGTCCTGAAACATGGGTTGTTATAAAGGTGATGATTGGGTGGCTTTGACACATGGGGCTTTTGAGGGGTGAGTGATAGATCTGGGATTTGTCCTTCCTGAGGGAGTTTGATATCCATGGCCACTTGATGAGTAGGATTGAGATAGGCATGCACACACATGTGTGAATTAGTATGTGATATTGATGTCATACATATCTCCTCCAATCTACTCTAAGATCAAGAAAGTGAATGAACGTTGAAAGGATGACTGTTCCATGCCTCGAGTTCTTTCGGGATATCAGTGACAAATGAATTATACACACTGTAACACCATTCACGGATTATAGGATTGAAAGTTGTTCTCCAACTTTCTTTTTCACTTGGGTAGCACTGATGTGCGACTAGACACCGCTTTTTGCTTGTGAAGTCATAAGCATTATGGACTTTCATTACCAACGTGAAATGGGCTTGCAGGGTCACACACATAGTATTTAACCTGGAAGAGGAGTGTATCCACAAACAATGTTTAGATTGATTACTAAAGGAGTTTAGTAGTTCAATTAAACTCTCAGTTGATTGATAGCTCAAAATCATAGTGTTCAAGGTGTTGGACCAGATGATTAAGAGTATCAGATTGATCGGAACTGTGATTGACTAATTTGCACAGTCTACTTCCCCAACTGATCGGCTCATGGGATGAACCAATCGGCTCAGGTTGATGAACCGATCAGCTCAACTGGTGAGACGATCGGCTCAATTGTTGAACCGGTCGATTCATGTGACCAACCAAGATCGTTTGGAAAGTCAGAAGACTATTTTGTAAATACAATTTGTTTCACTTGTACAAATTCGATTTGGATAAGGATTAATATTTGATTAATTGGAAACAAATATGAAAGTCAATTTGAGTTGGATCAGGACCATGAACTGATCGGCTTAGACATGAACCGATCGGCTCAGAGCACCAGATGATTGGCTCAGATCCCAAACGATCGGCTCAGGGCCCGAAACGATCATTTCAGGGTGTGAACCGATCGGTTCAGCTGGCGCAGATTGGTTGTTTTGTGGAAAATCTCGAACCCTTCTATTCTTGCTATAGTCCTGCATTGCTCGGGGTAGAGAACCATGTCCCATAACCTTCCTATATATATAGGGGTATTGGGGGCTTCTCAAAGTACAACTCAGAACACCAGTTTCTTTGTAAAGTTATCATTCATCCTAGTTGTGGTAATCGAGAGAGCCCGAGCAAGTTCTACTCGATAAGGGAGGCACAACAAGGGAAAGACAACTGCCAAAAAGTGACTGGTTGCAGGAGAGTGTGTTTGTGACTAGTACGTCGACTAGAGGGTGTGACTCCTTCCAATTCCTTGTGGGACAAGGAGATCGGAGTTCTAGGTGGTCCGTGGGGACTACTTCAGAGGCGGGAGACTTCTGTCGCTCGTCAACTGCTCTATACTTTAGGATTATCGATGTGATCGATTTTGGTTTGTCCTCTTTATTTATTACATACGATGCGAACAAAATTAGCTTTATGCATGTTCAATCCCAAATCCCAATATATGTATATGATATGTAATATGAATGCACTCGATATGCGTCACCCTTAAATGAGTTTTGTGGTGGATGTATAGTGTGGTTATGGCCAATAAACCCTATGTATGTGTGCTTGGTTGAATGTGGTTGCTTGCATCTCGGTCTGGACACCGATTCCCTACCTCCTTATTCCTGATGTAACTCGAGATAACTCGAGATTTCTTTCCTACCTTTGCTCCCCCCGAATGTAACTCAGGGTTTCCCAATATAAATGTAAATAGGATAGATCTTTTTATATTTCCTATTATGTCAAAGAACGGAGGACAATCTGACGATGACTGAGACGATCGGTTCAAGGCGTGAATCGATCTTTTGGAAATCTAGACTATTGGCTCGAGAAGCGAGACGAGTGGGTGGTGACCTGAGGAGATGCACGACGACTAGGTGAATCGATCGGTTGGAGGAGCCAATTGATCGGCTGGTGGCACCCAGACGATCGGCCAAGGCGAGCAGATCATTCATGTGATGTGTTGAGCAACTCGTACGGATATATCACTTCATCATGACAGGTTGCATATGATGTAGACCTAGATGACCGTGATTCCTCTTGGCTCGAGGAATCACATTAGGATGGCCATAATCATTGCTTTTATCGTTTCGCATGTTTTCTATGGGATATAGCATCTATATGATATGTACTATGTATTGTGGTGATTGGATATGTATATGTACCTATAAAACCAAATCCCTCATCTAAATATTAAGTCTTATACACCTTCCATTAGTGGCACACATGAAAAACTTGATCGACCAAGCGTAGGTTACGCCAAAGCGTGGTGCGTCATCTATCTCACGAAAGTGTGAAGGGTAAACATGTAGGTTCTACCAAAGCAGGGTGCATGTTTACCGTGTCAACTTTTGGGTTAGAATTAACTGGTGATTCTTAGAGCGTCTCAGCGCAGAGGCGCAGAATATTCATGGCAATGTGTTGTGCATGTTCATTCATCAAGATTTGCATATGATGCAATTGGCATGATTGCCTACCTAAATAGTCAAGATTGTGGACGATCAGCCAAAGCTGACTCATGACTTGATGAAATATGGATCTTGACCCACTAGAAAGTTGTACGCCGCAATCTTATGAATTTATGGTGAGGGCTGTCAATTTGAACAATAATAGTGGGAGCAATAATTAATTAAAGTCCTAATTATATCGTCCATCTTTCAAATCAATAAAATAAGTCGAAATTGAGTTTTGGACTAAAATTGCATACATTTCCTTTTTTTCAATAAATGGCTAATCAACAATAATCTTTATTTGCGATCGGTCCTTGAGACCAACAAACTAATGGGAATAATTTCCACAACTGATTAGGACATTGAGAAGTGTTCTCAATCAAAGAGTGAAAGCTCTAAGTCCTAGTTATACCAGAATCAGATGAACTCGATCCCACCACACCAATGGCTTAAAGGATGCTTATGGAAGCATACCGAAGATGTCATTGATGTGGAGTGCTTAATGTTGTGATCTCTGAATTATGAGTTGTAGAGGCAACATGAGACATATGATGTCTCCAAGACACTGTCCTAGTATGTCATGACAGAAGGAAATCTAATAAGCCATTCATACACTCAATGTGATTGGGTATGTGGAAAACCTGACTAAGAAGGATTCCCTCTGAGCCAAGAGTTGGATATTGGTATGATAGTGCAAATGTTGCGAGAATCATAGAGTTCATGATGAACTTTGACATGAACAACTTTGACAAGTGTTGGCAAAGTCGTTGGACATGTTGAGGACAGTAGAGGCAAAGATGAAAAAAGACAAAAACCCTAATATTTGATCGATGAGGGGTAAATCTTAAAGGTAAGGGAAAGGGCAAAGCAAAGAAGTGTTCTGATGCTAGCCAGCAATCCAAGCCATCTTTAGCCTCGAGGTACAGATGAAGAAGGACAAGCCTAAGTATGTGATGTTGATCAATAGAAAGAAAGGCATGTCCAAGGGCAAGGGAAAGGGAAAAGCTAAGAAGGGTTCTGATGCTAGCCAGTAGCCCAAGTCATCTTCAGCCTCAAGGCACATGGGAGGGTGAATGAGGGAATTTCCCTCTATATCTGGAAGAACAAAAGAACAAGAAGGAGGGGATGGATATCTCCACCTAAGTTATCATGAAATGAACCGCTTCTGAGGTATATGATACCAAGATGGAGATCGGACATATATGATATGTAAGATCTACAAAGAAGTGATAGCCTTTACGAAAGGACCAAGAAAGGAGTACCCATCATTGGAGCAAGTGTTGCTGCCATAGATAGGAGTACCTTTCAGTTTATTTCAGCCTAGAGGGCACGAAATAGAGTTGAGAATTGCTATTTCATATTTGCCAATAAATAGAAACACTTTATTGTTGCATTTTGTTGTGACAAGGATAGCTCTCAATCAAGTTGATGTTTCAATTTCAAAGATATGATCTTTGTGGCAATTCCTTGTTTATCATGTGGTACTTGGTATGCATAATATAAAATGATATCTAAAAGTTATTGATAACTCAAACAATGAATTAGCATCATCATGAGAAACTCATTTCTAGTTTCCATATGATGGATAAATCTAGACACGTTTGGTTAGAGAACCAGTAAGAGACATGAATCTCTTAGACATGATTAATCAATCTTCACTATGGGTAGTGGGAGAATGATTAGTCTATTAGGTATAATACATGTGATGTATTTACATACCTATTGGATCAAATTCTAATACTTCAAACAGTGTTTAGAGAAATACTAATATGAATATCTTGAAGTGTTCAAGAATATCATAGATGAAGTACAAATTTGGTAAAGTGTTAATTCTTGATGAGATCAATGAATGAAATACTTTGATCAAATGTTTGAGAACCTTGTGAGTGATTATGATAATGTATCATTGTAAACTCATGATTAAGGCATGGTGATGTCTAAATCAAAAGGAGTCATACTCTAAGGAGTTAGAGAATGATTATCAAATAACTAAGTTCTTCTTAAATAAAAAAATACCCCACACTAATAAAGGACATTAAGAATCACAAGGAGTTGTGAGTTCTTATACCCATGACAGAAACACCTCGATTATCTATGTGATGAGTTGGTCATGTGATGAATCAACTATCTAGATGAATATGAGGAATCAGATTTTAAGTTATGGTTTATGACAATTACATCCTAAATGACTTCCATATAAACCATAAGGTATGACCTTGATGGTAGCACCCATTAGGATGAAATCCATAAGTGTTAATGAGTCTTAAGCGTTAAGACATATGGATAACATTTTGAGAAGGATGATGCTTGTTGATTGCGACTTAATGACTAATAAATTTGGCATACGGATACTAAAACCGCATTCCTATGAGGAATAAGACAAGGATGTGTATGTGACACAACCTATAAGGTTTATGAATCCATTAATGCAAATGAAGTCTATAAGTTACAATGGACTAATCAATGTGATTGATTAAGTACAAGCAACTCAGAGCTGGATTTTTACTTTGATGATATAGTCAAAGGGTTTGATTGATATGTCAAAGATAAAGAAGGGATCTATGATTTAGTGGGAGCATATTCACATTCCACATGTTGATGTGAAATGGAAATGTTCTAGAATGGAAATTCAAAGTGGAAATTATCTTTAAGGAAAATATAGACATTTCCTATGTGATAGGAATAGAGATCTATAGATATAGTTCTTGAAAACCTCTTGACTTGAAAAGAGAGAGCATACATTGGCAATCTATACTGAAGGGTTCGGTGTGTAAAGATTCAGTGGGAGAAAACTTGTCCATATTATATGAAGCTAGTATCCCAAGGCCAAGTGTCCAATTCTTATGAAGAATGGAAACACTAAGAATAGATAAGGATCTATCATGTATGTAGTCATCCCATCATCTTGTATGTATGGACATGGCAAGAACAAAATGCATTTATCATCTTGTATGTAGGAAATGATAATATGATATGCTCATCCTGATAACTCGTATGTGGGACATAACGGGTGGATGTATGTCTAGTTCTAGTAAGGGCATGAGAACTTGATAAGTACTTGAGAAGTACTAGTTCTATGAAAATAAGGAAGGGTTCACTGTAAAGAGTTACACTGATGCAAACTTATGAAAAGGATAGAAAATTAATTGCAAAATATATATGGGATATAAAAGTGAATGTTTGTTGATAAATGGAAATGTTCCAATAAAGCTGTTTAAAAGGAAAAGTCGAGTATCTGTGTATTAAAGAACATTAGTGGATGCTATATGGATATGGAAGTTCATAGAGATGAACTTATAGATATTCCGATCATTGATGACAAGTTAGGATCACTTGGTCATGCATTATGGCTAAAGGTTAGCAAAGGAATACTAGATCACATATTAGGGAAACTCCATCTCATATGTGTGACGTATAGTGAAGAGATGAAAGACATGTAGTTAATACCGACTCTGTCAAGGTGTTGTAATAACTCACTATGTTAGCACTAGAGCACAGTAACATGTGGGACATGTTTGAAGATCACTATGAATATGATTCAAGGGTGATTAACTCGCAGTGCAAGTGGGAGTCCGTTGGTATGTATGCCCTGAGAGTCAATCATGGGATGATTGGTGGGATACATTAAGATTGATTTGATAAACATCAAAGGCAAGCTTCCAATTCTTTCTAGTTCAGTCATATAAGATAATGATAGAACAGATTGAATGTCTAGAGAATGACAGTACTCAATGACATACGCTTTCAGGTTAAGGACCTGAACAATGAGGTCATACGGATGCTAAGAGTTTGTACATTCTTATTATGTCCCTAGTTGGATGTCATTGTGGAAGGTAGATAGACAACAATGACACACAAGATTAGATTGTGGTGTTGGTTGATGACAGAATCTCATTAGTCATGATATGCATATATCAAACCAAACACATAGGTACTTGTTAGAGAACAAGTGTACCGAACAGACCCACAGTGAGATTGACACATGGAACCATGACATGGCAGTCATAGTCAGTTCTCACAGTGATGGTGGTGAGTGTGATTCTTTGACCTAAAATCACTACACTCAACACATGTCGTTGGGTACACTTTGGCATCATCAAACATAGTCCTGAAACATGGGTTGTTATAAAGGTGATGATTGGGTGGCATTGACACATGGGGCTTATGAGGGGTGAGTGATAGATATGGGATTTGTCCCTCCTGAGGGAGTTTGATATCCATTGCCACTTGATGAGTAGGATTGAGATAGGTGTGTGCACGCATGTGTGAATCAGTATGTGATGTTGATGTCATACATATCTCCTCCAATCTACTCTGAGATCAAGAAAGTGAATGAATGTTGAAAGGATCATTGTTCCATGCCTCGAGTTCTTTCAGGATATCAATGACAAAGGAATTATGCATTCACTATAACACCATTCACGGATTATAGGATTGAAAGTTGTTCTCCAACTTTCCTTTTCACTTGGGTAGCACTGATGTGCGACTAGGCACCGCTCTTTGCTTGTGAAGTCATAAGCATTATGGACTTTCACTGCCAACGTAAAATGGGCCTGCAGGTCACACACATAGGATTTAACCTGGAAGAGGAGTTTATCCACAAACAGTGTTTAGATTGATTACTAAAGGAGTTTAGTAGTTCAATTAAACACTCAGTTGATTGATAGCTCAAAATCATAGTGTTCAAGGTGTTGGACCAGATGATTAAGAGTATCAGATTGATTAGAACTGTGATTGACTAATTTGCACAATCTACTACCCCAACAGATTGGCTCATGGGATGAACTGATCGGCTCAAGTTGATGAACTGATCAGCTCAACTGGTGAGATGATCGGCTCATGTATCAATGAGATGATCGGCTCAATTGTTGAACCGGTCGATTCATGTGACCAACCGAGATCGTTTGGAAAGTCAGAAGACTATTTTGCAAATACAATTTGTTTCACTTGTACAAATTCGATTTAGACAAGGTTAATATTTGATTAATCAGAAACAAATATGAAAGTCAATTTGAGTTGGATCAGGACCACGAACCGATCAGCTCAGACATGAATCGGTCGGCTCAGAGCACCAGACGATAGGATCATGTCCCAAACGATTGGCTTAGGGCCTGAAATGATCATTTCAGGGTGTGAATCAATCGGTTCAGCTGGCGCAGATTGGTTGTTTTGTGGAAAATCTTGAATCCTTCTACTCCTGCTTTAGTCCCGCATTGCCCGGGGTAGAGAACCCTGTCCCATGACCCTCCTATATATAGGGGTATTGGGGGTTTCTCAAAGTACAACTCAGAACACCAGTTGCTCTGTAAAGTTGTCGTTCTCTCTGGTTGTGGTATTCGAGAGAGCCTAAGCAAGTGTTACCCGATAAGGGAGGCACAATAAGGGAAAGACAACTACAGAAAAGCGACTGGTTGTAGGAGAGTGTGTCGGTGACTAGTACGCCGACAGGAGGGCGTGACTCCTTTTGATTCATTGTGGGACAAGGAGATCGGAGTTCTAGGTGGTCAGTGTGGACTACTTCAGAGGCGGGAGACTTCTACTGCTCGGAGGATAGCTATCAATCCCGACAGTCCCAGTAGACCAGGAGCTGCACAGACACCGTCCAAGACCAGAGGTGAAGACTGCTCAAGCCGTGAGGTAGCATCACCGAGAAAGCCTCGGGACAAGGTACACCTCTACAAGCCATCCTTCCTATTGTATAGACATTGACGCGATTCCTTTAGACTGGGTTCGGGAGAAGAAATTTTTTTATTTTTGCTGCCTTCTCTGTCTCCCGTAAAACCCAACAATTTCAACAAAAACTTTCTATATTAGGTGAGTGGTAGAACTTTTGATGAGGTATTTATACATGGTGATTAAAATAGATAGATTTAAAATGATATATGACTGGATTTGGAACTAGAAATGTCTATACATGTTACAAACCTTTTTTTATCAAGATTTCGAAGTGTATATGCATGTTAGAAGAAAGTTATTACGGAATTAATATTTTGTTGCTACGAGAAACAATAAATTTGTGTTTATCGTACCTTTTATTGATTTTGAATACTCGAGCAATAATTTTCATATACAACGTAGAAATATGACAATTATCTTTCTACAATTCAAATTGTAACTTAATATAAGTAATTAAATTATTATGAAAATTCATTTCTTTAAATTCATTATAACAAAAATATTGAAATATTTCATTTACCTTTCATCAATTTTGAATCTAATAAAATAAATATTAATACAAATTTATAATTTGAAGGACACATTTTAAAATTTTATCTAGTGCTAATTATCAAGATATGATGTTCACGTGCATATATATATGTTCATTCATTCACTATATTCATGTGTAATATATATATATATATATATATATACATATATATATGTATGTGTATATGTATATATATATATATTAAAACATTTTCTGTCTCATTACAAATATGTACCTTTGTATTACAAAATAGATCCACGGGTAACGAAAGTTAGTTACCTACACATGTAGTGAATATATACCCTATGTGGCCAATCATTCACTAAATTAGTTACCTATAGATCTATTTTGTAATAGAAAGGTACCTGTTTGTAATGAGACAAGCAAGGTTTGTAATGAGATGACTAAATATGTAATACAAACACTTGTTTTGCATTACAACGTAAATTGTTGTCATAAATATCATTTTTACTATAATTAGATGTGTAATACAAAACGAGTATTTGTATTACAAATTTAGTCATCTCATTACAAAAGTTTTCTGTCTCATTACAAATAGGTACCTTTCTATTACAAAATATATCCACGAGTAATGAAAGATAGTTACGCACATGAAAAGTAAATATATACCCTATAAATATGTATACACACACACACACAGATATATATATATATATATATATATATATATATATATATATATATATATATATATAACCTTCAACTCTATGGTTCTATGAGCGTGACTTGGGAGATGTAAATAGTTCTTAGACCAAGATGAGGATAGTCTTGATGGTGTAGATAGTTCTTATTGGTGACGTGGCTATCTTTTGGAGGATCAATTCCTGAAATCATCATCTAAAGCTTGATCTAGATGAACTATTGTCTATTTCTTATATTATTTCAGTACATTTCTATGTTCTCTCTCATTCACCATACCGATCGGTAATGGAAGGTTGGTTCTTTACCTAAACATCTATATGGACTAACCCCATTCTTAGGCACTTTAATCCACTTTTAGGCAATTCAATCCATTTTGGGTCATTTCCTATTTATTAGGTGCATAATAGTAAATTAGGCTAAAAAAGGCACTACACTAACAAGTGGGCTCACCTTTTACCTTAATTAGAGCCATAGCTACTTAAAGCAACATCTATTGGATTGTTTGGAAGATCCTTGGAGCTAGGGCTCATGTGTGCACTTTCTACTTGCTTGTTCTTCACACAAGGAGACTAGTTTAACCTATATATTAGTAAACTTTGCATTAATTTCCTAGATATAGTCGCTAACTCCATCAAGTCCATGACAAAAATGAGCCAAAGATGTTATGTAATGGGGATCTTAGCTACAACTATGAGAACATGAAGTTTATCACACTCTTTACTATAATTTCAGTTCTAAATTGAAAATGATGAACTTGCTAATGTCATTTTAGAAGGTTTGGGTTGGCCATCTCCTTCCTCTCCTTGTATCACATCTTTTAGATTATTGTCTTCCCTCTCCCTGAAACTGTTAAAGAGATTATATTTGTACTCTACTCTACTTCTATTTTACCCCTATATTGCTTAGCTTTGCTTATTATTTTATTCTCTTGTCCTATAAAAGAAAATGCATTGCCATCACTTTTACTCACTTAATATAGTTTCTCTCATTATTCTATATGGTATTAAAAGCGGTTCAATTCCCCTATCTCTTCCCACCCTAGGTTCCCCATGCCCTAGCCACCCCCTCTTCTCCTTCTACCCACCTCCCCCACGCGCTGCCGCTGCACTGGCCTCCTCCCACTATCTCCGCCTCGCTACCCCTCCTCCTTCTTCACCTACCTCCCTATCCTCCTCTTCCCCTCTCCTATTCCCTCCACTCCTAATGTTGGCATTGTAGCTATCCAATTTGTGACCGCTTCCCACCATCCACCATCCTCCACCCCTCATCTCCCCTTCCACCCATAACCCCACCATCATCCCCAAAATCTAGTTGCCTTCCTCGTCCGATCTCCTCTTCCGTACTCCTTCCCATCTCCAGGCAGTTCTTCAAAATATCACGTTGAGTGTCTAAAAAGGATTTCCAACTGCTAACTGTCTGTGCCTTGTGGTGGAGTATTGATTCTCACCAAAAGGACTTTAGGGAAAATGACAAATTTAAGGCATATTTGAATGATTTCCTAATAAAACTATAATTAAACCTTTGCTATTTTAATTGGAGGGTCAAACATGATCCAAATGAGTCAAAATTTGGACCATAGGTTAATTTGATAGTCTAAAATATTCTTAGACAATTATATTCAGGATTTGTACACCTCTAATCCATAATTTCCATTATGTCCATTAATCTTAATAATGCATTAAAGTATAAGATAATTTGAAAAATGTTTCCATTGTGAATCTTTGAGTCAAAGTTCAAGATAAACATTAATCACTCATTCAAGAGTCATATAACTCCTCTTTTATTCCCTTCTTGAGTAATTTCTTGAGGTAGAGAGAGAAAATAAAAGATATTAATGATTTTATTATCTTAATAACTATCAAAAGAAAACAACACTTCTAACCTAAGTCATTTATTTCTTATTTTTGAATTCATTGCCTCTTGACTTTCTCTTTCATTTCTTTTAAATTTCTTTGGTAGAAGATAAAGGGAAAAACTAATTAATATTACTTTTCAAATAATTCTCATACATTATAAAATGATAATGTGTTTTGAGTCTGTATTATTTTCTTCTCCTTAAAGGTAATACAAATTATGATCTTTTTACATAAAGATCCTAAAAAAATTCTCCTTTAGAAAAACCACATTAAAATTTTTAAATCATCCATGAAAATTTGGGATGTTACACTTCTTTTGTCAATTCTTTCCTTATAACCATTTCATGTAGGTCCATTGTGGATTTGTTGCCATCTTTGGTCTTGGCTTTTATATTCAACAAAATATCAATAATGCTATCACAAATATTTTTCTCAACATGCATGACATCGATAAAATGTCGAACTATAAAAAAACTCCAATGAAGAAGATCCCAGAATATCAACCTATTTTTGAATAAAGACTTTTCACCCGTGGGAGTAGTATATTGTCTCTTAGAAAAATTATTTGAAATGTTGTTTACTCTTGCACAAACATCCTCCCCTGACATAGGTTCAGGTGCACTTTGTTCTTGAGTGGATCTATTGAATATTTTGTGCATCTTTAATTAAGGATGCGCCTTTGGCGGGAAACCTTTGATGACTAAGATATATAGCCTTATCACCATGTTCTAGTCTGAATGAATTAATATTTTCTTCACATATATGATGTGCCTTGGTTCCTTTGATGTTGTATCCAGACAAGTTCCCATAAGAAGGAAAATTATTAATAGTGCAAAACAACATAACATGTAAATTAAACTTCTCCCTATGCAAAGCATCATAAGTCATCACACCTTCTCACCATAGTTTCCTTAGGTCATCATATCAGAGGTTCAATGTAAACATCAATATCATTTTGAGGTTGTTTGGGGTCTGATATTAGCAATCACAACATGATATATTTATTCTTCATACAAAACCTCAGAGGAAGATTATATACAAAAATCATGATAGGCCAAGTGCTATGCTGGAATCTAATGTTCTATATGGATTCATCCAATCAGTATAAAGTCAAGTCTTAAATTACTGCCTTCTTTGCCAAATTCATGATACAATATATCACTTCTTTCATTGTGGGGAATCATGCACATGTCGTAACATATAATCACTATTTTTCTTTTACCTCTTCATGCCAAGATAAATTTTGTTTGTCTATGGTATTAGCAAACAGGCGTTGAAACCATGATACTATAGGTAGATACCACATCACCTTGGTAGGAGACTCAGTTTTGGTCTTACCGGATGTCATCCTTAAGTACCTCAATGCCCCACATTTTGGACATTATTTTAGATCGATATAGTCATTTTGAAATAGCAGATAGTCATTTGGGCATGCATGTATCTTTTTTGTGTCAATTCCCATTTGTACAACATCTTTTTTATTTTGTATGTTGAGATTGGAAGCTTGTTGCCTTCAGAAAAATTTCTTTTGACAAAGACAACATAGAAGTGAAGCCTTTGTTTCTCCATCTATTGTCAGCCTTCAGAGTATACAATCTTAACACAATGCTCAACTTCATTAACTTAGTACAACCTAAGTATAACTATTTCTTAATATCATGTACAACATTTCTAAATAAGGGAGATGGGTCTATAACATGTACCCCGCAACTATCTAGCATCACATCAATCATGTCCATTACAATTGGTTTGTTTACATCAACATCGTCAACCATTTGTTCTACAACACAACTACCACTACCAACATTTTCTGGTCTCATACTAGGAATCTCTCCATGTCAATACTATTATGTATAGCCCTATACAATTCCATTGCACATGACGTGATCTTTGATCGTGTTAATAGTGTCAACTTTTAATTTGTTACTACAATTCCTATAGGGGCAATAGAACCTCTCTCTAGGTTGTTTTCTATGTTCCTTTATAAATCTTACAAACTCGTCGAGACCATTAATAAACTCCAGTATGTAGCGATTTGGTTTAGACATCCATAATCGATCCATTCTATGATCAAATGGGATACAAGTTTCGTGATAAAGTCAATTTTAGAAAAAATATATATGTTTTAATTGAGCCCTAGTTATCTAGTAGCATTAATGTTCATGAATGTGTACTGCCTATCACATTCTTGAACACTTCATCTCGCTAGTAAGTGTATAATATGTGTTCCATTTCAATAAATTTTGGCAGCACCGATGTTGATGGGCAAATACCCACCTACATATGTATCCTCAGAAGAAAAGGAGAAATGTTGTTGAAATTTAATAAAATTGAAGATGCATTATACACTTGCATTCTAACTGAGATGAAATGCTCAAGAGTAGTCCCAAATCAGGGACTGTCAAAGGTTTATTAGTAATGAGTAAATCTGAGATAGGTTTCTAGGCCAACAACACAGCTTAAAAATTGGGGTTTACAATATTTTAATCGAATATCTCATATATGCATTTTAGGATTTACAACTCATCACAATCTCACTACAATTTCATCAAAATTTAATTAAATACATAGTTAGTAATAATTTTAGGGTTTATAATTCATCACAATCTAATTGATTGTAGGGCAAAAACATATTTAGGTTTATAAGGAAATTTTAGTTTTAATTAAGTACACAGTTACATATATGCATTTTCATCACAATCATACTATTCATCACAATTGAATTTAATTTAGGCTAACAACATATTAGGATTTACACTTTTTTTTCAATTAGAATCAAATACATAGTTAAATATATCTGCATTGATTTCTCAATCATACAATCCATCGATACCTACATCATCACCTCAATGAAATACATAGTCGTCATCATATTTGTGTACTTTCCATTGACGTAGTTATACAATTCCCAGTTTTCATCTTGATTTACCACCCTCCCGGACGTTCGACCTCTGCCACGGGCATGGGAGAGGAGAGGAGAAATCTTTCTCTCTTAATCTCATTTTCATCACAATCATACAATTCATCTCTGCCACATTACACCAAATTTGTATAATCACAACATTACAGATAGAAAACCCTAATTTGGTCATTTAAAAGTTGATAGGGTAGAAATTTCAATGATGCATTGCCAAAACAATGGTCATGAGATATGTCAATTTATCATGAATCATGAATGCTAAGGGAAGGCCCGCATTGACCTTTTATCCAATAAATGCATCCCTTCTTGAAGTCTGGGTTTCGTGCATGTATTAACTCTAGAATTACAATGATTATCTGAGTAGCATTTACCATCAAACAAAGTATAACTTATTCCATGAGCCATTCATAGTTCATGACTGAATATTCAAATGCAAAAAAAGTAGAGAAAGACCTACCTCACCAAATGTACGAGAGAGCAATAGCAAAGTCTTTAGGTTGGAGCAGCGGTGGTGGAGAAGTAGCTTGTAGCAGCAATGTCGGGGGCGATGTCAGACGCAGCTCTGGTGGTGAGCAGTTGTGGCTGGAGGAGGAAGCTTTGGCCTCAAGTATGCAACTGATGGTAAGTAGTTGTGGTGGAAATGGAGACAACTATGGTGGCTAGATGAGTGATTGGCCGGCGGAGGACCTGTCACAATGAGAAGAGGAGAAGAATTGTCATAATAAATTTCGAATGCAGCTTTGTGACTGTTTAGTAGAAATGGAGGTAGGGGAAAGAGGGTTTCTCATGGGGTTTAAGTAACACCAACCCCGTTAGTTACTTTCAAAACCGACTACCCCATCGGTTATTTTCGAAACCAACTGCATACACCCTACACTCTCAATTACAATGAAACACCATAAACAAAACATAACACTATGTCATTGGTTGACAAGACAAAATCGACATCTTATGATACAACCCAACTATACCTACCTCATCAGTTGAGGTGATGACAACTGACAAGAAACCCAATTTGGGGTTAAAATATTCATGAGTTGCTTGGTGGATACATCTTTCTCATCAATTTCTATAGAAAAAACTAACAAAGTACACAAAGAAGACGACGAGATGCAACACAGTGATACCTACATCATCAATTGAGGTGATGACAACTAAGGAGAACTACCAATTTGGGAGAAAAAAATTTCTCGTGAGATGCTTGGTGCATAATACTTTCTCATCAGTCCCTTTGGAAACAACCGACGACACCTTTATCTTGTCACTTATGTACCAAAATATGACAAAATAGGGCTTTTGGAGGCAAATGAAATGTCTCCCAAAATTTTGTGTGAAATTTATATTTTTGTAGAAAATGTATCTTGTTGATTGTTATGTGAAACAACGGATGATAGAAATAAAACACATATTGTGTTTTCTTAGTTTGCCAACTATGGCAGTTTGCTTGAAGAAATCAACCATAGAAATTACACCGTTGGTTTCCCTTAAAATAACTGATGATGTAAGTCAAATCTGTAGTGGTGGTAGTACGCCTAGAACTACCTAATGTATAGCACAATGTGTAATTCATAAGTGTAGTATATCCATTTAGGTTTAGTTTATGAATAACATGGATGTGTTGTGACATGATTTACTTGTTGAAAATTTTATTTGTGATTCAAACATTGTGTAGGTACGTGTTTGGATCAGGTGTACAAGATGTTATATCATTTCCTTTTGTTCAACTACCTACTTTTTTGAAAATAGCTCAATAACATTAAAAGCAAGCCATACGGCATCTACAAGATAGACATCTCTCATCAAGTAACCAAGCAGCAACTCCTTCAGTAGAAAGACATAGCACAATGCTCAGATTGGGATGTGATGGGTACATTTCTATACAGTCCACCTCTTGTAGTGGCTTTCCAAAAAAGCTATCCAGGATGGAATTCATCAATCTACACGAGCCTCTTAGTACATCAGGCGAGGAGTTTGCAAAGCTGCTGGCAGATATTACCATCATGAAGACAACGAAGGATCACCTGAAAAAGAGCTTGACCACAAAGTAACAACACAGACACAACGCCCCACAAAACTGGGCGAGAAACACAACAACCAGCGACGAGCACTAAGGTTGCACCAACCAGGAGACCTGGAAAGTAGGCCAAACCCCAGCGATGCAGATACAGAGGAAGGATAGCTCATGTAGATACAAAGGCGGGGAGTAGAGGGTGTCGGGAACTCCACCACCACTCCTGACCACCACTACGAACAGGGGGCAGAAGAAACACACGAAGCCCAAACCCAACTTACTCCTCCTCTTCCTGAAGCACCAAGGGGTGCCCGAGCTCACCGTCCACCCAAGAAGGGACCCGAGGCACGACACGACCAACAAAATGACCACTACAGATAAAACATGCTCTCTCACTGGAGGACCAAAACCAAACCTAACAACTAGGAAACGCCGATAGTTGGTGACTAAAAAAGCAATAGAAACCTGCTACTGACCAACACTGAAGGAAGCGACAACCAAAAGGGCAGCAGAAGATGTGACTAACAAAACACCAAAAGCACAAAAAAACTAAAAAGTAGATGGAAAGGGGAAGAAAGGAGCCCAGTGTTGAGGAAGCCCGAGCAGGATAAACCCTGGAGACGCCAAGAGGCACTACGACCACAAGGGATCCAGAGCCCACCTTTGTCTCCAGATCGTTGTGACCTACCAGTCCGTCACCATCAGGGTCTAGAGCCTGGAGTCCCAATGCGCGATCCCCACCTTCCGACCTCCCTGAGCTCCATGCAGCCTAGGAGAGACCCTGGGGGAGCGGGTCAGCGCAAGATCGGAGGCCGAAACCCCTCCCCCGAGCCGTCACTTCCCGTTGGGGGAAGCCCTAGTCACTTTCCCTAATCACCAGAGTGAGATTTGCTTGCGAGCCACTCGTGAGATTTGCTTGCGACGTTCAACTACCTTCTTGATAGAATATTAATAATATATACTCCAATTAAATGTTTTGAAAAACCAATGTTAGTAAAAGAGAATCTTAAAAATCATATTGCATCATTTAGACAGGTGATCTCCCCTCATGGTTTTTCGCATCCTTTACAAGATTGTCAAAGTGACCAAGGTTGCGGTCATGATGATCTGACGGTCTGGGTACATGGTTAATGTCAAGGTTGGTGATTTTTTTGTTGTCACCTGAGGGATGGTGACATTTGTGTGTTTGATGTAGTTAGTCTTAGAATTCGTCCTTGTATTCTTAGGTATGGATAGGTAAGTTTTGTAAAGTTGTAAAATTGGCTTGAGATTTCAAAATGTGTGCCCTATAATGTTGTAGTAGATGTACATGTCATATTTATAAGTTGACATACCCTTTTATAAACAAGTGTAATTGAGATTACCAAACTTTGTTCAATGTAAATATAATTGTGGAATATTTATATATAAGCAAGGGCCGCGTTGATTATATTATGAGGTGTCATTTTGACATTTTTATTTCATGTTGTTATGTCACATGTTTCAATATTGATAGTTGTTTAGCTTCTTATTGAGGTTTAGTTTGAGTAATCTCGATCAGCTAGCATTGGGGTATAACATGGATTAAGATACATATGTAGCAATAGATAACCTTTCTAGAAGTCGTAGGGTAGATCTTCTTGGAGAAGGACTGAGCTATTTAGGCTTGGTAGCATTCTACATGCTACACGGGGCATAGCTTTTGTCCTTCAATCATAAATACAATGTATATTTGATATTAGATCGGGTCTATCTCAAGGATGTCTACCTCTTGGAGTTTATGTACAGTAAGAACATTGATCTCAATGGGTAGAAAAACCTTGGTATCATAAAGTAGGAAGTAGGTTGTTGCACTTGTTAATTTACAAAATAGAAGTTTTGTAGCCTTGAGACACATGGGTAGTTGCTCGTGCTACTCTAACATGGATTCAATAATCTTCTTGATTATCTTGTTGATGTCCATATTAGTTGCTTCAACTACTTCTTTCATTCAAGGGTGATAAGGATACATTTTGTGTTGCATGGTGCTAAAAGAATCTACATGCAATTATATAGTCTTTTGGATGAAGTTGGTACTATTTTCATATATAATCTTGCAAGGGTCACCACAACGGTTGATAATGTTATTATATAAAAACTTGATGACATGTGACATCAAG
This sequence comes from Alisma plantago-aquatica, assembly GCA_963693085.1. Taxonomy (NCBI): domain Eukaryota; kingdom Viridiplantae; phylum Streptophyta; class Magnoliopsida; order Alismatales; family Alismataceae; genus Alisma; species Alisma plantago-aquatica. Next base: position 82,302,205 of record OY856409.1, on the reverse strand, counting down.
GTGAGAGAGTTATAAGTTCCTTAAAACCATTTAGTTAGATAATCATTGGTGAATTGTATGAAACAATGATCATTAGAGGACTTTGGGTGGATTCTGCCAATCATTCCCATTCTGCATACGACAAATGGCCAAGATATCACCATGTTGTATAGAAGGTTGGGAGGTATGGGGATATGATTAGAAAGTAATTGGAAATTTTGGTACTTGTGGAAGAGTGAATAATATCTCGATAAGGTCACTTTACCTAGCTAAAACAACTAATCTATCACATTTAATTCATATTTATGCTTTTCTGAATACAAATTTTGTAAATGATAGATATAAATAGCATGATACATACAAATTAGTTCATGCCATCTAGGTGGATACTTCCCAAATAAGTGTGTAGTCTTTTATAAAGCTAATGGTAAATAAGAGACAACAATTTATTTGTTTGACAAAGTTAATATGTTAATAAGTGTAGTAAGCTAAAACTTATTCACAAACAACAAAATTGACTAAGAATTTATTGGGTATTACACAACTACAATTATAGATGAGATTTATCAAAGGAAAATGAAAAATACTCCTAACGACTATTATAGTTGAGAATTTTAAAAATTAAGATATAGTTTCCAATGATTGGCATGCAAGAATCAACATGATATGAAACAAGACAAATAGAAGGTTTGTAAGGCACTTTGAGTTTTAATTGCATAAGATAGTTCCTGAATCTAATAGAAAAAGCTTGATATGATATTTGATAGGATATCAAGGAATTTTGTAATGTAGCATCCAAATATAATCAAACCAGATGCTAAAAAAATCATTTGCTTATTTGATATAAATTGAAAATGTGTTGAATATAAATAATAATATTATATTTCTAATATTATATAATAATGACATCTTTATATTTTTACATGTAATACATTCATACATCTACTTATATATATTATTTGTGTGTGTATGTTTTAGATGAAATACAATTAGGGATGTGAATGAACCAATTTTGATTCTAAGATGGGACATTCATTTAGATACTTGATTTTCTATCTATAGGTCTCAAGTTCAAGTGATGGTCACAACATGTACAAAACCGTCATTTTTTATAGAAAAATAAAGTAACCAATTTCAAGTAAGTTGTTGGTTGATTCCTCATCTGGGCCGATGCTTTACTGCCCAACCAAAAACTGACTCGGGATCAATTTTTTCACAAACAAGTAGATCCAAAACCAAAAAACATTTTGTAATGTACAACTTGAAATCGATCCTAGATACAATTATTTTTTTATACATTTTCAAATACTTCAGTTATAATCCCATTCTAGAATCTAAAATCTTCAAATCTATCAGCACATGATTGGCTAAATTAACTCAAAACCAACCTAGTTTCCATCTAAGAAATATTTCCAATATGGATTTGACTCAATTGATAAAATCCAAACTGCAACTAGTTGTTAATGTATCTAGGGTTGTCAATGGGGAGGGTGTGGGGAGGGTATGGGGAGGGTAAGGACCTAGTCTTATCCTTACCCTCCAGAGTAGCAGGTAAGGGTAAGGATAATTATCCTTCTTAGCAATCCCCTTACCCTCCTCTTACCCTTATCTTCTTCCCCATAGGGTAGACGAGGATGGAAAAGGATAAATGAGTAATTTTTTTATAAAAAGAATTTTATAAAAAGTAAACATATTTTAAGATGGTGCTCACGGTGATAAAGATTAAGTTATATCTTTTTTTACTTGCATTTTCATAAATGTGGATATAAATAGAACAATTTTATACTTACATAATATGTTTAAATATTGGTCCAAATATAACTTATTTTAAGGTAGCGTGGTCATCCTTTTCTTATTGTTCTGCGGTCCTATCAATTGGCTTAGCATTTAATAATGATATAATACAAGAATTTGAGTGTGAGTGGGGGTGGAAAGTTTTTCTATTGGAAAAATAGGGTGTAAATTGAACTAGAAGCTTTTATATAGTTATATATCTTTGTTAAATAAATCTGGGTAGAATGGTAAAAGGTATGGATAATGTCAAAACTTTACCCTCCCCTTTTAGTGTAGTGGAGAAATGGGAAAAGGGTAACATAGAATGGGTTACAAAAACCTTTATCTTTATCTTTATCATACATGATATGGATAAATAGTTAACGGGTAATACCCTACCCCATTGACAACCCTAACCATGGCAATAGGAGACATGTTCACAGTGGAGACATGTTCACAATTTTGACATAATTGCTTTTATTTTCAATCTGTCATGTTTTGAAGAAAATTACTATGTCCTTCATACATCGACTTTTCTAAAATTTCATTACCCAATGTATATGAAATGATTAGCCAACAACATCTAACTACATGCCTAAGAAATTAAATAATTGGTGTATAAAATAGATGCACGTGTAGAATATGTCAGCACTAGCACATATAATATTAATATTTACTTCTCTAAAGTTTAGATCATTGATTTCACCTTTTTCATTAAGTATTTGACATCAAATAATAAGTTTTTTCTTCTTTTGAACACGAGATATTTAATTTTTTTTTAATTTATTTATTATAGAGAATAGAATTCTTAACATGTTGAATATGTATGCAACATGACTTTCAAATGACTAGTACCAATGCATCAATGTACTTTCCAACAAAAGATTTTCCTTGCTGACTCACAGATACTTTATGTTTCTTTCCATTATTCCTTGACCAAAGACTAACACAGAACGACCATTTAATTAAACAAAATGAAATTTATTATCTCTTTATCTTTGTATGTTTCATTTCAAAAAGATGAATGCAACCTACCACAAGGATATGACTCTGATGGCCTAGAAATTTTGACTATGTAATGGATGTGTTCAATTGTTAATGACATATACAAAGACATGAAAACTAGTAAACTATTTTTCAAGTAAGTTCCCCTCATTAGAATATTGGTTTTGTTGAACTTTCTTTACTCCTTAAAACTTTAGTTTTTCTTCATGCACACCTTTGTCAAGTTCAAATCAATATCTATATCTAATCACTCTATTCAAAAATGAAAAATATTACATCAATTCTACAAATAAAGTTAATTTTTGATGACATATATTCTTCTTATAAACTAGATAAAATGTAGTCATCTCAATTTTTGTTCATTTGCAGTCAGTTTGGTATTTTTTTAGTTTACAGTCCCATTATAATAAGGTATTTTGATTCGGAACTCTCAGCACAATACTTAATTACATAGGATTGTCTTGCTTGTGGCCAGAAGTTGAATAAAGTTGATGGTGGTCAGATATTGTAGAAAATTGGGAATAGAGTTAGCTTTTAGTATATCTAAATGTTCATTAGGGACACACTTGATATGAAATGAATCATGCTCAAGATTCTCTTTTTGTGACAAAGTTCTTTTCAAGAAAACTTAAGTGTATTGACTTCTACGCCTTCCAAACTAAGGATATGAATGTTAGTACCTTCTCCATGTATGACCTCCATTTCAAACAAAAATATAGGCAAGTTATGTAACTATTTTAACAATGAGTATTTGTCATCAAAGATGGAAACATATTCTTAGAAGATCACATAACCTACCCTAATATGCATATGCCAGGATTACCTCTTAGAGTTCCTACGAAATGACATCTAACATATTGGTGTTGTCCATGTAGAATTTAATTGTCAAATCATAATAATTAGTACTAATAATAACCTTCATTAATCTATATTTCAGTCATTCAATATGGAATATATTTCTCATTTTATAGTTTATAAACAATTAGCACTTTTATCAAAATACTTTATCTATGCATCTACATCCTCAAGGAAGAGGGGCTGAAATAATTATGGTTTCGCATCTTTTCTTATACCTTCTTATCTTTCTAGAAGCACATATAAGATGGTCTCTTCTTACAGAATTTGAAATGATTTACTAACTTCTAGGATGTGCATAATGCATAGTGTTACACTTCTATTTATCATATAAGAGTCAACTCTGATGTTCAAAAGGATTGTACTTTCAACAAATTTGGTATTAGTAGGATACAAATTTATCATGAAATTTTCCATCTACATTGAAGAAAGTGCATGTATTGATAAGTGGCCACTTCACATACTACTTTTCTTACATACTCCCACCTATTAACTATTTTTGATATAACATTTCAAAAAAATAAAAGTATGAGATTATTTTTAATTATATTCAAACCACTTATCTACACTTTAGATTTTCTACATGTCATAATTCCATCTTTTGATATTAGTTGTTTTTCTAACAAGGATATCGTTCCCCCTAAAGCCCAGAATACTTTAGCGAGCTCCCTTTTTAGCAAAATTATTAATGACATGGAAGTTGGTTTTGACATGACTGTTAGACAGAAAGCAACTTTTCGATGTTTACAAGTTGATCACACTCATGATTTTCTTCTTGCTATCCCCATTGACTGACTTGGACTACATATGTCACCAGTAGAGTATCGTACTATCCTCAGGTATCGTCTTATGATTCCTCTATTCCCAATCGATGAGGTATGTCCAGTTTGTTGTAAATCCTACTAAGACATCTTTGGGGAGCACGCAGTCCATTGTAGGGAACTTACAGGCTTCAAATATAGACATGATCTTGTCAGAGATGTTCTTTATGATGTAATTAGATATGCTAGAGTTTCTTTTAAGAAAGAAGCACCAATAAATTTTTTTACTGATCCACATGAGGGTAGATCGACGCTTAGACCAGCAGATGTTTTAATTTTTTGGTGGGCTGGTGGAAAACACATGTGTGTGGATCTTACAGGAGTCTCTCCATTGGTAGGTCTAAAAAGTGGGGATTTTACTACAGGAGAGGCTGCCCAGAAAGCTTCTTCAGCTAAAGTGGCCAAGCATGAGAAAGTATGTATCGACAATCAACATGTTTTTATCCCTTTCGCATTTGATACATTTGGGTTCTTCACACAATATGTTGTAGATCTTCTTAAGAGGGTCCAAAAAATTATGTATAGTAATGTTATGACCCTTAGGTCTATGGATGTGCTTTTCTGTAGGATTAGATTTGCTATTCAAAAGGGACTGGCAGCGCAGCTTGTTTCCCCTCTCCCTTCTATTTCTTTGTAAATTTGGATTGTCATGTACATGCATACGTATATCATTACTAGCTAATAAATATAATTGGTATTAAACCACTTATATTTCCATAGAGTTGTAAAGGTACATCTATTGGAATGCGCATTTGGTGTACCCTATTTTGATTTACATCTATTTTAGGAAGTAGAATCAACCCTTGTTATTATATGAATAACAAGAAAATGGAGGAGAAACAAGGGCACTCATTCTCAATAGATTTGGCACTCAGTTGCAATCAAGAGATGTGACCTAGATTTCAATGTACCTCATGCATGGATTTAGTAAATGGGTTTTGTTTAGGTGAACACCACAATGCCTCCTCATAGGGCTTGATTCTCATTATTGAAACTAAAAAATATAGTTAAAATAGAAATTTACAAATAGGAATATTAGGCCATCTAAGTAACAACCTTTACACACTACCACTCCATCTTGATCATCTAACCATGACAAGCAACCCATACTTTGATAGATTCACCCACTAGCCCATAATGATTTATCCATATAGTTGACCACAATGGTGGAAAATGCAACTTTCAAGAGAGTAGGATTTCAAACCCCATTGTTCTAACTTCATTAAGATACCAAAATAGTTACTCTCTCATGTACAATAAGTAAATAAGCATAAATAATAGCCAGATAATATTGCATGCTTGAGTATTATTATCTTTGGCCTTAAGGATAAATCTATATATAGTGGGGAAAATGTTTCAAATAAATTTTAAAGATTTTATTTTAAATAACTATTTAAACAAACAAACATACTCAAACGATACCATAATCCCTAATTAGTAACAAGTAAAATTAGTCTTGAGCATTATCCCTTCAACATAAGATACATATCAATGATTTAACTAATAATTAGTACATTGGTACAGTAATGTTTAATAAATCCATTTACCATACCATTAATGCATATAATTTCAGTCCTGAGTCAATGAATTTACCTTACACAATTTGTTAGAACTTAAAATCCATGGGAAAGTTTAATAGTCAATTTCAATCTTTTCACAATCACCACCTTAGTGAGGCTTTAATTTCTTCCTTATGTTACAAGTTATTGGAGTTGATAAAACAATAAGAAAACCTGAAATTTAAAGAAGATTAAAGTGATAACAAATTATAATAGGAAATCATCTCTTTTATTTCTAATTTCAAATTTTCTTGGATGCACATATTACCATACCTATTATTATTTGGCCTCAATGTAACATATTTCTAGATTTATTCAAAATTGTTTATTTTACCATTTCCTTGCTTTTCATGTATATTTTAATCTTACTACATTAAATCTTTGATGTTTTGAAAAAGAAACAGGTATATTGATTTTTCCAGTTTTTTAGATTAAATATTAAAAAGAAAATAGGAGGGTTAGTGCTCATTTTGTGCGGTTCGGATAAGGTAATATTTGGATGTCATATGATGATAGTTGCAATAGAAGGAAGTGACCCCAAAACTAGAACTATGAGTAGATCATTACCAACATATTAATTATAAACTTAATTTGCATATTTTTTTCTATATAGACTTTAGTTTTTTTGAGTTAGTTAATTATTCAAATAAGATATCTTGGTATCTTCCTAAATTACCCAATTCATTTTTTCTTACCATTTTACATTTGAACCAATAATATACGCCAAATATGCCAGGAATAATGTGTTTAAAACAACCACACATTTGATATTCATCATTTCAAATGGAAATTTTCTAAATCATTTGTAAGGAAAATTTCTTAAATGTATTACTTGAAGATTATCAGTCATAGTGTGAGTGTTAGGGCACCTTATTTGGAATTCTTAATAAAATAATGATGAAATACATCTTTATGACAAACTATGGGATTAAGAGAGAAAGATTTCTTCCCCCCTCTCCCATGCCTGCGGCGGAGGCTGAACGCCTTGGGAGGGTGGTAAATCAAGACGACAACTGAGATTTGAACTCGGGTCTCTTTGTTAGAAGACATTGTGCTTGACCACTTGAGCTACTCCTTAACAGAAAATTATGATATAATATTAGATGGTAATTAGCAACACGTTAAACCTTCATGGTTGGGACCTGACATGTGCATACACTTATGAAGGTTTCTTCAGTTGCCACTCATCTTCCAAATATTTGAAGTCATATCCCAATATGTGGTTACAAACCACAAGAAACCATATTTTCTAGTATAGAACATCTATCACAATTTTTCCTATGGGAGAAAAATGTCATTGCAACATTTTTCTTTCTAAATCACCTCTACAAAAATTAATGTAAGAAGTAACCATTATTTACATATACAAAATTATATTTAACTCATATTGAATAAGAATAGGAGGTATTGTATAATAGAGTTGTCATCCATTAACAACTACTTGTTGTTTCAAATCCTACTTTCTCATAGGCAGAATATCGACACATTTTTCCTCTTAACTAATGTTCCTACTCGATTAACTATTCAAGATCTACTATATATATCCAATACCGTATGCATGTGAGAACTATTGCTTGTAAGCATTCTATGTTCATTTTCGTGGTGCTTAGATGTTAGTATGACCCTAATGCATACAATAGAATTGCTCATATCATGTCCTATAACAGCTAATTAAGATAATTTTAACTTGTGGAAGTTTGTCACATTATTAAATTTTTGAAGATTCTTCCAATTATTAACTCATTGCTAATTACATCTTGTTTCTCATCAATAAAAACTCAAACACACCTCTAAATATGTTGTACTAGTCTTGCTGTTCAGGATGAGTCCCAAAAAATCATTGTCATTCATTTATCCAAAAACCCACCCCTAAAAAGCCTCAAACACATCACGATTGTTGTAAAACTACTTGCCATTTTGGACCTCGAATAAAATTTCAAAAAGTTACAAACATGGGGTAGACGGTAATGAAATGAATATGTACAACTTTTTGTACATATATGTGATAGGTTTAAAATGTTACAAAAATGAAAATTTCATAAACGGCCAGCTTTAATCTTTGCAAAGAGATAAATGTGCATAATGGTCTTTTAGTTCCTATTTGGTATTCCTACAACATCGATAATATCTTACCTGCGTATTGAAATGATTATATTTGAAGTTAATATCTATTGAAGCTCTTCACAAAGAATGCATCCACCTTTTTGTTTCACGTGCTAGTTTCATCTTTGTTTACCCAGGTAGGTTTATATATTTCTTTTATAACTTGCATCCTAGCATATTTAGAGGAATTGCATACACCACGGGTTACATGTCTGTCGTATTACATTGTGCATAAGTCGTATCCCATTGATCGCTTATCACCGTTTGTGCCCTACTTTTGTGTTCCCCTCATTAGCTTCTATGTTTCTAGTTAAAAGTGACGATGTTAGATATTTGTAGCCTATATTTTATTGTTTATCTTTACACATGTTTTTTTTTCCTCTAAAGATGGGTTCTATCGAATTCATCCTGCACCCAAGGACAGGCCAAATAAAAAAAAACTACATCATGAGTTATCCATCTAAGAAAAAAGGCACAACTTACACTTCAAAGATCCCAACCATCAAAAACAAAAACCCACTTGCGAAGAAAACAGAAAAAAAAGTCATCTATCAAAGAAAACATATCTATACTATGTACCAACGAACTTGAAACTCCTAAAAACCAACACAACATAATTGCACCAAGAAAATAAACTATGGTAGAGCGTCAAAAATTAAAGAACATCTAATTACACTATATGAATTTTAACTATTGCACATGTGTGATCGGATTTTTAACTATTCTACGTATCATTTTAATATATTTATAAAACAAGATAGTTAGAACACACTTATATAATAATAACCTAATTTATTGATTGAACGTTACATATGCCAGCTTTCTCTTGAGATAGCTCACACATTAAATCCAAAATTGAGCTCAAATTAATTTGAATATCGTAATGATCCTTTAGATTCTTCTAAAATTTTGGCCCATAACTCATTACATAGAATGCACTGAAGAAATGTATGTATCTACCACATGAAATAAATAACGAATATCTCTTTAAAATTCAATTGTTTAGAAATCGCTTACAACTATCTATTTGCCTCCAATTAGCACTCTCAAGTGGTTTCAATTGACAACCAAGTAGCTTTTGGTGAGTTGAAATCTTCTAACCCAGCGATTCCCCTTGCATCTCAGTTGTAAATACGTCCCATCAACTTTCTTTTGGGGGTGGGCCGGTGGGGATTATGGAGGATAAATGGATGGGATATCCAAGGACATTGTCCCCGGTACATAAAATTTGAAGCGGTTTTTGATAATTGACTGAAATTTTAAACTAAGATTGCCTTTTTAATATGCATCACGTGGTATGGATAACTAAAATATAAGAGATTACTAACAACATTTGAAAACTAAGAGTTTTTATTACATTGTTTTCTATGTTACTTAAAAATTATTAATTTTTTAGATTTAGTATATCTGAAGAAATGATATTTATCTTCAATTTAAAGTGAATATGCATGCAATATTCAGGGATGTATATACATTGTAAGTATGTTATGAAAAAGGAAGTGGTGATATACCTTTTTTGGGTGGGAATTTAGTGACAAGAACCAATGACTTGTATTTGAGTGTCCTATCTAGATGAATAACAATAGTGAAATACTAGGGCCCAATAGATATCTTAAGTAGTCAATATCTTAAGTGTGATAATTTTTTGCTTACCCACATAATTATCACTACATTCTCATTGTTGTCTCATAGAGATTTTTTTTTTGTATCAGTGGAGGCAAAAGCACATATAATAGTAAGTATCCAAGTGATGACTTTGGTTGTAAAACTGAGGATCGCCATTCAGAAGTAAATACCAAAACTGTCATCTAGTGAATGACATTGGTATATAAAATTACACCGCATTCTAGAAAACTATGACATACACATGGATTTTAGGAAAACATGAACGCTTGGAGATGGCACGATATAAGAGAAGAAGCAAACTGATATGGGGATTATGAGAAAAGACTACACCGACTAGTAATTAAGTTACTTTTCCTGTTGTGATTCTCTCCCTTCCCTACTATAATTACAACCACTATATGGGCCCCCATTGACTCGTGTGTTCTATCGTCATTCCTCCTCTAAACCCACATGTTCTTCGTTTCTATAAACTCACACCATAAAAACAACTTGGTTGTAAGAAACACTAAACTATCAATATTAATGTAGTTTTTCAACGGAGATATTAAGTATTTCCTTTCGGATAATGTCACTTATATTTATATCACAATCATCTCTTTCCTTACTCATGGATGTGGACACAACTTATCTAATACATATATGAAACATCAGAAAATAATGTACATTCACTCACACTTTTGATAAAAATGATAAATTGAATCTTTGCTTATTGAATTTCATTGATATCTCATAGTTTTCTATTACTCATTATGGACCCATATGTACACCATCTTCATTGGTTTCCATGAATGGGTTTGTAACTATTATTTTAATATCTAATTAAACTGAATATACATTTTGAATGAATTTTCATAATTATTTTCAAGTGAACGCTAAGTCAGATCAATGGTAATAGATCGATATTTTTAGTGGTTAACAAAAGAATGATATTTATAAAAACAATAGGATTCATAGTATGCATCATAATGCAATCTCTTAATGCTAGAAGATTTCATTCAAAATGAAATCACTTTGAATAATACATTACAAAGAACTTTTAACGAAAAGGCATACTTCCAAAGGAATCCATTGCAACAAGATGTGAGAATAATATTTTCTAAATCACCAAAATATTTATGTGACATCACATACTACTTGGGTGGTTTTCTAGTAATGGGAAACAATGCAAATTGCACGTGGTTTCAAAAAGTCAAAGAGGTTGCAAGGAATCATGGTAAATACACAAGATTCCAATCTGGAACTCCATTTATTTCTAATAATATCATATTTTGAGAATGAAACTTGTAAAATTCAACACCAAAATAGCCGAGTAGGATACACCTTTATGTGAACATTTTATGATACATTCTCAAATAAAATAAGTGAACATATTAGTAGTACACACTTACTTCTTCCTTATCCAATAGAGCTTTTATCAAACATATGTTGTTCTTAACATCTAATAATAACCAAACGTAACTTGTACACTTCAATATTCTTCTTGTCATTATAAATAGAAAGTTCATACATAATAGAAAAAAAGTAGTTGCAAAGCTTAATTTATGAACAAAAGTAAAATGGAAGAAATATATAACATTGTCTCTACTAATTTGAAGCTAGAAACTGATGTAAGGAACAAAGAAGTAGGAATAAACTGGTTGTACGAGATCAATGCATCCAATGTACACGTGACATTGTTAGTTTACAATGATCAAAAGTAAAGAAGGAGATTGATAAGATTCTTTAAAACATTCTTTTCAGAATGAATCATTATAACATTATTTGTTTAAATAAATTGACAAAGAGATATATTGTGTGTATAAAGATAAAAAGCATGACACTATTGCATTTTTTCCATTCATCTATACACCAAGAATATTTATATTTAACAATGATCGAGATTTGCTGCTAAGACAGGAAGATATCTGGATTCGGGGGCGCTAGGGGCGATCAGGCGGGCGACGAGGGAAACCTAGGAGGAGGCGGCGGCGGCAGCAGACAAATGCGAGGAGGGGGTGAGGTTACTTCCGGGGGAGAAGAGACAACGCGCAAGGAAGACCCCCGGACGATTCGATGGAGCAAGGCGGCATCTCCATTTGAGTGGACGAAATAGGACTCAACCTGCAATTTGCAGGAATGAGAGGAAGCGGCCACAGCCTACCAAGCGTGAACAAGGGAAGCGGTCCCTCGAGCAGCCACCAGGACACGGAAATGAGCGAGCTCCCATCCTTAAATGGGGGCACTGGATTCCAATAGCAAGGAGGAGCGACGGGCGGAAGCAAGTCATTCAGAGATGAAGTTGGGAGAACCATATCGAAGGAGGCAGGGTTCATTTTTGACGAGCCAATGAAGAAGATAAGGCTAGAGGATATCGAAATATTGAACGAAAAAGGCTACCCAGAAATCTACATTGTGCCGGAAGCACCAGAAATCCTCCAGAAGCATTGGAAGTATGCAGTGGTGGTGAAGCTAGTGGGGAAGACGCTGGGGTACCTGACGATGATGGATAAGCTGACGCTGCTGTGGAAGCCGGTAGGGAGGATGAATGTTCACGAACTGAAACTGGGGCATTATGTCATACAGTTGTCATGCAAAGAGGATTACTACAGGGCTCTGACGGGAGGACCCTCGGTCATCTTCGGTAGTTGTTTGGTGGTGTGGTAGTGGGAACTGTACTTCCAGCTGACGGAGGAAATGACCAAAAGGCTGGTGACCTGGGCACGAATCCTAGACCTGCCCCTCCATCTTTACAATGAGATGGTGTTCAAGAGGATCAGATAGGTCCTGGGCAAGCTGATCAGGGTGGACGAATACACGGCGGCGTGCACCAGGAGTAAATTTACCCGCATTGCAGTCAAAATAGAAACCAGCAAACCTATAATGTCGGTGGTGATCATTGATGGTCACAAATACAAAGTGGAATATGAAGTCATACCGGAAGTATGTGCCAGCTGCGGCAAGTTCGGGCATACTAAAGTTGAATGTGGGAAGGAGCCAAGTACAAAGACAACAGAGGAGGACGGCAATGAAAAGGTAGGAATCAAATGGGACAAATCTCAGGAGCAGTGGCGCACATTGTACGAGAGGAATGTTCATACCAAGAGGCCTAACTACAAAGATAAAAACGGAGGAGTTTAAGGAAAAGGGAAGGTTGCCAGGAACAGATTTGACCCGCTGGAGGTTGAGGATTTAGAAGAATCAGACGCTGGAGCTGGGACAAAAGAACCTACTGCTATGGATGCTACCTCAAGTGGAATGCAAGGGCAGAAACCAAGGATGAGGATGAGGAAATCACCGGTAGAGGAGGTGGTAGAGGCAGAAGTGTTGAAGGACACTACAAAGAATGTTACTGAGGGAGGCAATAGGGAGAGAGCAGTGATAGAAAAGGCCAAGTGAGACCACACAGTGGTTAACCCAGGGGTCGATGAAGTTATTACAGACCCGGGGGAGAAGGAGAACCAAGAGGTTACTATGTCTGATGACCATGTTGCAACGAGCCCCCACCCCCCCCAGCTCTACATGCGGTGAGCACGTACACAGAATAGGTGATTTGGGAAGGGAGACACGGGGAAGCAGTGAAAAATGAAGAACCACATGTATAACACCAGACAGCAGGTGAGAAATGAAGAGGACAGAATGGAGGTGGTTGATCTGGGAGGGGGTACCCAGTGACTGCGCCATCCTCTATACCTCCTTGTGTTAATGATTAACACACTAGCGTGGAATGTAAGGGGCATCTGGAACGATGGCACCCTTAATAATTTGAAAGACATGATTCGTAGACATAATGTCAAAGTAGTAGCTGTGTTTGAACCTCGCATCTCAGCTGAGAAAGAGGATTATACAATCTGTAGCCTTCGGTTCTCTAGATCTCATCGAGTGGAGGCTCGGGGATTCTCTGGAGGCATTTGGCTGTTGTAGAATGAGGAGGACTGCAGCCTGAATGTTTTGGAAAGCCACAGACAGTACATTCATTACCAAGTTAATGGAACTTATTATACAACGGTCTACTCTAGTCCTAATCCGACCCTTAGGCCGATCCTTTGGAAACATCTCGCCAGGATTGGAATAAGGATGAATGGAGAATGGGTTGTCTTCAGTGACTTCAATACAATGATAGACCCTACAGAGAAGAAAGGGGGCAAACGCTTTAATTACAATGAAGCTGCAAAATTTCAAGAGGCCCTGATGAATGCTGGTTTGAATGATATCAGATACTCTGGTCCACCTTACACTTACAAGGCAGGAACTCTACTGGAACGGCTGGACAGGTGCGTTGTGAATGTGGAATGGGTTCGGTCTTATTGTGGGTTTGGGGTCAGGCATCTGTCGAGACTCAACTCAGACCATAATCCAATTCTCATTGCAAGCAGTAAGACTAAGGGAGGCAGTAGGAGATTCAAGACTAAAGCAGCCTGGTACTTGGAGGATAGCTTCCAACGCTTGATAAATGACAAATGGGATGGGAGACTTGATTTTGAAGAGGTGATTACCAGTATCAGCCCGAATATCAGAAAATGGGATCAAAAATAGGAGAATGAGAAGAACAAAAGGAAGAAACACCTCTACTCTGATATAGAATCGATGCAAGCCAACCTGGCAATTAACTACAACCCTGATATAGAGGCTAAATGCTTCAGTGCTGAAAAGGAATACGAAAGTATTCTGGCGAAGGAGGAGGAAAATCTAAAACAACAGAGCCACCTAATTTGGCTCCAGTCTAGCAACTGTAATACTAAGTACTACCATGCTGTGATTAGAGGCAGACGACAGAGGAATACCATCAAAACATTGAAGAATGGAAACGGTCAGTGGGTGAGCGGTAACTATCCAACTTGAGCAGCTGGTGAATAGCTACTTTACGAATCAGTTTATGGCTGAAGATTACCTGACCAAGGAGAACATTAGACAACTTCTTGCCTATTTCAAACGCCTTTCAGATCCTCAGTACAAAAAAAATAGCCGGAATTTTGGATGAGAAGGAGATCCTCAGCACGCTGAAACATATGGCAAAATATAAGGCCATTGGACCCGATGGTCTACATACAGATTTCGTGCAAAAGAACTAGAGTGTGGTGAAAGACTCAGTGGTGAGGTCTATCCAAAGCGCCTTGCTGGGGTTCCCCCTCCCAGGGGGCATGTGTGATGTGGTGGTGGCACTTATTCCAAAGGTTAAAATCCCAAGCAGCTGCAACCAGCTCTGATCGATCTCTCTCAACAATACCATCTTGAAGTTGTGTTCTAAGATAGCTGTGGAACGCGTCACAGAGCACATGACCAGGTGGATTGCCAAATAACAAACCAGTTTTGTCCCAAGAAGGAGGATAACGGACAACATCATCGCGGTTCAAGAATTGTTCCACAACATGCGTCGTCACGGGCATAAAAACTACATGGCTATCAAGGTAGACCTTTCTAAGGCCTACGACAGAATGGCATGGTCGTTCATTCAAGACACCATGGAACAAGCACACTGCCTCCCAATATAATCAAGTATGTGATGAACTCCATAACATGTGGCCGTACTAGCATCCTTTGGAACGGCAAGCAGTTGCCTCAATTCAAAGCTACCAGGGGTCTTCGGCAAGGAGACCCTCTGTCACCGTACCTCTTTGTCATGTGTTTGGAACGTTTGAGCCAGCTAATCCATGATCAGGTGGATAAGGAGTGTTGGCAACCGCTGAGGATAGCAAGGGGAGGCCCGAAATTTTTACATCTGGCCTTTGCGGATGATATCATCATTTTCGCTAAAGCAGAGCCCAACTAGATTGACATCATTCTGGAATGCATGAAGTTCGAACACGCTTCAGGGCAGATCATCTCAGCTGAGAAAACACTAATCTTCTTTACCAAGATCACCCCTATGCGAACCAAGAGGCAGATATGCAGGAGATCGGGTTTCCGCTCCACTGAAGATATGGTGAGATACTTAGGAGTACCCATCGTGCACAGACGCATTAATAGATCTACATATAGTGACGTGATACAGAAGGTTGAGGGCAAGGTAACAGGATGGGTGGCCAAAATACTATCAAAGTCGGGTAGGAGATGCCTGATTAAGTCAGTTATGGCAGCCATCCCGTCGTATACTATGCAAACGAGTACTCTTCCCACCAACTTATGTAATAGGCTGGACAGAATTAACCAGAGCTTCCTTTGGGGAGGCGGGCGTAAGGAACGCCCCATTTCGCTGGTTGCTTGGGATCAGGAAATGGCTAACAAAGAAAACGGAGGTCTGGGGCTTGTTTGCAGTGAAGATTGGAACAAGGTGCTTCTGATGCGGAGTGGTTGGGAGCTCATGAGAGGTCAGGAGAGTCTCTGGAGCAGGGTGGTAATAAAAAAGTATAGGACCTACAACAATAGAAGTGGACAATGAGCCACACCGTTCTAGAGGGCTATCTATAACATGGGAAGTCAGATGAAGGACCACTATAGAAAGATCATTATGGATGGGTCAACGACGAAGGTTTGGGATGATTAATGGGTGTCAGGCTTCCCAAAGCTCATAAACAAGGTCACAAAACTGGTAGAAGTGGACCTACTAGAGCTAAGGGTTGCTGATATGGTGACCCATGAGGGAAACTGGGACAAAGATTTTATGAACTTGTATCTGCCGGAACCGATCATAAGGGCCATTAAGGAGATTCCTACCCCCTCAGATGCCTATGGCACAGACAGATGGGCCTGGGATCTGCGTGAGGATGGAAAGTTCATTGTGGCGTCAGCATATAAGTTGCTCAGATAAGGGAAGAGCAGAGTGAAGATGGGGCCTTGGAGGAAGATCTGGAAGGCGCCTGTACCTGCGAAGATGCAAATGTTCATGTGGACTGTGGCACACGAAGGCCTCCTTACCAACAGGAGGAGATGGCGTCGATGTCTTACCACGGATGCTAGTTGTAGCAGATGTGGGGCAGTGGAGGAGTCTGAACTACATGTTCAAAGGGACTGTGAAAGAGCTAAAGAAGTGTGGAGAAGGATGGGGATGGACAGGGTAAGAGATTTCTTTGACATCACGTCTATTGCCAAGTCGCTGAGTAGGAATCTGAAAGGCAATGAGGAGGAGACTACTAAGTTCATCACTAGTTGCTGGAGAATATGGAATGACAGGAACTACGCCGTCTTTAAACATACTGAATGACACATCGAACAAAGTGTCAGCAACATCAGGAATATGAGGATGAATCTGAAGGAGATCATGATTAGGAAGAAAACTCTAGCGACATCACAGCAAGTGCCCAGTCTACAACCACTACATGAGAGCTCGACTACTACTGTTATTGTCAATGTCGATGTTGCAGTCCATAGGAGGAGTGCGGCGGCAGCAGCTGTTGCGAGTACTACAGGAGGAGAATGGAGGATGGGAGTAGGGCAGAAGATGAGGGTTAACTCTGTAGCTGAGGGAGAGCTAAGGGCCATTCTTCTGGGCCTTGACATGGCGGCGAACCAAGGCTGGACGGAGGTGGAAATCCGGGCAGACTGTGTCATTACTGTTTAGGAGGCGATGAGAGGTGATGAAGAGGGATACCCTGCTTGGGTGCCATGGAAAGCTCGAATCAAGAGGCATCTGGAAGGGGAAATGAAGATCTCTTTCATCCGCATTGACAGGTCCGGTAACTCCATTACCGATGACCTTGCCAAAAGGCACCTTAAACCACTGTACCCCTATAAGGAGTATCATCAACCTCCTACTGAAAGGAGGGGTCTTACCACTAGATGTAAGGGCAGTAGTATAGTACTGCCCAGTTTACCTTAAGTAACAACACTAGTAGATGTAACCGTTTTACGACCTGCACGAGGAAAGTGGGATGAATAATATAGTCTCCTAGCTTCCCAAAAAAAAGAACAATTATATTTCGTCCATATTAATCAATTTCAACTTTTTTAAAGTAAATGTGTATATCTAATCTTACTATTGCTATGATCAGATAGGGTTTTCTCTCTTAGATGAACACATTTTGATGCTTTCATGTTGTACATATTTCTTTGACTTTATGTTAGACCTAAGCATGTACATAAATGAAAATATGATGACATTGTAGTATTATCATTTATTTCTATTGGAATTTGTGCATAGATGTTAATATAAGTTTGGATCTATACATGCTTATATGGACGTAATCTTCAAATAAGCTTATTAAATATTAACCATGTCTATATCTTGTGTCTTACGAGTATAATTTTATCATGTAATTGATGGTTTTATATTGTGATAGGTAATATAAAACCTTAATCTATATGTTGATATGTGAGTATGGTAGTAACTACATGGTGGTTATTTAATTGTTATGCATATTTTTGTTTTTGGCTTTATAGTTTTTAAAATTTTCGTATATCCATATGCAGGGGAAAACTTATTATACATATGTATATAAGGATTTTTGTGTTCTATTTATGATGAATATGTAAATATATCTACCTACGACAACACATATGTAAAAATCAGATATTTGTATTTTAGAAAGTTCACTATATTTTTTCAATAAATAGTAGAATCCCTAATATTTGATAAGTTCACCAAAAAGGAATAGGTTTGTGTATTTTTCCACAAGTAGAAGTTAATTTGATGTTTAGCCTAATAGTGTAGATGTGGAGTTTAATTGTATGATTTTGGTGATTTCAACCCTATTGATATATTGAGGTATGTACCCTCTTCAAATATATATTATCATCACGTTTTTGCTCTTGTGCATCTTAATATTGTTGAATGCATTATTAGACATTTCATGATTGCATATTTTCAATCATTATATCTATTGTATTAAGTAATTGGTGTTGAAGTTATATTTAGAATACTTATACAATTATTGTTTCACCTACTCCAATTGTTGGCAGTTCATAAATTTCTAGAGAATTTCATAGCATTTGTATTACTATTTAAAAATTGATTTGATATGATTAAAAATTGGCAATCACTAACCAATGATAGTGAATCTCATATTAGGATATCTATGACATGTTCAAATCTAAAAAAAATTAACTACAAGATATAGGCATCACCTTGGCCACCTGAATTGGCTACAAGGCCTTAGGAGTTACATTGGATGGAGAGAAATTAACTAGGACATCTTAAGTTTGCAAGTTACATCATGAGAGACACCTATACATATTAATATGATTCTAGGAAATGATTAAAAAATCAAGGAGACCACACAACTCATGAAAGAATATAATTTTTATCTTAGCCACTTGATAAGCGAGATTGAGAAATGCATGGCTATGCTTATGTAAGTCAATATATGACATTGAGCTCACAATTATCTCAAAAATTCTGCTCTAGTTTAGAGAATATGGATGGAACATTGAAGAGGATGAAAATTCCATTCCTTGAGTCTAATCTAGATATTAGAGACGAACGAATTATACAATCATTGTAACACCAATAACGTATTGTAGGTTAAAGTTGTTCTCGAATTTTCCAATTACTTGGGTAGCAATGATGTTTTGCTAGATAACATTCATTACTTGTGATGTCATAAATCAGTTATGGACACTTAGTGGCAGCATAACTTGGAACCTATAGGGTCACACACAAAGGATACACCTGAAATAGGAGTTTATTCATGGATGATGTTTGACTTGATTACTAAAGTGTTAGGATTTCAATTTAAACAACAATAGTTGGATATTGACTGAATGGACTGTGAACCGACTGGATCAGGTATTGAACCAAGATTGGAAATAAGGACTCTGAAATGAACGGTTCAACAACTAAATCGATCAACTCAGATGTCTAAACCGATCGTTTTAGGTTGTGAACCCACCGTTTGGTTGATCAAGATGATGGGATCAAAGATTGATGTTGATGTCATGTTTTGCATTGATCAAATATTAAATACCAATACAATTGTGATTCGAAAACATAGTGAAATAATTGATGCAAGAGTCGAACCGATCAACTCACATTTGAACCTTCTGGTTCAACAGTCAATCAACCAACTCAACTTTCGTACGTTCTAAAAAAATCATGAAATTTTGTCTCTTCAACTCCCGTTCAGACTAAAACTCCTGGCCCTGACCTTATGATAAATAGAGGGTTAGATGAGGCTTTCTAGACACACGACAATAAGTTTTGACAAATGTTGTTGTCTCATATTTGTGGTAACGTGAGAACCCAAGCAAGGTGTACCCATCAAGGGAGGGATAGTAAGGGGGAGACAATTGGGAGAGCAAGTCGGTGCTAGATACTGACTAGAAGGGAAAACTCCTTCGTGTCCATTCATCTAGAATGATAAGAGTTCGTGATGGTATGTGTGGACTACTACCGAGGTGAGGAGGTTGTTGCCACCTACTAAGGAAGACGCAGAAAAATGTTGTCTGTGGTGATCAACTGGAAGCCGTTGTTGTTGTTGTCCAGGTGCAACGTGAAGAAAGTCGCACATTGATGAAAGAGATTGTCGTTAGAATTGCTCCAGGACCAGGTATAAACATTGCAACCCTCCTTCTATTACATAGTTGTTGAAGTGATCTACTATACAAGGGGAATATGTCAATTATGTTTTTGTTTCCACTGCCATATCTAATGTCATATTTCTCAATAGTAGTATTAGAGCCACATCAATTTACTTTGTTTTGGCATTTAGTCAATGTGAACATATTTTATTTGTATCATTTACTTATTACATGTGATATGGATATTTAAATGATCAATGTACATATCTAATTAAAGACCACATATGATCCCTATATATATGATATGATATATATGTGCAATCTATAGGCGTCACCCTAAAATTCATTTTGATTGTGGATGTTAGCATGGTAATGACCAATAATTCTAGATCTTTGTGCTTGGTTGGATGGTTGTTATTCCTATTCATATCTCAGTTTACATACCAAGCCTCTCTTACCTTTTCCATATGTAAAGTATTAATTCTTTCCTTCCTATGCTTCCCTCCGATGTAACTTATGATTTCCTTATTACAATGTAATATGTTAACTAGGAGTAGAATAACGACTTTTCTATTATGGAGAAGATGACGTTCTGCACCAGACAAACCAATCATTTCAAAAGACGAACCCATCGGCTAGAGGACCGAGGAGGCCAGATGACAGGAGCTAAACCGATTGAATGCAGGTGTCCAGACATCTCTTAGACCAAAGACCAGCCGACCGACTAGGAGGCCAACTGATTGGTTCAAGAATTGTATCAATTGACCTAGACTGGTTCCAACATAGAGTTTCATCAATAACATGTTGTTACATATCTTGTGGACCTTAGGTGATGGTTATTCCATGTGGCTATGAAGAATTACAATAGTATGGACATAAACGTACCATCGTTTGTATTTTATAATTGCATGTTCAGTATGTGGATATAGTATGTATATGATATGTACTATAAGTGTGTGGTAATTAGATATGTATATATATTTATAATTACAAATCCCTTAACAAATATTAAGCCTAAGATGCTTTCCATAAGTAGCACACATGAAAAGCTTGATCGACCAAGGGTGGGCACACCCTAGTGTGGGGTGTCGTCTATCTCATGGAAGTGTGATGGTAGATATGTTAGTCTCTCCTAGCAGGGTGCATTTTTTATCGTGTTGGCTTATGGATCAGGCTTGACTAGGTGACCTTAATAGGATTAAGTGCCTAGAAGCATATAGATGGAATATGTCAAGGACCTATGCATACCATCCATCCAAGAATTGTATGAGATGCAATTTATAAATGTTTAATACCTTAATAATTGGTCATGAGTTTCAGCGTTGGCTAGGTATTGATTTAATTATTTTGGATCTTGACTCTTTAGAAGATTGTACATTGCAATCTTCCTGATTGGTAGTGAGGATTATCAATTTGAACAAAAAAAATAGTTGGAGTGGTAATTAATTAAAGGCCTAATGAATATCGTAAATATTATCAAATCAAATCAAAAATTGTTTTGACAAAGAAAACTTTGTTCTTGTAGATATAAATTGAAAACACAAAGTAATTGTGATCAGTCCTTTAGAAGGAAAATCTAAACAGTATAAAATTCCATAACTGGTTTGGGACTTTGAGAAGCGCTCTCTATGTCCCTAAAACATCGGTGCTAGTGGAATTTGTTCCATATGTGTCTAAGACTGAAAAGAATGCTTACTTGAAGTATGCTAATGATATAGTAGACATCAAAAACCTGATACTAGGTTGTATGAACTATGAGTTGTAAACAATATGAAAAGCAAGAAAGTTATAATGTCTTTATGGTGTCGTTTGAGAGCAAATTGATATAGGAGATCTAGTAGAGCCCCATGGGCTCAATATGATTGGGCATGTGGAACATCTAGAGCGATTGGGATTTCCTTTAAGTTAAGAGTTGGCCACAGATATGATTCTACAATTATTGCCTAATTCATATAGCTAGTTTATCCAGTGTTATCACATGTGTAACTTGTCTAAACCATTGTCTAATTTGATTGACATGTTGATAAATGTCAAAGTACAAATGAATAAGGACAATTCCATGATGGTGATCAACAGAATAAAGTCCAAAGACAAAGGAAAGGCCAAGAAGTATTTTGAGGCTAAGCTGAAGTCCAAATCTTTTGCACTCAAAATAAGGAGAGGGCCTAGGAAACCAAGGAAGATGAAGCAAGGGATAGAGATATCTACTTCTGGTATATATGAAATTGAGATTAACTTCACAAATTCTTGATCATGGGTACTAGATATCGGATGTGGATCTCACAATTGCTCAAATGTGAAGGATTTGAAAAGAAGTAGACCTTTAAAGAAAGGGGAGGTTGAACTGTGCATTTGTAATGGATCAAGAGTTGATGTTAGTGTAGTTGGAACCTACGAGTTATATCTGCTAAGTGGGTTTATGATAGAGTTGGAGGACTGCTATTATGTACCTGCCATTAATAGGAACATCATATTTGTATCTTTTTTGGACAAGAACGGATTCAAATTTGATATAAAGAATGGTCGATGTTCTATTAGTAAAGATGGTACCTTTTATGGCAGTGCTCCAATGTCTTATGGTCTTTACTTGATAGATATGGAGACAAGCATGTACAATGTAGATACTAAAAGACAAAAACTTGATATCCCAAACCAATCATACCTTTGGCATTGTCGTCTAGGATACATAAATCAGAAACACATCTCCATACTCCATAAAGATGGTTATCTGGACTCTATCGATTTCAAATTAATAGAGGCAAGTGAATCTTGTTTATTAGGCAAGATGACAAAGACTCCCTTCACTGGAAACAGTGAGAGGGTAAGTAATCTATTAGGACTCATACATATTGATGAATGTGGGCCTTTTAGAACAAATGCTAGAGGTGGTTATCAATATTTCATTACCTTTACTGATGATTTCAGTAGGTATGGTTATGTTTAATTGATGAAACATATGTCATTAACCCTTGAAAAGTTCAAGGATTTCATGAATGAATTACAAGGCACTTCATTTTGATTGTGGTGGAGAATACTTAATCCAAGAGTATGAGGACCTTTTGTGAGCCCGTGGTATCGTATCACAATGGACTCAACCTGGAACACCACATCACAATGGTGTATGAGAAATAAGGAACCACACATTACTAGATATGTCATGATCAATTATGAGTTTTGTTGATCTTCTTCCTTCCTTCTGGGGACATGCTCTACACACTGTAGTGTTTACACTTAATCATGTACCATCTAAATTAGTTCTAAAGACATCGTATGAGATATGGTATGGGAAAGTCTTGATGTGTTGTTATGAAGATTTGGGGATGTGAAGCTTATGTCAAGAAAATGTTTCTTGAAAAGCTTGGACCTGAATCTAAAAATGTTATTTTGTAGGATATCCCAAAGAAATGAGGGATACTACTTTTATACTCCATCTGACAACAAAGTGTTTGTTTCCAGGACTACTGTATTCCTTGAAAAGGAAATTCATCCAAATGAATCAATGGGAGAAAAGTAGAACTCGAAGTGGTTTGAGATCAACAAGAAAACATTGAACCTGTAGAGGTACAAGAGGAACAAGGAGATTCAACAATTGTTGTGGGATCTCAAGTTCCTCATGATACATAAGAACCTCATAGATCTAGTAGGATACACCTTGAGCTAAATATATTTGATTATCTAGAGATTCAAGAAGGTGGTAAGTTGGTCATAGATGATGAGCCAACAACCTACATAGAAGCTACTAAGGGACCAGAGTCTGAGAAATGTATTGAGGCCATGAGATCAGAGATGAAATCCATGTACACCAATAAGGTATGGACCTTAGTGGATCCACCAGAAGGGGTAAAACCCAAAGGTTGAAAATGGGTCTTCAAGAAGAAGACTGACATGGATATTAATATAAAATCCTACAAGGGTAGATTCATTGCAAAAGTTTTCAAACAAGTTCAAGGTCTTGACTATGATGAAAAAAATTCACCAGTTGCCATGGTTAAGTCCATCAGGATCATGCTTGCCATTGCAACTTATTATGACAATGAGATTTGGAAGATGGATGTTAAAACCACATTCCTTAGCAGGAATCTTCTTGAGGATGTTTACATGACACAATCTGAGGGTTTATAAATCCAAATGATGCAAATAAAGTTTGTAAGCAACAAAGGTCAATTTATGGATTGAAGCAAGCATCTCAGAGCTAGAATCTTTGTTTTGAGGAGATAGTCAAAGTGTTTTGCTTTAGTCAAAATGAAGATGAACCTTATGTTTACAAGAAGGTTAGTGGGAGCATAATTGTATTCCTCATATTGTATGTAGATGACATACTATTAATCAAGAATGACATTCCTACTTTGCAAATGGTAAAGAACTAGCTCCGAAATACCTTCTCTATGAAAGATTTAGGAAAAGCATCCTATATTGTAGGAATCTAAAACTATAAAAATAGATCTAGAAGGCTTCTTGGCCTAAGCCAGAGTACAAACCTTGACAAAGCACTGAAGAGGTTCAGCATGCAGGATTCAAAGAGAAGAAATATGCCCATGTCACATGAAATTAGCCTCTCTAAAAACCAATGTCTCAGTTCATATGAAGAATGAGACCAGATGAGTAAGATTCCATATGCATATGTAATTGGATCGATCATGTATGTAATGTTATGCACTCATCCCGATATTTCATATTCCTTGAACATGATGAGTAGATACCAGTCAGATCCTGGTGAGAGTCATTGGATTGTCAAAAAGAACATCCTTAAGTACTTGAGAAGAAATAAGGATCATTTTCTTTTTTATTGAAGCAAGGAAGAGTTCGGTATGAGGGGTTACACTGATGTAATCTTCCAAACTAACAAGGATAATTGTCGATCACCAATCAAGATTTGTGTTTTGCTTCAACAACAAAGTTGTGAGTTGGAAGAGTTCCAAGCAAGAGACATTTGTTGATTCTACAATAGAGGTTGAGTATATTGTTGCTCAAATGTAGCAAAGGAAGTTGTATGGATCAAGAAGTTCATCAGTGAACTTGAGGTATTTCCAAGCATTAGGAATGCAATTGAGTTGTATCATGACAACAATGGAGCTATTAAATAAGCTAAGGAACCCAAATCACATCAGCATTCTAAGCACATACTAAGGTGGATCCATCCCATATGAGAGATCATACAATGAGGAGATGTGAAGACTTGCAAAATACTGACCGAAGGCAATGTTGTTTACCCACTAACGAAAGCACTTCCATAGCAGAAGCATGATGAACATGTTAGATAACTTGGACTGAAATTCATGAGTGATTGGCTCTAAGTGCAAATGGGATTCTTTTGGTTTGTATGCCCAGAGAGCTAATCATATGATGATTGTAATGTGGCATGACGTAATTGATTTGATTATAATAAAACACAATTTAGTTTGTTATATTTTATTCAGATATGAGATAATAATGTAACATAATAAATATATAAAGAATAAATACTCAATGACATATGTATTAAGGTTTAGGACTTGGACAATGAGATCATATGCCATGATAAGAGCACGTACATTCTTGTTATGTCCCTAGTTAGTTATTTTGATGGAAGCAAAATAGACAACAACAATACATAAGGCTAGAGTGTGTATTGATTGATGAAAAGAATCTCATCAATCATGATATGTGATATCAAACCAAACACATAGGTACTTGTTAGAGAATAGTATACTAGATAGAGCCATCTTGAGAGTTATACATGGGGACCATGGAATGGTAGTTAGATGTAGATCTCATAGTGATAGTGATAATTGTGGTTCTTAGACTTGAAGTCACTGAACTCATCACATAATGTTCAATATATTTTGACACCACCAACTATGACCTTGAATAAGGATTTCCATAAGGGTGGTGTTTGGGTGCATTGTGACACGTGGGGATGACTATCAGTTTGTAGATAGGATATGTCTCTCCTACTGGAGTTTGATATCCTGTTCCATTTAATAATCAAGACTGAAAAATGAATGGCCATGCTTATGTGAGTCAATATATGATATTGAGCTCACATGTATCTCAAATAGTCAACTCTAGTTCAGGAACATAGATTTAACATTGAAGAGGATGATGATTGCATGCCTCAAGTTCAATGTGGATATCAAAGGCAAATGAACTATACAATCATAGTAACAATAATCACATATTGTAGGTTGAAGTTCTTCTCCAAGTTTTTGATTACTTGGATGGCAATGATGTTTTGCTAGATACCACTCATTGCATGTGATATCATAAATCAAATATGGACATTAACTGCCAATGTAACTTGGAAGCTATAGGGTCACACACAATGGATGCACCTAGAATAGGAGTTTAGTCATGAATGATGTTTAACTTGATTACTAAAGTGTTAGGTATTCAATTTAAACAATGATGGTTGGATATTGGTTGATTGGACTATGAACCGATTCAAGTGTTGAACTGATCGGTTCAAGTGTCAGGTCAATTTGAACCAACATTAGCAATGAGGACTCTGAAACGACTAGTTCAACAACTGAACTGATTGGCTCAGATGTCTAAACTGACTAGTTCAGGTTGTGAACCGATTGTTTGGTTGATCAATACGATTGGATCAAGGATTGATGATGATTTCATGTTATTCATTAATCAAATATTAATTTCCAATACAATTGTGATTGGGAAATTTAGTGAAATGAATAGTTCAAGAGTTGAACTGTTCGGCTCACATGTAAATTGACCGGTTCAACAGTGAACCGACCAAGTCAATGTTTGCAAGTTTTAGAAAATTCATGAAATTATGTCTCCTGAACTCTTGCTTGGACTAGAACTCCTGACTTGGACCTTCTATAAATAGAGGGGTAGTCGAGACTTTATAGAGACACAACAATAAGATCCAACATTTGTTATTTTCTCACATTTGTGGTAACATGAGAATTTGAGCAAGTCCTACCTGCTAAAGTAATGGATATCAAGGGAGAGATAATTGGGAGAGAAAGTCGGTGCTATCACGTTGATTAGAAGGGACAACTCCTTCTTGTACATTCATCTAGAATGACAAGAGTTCCAAGTGGTCCATGTGGACTACTGTAGAGGCGAGGAGGCTATTGCCTAAGGAGGATGTAGACATCGTTATCTGTGGTGATTAAGAAGAAAGACGGTGTTGTTTTTATCTAGGTGCAACTTGAAGAAATTCGCACATTGTTGTAAGATATTTTCACTGGACTTGTTCCAGGGTCAGGTATAAACCTTGCAACCCTCCTTCCCGTTATATAATTATTGACGCAATCTATTGTACAAGAAAAATATGACAATTAAAGTTTTGTTTCCACTTTCTTATCTGATGCCATATTTCCCAATAGTGGTAACTAGAGAACTCGATCAAGTCTTACTCGTAATAGAAAATGATAGAAAGGGAAATACAACAATGGAGAATGATTCAACTCTAGCACATTGACATAAAAGGGAAAACTCCTCCCGTTGTCTATGGTAGCACAATGTAGAGTTTCTGGTAGTCTGTGTGGACTAAGTAGAGGCGTAGAGATTGTTGTCGCCATGCTAGGAGGGCAACAACCACTACCATCCACGGTGTTGCACCAGGAGGCTGTCATTGCCAGTTGTTTGTGTGTGTCTTCTGAAGAGTGCACATCACCAAGCAAGAGTTGTATGTGTGTTTCGTTGACGACTGCTCGAGTGTTTCTTAGAGAAGAAGCATGATACTACATCAAAAGTTGTCACTAGACTTGTTCCAAGCCTAGATATACATCTTGCTACCTTCTTTCCTAGATACATCATTGTTGGCGTGATCTACTGGAAAGGAATAGGGACAACATTTTTGTTTCTGCTGCCTTCTTTTCCGCTCTTATTCCCCAACATATTTATCACTACACCTGGTTACCTATGTAGCATGTCGCTAGCTAGGGATGATCCAACAAAATTTTTATAAAGATCATGTCATAAAAGGAGTGACAAAGTTTTATGGTTGGTTGTCAATGTACCACCAACCCTCCTTCTTTTTCTGGATGTGGGACCAACTACATTTTCATAGAATATACAAAAACATAGTCGAAGTTAAAATTGTTTTCTAATGAATTGTTATGTTGTATTAGTCTTACTCCACTTCTAGGTACAATTATAGACATACATTTATTATTATTATTATTATTAGTGTTAAGAGGCTCAAGAAATATGCAATACAAAACATAACATTGTATCATTATAAAACATCATTTTTAGAGTAGTCTTTCTCCATCCTAGACACATTGTTGTGTGTGCAAGCTATACATCCTTACCGGTTACACATTCTTTCTAAAAGAGGCAATATATCACCTATAGAGACCCACTGCCCCCACAAGGAGGGGACATTTTTTTTCTAAAAAAGTGACATTTTGTTCTTATTTTTGATAGATGACATATTGGTGATCAAAATTTATAGAAAAATGCCATTTTAAGTTTTTGATCTTTATATAACTCGAGCATATCTATACCAGTAGTTGACCAATAAAATGGATGTCTTCATAGGATATTCAGTGAATGTATTAATAGTATCCACATCTACATAACTCTATGGCATCCATAAGCCTTTAGCTTGTTGATTAAGAAATTTTTCTGTCTAAAAAACTAATTCTACAAACCCATTTTTGATGTTTTTTAAAGTTTCATTGTAAAGTCGAGATGCGTCCCCATAATTTGACCCTCGATGGAATGACGTTTATTTTTCTTATTTCTTTTCACATCTTAAGTTTTGTTGGAAGTCGATTGTATTATGGAACTCCATTTTGGGAACTCTAACAAGTTACATTTATATGACTTCCATTTGACGTCTTGCTTATTTGTGAGAATGTGAATTTATTTATGTCACGTTTACTCAATTAACATTACAAAAGTCAACTACTTCAGCTCCTAAATTGTTGTACCAAATGATGGAAAATTTTGTAAGAAACGCGTAAGTTCCCAAGCCCAATGGTAGCATCCAAAAGACCCTAAATAAAATATGTGTATGTTATGGGTTTTTTTTCTTCTTGCATCATTCATTTATATGCCATTTGTTATGTCAAAATTCAATTTTATCATGTTTTGCTATATAGATCACATTTACCTATCAGTTCATACATTTTTACAACTACTTCCATTACATCAAGGAAGGTCTCTACTTATATATTTATCAAATTACTCATTCTCTAAGGTCACTACATCACCATGTTAATAGAATCAACTCCAGATCTGGGTAAGATACGATCTCTAAAACTCAAAACATACATGCATCTTTCCAATTTCTGGCGTGTCAACCATTCCTTCGATATAGCATGGGTTCTCCATTGACCAAATTATGCTCCTCAAGAACAAGGCATTTATAGAACCACATAATGCAAATTTACCTATGAGTAGAGGTAAGTAGTAAATGTTCATGCAGGTGGACCTGTTCAACAAAGGCACAACAAAAAAGTCTAACCAGGTTCTAGATCGAAACTAAATCAGAGGTCTTATTGTTGCAAGTCTAGTGTGAATAGCCCTCTAAAACAAATGAACCTTATTTTGATGTGGTTCTTGGCTCACCATTTTTACTTAAATCATTGATCATAAACCAACCTAGTGAGGAAAGTCAAAGAAACACTTTTTCTTAGTTATAAGGTGATACTTTCATAGTTTCCAAGGCATACAAGCACTTCATTTTCTCAGGTACTGATAGTATTTATGGAAAAAAAATAGAAAATTAAATTCCCTCGTCAGGTGCTCACCCACATCTGGTTAGTTGTATATTATAAAAATATTTTTGAGACACATTGTAGATGTAGAGGATTGGAAGGCCCACAATACTGTGCATTGTGTTTTCAAAACATTACAAATTTATCCCATTATTCACTACTACAAAAAATGATTTTTACAACAGTTCATTTTTTCATTTTACAACGGGTGTCAACTATTGTATTAGATTGTGTGGTCTTATGGGGGGTCTTTATACAACAGGTGTTGTACATGTTGTAATATATGTATTTTATTCAATAGTTAATACATGTTGTAGATCATTGAACACACCTGTTGTAATAGGGGTGTTGTATATAATATATTGAGACAAAAGGAAAATACATCTAGACACAAGGTTTCAAACTTGAGACCACTTGAAAGTAAGGCACATCTCAAACCGCTGAACCAGTTTCATTTTATGGAACACATATATTCTTTGTTGTACATATACAACAAATGACGTGCAAACATGTTGTGTGATTGTGGTCTATTACAATGGGTAACTATTACAATAGGTGAAAGCATGTTGTGTAATTATAGTATACTACAATGAGTTATAGTATGTTGTGTAATGATTGTCTATTGTAACGGGTTTACATATGTGACTATTACAACGGGTAGAGCATGTTGTGTAATTATGATCTTTTACAACGGGTTAGAGTATGTTGTGTAATGATGGTCTATTACAACGGGTCAACATACATGACTATTACAACGGTTTAGAGCATGTTGTGTAATTATGATCTTTTATAACGGTTTAGAGTATGTTGTGTAATGATGATCTATTACAACAAGTTAGCATATGTGACTATTACAACGGGTTAGAGCATGTTGTGTAATTATGGTCTTTTACAATGAGTTTGAGTATGTTGTGATATTACAGTCTATTACAACAATTTAACACCTGTTATAGTATCACATGTACTACAACGGGTTTGACCCGTTGTATATAGCTTGTGTTGTATAAAATATTTAATTCACAACACACAAATAGACTTGTTGTAAAAGATATACTAACTACAACACAACCAATAGAACTGTTGTGTTTTTTCCATTGTAAAAAGCATTTTCAGTAGTAGTGATTCTTCACATGTAATTAAACTAGTCAAATTTTTTAATCATTTGTTGGAATATGCACTTTTTTTTATTAATCCTTATCATTGGGCTCAATATCTACTTTATCTTGTCAAGCAATTATATACTAATATGTCGCTAGAAAACTTTTCATTCATGGGTGCTTGTACTTTTAGGAAGATTTAGTATACAAGATAAATCTTGTTATAGAAAATAGAGCAACCAAAACCAATTACTCTATAATATTATTCAATTGTTCTCCTCTTGGTTCCTTCCTCACATATGATGCAACCACAATGCTCGAGGAGAAGGTGACCAATTCTCCTAGAGCTTTCTATGTTAAAAAGGATAGTAAATAAAGGTC
Source organism: Alisma plantago-aquatica (assembly GCA_963693085.1). Taxonomy (NCBI): domain Eukaryota; kingdom Viridiplantae; phylum Streptophyta; class Magnoliopsida; order Alismatales; family Alismataceae; genus Alisma; species Alisma plantago-aquatica. Next base: position 82,270,964 of record OY856409.1, on the reverse strand, counting down.
CTCCATTAAAATTTCTCCTTTGAATCCCTTCTAGATGCATTAGATGATGAGGGGGATTGAGCTCAATGGTTAGGGGGAATGTTTTGTCGGTCATCGAGTGTTGACATTGATGGGCAATGATGTCGTTACTACCATTGTTCTTTTCTTTTGTCCTTTTATTTTGTATAGGATGCTTAGGGGGATCTCACACCCTTGTTTGGTTGATGACCAACTATATCATATCCTTACACCCATTTTGGTTGTGTCCTATAACACCATGTCACCCAAGTTTATCCCTTAGTTAATGTTTTGATTCCTTCTCGTACCCTAGCAATTACCTTCATGTCTCTGCAAATAGTGTTGTGGTTCTAGTTGTTGTCTTCCTAGTCACTAGTGAGATTATCCTTTATATAAAAATATATTTCCTACTTGTATTAGTAGGAGAACTCCGACACAAGATTCACACACACACACACAGATATATATATATATATATATATATATATATATATATATATATATATATATATATTTATTTGTGTGTGTGTGTGTGTCAAGCTCCTAAATTACAATACCAGACAATGTAAAACTTACAAAAAAAATTCTTAAATTTTCTAAGTCACTAACAATGAAAAAAATAGGTTGTGAGTAACAAATATCTAATGTTGGGAGTTTAATTTTGCCTTAAATCATTGCCTTGTACACCAGTTTTGTACATTAGACTTCCATTTTTATTCCCTTTTTTTCTACATTGGTCACATTTTCATATTGCTTACTTGCAATTTTGCATCCACTTCCACTCATCAAGGAATGTCTGTAATTGTATCTTTATCGAATTACTCATTCGCATTGGTCACCTATACGCCATGTTAATAGAATCATCCCCATATTTAGGTAAGATGTAATCTCCATAACTCAAAACTCATGGATCTTCTCGATTTTTGGTTTGTCAACCATTCCTATACTTTAGCTATACCATGACTTTCTCTTTCACCAAATCCATGCTCTTCAAGAACGGGGCTGCCCCCTTTGTAACTTCTTACATAGGACCACTTAATGTATATATGCCTTTGACTTGGGTTAAGTAATCAATGTTCCATACAGGTGGACATTGGACCGGTTTACCATGGGACCAAAGACAAGGTTAGTCAGGTACGGGATCCCAAAAAAGTCAGAGGTTTTATCTGTAGTTAGGTCCAGTGCGACTTCTCACGAGTGTCGTTTAATTCAAACGAACCTAATTTCCACTGTGGTTTATGCTACACCATTGATACTCACAACGGTGGTTACAATATAGCGAAGAAAGTCATAGAATACTAAGCTCACGATTCTGAAAAGTCAAAAGAGAATTTTCCCCAACAAAGGAACAATATTTTAAACCAAATTAATCAACCCAGGGTCAACTGTTTGATCTGTACGTGAAGTTAATACTCATGATGAATACACAAACACCGATTTCCTCTAAAACCAGGGTAATGGAAGAGCTTGAATGGCAACAAGCTATAATCCTCTCTCATCGAGCTCTCACAGACATCTCGACCTCAAGATGGACCCGCTGCTCCGTCCATGGAAAGCATTGCTCTCTACGATTGCCGTGGCGCTCCTCTTCTGCACCGCCTCTGGCTTGAACACCATCTGGCCTTCCGGCGGTGGGACGTCTCAAGGCATCAGAATGAACGCCACCTCAGTGGCTAACGTCTGTGCTCTCGTATCTGACTTCGTTTCCGACGCCGGCAACGGTACCGAGTTTCGCAACGCCAGTGTAGGTGGCGTTTATGCTGTCTTCACTTGCTCCCCCAACACAACGGCAGCAGGCTGCCAATCCTGTCTCCAGGACATAGCATTCTCGGTCGCGCCGGCCTGTCCCGACTGGGGAAACGGAACGACGACGAGTTGCTACTCGAGCGGATACATGTGGTCAGACAGATGCTTCCTCCGCTACTCTCTTATAAGAAGGTCTTTCAGCACCGAAGCAGAGGAGGAACCAGTACCGTTGACCTCTTGCGCGAACATCACACAATTCACACACAACACGGCGACACCGTCGCCACGAGTGATAAACGGGTTTCTCTCCGCCTTGGCCGACGGAGCAGCCGCAGGAAGGCCGCCAACATTCTATGCGGAGGGAAGGAGCGAGGGGAACCATCTGAGAGGGATCGCGCAGTGTGCAGGGGATGTAACCGCCTCCGCTTGCAGGGACTGTCTGGCCAAAGGCGCGAGGAAGATTGCTGTTTGCGGTGGGGATAGAAAGTGGACTGCCGGTCATTACGTTTCCAGCGTTTGCCATGTGATGTACTCAACGTTGCCTGCGGCTGAGGCCCCGACGACCGCAGCCTCGCCGATTGATCCTCTGTCTTCGGCAAGTCCAGGCAACGTGTTTTATCACACAGGTCTGTCCATAGGAATAAGGATTACTGTTGCTCTTATGGCACTTGTACTTCTTCTTTAGGCCTAAGTCGGCTACGATATTTAGTTACTAATATATATATATATATATATATATATATATATATATATAAAGGAAAGAACGTGAGTCTCTTTTTCTAAATAACAAGTTATTCCTTTTATCTATATAAGGCAGCCGTGCGATGTACACGCTTATACCAAATGAACAAAGATCGTATGAGGGGTTGCAATTAATTATTTCTTTTAATTTTTACAAAATTACAGACAATTTTATTTCAATAACTCAGTGGTAATTATACATAGGTTTATATGTAGCGACATGATGTAATGAGGAATATGTTAGCCTTTAAATATTTTCAAAATGTGGATACGGTGTCCAACCCAATAGTGTAGATAGCAGTTCATTAAAGCAAACAAATTTACATAAAAATCTTTGCAATCAGACATATTTTACCTAATTATTTACACGATATAACTTGTTGGGCTTGAAATTCAACATGTTGAACAAGATTCTACTTGTTATGTATGGTACACAAATTTTGTTGATAGAACCCAGTAGTCCTGACTTGGAGCATGACCAAAATTGGGGTTTATATGCACTTCTAATCCTGATTGAATCATAATTTTCTAAATATGATAATCATCAGCCGACTAACATTCTATGCGGAGGGAAGGAGCGAGGGAACGATCTGAGAGGGATCGCGCAGTGTGCAGGGGATGTAACCGCCTCCGCTTGCAGGGACTGTCTGGCCAAAGGCGCGAGGAAGATTGCTGTCTGCGGTGGGGATAGAAAGTGGACTGCCCGTCATTACGTTTCCAGCGTTTGCGATGTGATGTACTCAACGTTGCCTGCGGCTGAGCCCCCGACGGCCCCGACGACCGCAGCCTCGCCGATTGATCATCTATCTTCGACAAGTCCAGGCAACGTGTTTTTTTTTTGATATGAAAGGGCCATTACCCCCCTCCTCAAACAGGTGTCAGAGCCCGGATGACCCAAAAGGTTGTAAATACGCTGTGAAACGGCAGGTTTCGAACCCGGCACCCCCGGGGGGGCCAAGCCGCCAGGCGTCGTGTTTTATCACACAAGTCTGTCCATAGGAATAAGGATTACTGTTGCTCTTATGGCTCTTGTACTTCTTCTTTAGGCCTAAGTCGGCTACGATGTTTAGTTACTAATATATATATATATATATATATATATATATATATATATATATATATATATATATATATATATATATACATATATATATACCTATATATATACATATATATATACCTATATATACATATATATACCTATATATATATATATACCTATATATATATACATATATATATAGGTATATATATGTATATATAGGTATATATATATATATATATATATATATATATATATATATATACCTATATATATATACCTATATATATATACCTATATATATATATACCTATATATATATATACCTATATATATACATATATACCTATATATATATATATATATATATATATATATATATATATATGGGCGTTCATTCGTTGCCCGTGCGGGTAACTTGGATTTTCGCTACCCTGCAGCCAAAAAAGTAACTCTCCTAGTAAAAAAAGTAAGTATGCTGTCAAAAAAGTAACTATAGTGGCCAAAAAAGTAACTCTGCTGGCCAAAAAAGTAACTCTGTACAAAATATACAGCAGATATATATAAGGACGGGTTTTTTGATTTTGGAGGGGCAAATGATATTATTTTTGGCCAAAATTTTTTGGAGAGCTAGACAAAATAGTCTTCTACAATAACGAAAATTTTTTTTTGAAAAAAAGTGGTCGGAAGGGTGGGCGGGTAGCTACCCGCGCGGGCAATAAAGATGGGCCCTATATATATATATATATATATATATATATATATATATATATATATATATATATATATATATATATATATATATATATATATATATATATATATATATACGTATATATATATATACCGAGTCAGGTTAGAATACACTCGAGTGTATCCGGAGCGAAATACACTCAAGTAGTTTTTCATGATGCAATATTTTTTTTGAAAATCTAATCCGTTGATCTTATTAAACATCTTGAGAACAACTCATACGCAAATTTGAGCACATTTGGATATGTATAGCTCATGTTATGAAGACCGCAAAAATTATGCATTTCAAATTAGTTTCGCGCGTCGATTTTGTGGCCCTTGGATGAGTGACTTACACTCATCCAAATGGGCTCAAAATTTGTATGTTGCCTAGTTCTGGTATTACGGTGAAGATCAACGGTTTACATTTTGCAAAAAATAGTCTTGATATGCAAACACATTTGAGTGTATTCGTGTGATGTGTACACTCAAGTGTATTCTAGCCTGACTATATATATATATATATATATATATATATATATATATATATATATATATATATATATATATATATATGGCTAAAAGAATTGTGTACCCGAGTACATGTAGCTTACATGTACCCACCTTCATTTATGGAGATTGTAAAATTATATTGAATAATCCAACCTTATGGATGTATAAAATACTCCTTAGATAAGATGTGTATCAAAAATCATCACAATCTGATATTCATAGCGCATACAATAAAAGAAAATGTCGATTTTCTAATCCATGGTAAGTTGTAGAAATTGCATAAACCATTGAATGATGTATCGCTATATCTCATGATCTACATAAGATATGGTTATGATTTTTTAAAGACATCTAATCTATATAGAGTTGAATCAATCCATATGGTTGGATTTTATCAACATACTCTACATATGCTATTTTAATGGCCGGTACACGTAAGTTACATGTACCGACCGGTACACACTTTCTAAACTATATATATATATATATATATATATATATATATATATATATATATATATATATATATATATATATATAGGTATATATATACATATATATACGTATATATACACATATATATACGGATATATATATATATATATATATATATATATATATACGGATATATATATATATGTATATACATATAAATATGGTATATATACGTATATATATACATATAAATATGGTATATATACGTGTATATATATATATATATATATATATGTATATACATATACATATACATATATATAGGTATATATATGTATATATATATATATATATTTATATATATTTACATGTATATATATATATACGTGTATATATATGTATATATATACGTATATACATATATATACGTATATATATATACATATATATACGTATATATATACATATATATATACGTATATATATATATATATATATATATATATATACATATATATATACGTATATATATACGTATATATATACATACGTATATATATATATATATATATATATATATATATATATATATATATATATATACACTACATAAGGAGAGAACATGAGTCTCTTTTTTTAAATAACAAGTTATTTCTTTTATCTATATAAGGCAGTCGTGCGATGTACACGCTTATAACAAATGACAGTAATACAGTGAGGAACATGTTGAGTAATTACAACAAAGATCGTATGAGGGGTTGCATTTAATTAGTTCTTTTAATTTTACAAAATTACAAACAATTTTATTTCAATAACTCAGTGGTAATTATACATAGGTTTATATGTAGCGACATGATGTAATGAGGAATATGTTAGCCTTTAAATATTTCCAAATTTTGGATACGGTGTCCAACCCAATAGTATAGATAGCAGTTCATTAAAGCAAACAAATTTACATAGAAAGCTTTGCAATCAGACATATTTTACCTAATTATTTACACGATATAACTTGTTGGGCCCAATAACCAGCTTGAAATTCAACATGTTGAACAAGATTCTACTTGTTATGTATGATACACAAATTTTGTTGATAGAACCCAGTAGTCTGACTTGGACCATGACCAAAATTGGGGTTTATATGCACTTCAAATCCTGATTGAAACATAATTTTCTAAATATGATAATCATCAGCCGACTAATAATGCAGAAAAACATGGTATCCAAACATGCTCAAATTATTACATGTGTGTAAAATTGATTACCTAAATTTGAAAGTAAGATACTTTATGTTGCATTTGATTAAAAAATATTCATTAAGAGCTTCTAATTTCATCTAGACACATTCCTAGGGATGTCATGATATAATAAAATGATTCTATGAAATGCTCAATAAATTCAACAGAATATGAGGCTTTTGATAGAACATAAAATTATACATCATAAGTGATGCCAAAATCATAGTAGCTGATAGTTATTCTCGATAATGATTTAAGGTCACACCCAAAGACCGAGATAGCGGTTCTCACAACGGGAAAGAATCTATCAACCATGGATATCCTAATAATAAATTAGAATATTACCTTCACTTCTTTCTTGCTAGGAGATAGTAACAAAATTCATCTTTGGGGTGATCCTTGGACCCCTAATAATATTTTTTTGGAAGATATGGTTGATAGCAAAATGATTTTGTATCTTGGAAAAGGTTACATTACAAACATCAACTCCATAGTTAATAGTCAAGATTGGATTTGTCTACAAAAATGCAGACTTAAACCTCTTACTACTTTTCTGAATAGGGTTCCTAAACCTTCTTGTTCTCCTAGTTGTATCCTTTTCAATGGTCTGAGCTTTCCCAAACTGAAACATGTTTGGATGGCTCACAGAGGAGATGATTCAATGGGTAAATGGGTTAAGTGCTTATAGTCTAACCAAGGCCCTGAAAATTACAAGATTCTGACTTAGAAGATTTGTCTTGATATTATTCCAGTTATGCATAACCTCAAGAAAAGAGGATTATACTTCACATCTACATGCTTGCTCTGTAGAAAGGATGAAGAATCTGTAGTGCACTTCTTCTTCTCATGTCCTATTGTCAGGCTTATCTGGTGCTGTATTTTAAAAGGTTGTAAGTGTTCTCCTGCAAATGTGAATGACCTTCTCTCCTTCAAGAGCAAAAAACACTTCGGTTTGGTTGTGTCTACTCTTCATCATATGTGGATGCTTAGAAATAAGGTGATTTTCAAAGATGAAGACATTAATATTGATATCATTTGTCAATGTATCAATAATGATATGAGGATCCTTTGCTAACTCTAAAACTGTTGCTACTCTTATGCAGGCTTTTTTGGATCCTTATGGCTTCTTTTGCAATTTCTTGGGTTGCTATCTCTCTCTTCTCTATTTTGAAGTTTTGCTCTTGGTCTCGCCTTGTTTCTGAGTTGATGTTGATCCTCTTGTTACACCCTCTTAGGATGGGTTCTTCTTTTCTTTTCCCTTTTTCCCCCTTTTTGTACAACTTTTATACATATCTTTTTCTTTTCTTTGAATAGCCCTCCTTCTAGTTATTCTTTTTATATACATAGTGGATTGTATTCTTTTGCCCAGGTGTGGTATTTTGGGACCCACATGTTCTTGAGGTAATAAAAGAGGTATCACACTTGCTTGACCCAAAAAACCATGGATATCTAATTAATTGATACTCAATCATAGAATATTTTTCTTAGAGCCACTATCAAAGAATCGCACGACTATAACTTATGAACTCAAAGCCAATTCCACCGAAACAAGCCCAACTCATCTAGAAAAACAAACTTAATCATCCTACAAAACTTAGATATAGTGGGAGGTCTTTCTCAGAGTTTACATGCATGTGTATCTATTTCCCTTGCATTTATAGTTTCCACCTCACCCCAACTTCACTTCTTAATATTGAGATCAAAATGAGTGTCCTTCCAGGATTTGCTTGCCTAGGGAGTCCTCAAACATCACCCCAAAGTGCTTATCTTTGTTATATATTTATCAAGAGATTATAAAGAATGGTCATGTCAGTTGTTTCAAATGTTCTCATGATTAGATCTTTGTCTAAGCCTCATAATAAACATACAATAACCCCTATTCGTAGAGGGTTTACTCATTGAGCATTTTTGTGTTCTGTATTATATTTAAATATTGTGAAAGAGACAATGTCCCATATCTTATGAACCCTAAACAACCCCCCATCCAATATGAAAATGACCCCCCAATATTCATTTATAGAGATTCAGACTCTAAGAAACAGAGAGTCCCTCTATAAGTCAAACCATCAAGAAACCCAAGGAACCCTAGGACACATCCCAAAGTTATAGTTACACATTGTCTATAAAGGTAAGTAGTGAGTTTGACATTGCCACTTGATGGAAAAATATGAATGAGAACCACCTTCCTTCAAACCCAAGGTAAAGAAGGACTCATTTATATTTTTTTAACCCTTCAAGTCACTCTATTTTTTATCCCAACAGGGGTGAGAATATGAGCACCCGTGATCAATGAATATGTATCATGTTCATGCATAATTTAGAATTCCTATATGTTCATGCATGAACCGTATTGACGTTTTCACGTGACATTCCATTTTATTTATAAGATGATTTTCTCCCTTCCTAGATATGAAATACTAATTTTCAAGAAATTGGCAGTGACTAACACCTTTTGAACGCATAACTCATTACCATGTATCAATCTTCGGTCGTGGAACATCATTATCCTTATGTTAAAAAAAACTATTATTGTTATTTTTGTGTCACCCTCATAAACACAATGGCAAGTTCATTTCATCTCATCGTCCACTGGATGTGGATCTGCAATGGGACCATCCTATGTTTTTCATGAACAAAAATATAGTGGATACTTTGATGAAGATAGCACCAAAGTTGTTAAATGTCTTGTGGAAGGTGAGCATCGTTCTTTCTTGGATGTAATAGAACTAGGCTTGCCCCCAGATAGCACCCACACAATCCCAACTCTCTCATGCATGCTAACTAATCTATTCACATGTTGACAAGATTTAAGTAGATTTCTACCAAGACATGCACCCAACACAAATTTGAGGCTTTTCACTTACAATCTATGAAATGTGTTATACTCTTTAGTTTGTCGAAGAACCATGCAAAAGTTGGTGAACTATGGGTACATTCCTTTCCTAGGAAGCTAGGATGGCCATTTTGTATGTTCCTTCTCATAGTGAGGTTACCTATGTTTAGACAAGCCTCGTGAAAAAACTTTCCCTCTATAGAATGGATGGTTTGCATCTCCAATTGGGAGAAACTACCATACATTTTATGATCAAGTATCCATGATACAATTGGTGTGCCCTCACATCACATTCACTGAGTAACATTAGTGATCATTGGAATTATGTCTTTTGATTAGAGATATGCCCCACATATAAGAGACATCTTGTTATAATTCTCCCAAAACAATATCAGGTCTTTTCAAAAATCATGAGAAGGGGTTTTGAGTATCTAATGATTGGGCATACATCCTAAAGGTGAAGACCCCCCTTAGTATGCCCACTCTAATTCCATGGTGATCACCTTAACCCCATCCAGTCTCAAATTGGTGTATGCTAGAAGCTTACTCACCTTCTCTTTGCTTTTTTATCATGTCATCTATACATCTCAAGCTTGTTTCATCTTTATCTTTAGTATGACTTGGGAACTGTATTGTGATCCTTCCACTTCTTCAATTATTTTTCATGTTCCTTGCCGATGCACTCATCTAAAAATCTATTGAATGTTAACTGCCCAAGATTGTCATCATGTTATTGCATTTCTCATTCATTAGTTATGTTCTTTCTTATTGATAATTACTCCCATGAGCTTTTAATGTTGTGTTGTATAATGTTGACAACGTCCTCTCAATGCATTCGTATAATGTATATGTTGGCTATTTAGGCTAACGAGTTTCAATCATAAGAATGATCTTTTACTCAACTAGTTATATCTCGCAAGTATACGAGAGTAGTTGTTGTAACATCCCTGACCTGGGTTATGTACTAACCCTAGTTGTTTTGCTTAAATATGTGATTAAATGCTTGTGGTTATCTTTTGATATGTAATTAAAGCTTCTGAGGAACATATATTTTTATTTCAGTCCTTTTTGAACAATGTTGTAATATTGTTTTGTTAATTTTTGACTAATGTGCAAATTACCCAAGTTGAAGGGTTAACTTGAAAATTGCAAATGTTAAGATGTTCCTCTAATGTTGAGACATCATAAGAATGAATATGATGTAGTAGTATGGATTCCACAAGCTTGAGCACCAAGATATAGTTTGCAAAGTAATCCATGTGCTTTAAAACCTAGTTTTGGTGTAAAGTGCAATTTACTCAAAACTTAGGGTGCAACATGTAAAATATACCCTCTAGAGTATCTCTCATGCTCTTGACATCAAGAAGAGCAAAGAAAATGAGAGGGGCACCTCATTTGAATAATCAAGTAAGAAAGATAACCATAATATTTAAATAACCAAGTTTTAAGAAAAATGGCCTTTCATATATATAACTTATTAAGACATATGGTATCTTTTCCTTTAACCTTGGATAAGAGAGAGGTTTTTCATGTGAAAAGGAGGAAGAAACGTGGCCAAGGGTGGAGCAAGCATGAGTGGATGGGTTTAAGAAGTAAAAGAAATAACTATCTTTTTTCTTTGCCTTGATAATATCCAAAAATATATAAGCACCCTTTTTCCACAAAGCAAGGGAACGTTACCCTTAGTTTCTTTTCTCATCTTATTGCTTTGGACCGACCAAGAGGAAGCTCTAGAACATAGGAGGACGACCAAGATGGTTTGGGTAAGCTTTGATCATCACCTAGCTCGAATTCGTGGAGGAAACCCTAATACAAGGTTGGTTTGTTAGTTTTCCTTACACAACTCTTCGTTCTAGCCATCTTCTCTATCCAAATCTTGAAGAACGGACCTTGGACAACCTTTGGAGCTCAATCCACCATTTAAGCTACAAAGCTTGGAGCTCTGGATCAGTCCTAGAGGCGGGTTTTATAACTCTAACCCTTAAGTTTGTTAATGCATCTTCTTCTACTAGAACCGTTGCTAGTTCTTATCCTTTAGACACCTTGGTGTGTTCTTGCTAGCAATTCCATGAAGAAGAGCCCCTATTTTTGAGGTAGAAGATGATTACGTTATTTCCAATGTTTATCCTAAATCTTGCTTTAGCAAACGGTCTTCCACCTCTTGCACAAACGGTTTCCCAAACCGTTTGGGAGCAAACGATTTCAAACCGTTTGAATGCAAACGGTTTCAACCAAGAACGCATGGAAGCAAACGGTCCAAAACCGTTTGGATGCGTTGACCAGGTGTTGACCATTTGGAGGTCTAGGGTTAAGTGGGGTTGACCAATGGAGGGTCCAATGATATCAAATTGTTGAACAATTAAGTACTGATTTTGTGACTAAATCTAGGGTTCAACCCTTAAGAGAATGACTTGGTTTTTGATGATATAATGCAAAAACGGTCTCAAGACCGTTTGGAGAATGTCCAAACGACCCCAAGACTGTTTGGGGGTCACCCAAGACTATTTGGAGGTCTAGGGTTGACCATGGTTAAGTGGTTGAAGATTGAAAGGCAACAAGTTGAAGTATAATCGATTAGTGACCTAATGATCAAATCAATGAATCAAACCTTAATAGGTTGAGTTAGATTTTGGTGTTGACTTGAGAAAACGGTCTCAAGACCATTTGGAGGTCATCCAAACGATCCCAAGACCGTTTGGGGTCAGGTCATGACCAAATTGAATGATGGTTCAATGGGTTCAACATCAATTAGACTCATGTTGATACATGTTGAAGGGTGATCGATTCCAAACCCTAATTCAATTGATCCGAGACCTATTTGGTGATCAATTGAGGGTCAATTAAGTGTCAAATCAGTTGAGGGTTGACCTTTTTGACTTAATTGATAAGTGTCTAACAAGTGCATGAACGATTGAGGGGTTCAACCTTGAAAACCTAACTCAATTGAAGTGGTTGAGACACTTTTTGGTCCATGCGGTTTTGAGGTGGTTTGGACCAAATGGTCTCAAGACCATTTGGGTCCAAACGGTCTCAAGACTATTTGAGTCCAAATGGTCTCAAAACCATTTGGGACCAAATGATCCCAAACCGTTTGGTGCTCATGCGGTTTCAAGAACGGTTGTGTCCATGTGGTTTCAAAGTCAACTTGGCCTAACGGTCTTCATGACCAAACGGTCTACATGACCAAATGGTCTTCATGACCAAACGGTTTTGAGTGTGCACTTTACCAAATGGTTTCAAAGTCAAAAAAACCAAATGGTCAACACCACCAAACGTTTTCAAGGTTTGTTCAAGACCGTTTGGGGAGTTTGTGTGCAAGACCGTTTGAGGTCTAAAAAGGTCAAGATCGTTTGATGTCGTAGTGGTCAAGATGGTTAAGTAGTTGATTAACCTAAACCTCATAGATGCCTAAAGTGATTAAGGGACCAAGTAATTAGTTGACTAATGCATATTATGATCAATAGTGAACATTACAAAAGTACCCTTGATGGGATAGAGTAACTAATACCCTTGATCAAGTGAATCTTAATGGCCGCAATAGTAATGACACAATCCATGATATCAGTTTTAATTTGACTTAGCCTAATCATATGAGATGTAAATATCATCTTATAGAAAGAGGAGAGAGAAGACTCTTTATATGAATGAGAATCAAGTAACATGCTTCCAATATGTATGAATACATCTAATTAGGGTATGATCCTTTACAGTGAGATCATGGAAACCCTAATTATGATGGTTAATGAATCTTAACCTAATTTGAGGGCATTAATGAAAGTAACCCTCATACATGATGATGGCATGATCTCAATTCATAGTAAACCTTAATCTAGGGTAATGTGATGTAATGTGAATAGTAAAGCCTAATCTAGGGTGATGTGATGATATGAACAGTAAACCCTAATTTTGGGTTATGCTTTTAAGCATGAAACTCTATGATTGAAGTATGGAATAAGGAATCACTATTCCTAATTAAGATAAAGGGATTGAATAACCCTAATTGAATTGAATAGGGAAAACCTAACCCTATTAAGGGCATGGTGGTATAACCCTTGAATTGAAAGGTTATCTCTGTTTTGCAATATGTTGATATAGAGATAAATTGCCTATTGTCGAATGAATGAATTATGTAGGTTTTTATGAAATGGTGAACATAGTCAGGTAAGGGCAATGATGTCATATTTATTAAGGTACTTTATAAGCTTTGAAAGTAATAATATGCTATGTTGCCTAGTGAGAGGTGACATATGAGATTGATAGGCTGTGATAGCCATGAGAAATATCTGCATTGTTACAATCAAGGTCATGTTGTTAAATGACCTAATGACTATATGTTACTTGGTAACAAGTGTTATGATGATATAAGGGTTTGAACACCCATGTTTCTGAATCATAATGATGAGATGGTTAGGGATTGATATCCCAATGATAATTGGATGTGAAATGAACTTGATATAATTAATACTCTTTCTTTAGAGCAATTGTTTTAATGGTTTATGTTTGAAAACATGCCTGATGCTAAAAGAATGCCATAATGTACTTAAATAATCAAGTATAATGATATCATGTAGAGCCCTGACCATAGATCCATCATTGTCAGAAGTTAAATGATGGTGAAATAGGTTTTCTTAAGGGAACTCCTGGAGAGCATATTGATGCATTCCCGCTAGAGGCTTGCAACACCGGCCAACTAGGGTGGCCAAGTGCAATCCACAAGATGGGGAGGCACGGGAAATGGGATCTTTGCTTTCGAAATTTGTATGGTCCCAAATCGAGTTGATCACTAAAACTAAAACAGTTCACCCGCAAGCGTACGGGGTACTGTCGTAGTATAGGCGAAAGGCAAGATGCGGGGTCGAACCACAGAGATAGAGGGGGCTCTAGAGTTAGAAGGTGTATGCTATGTTCCTTTTGCGGAGATTAAGGTTTTTAGGGTTTAAAGGTTGGTTGGTTGTTGATTAAGCTAAGTGAGCAAGTAGGAAATGCGATATGAAACTAAGTTATCAAAAGGCTAAATTAGCAATCTAAGTCAACAAGCTATCTAAACAAGAGCAAGAACAAACTACACTAGGCTAAGCAAGCAACTAGCAATTCAGAGCCTAAGTTAACCACTAATAAAGATCAAAGACCTAAGTTAACACTTAGCTAGCAAAACTAGGCAATTAACTAAGTTAACTAAAGCAGTTGAACTACACTAGCATTAACAAGTAAATGGGGCAATTAAGGTTTTAAGCAATTAGATGAAGGAGGTGGGCCATTTGGGAATGTGACCTTGACATTAATTGGGGGATGTCACCATAACAAGCAATTAGCATATTTCATTCTAGACTACCAAACCAAACAACAAGGTGGGTGCTATGAGGATGTACCCTATGCTACTAGTTGGAGAACTAGGGCTAGGTGTAATTCTCATAGGACTTACCAAGTCTAGGTCTCTAGGATAAGTGGTATTAGTCAATTGAGGACTAAGGGTAAGGATGGGAGTCGAGATGATGATATTTGACCTCATGCCACTAGACACCTCAGCCTTTAGGAAATCCTAGGCAATTGCACTAATCACACTTATACTAGTCACTTAGAACTCACATTTGCATGTAGGAAGAAGGTGATTATGTAGGAAGATAGGGGGCTAGATAGGGATCCAAATTAAGGACCTAGGAGCGAATCCTATGATAGCTACATAGAAACCAAAACATCCTAGAGGCAAATTCTTCAAACACCACAAGGCAAGCAATTAATGTAATTAAACAACAATCACATGCACAAGCAATGGGAAATGAGATACAAGCAAAGGAAATCATCATAGAAGTGAAATATGTTCATTACAAATTATATTCCCCCAACATGGTATCAAAGTCACATTTTTGCCCCAAACAGCCCACCCAAGGGGGGCTTAGCTATACATGATCAAAACAGAAACAAAGGAGAAGGGAAAAAGAGTAGGAAACGCCATGGATGCTTGATGAGGCTTGACTTCTGCACCTCCTTACTGCCAGCCACGAGCCTCCTCCTCCAATGGTGCCCAAGAGCATGGAAATGGTGGAATGGATGGATAGAAACCTAGAGAAACTAGGTTTCTATGGTGGAAATGAGTGGAAAGTGGGTGGAAATGGGATTAAATGCAAGGAAAGTAGGTGGATGGGAGTAATGGATGCAAGGGAGCAGCTGGGTAGCGGCTAGGGGGTGCTCTCTCCCGAGCCCTAGAAGCAACTAGTGCTTATATAGGAGCTAGGGCTAAGTGGGGGTAAAATAGGATAAACAGTGGAAAGTTATGTAGGGTAGGTGATCACCACGGTCGTGGTGGGTGTGCCACGGCCGTGGTGAGGGTAGTGGGGTACGGCCGTGGGGGGTGAATACGGTCGTGGTGTGAAGGAAGTGGTGAAATGGTGGTGTCCACGGTCGTGGCGGAGTGCCACGGTCGTGGTGGGTAACATGCACCATGGCCGTGTTGGGTAACACGGCCGTTTTGGAGGAGGAGGAGCTGACCGTGGGGAGAGGCCACGGGCGTCTGGATCGTCTTCGGCCACGGTCGTGGCGAATTGTCCACGGTCGTGGCATTCCAGGTAAAAACCCTGTTGGCAACTGACTTCTTGCAATTAATTCCCACGACCGTGGTAGGGTGCCACGGCTGTGTTCTCTTCTCCTGACCACGACCGTGTTGATGGTCACGGTCGTGGTGTCTTCACTGGCCACGGTCGTGGCTGGGAGGCCACGGCTGTGGGACTCGATGGAATTTCCCTGTTGCAACCTATTGGAACTTGGTAATAAATGCACGATCGTGGCATTATGGCCACGGCCGTGGTGAGGCTTGACTTCTTGATTTCGCTTCTAACTTTGTCATTTTCGGATGTCTTTGCTTGGGGATGATTCTTGGCCACTGGAGGTAGGTTGAGGGAGACTTTGGGGCCTTCTTTGGGTCCCTCCTTGAGTGGGGGAACCCTAGAACTCTCTCTCTCTCTCTTCCATATAAGCATGGTCCAAGTACCTGAAAAACAGTGCAAAGAACATCCATAAGCATATTTGCAATGATAATCATATTGGGGAGAATAACATGTAATTCTAATATGTTTGAATGTGATAAAAGTACAAAATGACACAACATACAGACCTAGAATAGGTTTGGATCACCACCCCAAACTTGAAACATACTTGTCCTCAAGTATGCTCCAACTCAATCTCTTTTCCATTTTCCACAATCAAAAGATATGACAAATGCAATATGATGGGTGACAAATGCTACATGGGGTCAATGGTGACTAGGTACATGCAAATAACTTCCCTCCTCTTCTACTTTCACAAACCAACCATGAAGAGAGCACAAAGCACATGAACTTCGCATATAATGCATGGGTTGCACAAGTTATTAATATCTCATCCATAAGGTTTCAGGTAGACCGTTTCATGATGATGTTAATCGCCGATGACTAGGAGTGTTGTTCCACCTTCATGCGTTCAACCTTATGCTTCAAGTTATGCCAAATGACCCACATGGCTGCGAAAAGGGATAAAGTGAGCTAGGTTTAATGTTTCCTAGCTCTGTGGGTATGAAAGAATGAAGAAAGGGTTGTGGTAAGATTTGGAGTGCTATTACACACTCATCTTTTCTTTATTTGAATGCTCTTAAACAGGAGCATCCTTTTATTTTCTTTTTGCATTTTGCATTTTTTTTCTTTCTTGCCCTTGGTGTAGATAGGGCATATGGTGGATAGAGTGAAGTGGGGAGATAGAGATGTGGCCACCCCAAACTTTTGGAGGTGGCCACGGCTAATATGTGCACTTTGGCATCTTTTTATGAGGCGGAGAGGTATGAAGATGATGAAAGAGTGGTCGGGTCAAAGAGGGGTCACTAGGCATGATCTTCCACATAAGGTCTCCTGTATGAAAACTAGTCCGACACTTCACCATAGATATCACATCACATGAATGAACCAAATGAAATCCATATATCAATCAAGTAACTCTACAAACATTAAACGTTCTATGCTTGCTCAGATCATAATTCAATCAAACCAACACATTCCCAAGGGAGGTGATGAGCATGTAAGAAGTCACTCGTTGATACCACATAGCACTTCATCACAGCATATCATCTTGTATTTGTCAAAGATAAGCAATTTCATTCAATATGGTAAAGATTGAGTCAAAACACGCTTTTTGGACAAGAAACATCAAATCTGGGAAAAATTGGTCAAAAAGGTGTCAAATTGCACTAAATCACATTCAAACACAATTTTAGGTAAAAAGAAAGTAAATCCTAGCTAAAACATGCAAAAATTAGCAAAAAACTACATGAGATGCAATGCATGGCTGAAAAAGCAAAAATTTTGAAAAATTACTCAAAAAATGCAGAAATCAACTACATGTCATGCAAAGATGTAATGAAAAGAACAACAATTAGACTAAACTATATGGTAGGGTGAAACAAAATGACAGAAATAGGGAGAGATATAGGGTGGTGTGTACCGCCCTACCCACCCCAAACTTTAGAATCATGTTGTCCTCAACATGAAACTATAGCTTAGGGGAGATAGAGGAAGTGTCATGGCTGCGGTGGCTGGTCCTGCATCTGTGGAGGATCTGGAGGAGGAGCTGAGGTTGGTGTTGAGCCTTGTGGAGGGTACTGGTAATAGTGCCCCCAATAGTCATCCTGGGGTGGAGGGTAAGTCTGTGGATACCCAGCTAAACCACCCAAAAAAATTGCACCCCATTCGGGGTTTCTTTCTGCCTGGGCGTGGTGATATTGATACGAGTGGTTGATCTGATAGTGCATCTACTACTGATCATACCACATGTTCTGTTGGGCAAGCTGCATGTCACTTTGGGTCTTCTGAATATTCTCAAGGAGTTCTTGCATTGTGGCCATGTCATAGGCATTCCCTGAGGGTGGCTGCAGCTGGGATGTCCCCTCATCCCTCCTTCTTGTTCTTCGGGGTTGTCTTTGTTCTGCATCTTCTTGCTCCTGCCCTTGTACATTAGATTCGGCAACGTCTTCATGTACAGCAGTGGCTCCCCTTGCATATGTCTCTCTCGGGTTCTCTTGCTGCCACGTCAAAAGTTTTTCCTTCAGCCTAAAGAGAATTCCCATCGCAGATAGAAGAGGCACTGCGTGGTATGGCAACTCAACCTCAAAGTTCGGCACACTAGTTGTCATGTAGATCATCCTTTTGTTATTTACCTTGATAGTGTGCGAGCGCACCAAGTAGTTGAGGTCAACAAACTCTGCCTCAAGTGCGCCTTGTAGCCCGGAGAGATCATATCACAGTGCTAGTGCAAAATCGAAGTCACAAATCCCCCCATGACAAATGCTTTTGTGCTCTTGCAGGGTATGGACTTCATATGATCAATCAGTAAAACTCCCAGGTGTATATAATTTTTTAGGTTCATCATTGACAAGACAAACATATCCTTTTGGGATATGGATCCTTGATTATCATACCTCCCTACAATAGTGTTGGCCAAGACCTTTTACACATAGCGGATCATCGGGTTGCTTATAGTAGCGGTTTTGGATTTCCATGCATCATACACACTGCTGCCCGTGATCATCTTCCAGAAATATCCATAATCAATATCTTCTTCCCTCTCTATCAAGCCTTCATCCAATTTCATTGTTTCCTCAGGAGTTGCAGCAAAAATGCCATTCAGTTATGTGGAAGTGAGGGTGTGTATGTTGCCCATCATAGAGAACTTGAGTGCATCGCACCCCCTCACTTTAGTCTTCTCGAGAGTGGCGAAGAACTCTTGGGTCAAAGCTACATAGGTTGGTTGCGGTGTGAAAAGGACATCCCACAGCCCTATTGTTTTCAAACTTTGCTCCACTGCCTGCTTGATCCCTAAGTCTTCAATTATCTTCTCAGACCCATATTTAGTGGCGACGAATCGCCTTGTCATACATTCATGGTATCTGAGCTCAATCTTCTTATTCATGTATCCTCGGCCATAAGATACTCCCATCGGGGCTTTGCCTAAGGATTTTAGCCTGTCTGCCTCCAATTGTGCCAGCATATCACCCTCCTCAGGCTCGAGCTCCACCTCTTCCTCACTGTTATCTTCTTCCTCCTCCATTCTATAGGATTGTGACCCCAAACTGGTATCGAGGTTATACCAATGTGCCGACTGTTCCTCTTCTTGTTGCAGTTGTCGCGAGGGTCGCGGCTATACATCACACCTCGCCGCCGCGCTAGATGTCGAGTGGCGGGGTGGTGTGGGCTTTGGCGGCAGCCTGGATGACGACGGCGCTGCTTTTGATCGTGGATTTCTTTTCGCAGCCGCCGGATCGATCTCGTCAATAAGGTGGTCCAAATCGACCCCCATTGATTCCTCATCTTCATCATCTTCACCCTCGTAGGTGGCGTCGCTGATGTGGTGGCTATCGGATGAGTGGGAGTGTGATCCGCTCACCGATTGTGATCGGCAGAGGGAATGGTGGGCGGAGGTGGTGGGTGAAGGTGAATGGGATGGTACGGATACATCGGAGGAGGCGTTTTTGGAACGCTGCATCCCTCCGGTGAGGATGTTCGTCCCCTTTGTAATGGCCTTCCCAAACTTTTTCATTGTGGAGGCGGAGGTGAAGGTGGTGATTTTCGGATTTTGGTGGAGGAGGTGGTGTGGATGTGGTTTTGTGGGTGGAATGAAAGGATAGTGATGTATGGATGGTGGGTATATGATTTTTGGTGGATTTGGGCGAGAATGGAAGGGTTTTCGTGGAGGTTTTATGTAGGGGAACTGTAGGGCGGAGTGGAGATATAAATGGAGATGGAGATGCGATTGGGAGAGATTGGACGGTGGAAATGGTAGAGGGATGGCTGGGGATCGATTTGGAATGGATTGGGGAACAAACGAAGGTGGTTTAGGGGGTTGGAGGTGATGAATGGGGGAGCACGTAGGTGGTTTTCGGCACCACGGTCGTTTTCTGGAGGTGGAAGAAGATAGAATGAGGAGGGGTCGGGTTTAGACGCTTAAAAGTATATTTTTTTTCCTAAACCGAGTTCGGCCACGGTTGCGGCCAGGGTTGGGTAGCACGGATGTGGCGGGTGACACAGTCATGTTGTCGATGAAGAGAGCCCCGGCGTGACCTCGCCACGTTCGTGGTTGTGTGCCACGGTCGTGGCTGATCTTGCAAAAACCCTGTAACTTCGGCCAATTTGCAGCATAAATTCCCACGATCGTGGGCTATGGACACGGTCGTGGCCGGCCTTCTTCAAAACGGCCGTGGTGAGGACCACGGTCGTGGGCAGTCTCCTTCACCATGGTCGTGGTGTAGTACCACGGTCGTGGCAATTCGGGCAAACAACCTGTAACTTCGGCCAACTTTGTGCAATAATTCCCACGGCCGTGGCCATGTGCCACGGTCGTGTTTGGCCACATGAGCCACGGTCGTGGTTGAGCTCCATGGCCATGGTGTTGTTGTTCTTTCAGATTTCAAACTTCAAAACTCGAGCTTTCGATTTCATTGGTTCTTTGGCCACAAATCTTCTTGAATGACCTTGACTTAACTTCTAAAACCTCTTTCTCTCTACTGTCTAACACTTGCACATCATCAAAACTCAAACAAAAACATCAAGCACAAATGTGTGTGTGTATTGGTATAAAAGAAAACTAAAGTATAGAAAAGGAAAAAGGTTTGAGAATCTCAAACCACGTGGGTTGCCTCCCACTAGTGCTAAATTTAACGCCTTCAGCCAGGCTTATTGATTGTTGGACTTTTTCACTTTTTCATAATCTTCAGTAGATCCTTGTAGTAGATCCCTCTCTCATCCTCATCCAAACATTCTTCTTCATCGGATTCTTCCTCTACAAACATAACAATATCAAAATCTTGATTGGCCTTGTCCGGGCCGACTTCAACAATAGATTTCAGCCTTTGCCCATTGACGGAAAATTCCTTAGCTCCCTTTTTTGCACAAATGACCACTGCCCCGGATGGGTACACCTTCTTGACAAGGTAAGGACATTCCCATCTAGACTGAAGCTTTCTGGGAAAGAACTTCATTCTTGAATTGTATAGCCATACCCATTTGCCAGGCTCAAACTCTTTCTTTCTTATGATCTTATCATGTAGAAACTTGGTTCTTTCCTTGTAGCTCTTTGACATTTTGTATGCTTCATGCCGCATTTCTTCTAGCTCATGCAATTGAAACTTTCTTTTCATTCCGGCACTTTCTTGATCAAAGTCCATCTTCTTCAAGGCCCAAAGTGTCTTGTGCTGCATCTCAACTGGAAAATGGCAACTCTTACCATAGACAAGCTTGAACGGTGTAGTGTCGATCGGGGCTTTGTATGCAGTCTTATATGCCCATAAAGCTTCATTGAGGCAAAGTGACCAATCCTTGCGGTCTGGTCGCACCGTCTTCTCCAAAATGAGCTTTATCTCCCGATTTTCCAACTCAACTTGACCACTCGTTTGAGGGTGGTAAGGAGTAGCTACACGATGGTTAACTCCATGTCTCTTTAGCAGCCCTTCGAAGGTGCGGTGGATGAAATGACTCCCGCTATCAATAATCATAGCCCTTGGAATACCAAAACGGATAAAGATGTTGGATTTCACGAAATCACACACCACCTTGTGATCATTTATCCTTGTTGCCACAGCCTCAATCCATTTTGATACATAGTCTACGGCAACTAAGATGTAGACATACCCGAAATAAGGAGGGAAAGGACCCATAAAGTCAATCCCCCAAACATCAAATACTTCTACCACCAGAATAGGTGACAAAGGCATCATGTCCCTCTTTGAGATAGTGCCCACTTTTTGGCACTTGAAGCAACTCTTGCAAAAGTCATGAGCATCTTTGAATAATGTTGGCCAATAGAAACCACATTGAAGAACTTTGGCGGTCGTGTGTTTCCCTCCAAAATGACCTCCACACACTCCGGAATGGCACATAGATAAGACTTCTTGCTGCTCCATCTTCAGAATACACCTCCTAATGAGTTGGTTCGGGCAATACTTGAGGAGGTGAGGGTCATCCCAAATGTAGTTCTTGACCATAGCAAACAATCTCTTGCTTTCCTCTCTTGTCCACATGCTAGGTATCCTTCCACTAGCTAGGAAATTCGCTATGTGTTTGTACCATGGCTTTTGGGCAGATGAGATTAAGAGGAGTTGTTCATGTGGCATTGTCTCTTTGATTGGACTTGTCATATCAAAAGGTCCATCAAGGCAGGAGAGATGATTTGCTGCACCGTTTTCTACTCCTTTCTTATCCACAATTTCTATCTCAAATTCCTGTAGCAACAAAATCCATCGGATCAACCTTGGTTTTGAGTCTTCCTTAGACATGAGATACTTCAACGCAGCATGGTCCGTGTAGATTGTCACTTTGTTTTGCAAGAGATACGGCCGGAACTTATCAAGAGCGAAGATCACCGCAAGCAACTCCTTCTCGGTAGTCGTATAGTTTCTTTGAGCATCGTCTAAGGTTTTGCTTGCATAGTAGATAGCATGAGGAATTCGGCCAACGTGTTGACCCAGCACAGCCCCCACCGCCATATCGGATGCATCAGTCATGATCTCAAATGGCAAAGAGAAATCTGGGGGCTGCATGATAGGAGCAGAAATAAGCCTTTCTTTCAAATGATTGAAGGCTTCAACACATTTGTCATCAAACTGAAATTCGACATCCTTCTCAAGCAATCGACATAGTGGTCTTGAGATTTTGCTAAAATCCTTGATAAAGTGGCGGTAGAAACCTACATGTCCCAAGAAAGATTGAACATGTCTTACGGTGGAAGGAAGGTCGAGTGTAGAGATAAGGCCCACCTTGGCCTTGTCAACTTCAATCCCATCTTTAGAAACTCGGTGTCCCAGAACTATACCTTCAGGTACCATGAAATGGCTCTTTTCCCAAGATAAAACTAAGCGAACTTTCACACATCTTTCCAGAACAACAGCTAGATGTAGCAAGCACTCATCAAAGGTTTTCCCGAAAACTGAAAAATCATCCATGAAAACTTCAAGTGACGAATCAAGCATGTCAGCGAAGATTGAGGTTACACATCTCTGGAAAGTGGAAGGGGCATTGCACAGTCCAAATGGCATTCTCCGGTAGGAAAATGTACCACTTGGACAAGTGAATGTCATCTTTTCCTGATCCGCTGGATGCACAACAATCTGAAAATATCCTGAGTATCCATCAAGAAAATAGTAGAAGCTCTGCCCAGCCAATCTCTCTAAAATCTGATCAAGAAATGGGAGTGGGTAGTGATCCTTCTTTGTCTTTTCATTGAGCTTCCGATAATCAACGCACATTCTCTACTTGGATTGCTCTCTCACCGGCATAAGCTCACCATCGGCATTTTTTGCAACCGTAATCCCGCCCTTCTTGGGCCCAACTTGGATGGGACTCACCCACGTACTGTCAGAAATGGGATAGATGATCCCCGCATCAAGCAACTTTACAACCTCTCGAGTTACAACGTCCTTCAACTTTGGATTTAGCCTTCTTTGCATTTGGCGGGTCGGCCTTACATCTTCTTCTAAGTATATCTGATGCACACAAATAGAGGGGTCAATCCCTCTCAAGTCAGCAATAGACCATTCAATGGCTTGGATGTTCTTCCTCAAGACTTCCATCAAGGCATCTTCTTGCTCAGGAGAGAGAGTGGAGGAAATGATCACCGGGAGGGTGTCATTTGAGCCAAGAAAAGCGTACTTCAATCCTTCAGGAAGTGTCTTCAACTCAAGAATGGGGGGTGCTTCAAGTGAGTTCTTTAATGGTGCAGAAATAGAAGGAAGGTCCTCACTTGAAGCCACTAAGGCTAGCTCACCCTCTTCACTTTCTCCATCATCATCGTCAGGGAACTCAACAATTGGTTCAAGACCTCTACTATGGGTGGCAGTCTCAATCCACGCAGGTAGGCACTCTTCAACAATCTCTTCGAGGCACTCCACCAAATAACAATCTTCTTCGGTGGCCCCTATCACTTCAGCTGTAGTAGAAGACTTGAATATGTTCAACTGAATCTTCATGTGCATGAATGTAACATACATGGTCCCAGTCCTCACATGGATCACGGCATCAGCTGTGGCTAGGAAAGGTCTCCACAAGATGATTGGCACCTTTCTAGCCTCTTTTTCCATACCAAGAATGATAAAATCGGCTGGGAAGAAGGCAGAAGTATCCTCATCAAGACGGACCAGCACATCATCCACATGCCCTCTAGGCGTCTTCACAGATCAGTCGGCCAACTGTAGAGTGCAATGGGCTGGCCTCAACTCCTCCATTTGGAGCTCAGCAAACAGATCATACGGCATCAAGTTTACGCTAGACCCCAAGTCAAGAAGAGCCTGGTCTATGCGATGTGCCCCGATGTAGCATGAGATGATGGGAGCAGCGGGGTCTTTTCTTTTCCGGGGAATGGTGTGTTGGAAAATGGAGCTCACTTGATCAGTGAGCTTGATCTTCTTACGCATCCTCCCTATTGTCTTTCTTTTGAAGGTGCACAATTCTTTAAGGAACTTTACATAGGACGGAATTTGCTTGACTGCATCTATAAGAGGTATGTTGATTTTCACTTGCTTGAAGATCTCCAAAATATCTTCTGCATGCTTCTTTTTTTTCTTTGCAGCAGAAGGCTCCTCAAGTGCATCAGGATATGGAGGGAGTTGGGACCCCAATCGGTCCAAATCAACACTATCATCCACTGGTATCACTGGAATCACGGTATCACGGCTCGGTATCATAGTATCACTGCTCGGCATCACGGTATCAACACTGCCTCTTATCACAGTATCATCAATCTGCCTCTCAGCATCAACCTGCTCTGCCTCAGTGTCATCTCTGCCAACAACTGTACCATGGGGGCTCTCCAAAGTCCTGCCACTCCTCAATGTAGTCACTGCCTTCACATGTTCATGGGTGGTAGGAGAGAGAGCTTGTGGAGGTGGTTGTGGCTGTTGGGGTGGTGGAGGCCTTTGGTGAGGGGAGTTGGGATTTTGAAGAATGAATTGGGGTTGCGTTTGTTGTTGTGGTGGGGGTGGTATTGTGGAGGTGGTTGTTGGTAGGTGTGAGGTGGAGGTGGAGCATATTGATAATTGAGTGGTGCTTGAGTAGGCGGAGGAGCATAGGGGTTTGGTGGGGCTTGGTAAGATGGTGGAACATAAGCACTCGAAGTGTTCCCTAGAAAAGTCCCATCATTGTTCAGATTTGGCAGTGGTTGAGATGGAAGTCTACCTTCTTCTCTTCTAGCCAAAGAGAGAGAAATCTGATCCAACCTCTGCTCAAGACGGTTAATAGACTGCCCATGTGCATTGTCATCCTTTTTTACTTCATCTAGGCTTCTTAGCCTTCCAAGTACCTCGTCCTCAAACTTGGAGTTGTAGCGTGGCTTTTGCTGCCCCTTTCCTTGTCCATCCTCATTCTGTTGTTTCCAAGAGAAGTTTGGGTGGTTCCTCCACTCGGGAGTGTAGGAGTTGGACATTGGGCCCTGGTTGTTGTGGCCACCAAAGGAATGTAAAGCGTTGACTTCCTCATCTATAGTGTCAACAGCCATTGCGGGTTGGTTAGAAGAGCTACCCACTTGATTCTTCATCATCCGCATCATATCAGCCATCATCTTCATCATATCGGGGTCGGTGGCATTGTGTGTAGGAGCCACAGAGGGAGGTGGAGGAGTGTAGTTTCGAATGCAATTCCCCCCTTTAGTGGAAGCTCGGTGGAGAGAATTTTCAGTGAGATGCTCAAACAGCGGCCATGATTCCTCGGGCGGCTTTGCCGTGAACGTGCCCCCGCAAGAAGAATCAACGTTGTTTTGGCTTTGCTCCTCAAGCCCGGTGTAGAAGGCATGAACTAGTTGCCAAAGAGGAACCTCATGATGAGGGCAGTCACGAAGCAACTTCTGGAACCTCTCCCACGCCTCGTGGAAGGGCTCATTCTCTTTCTAGGAGAACGAAGTGATGCACCTTCTCATATAAGATAACTTGGCGATAGGGAAGAAATTCTTGAGAAACTCATTCTTCACCTCATTCCAAGTGACCAACTCTAGCCTCGAAACGTACCACTCCTTGGCTTTCTCCTTGAGGGAGAAAGGAAAGAGTGTCCTCCTGATTGAGTCATCGGTGGCGGATGGAGTGCAGAAAGTAGAGCACGTTTCAAGGAACGCGTCTATGTGGTGGTAGGGGTTCTCATTTTCCATACCGAAGTATGTAGGGAGAAGCCCCAAGAGTTCCGGCGGGATGGAGAACTATTGACCTGGCATCTGGTCAACCAGAGTGGTGATGGGGGAGTTGTAGTTCCCCGGCGTGAAGTACTCGTGAAGCGGGCGATGTGGCGGTGGAGGTGGAACATCCTGTGGTAGGTTGTTCTCAGCCATCTCGGCCTCTCGGTGTAGGTTGTGACGAGCTTGACGCCTTCTTCTTCCAATCTCGGGGTCATAAACCACCGATTCGGTGCAAGCAGAACACGTGCTACGCATGTACAACTATTACCTGTGCAAGTCACAAACAAACAACAAGGAGCCAAGTTAGCGAACCAATATGCAAGAGTAACACAAAGAATACATAATAGCAATGGTGAGGGCAAAAGAAAAGTCTAAGCTACACTATCTAACTAGGCCAAGCGCCTCTCTCCCCGGCAACAATGCCAGAAAGCTTGATGCATTCCCACTAGAGGCTTGCAACACCGGCCAACTAGGGTAGCCGAGTGCAATCCATGAGATCGGGAGGCACGGGAGATGGGATCTTTACTTTTGAAATTTTTATGGTCCCAAATCGAGTCGATCACTAAAACTAAAATAGTTCGCCTGCAAGCATACGGGGTACTATCGTAGTATAGGCAAAAGGCAAGATGCGGGGTCAAACCACAGAGATAGAGGGGGCTCTAGAGTTAGAAGGTGTATGCTATGTTCCTTTTGTGGAGATTAAGGTTATTAGGGTTTAAAGGTTGGTTGGTTGTTGATTAAGCTAAGTGAGCAAGTAGGAAATGTGATATGAAACTAAGTTATCAAAAGGCTAAATTAGCAATCTAAGTCAACAAGCTATCTAAACAAGAGCAAGAACAAACTACACTAGGCTAAGCAAGAAACTAGCAATTGAGAGCCTAAGTTAACCACTAATCAAGATCAAAGACCTAAGTTGACACTTAGCTAGCAAAACTAGGCAATTAACTAAGTTAACTAAAGCAGTTGAACTACACTAGCATTAACAAGCAAATGGGGCAATTAAGGTTTTAAGCAATTAGATGAAGAGGTGGGCTATTTGGGAATGTGACCTTGACATTAATTGGGGGATGTCACCATAACAAGCAATTAGCATATTTCATTCTAGACTACCAAACCAAACAACAAGGTGGGTGCTATGAGGATGTACCCTATGCTACTAGTTGGAGAACTAGGGCTTGGTGTAATTCTCATAGGACTTACCAAGTCTAGGTCTCTAGGATAAGTGGTATTAGTCAATTGAGGACCAAGGGTAAGGATGGGAGTAGAGATGAGGATATTTGACCTCATGCCACTAGCCACCTCAGCCTTTAGGAAATCCTAGGCAATTGCACTAATCACACTTATACTAGTCACTTAGAACTCACATTTGCATGTAGGAAGAAGGTGATTATGTAGGAAGATAGGGGGCTAGCTAGGGATCCGAATTAAGGACCTAGGAGCCAATCCTATGATAGCTACATAGAAACCAAAACATCCTAGAGGCAAATTCTTCAAACACCACAAGGCAAGCAATTAATGTAATTAAACAACAATCACATGCACAAGCAATGGGAAATGAGATACAAACAAAGGAAATCATCATAGAAGTGAAATATGTTCATTACAAATTATATTCCCCCAACATGGTATCAAAGTCACATTTTTGCCCCAAACAGCCCACCCAAGGGGGGCTTAGCTATACATGATCAAAATAGAAACAAAGGAGAAGGGAAAAAGAGTAGGAAACACCATGGATGCTTGATGAAGCTTGACTTCTTCACCTCCTTGCTGCCAGCCACAAGCCTCCTCCTCCAATGGTGCCCAAGAGCATGGAAATGGTGGAATGGATGGATAGAAACCTAGAGAAACTAGGTTTCTATGGTGGAAATGAGTGTAAAGTGGGTGGAAATGGGATTAAATGCAAGGAAAGTAGGTGGATGGGAGTAATGGATGCAAGGTAGCAGCTGGGTAGCGGCTAGGGGGTGCTCTCTCCCGAGACCTAGAAGGAACTAGTGCTTATATAGGAGCTAGGGCTAAGTGGGGGTAAAATAGGAAAAACAGTGGAAAGTTATGTAGGGTAGGTGATCACCACGGTCGTGGTGGGTGTGCCACAGCCGTGGTGAGGGTAGTGGGGTACGGCCATGGGGGGTGAATACATTCGTGGTGTGAAGGAAGCGGTGAAATGGTGGTGGCCACGGCTGTGGCGGAGTGCCACGGTCGTGGTGGGTAACATGCACCACGGCTGTGTTGGGTAACACGGCCGTTTTGGAGGACGAGGAGCTGACCGTGGGGAGGGGTCATGGGCGTCTTGATCATCTTCGGCCACGGTCGTGGCATTTCGGGAAAAAACCTTGTTGGCAACTGACTTCTTGCAATTAATTCCCACGACCGTGGCAGGGTGCCACTGTCGTGTTCTCGTCTCCTGACCACGACCGTACTGATGGCCACGGTCGTGGTGTCTTCACTGGCCACGGTCGTGGATGGGAGGCCACGGCCGTGGGACTCGGTGGAATTTCCCTATTGCAACCTATTGGAAGTTGGCAATAAATGCACGACCGTGGCATTGTGGCCACGGCCGTGGTGAGGCTTGACTTCTTGATTTCGCTTCTAACTTTGTCATTTTCGGATGTCTTTTCTTGGGGATGATTCTTGGACACTAGAGGTAGGTTGAGGGAGACTTTGGGGCCTTCTTTGGGTCCCTCCTTGAGTGGGGGAACCCTAGAACTCCCTCTCTCTCTCTCTCTTCCATCTAAGCATGGTCCAAGTACCTAAAAAACTGTGCAAAGAACATCCATAAGCATATTTGCAATGATAATCATATTGGGGAGAATAACATGTAATTCTAATACGTTTGAATGTGATAAAAGTACAAAATGACACAAGATACAGCCCTAGAATAGGGTTGGATCACATACTTTTGAGTATGTGGGGGTTATGGATGTGAATATCCTTACGTCCTAATGTAGGATTTGATGTGAGATGAACCTTTAATCTCTCAATCCTTCATTATATGTTTATGCCGGGATGATGTATCACTAATCTCCCGATGATGTTATTGATGTTGCATCGATGAGAGATAAACAAGAAATCCCTCAATGGCGAAGAGAGTACAGAACGCCACTGTAACTCTAATAGTGAAGTTGCCAGAATACCCTGGAAAGCTATTATGGCATAGACATGAGATGTCCTACATGTTGTTCCTCATACTGACTGAAGAGGATGAGGTCATAGGAATTCGGCTCTTCTGATGACCCATGTATGGTACCGATTGCGATTTCGTAATGGTCGGTTGGAGTATGAGAGGTGTAACTCATCTCCTCAGGGCATAAATATGTTTGTAAAATACAATCAGTCATGTAGCATATTTGCTTAGGTTGAACTATGAGAAACAATGATTGATGTTACATTGTTTATAGTGCTCTAGTTAAATAACTAGTATACATGTTCTTCATATTCCTTATTGTTATATGTCTTTTCATTCAATTAAGCTATAATTGAAATGATTGCTTAAAAGGAGGTTGCTTCACTTAGTTTACACAATGCTAAACTTGTAGTTGAATGTTTATAGTTCTACTGCTTAATGTTATTTCATTATTGCAATAACAATGCTTTTGGCGGAGAGTTATAACTCTCGCTGGGACAATTATACAATTGTCTCACCCCCGTGGGATTTGACTTTTTAGGTAGACAATGTGGACGAAGGAACCCATCAGTGGGTGAGCAACAGCAACAGCAACAACATCAGGGACAGCAGTGATCCTCAGGTGGAGACATTGTCTGTCAAGTCTTGTAGATAGATTGTCCTATGTGTCGTCTTTGTACTCTCAGGTCCTAGGGGTCAGTAGATGTTTAAAGATAGATCTGAGATTTTTGGCTTAATGCCTCGAGATTTTTGTACCTTGCCTTGTACAGCTAACAAGGTAATTGATGTTTGTAATACTCGAGATGTGATATTACAGAGATGTAATGATGGATCAGTTTGTAAACAACTTATCATGTTTCCTTATGAAAGAGTCTTATCGTTTATAGATCTCTTTACAAAAAGTTTTAAATTTTTAGTGAATTTCCATAATTTCGCTACTAGTTAATCACTTCCGCATTCGTTGATCTTGTTTTCTCAAGATATGTCGTCACAATTTAGTGGTATCAGAGCTCTAGGTTTGCTGAGTCTAAAGAGACATAGGACTTAGGTTGTTAAGTCTGTTCTAAGTGTCTTCCAGTATGTCTGATAGTGTCTTCTACTCATTTAGGAGGAGAAGATAAAACTAAGGATGTCTGGACCACACGAAGAACACGTTGCAGAGAGTAGTGTTGTTGCACCCAGAAGAGGTGCAAGAGACCCAGATACAGAAGAATGTGTTCCTGAACCACCCCAGTTCAATCCAACTGACATGGGGAACCCAGCCGTCCAAGCCATGTTTGGGTAGTTTATGACTGCCATGACACACATGACTGATAGGATGCCTATACCTGCACCTAAGGCACCTACCCATCCTGAAGGACAAGGAATCGACAAGACATTTGAACGACTTCGCCGAGTCAGAGCCACAGAGTATGCTGGAATAGTTGACCCAGCAGATGCTGACTTGTGGTTAACTGAACTAGAGAAGGCCTTTAGAATCCTGAACATCGCAGAAGCTGAGAAGGTTAAACATGTTGTATATCTTCTCAAAGGGAGTGATGGTCATTGGTGGACCATGGAAGAACAGAAGAGGCCTGGTGTAGAGGTTGCATGGGAAGTTTTCCGACGGGAATTTATCAACAGATATTTCCCTAAGACATTTCTGGACGAGAAAATCTCTCAGTTTGAGAGTTTAAGACAAGGTCCAATGAACATTAGTGAGTACGAGGCTAAGTTCATGGAGCTTTTGCGGTTTTGCCCGCATATGGCAGCTACAGATGAAGAAAGGATTAGGCATTTTGAGAAAGGATTAAACGCTGAATTGACTACTCCTGTGTCTACCCTGGAGAATAGAGAAAGGTTTGCTACCTTCGTGGAGTCTATCAGAAGGGTAGAGAGGTTTGTAGCAGAGAAGAGACACACCCAAAACAAGAGGATGTATCCCCAGTTCCAAGGATCTTCATCTAAAGGTTTTAAGAAACCTAAATTTTCTGTACCTACACCACCACCTAGATTCAGTACCCAGACACAGTAGATGTCGAATAGGGGTAGAGGATGAAGCCTACCACTAGAAGGAGCTCGCAGTTCAGTATCTATGTCAGTTACAGGACTACCCAGACCACAACAACTGAACAGAACTTGTTATATATGTGGAAAGATGGGACATCTGATGAAAGATTGTAGAGCTAGAGAAGTGAGTGTGACTCAACCTCAAAGGCAGAGTCAGCAAGGATCCCAAAGGAGACAATTCCAAGGAAATGCTAGAGGACGTGGACAAGCGTCCCAAGCTGGATCATTGAAACCTAGTCAACGAGCACTGAATCAACCACAGGCAACAGTGAGATTTTATGCGATGAATCCACATGATGCAGTGATCAACCCTCGGGTTGTGGCAGGTCAGATGGAATTGTTATATTCTAATATGGCTACATCTTGTGTTGTATCTGTTTTAATTGATCTGGGTGCTACGCACTCTTTTATCACTCGAAGAGTGATTCTTGACTGCGACCTGACTATAAGTCATAGAGCAGATAGTTTGTTGTTAGAAACTCCGTTAAGGGGATCTACTATGTTGCAGGAGGTATGTTCTCCCTGCATCCTCTTCTTTTCTGAACATCGCATTCAAATGGATCTTATACCACTTGAGATGCACGGATTTGATATAATCCTTGGGATGGATACCTTAGAAAGGTATAAGGTTGTTTTGGATTGTGAATCCAAGCAAGCTGTGTTTGTTGATGATAGTGACACATGGATCTTTCAAGGAGAAAGAAAGATTCTACCAACCTGTCTTGTGTTAGCTATGGTTGCTGAGAAGTTGATGAGGCAAGGATGTTACGCATTCTTGGCCCATGTGGTAGATACTACCATGGATAGTCCTAACCCTACCGAAGTTCTTGTAGTCAGGGAATTTGAAGATGTATTTCCTGAAGAACTTCCAGGTGTGCCACCGCCTCAGGAGATTGATTTTGAGATCAATTTAATCCCAGACACAAAACCTATAGCACAAACACCATATAGGATGGCGCCTGCTGAGATGGCAGAACTCAAGAAATAGATGCAAGAGTTGCTTGAGAAGGGTTTCATCCGACCGAGTACTTCTCCTTGGGGTGCTCCGGTCCTCTTTGTTAAAAAGAAATACGGATAAATGTGGTTGTGCATTGATTACAGACAATTAAATAAAGTAACAATAAAGAATAAGTATCCTTTGCCGAGGATTGATGATCTCTTTGACCAGTTGCGTGGTGCAACCGTCTTCTCAAAGATAGACTTGAGGTCGGGATATCATCAACTCCGTATTAAGGATAGTGACATACCTAAGTCTTCCTTTAGGACAAGGTATGGTCACTATGAGTTCACAGTTATGTTGTTTGGACTAACAAATGCACCAACTGCATTTATGGAACTCATGAATAGAATATTTTGACCTTTTCTCGATCAGTGTGTTGTTGTCTTTATAGATGACATCCTGATCTATAGTAGAGATGCTCAGCAGCATGAACAACATCTTGGTCAGGCTCTAACTTTGCTAAGAGAGCATAAGTCATATGCTATGTTTAGCAAGTGTGAGTTCTGGTTTCCAGAAGTATCTTTCCTTGGACACATAATATCTACTACGGGTATTCGTGTTGACCCTAAAAAGGTAGAATATGTCCTGCAATGGGAGCAGCCAAAGACACCGACAGAAATCCGTAGTTTCTTAGGGTTGGCTGGCTATTATTGGAGGTTCATTAAGAACTTCAGTTCTATAGCCTTACCCTTGACTAAGTTGACAAGGAAGGATGTTCCTTTTGTTTGGAGTAATAAGTGTCAACAATCTTTTCAGTTGTTCAAGGAGAGGTTGACAAGTGCACTTGTACTTGTGTTACCTGAACAAGGAAAATGATATATAGTTTTTGTGATGCTTCTAAGAATGGACTAGGATGTGTGTTGATGCAAGATTAACAAGTGATTTCTTTTGCTTCTCGAAAGCTTAAGAAACACGAGGAGAATTATCTGACACACGATCTAGAACTAGATGTCATAGTTAATTCCTTGAAAATCTAGAGACATTATCTTTATGGAGAGACATTCCAGATTTTCACAGACCATAAGAACCTTAAGTATATATTTTCTTAGCACGAGCTTAACATGAGGTAACGCCGCTAGATGGAGTTAATCAAGGACTACGATTGTACAATTGATTACCATCCAGGGAAGGCCAATGTGGTTGTTGATGCTTTGAGTAGGAAATCAGCAACACCAGCCTTGGATAGAGCACAACTGAATTCCTTAGTGTGCTTAAGGAGAGATATGCTTATCTCCTTAAGGCAAGACAATGTACAGTTAAGAGTGTCGTTGTTATCAGGGTTGTTAGTTGAGATGCATATAAAGCCTACTCTGAGACAGCAGATCAAGGAGGCACAGCAAGTGGATGCTACAGTTCAACATATTAGATCGGAGTATGGCAGTGAGAAACGAGATGGTTTCCATGACTTAGATGATCAAGTAGCCTGTTATCATGGTAGGATGATAGTGTCTGATGTGGATAACTTGAGAAAGTTAGTACTGGAAGAAGCTCATTCTTCGATGTATGCTATGCATCTAGGAAGCACCAAGATGTATCAAAACTTGAAAGATATGTATTGGTGGCCTGGTTTGAAGAAAGATGTTGTTGAGTTTGTTATGCGATGTCCTGTGTGTCAGAAAGTTAAAGCTGAACGCCAGAAGCCTGCAGGAACAATGCAACCCTTGCCCATACTATAGTGGAAGTGGGATCATGTAACCATGGACTTTGTGGTTGGTCTACCCAGGACAGCCAAAGGCTATGATTCCATATGGGTAATAGTTGATAGGTTGACAAAGACAGCACATTTCTTGCCTGTCAAAACAACCTATTCTGCTGAGAAGTTAGCACAGTTATATGTTGATGAGATAGTGTGACTGCATGGAGTCCCAGTCACCATTGTTTCTGATAGAGGTCCTCAGTTTACGAGTCATTTTTGGGAGCGAATTCATAAAGCCTTAGGCACACAGTTAAGGTTTAGTACAGCCTTTCATCCTCAGACTGATGGACAGTCAGAAAGGACTATACAAACTTTAGAAGACTTGCTTAGAGCATGTGTTCTTCAGTTTACGGGGAGTTGGGATCTGCACCTAAGCTTGATAGAGTTTGCCTATAATAACAGCCATCAACATAGCATTGATATGGCACCTTATGAAGCTTTGTATGGTAGACATTGTAGATCACCCCTATGTTGGTATGAAACTGGTGAATATCAACTTTTACGTCATGATCTTGTGCAGCAGACCACTGAGAAAATTAAATTAATACAACAACAGTTAAAGACTACACAGGATAGGTAGAAATCTTACGCTGATAAGCATCGTAGACCTTTAGAATTCCAGGTTGGAGACAGAGTGTACCTCAAAGTCTCACCTTGGAAAGGATTTTTGAGATTTGGAAGAAAAGGGAAGTTAGCTCCTAGGTTTATGGGGCCTTATCCAATCATTGAACGGATTGGGAAAGTAGCTTATAAGCTAGAGCTACCTCCAGAGTTACAAAAGTTACACCTTGTGTTCCACATTTCCATGCTTAGGAAATGTCACCCCGATACAGAATCAGTTCTGCAACCTATGGAAGTAAAACTGAATGATGATGTGTCTTATGAGGAAGGACCTATGTCAATCCTTGATAAAAGAATTAAAAAGCTGAAAAAGAAAGACATAAGTTATGTGAAAGTCCGCTGGAATCATCATGGTGTTGAAGAAGCCACATGGGAACTAGAGGAAGAGGTGAGAAGGAAATACCCTGCTCTTTTCTCTTAATATGTTTTGTTGATTTCGGGGACGAAATCCTTGTAAAGGGTGGATAATTTGTAACATCCCTGACCTGGGTTATGTACTAACCATAGGTGTTTTGCTTAAATATGTGATTAAATGCTTGTGGTTATCTTTTGATATGTAATTAAAGCTTCTGAGGAACATATATTTTTATTTCAGTCCTTTTTGAACAATGTTGTAATATTGTTTTGTTAATTTTGGACTAATGTGCAAATTACCCAAGTTGAGGGGTTAAATTGAAAATTTCACATTTTAATATGTTCCTATGATGTTGAGACATCATAAGAATGAATATGATGTAGTAGTATGGATTCCACAAGCTTGAGCACCAAGATATAGTTTGCAAAGCAATCCTTGTGCTTTAAAACCTAGTTTTTGTGTAAAGTGCAATTTACCCAAAACTTAGGGTGCAACATGTAAAATATACCCTCTAGAGTATATATCATGTTCTTGACATAAATAAGAGCCAAGAAAATGAGAGGGGTGCCTCATTTGAATAATCAAGTAAGAAAGATAACCTTAATATTTAAATAACCAAGTTTTAAGCAAAATGGCCTTTCATATATATATATATAACTTATTAAGACATATGGTTTCTTTTCCTTTAACCTTGGATAAGAGAGAGGTTTTTTATGTGAAAAGGAAGAAGAAACGTGGCCAAGGGTAGAGCAAGCATGAGTGGATGGGTTTAAGAAGTAAAAGAAATAACTATCTTTTTTCTTTGCCTTGATAATATCCAAAAATATATAAGCACCTTTTTCCACAAACCAAGGGAACGTTTCCCTTAGTTCCTTTTCTCATCTTCTTGCTTTGGACTGACCAAGAGGAAGCTCTAGAACATAGGAGGACGACCAAGCTAGTTTGGGTAAGCTTTGATCATCACCTAGCTCGAATTCTTGGAGGAAACCCTCATACAAGGTTGGTTTGTTAGTTTTCCTTACACAACTCTTTGTTCTAGCCATCTTCTCCATCCAAATCTTGAAGAACAGACCTTGGACAACCTTTTGAGCTCAAGCCACCATTTAAGCTACGAAGCTTGGAGCTCTGGATCAGTCCTAGAGGCGGGTTTTATAACTAAGCCTTAAGTTTGTTAATGCATCTTCTTCTCCTAGAACTGTTGCTTGTTCTTATCCTTTAGACACATTTGTGTGTTCTTGCTAGCAATTCTATGAAGAACAGCCCCTGTTCTTGAGGTAGAAGATGATGACTTTATTTCCAATGTTTATCCTAAATCTTGCTTTAGCAAACGGTCGTCCACCTCTTGCACAAACAGTTTCCCAAACCGTTTGAATGCAAACGGTTTCAACCAAGAACGCATGGAAGCAAACGGTCCAAGACCGTTTGGATGCGTTGACCAGGTGTTGACCATTTGGAGGTCTAGGGTTAAGTGGGGTTGACCAATGGAGGGTCCAATGATATCAAATTGTTGAACAATTAAGTACTGATTTTGTGACTAAATCTAGGGTTCAACCCTTAAGAGAATGACTTGGTTTTTGATGATATAATGGGCAAACGGTCTCAAGCCGTTTGGAGAATGTCCAAACGATCCCAAGACCGTTTGGGGGTCACCCAAGACCGTTTGTAGGTCTAGGGTTGACCATGGTTAAGTGGTTGAAGATTGAAAGGCAACAAGTTGAAGTATAATCGATTAGTGACCAATTGATCAAATCAATGAATCAAACCTTAATAGGTTGAGTTAGATTTTGGTGTTGACTTGAGCAAACGGTCTCAAGACCATTTGCAGGTCATCCAAACGAACCCAAGACCGTTTGGGTTTAGGTCATGACCAAATTGAATGATGGTTCAATGGGTTCAACATCAATTAGACTCATGTTGATACATGTCGAAGGGTGATCGATTCCAAACCCTAATTCAATTGATCCAAGCCCTATTTGGTGATCAATTGATGGTCAATTAAGTGTCAAATCAGTTGAGGGTTGACCTTTTTGACTCAATTGATAAGTGGCTAACAAGTGCATGAATGATTGAGGGGTTCAACCTTGAAAACCCTAACTCAATTGAAGTGGTTGAGACACTTTTTGGTCCATGTGGTTTGAGGTGGTTTGGACCAAACGGTCTCAAGACTGTTTGAGTCCAAACGGTCTCAAGACCATTTGGGACCAAACGGTCTCAAAACCATTTTGGACCAAACGATCCCAAACCGTTTGGTGCTCATGCGGTTTCAAGAATGGTTGTGTCCATGCAGATTCAAAGTCAACTTGGCCAAACGGTCTTCTTGACCAAACGGTTTTGCGTGTGCGCTTTACCAAATGGTTTCAAAGTCAACAAAACCAAACGGTCAACACCACCAAACGTTTTCAAGGTTTGTTCAAGACCGTTTGGGGAGTTTGTGTGCAAGACCGTTTGAGGTCTAAAAAGGTCAAGATCGTTTGATGCCTAAGTGGTCAAGATGGTTTAATAGTTGATTAACCTAAACCTCATAGATACCTAAAGTGATTAAGGGACCAAGTAATTAGTTGACTAATGCATATTATGATCAATAGTGAACATTACAAAAGTACCCTTGATGGGATAGAGTAACTAATACCCTTGATCAAGTGAATCTGAATGGCCACAATAGTAATGACACAATCCATGATGTCAGTTTTAATTTGACTTAACCTAATCATATGAGATGTAAATATCATCTTATATAAAGAGGAGAGAGAAGACTTTTTATATGAATGAGAATCAAGTAATATGCTTCCAATATGTATGAATACATCTAATTAGGGTATGATCCTTTACAGTGAGATCATGGAAACCCTAATTATGATGGTTAATGAATCTTAACCTAATTTGAGGGCATTGATGAAAGTAACCCTCATACATGATGATGGCATGATCTCAATTCATAGTAAACCTTAATCTAGGGTAATGTGATGTAATGTGAATAGTAAACCCTAATCTAGGGTGATGTGATGATATGAACAGTAAACCCTAATTCTGGGTTATGCTTTTAAGCATGAAACTCTATGATTGAAGTATGGAATAAGGAATCACTATTCCTAATTAAGATAAAGGGGTTGAATAACCCTATTTGAATTGAATAGGGAAAACCTAACCCTTTAAAGGGCATGGTGGTATAACCCTTGAATTGAAAGGTTATCTCTGTTTTGCAATATGCTGATATAGAGATAAATTGCCTATTATCGAATGAATTAATTATGCAGGTTTTTATGAAATGGTGAACATAGTCAGGTAAGGGCTATGATGTCATATTTATTAAGGCACTTTATAAGCTTTGAAAGTAATAATATGCTATGTTGCCTAGTGAGAGGTAACATATGAGATTGATAGACTGTGATAGCCATGAGAAATATCTGCATTGTTACAATCAAGGTCATGTTGTTAAATGACTTAATGACTATATGTTACTTGGTAACAAGTGTTATGATGATCTAAGGGTTTGAACACCCATGTTTCTGAATCATAATGATGAGATGGTTAGGGATTGATATCCCAATGATAACTAGATGTGAAATGAACTTGATACAATTAATACTCTTTCTTTATAGCAATTGTTTTAATAGTTTATGTTTGAAAACATGCCTGATGCTAAAAGAATGCCATAATGTAATTAAATAATCAAGTATAATGATATCATGTAGAGCCCTGACCATAGATCCATCATTGTCAGAAGTTAAATGATGGTGAATAGGTTTAATTTCCTAAGGGAACTCCTGGAGAGCATACTTTTGAGTATGTGGGGGTTATGGACGTGAATATCCTTACGTCCTAATGTAGGATTTGATGTGAGATGAACCTTTAATCTCTCAATCCTTCATTATATGTTTATGCCGGGATGATGTATCATTAATCTCCCGATGATGTTATTGATGTCGCATTAATGAGAGATAAACAAGAAATCCCTTGATGGCGAAGAGAGTACAAAATGCCACTGTAACTCTAACAGCAAAGTTGCCAGAATACCCTGGAAAGCTATTATGGCAGAGACATGAGATGTCCTGCATGTTGTTCTTATACTGACTGAGGAGGATGAGGTCATAGGAATCCGGCTCTTCTGATGACCCATGTATGGTACCGATTGCGATTTCGTAATGGTCGGTTGGAGTATGAGAGGTGTAACTCATCTCCTCAGGGCATAAATATGTTTGTAAAATACAATCAGACGTGTAGCATATTTGCTTAGGTTGAACTACGAGAAACAATGATTGATGTTACATTGTTTATAGTGCTCTAGTTAAATAACTAGTATACATGTTCTTCATATTCCTTATTGTTATATGTCTTTTCATTCAATTAAGCTATAATTGAAATGATTTCTTAAAAGGAGGTTGCTTCACTTAGTTTACACAATGCTAAACTTGATGTTGAATGTTTATAGTTCTACTGCTTAATGTTATTTCATTATTGCAATAACAATGCTTCTGGCATAGAGTTATAACTCTCACTGGGACAATTATACAATTGTCTCACCCCCGTGGGATTTGACTTTTTAGGTAGACGTCGTGGATGAAGGAACCCATCAGTGGGTGAGCAACAGCAGCAGTAGCAACATCAGGGACAGCAGTGATCCTCAGGTGGAGACATTGTCTGTCAAGTCTTGTAGATATATTTTCCTATGTGTCGTCTTTGTACTCTCAGGTCCTAGGGGTCAGTAGATGTTTAAAGATAGATATGAGATTTTTGGCTTAATGCCTCGAGATTTTTGTACCTTGCCTTGTACAGCGAACAAGGTAATTGATGTTTGTAATACTCGAGATGTGATATTACAGAGATGTAATGATGGATTAGTTTGTAAACAACTTATCATGTTTCCTTATGAAAGAGTCTTATCATTTATAGATCTCTTTACGAAAAGTTTTAAATTTTTAGTGAATTTCCATAATTCTGCTTCTAGTTAATCGCTTCTGCATTCGTTGATCTTGTTTTCTCGAGATATGTCATCACAGTTGTAGTCGAGGTCGAACACAAGGAGAATTGGTTAGTTAGGCCCAAGAGTTATAATTTTCAATAATCTGGATCGGTTTAAAAAGGATGGTAATGTTTATCTAATTGCAGAAATTTAGATTTAAACAAGCAATGAAAAGATTACTAAAAGGGTTTCGATTCAGAAATCAATGGATCTTGGACATTAGAATTTCACTCACATATCATAGCATATCATAAGAACATGAAAACCTAAACATACATAAGCACTTGTTTTAAAGGAAAAGTTGTGTTGCACTTCACCTCCCGGTATAAGTGCAACGATCTCAACTCAAAGTCACATTCTCATGCATAAATCTCGTTTTTTATCATAACTTGTTCATCAACATCATTTCTCTCCACTCTCATGGTAGAGAAAGAGTTTCCAAGAAGAGAACCTCCATACTTTCCTACCTATCTTCTCAGATCAAGCAAGAAAGCAGAAAACATATATATAAAGTGGTCAGCAATACATACAAGATTTGAATGACCGGTACTTTTCATGGTATAAAAACAAGAAGCATAGTATTTAGTATGAAATTACTTGTTCAATACATGATATGACATGGGAGCTACTCTCCCATGCCCAAGAAAGGAGAATTACTCGTGTATAACCATGCCTTGCAGATTTGTTACAGAATATTCAGTTCTAAACATGATTTAGAGGAGGAAAAATAAAGAAATCTAAAGATGTAACCACAAGAAGGAGGAATCTCAACTTGAGGACAAAATTCTCCTTCTTTAGCTGCTCCAAAACGAACTAGCTCATTTCCCAAGAAGCTGCACGAAGTTGGGGGAGCTTGGTTGCACCTTGGAGAAGACAATGGAGAAGAAGAGAAGAAAAAATTGCCTCCTTATGCAAGAAACCACCTTAGATCTCTCCAAAATCGCCCTCCTCTGCTCTCCT
This sequence comes from Alisma plantago-aquatica, assembly GCA_963693085.1. Lineage (NCBI taxonomy): Eukaryota > Viridiplantae > Streptophyta > Magnoliopsida > Alismatales > Alismataceae > Alisma > Alisma plantago-aquatica. The sequence continues at coordinate 82,229,765 of OY856409.1, read as the reverse complement.
CTAGCTTTGGGATGAGAAAAACTTCTCAAATGACCGAACATAACCGTCCATTAAGTTCCCACTTCATTTTAAACAAAAACTCATATTTTTCAAAATGTTGAAACTGTCAGGTGCATGTCGTGCACCCAAAGTGCATGTCGTGTAACTTTCTAGAAACTTTCAGTTTGCTCCAGAATGCACTACGCACGGTGTGCGCTGAAGTAATGCACGTCGTACAACTTTCCAGAAACTTTCAGTCTGCTCATGAATGCACTGTGCACGGCATGCGCTGAAGTAATGCATGTCGTGCAACTTTCCAAAAACTTTGATCTGCTTGACGCTCCCAGGTGCACGGCGTGCACTTTTGGTGCACAGCGTGCACCTGGCTGTTCTGGGTTGTTGTGTATTCTGCTCATAACTTTCAGTGTGTAGGTCCGATTTACATGCTGTAAAAAGTGGTATTTGTGCACTTTCGAACCCCAAAACATGTAGATACTTGAGGAGTGATCCAATAAGAGATAATATGATATATTCCTCATAATTTCATTGCAAAATTTAGTACCTACAATCCAAAGAATGAGACAAGTAAGAATAGCTAAAAATATAGAATCTAGCATGAATGAGAGTGATAATTGAGTCAAAACAACATGGATATGCAACCAAACATGATACAAAAGATGATATGATTTGTGCACATCAGTATACACATGTAGAAGACCAAGTAATCCACATCATACTACTTGAACCAATATGGATTGTTCAACCTCTCATTGGCAACATGTCGAGGTTCTTTTATATTTCCTTCTCTCTCCCTTGAGAGTAATTTCGATTAGGGTTCACATGTTAAAAGGTGTAATAAAAACCCTGATCATCATGTGTCTTTAAATTTGTGAGGAAGGAAATAATGTTTATAAAAGGAATCGAAGAGTAAACAAACAACAATGTCTACATTTAAAAGGTTGTTCATGGACAACCAATCATTCTGCTAGCTATCCTAGACCAAGGACTAGACTACATTAGGATTTTTTTGAAACTAATCATCCAACTCATTGATCTTATCTAATCAATCAACTAGACACTGTATTCAATCTCCTATGTTGATCTTGTCCAGTCAAGAGACTAGACTTTCATGTCAATTGTCTGTTTTGATCTAAGGTAAGTCGATCAAATCATCATATGAATAAGTCATTTCACACCTTTTCATCGATAAAGACCTTTCTAGATGATCAAATGGGCTTCCAATATATCCAATGTAGGTCAAATTGATTACCTAAATATTTTATTAATCAACTTAATTTGGTCCATGATTATACTCATCTTCCCTATGCATCCATTGTGTGTGACCCTATAGGATGCATATTATATTGGCAATGATGTGTGTAATCATTTCACAACTTCACAAGAGATTTCTAGTATCTAGAATTCCTTCATTTCCACCCAAGTAATTAGATAAGTTGGAGAACAACTTCAACCTAGTGTTGTGACCAGTGTTATAGTGATCGTTTCACCCCTTTGTATCCATCTTCTAGATTGAAATAGAGTCATGGAAATGTCATCTTGTTAATGTTCAATCTATATTTATTTATTAGAGTATACTATTGAGATACACATGACTAGAGTATCACATATTGACTCACATGAGCATAGACATGCATTTCATAGTATCACTTATTAAGTGGCTAGGATATAGTCCAACATGGGGGATAAATTCCATCTATATCGCTCATAATTGTCTACATGTGTCACAATGCAACCAAAAACTACTTGTATGCCAAAACTATTGACATTGAGTTGTGACAAAGTACAATGAAAAACATGTGATCATAGTATTGACTTTAGATCTAAGGAACAAATTCACCACTATCATATTGAGATATAATTTTTATTGTCATTTCTAACTTTTATGTATCATACCCAAGTTAGTTATATCTGGTACACTTGTTCATAAAATGTACATATACATTTAATTTCATATCATATATCATGACTAATGAGATGATGACATCATTCCATACACATACAAGTATTAATGTACTATTGTTTCCTAACATCCACATAATTTATGACTAGGGATTTATAAAAGAATGAATACTCTTAACGGATACATGGTCTCATATTCAGGTCCTCAGCCCAAAATCACATGTCATTGGGTTGTATAGTCTTAGGACATTATCACATTCATTTGTTATCTAATTTTGTGTATCAAACATGATAAATGGAATTGCCTCTATTATCAATCAAATCAATTACAAAATGTGCCACAACAACCATCATATGACTACTCTTAGGGAACACAAAATATGCCAATATAATTGTCTCCACGCAAGATATTAGTGTTTCACTACAACTTGGTTGCTTGAGAAGCCATCGTAAGGCCGAAAAAATTTTAAATGGAGGGAAATAGTGAGGGATACCAATTGAGAGGAATCACACAATGTGTAGGGGATGTTGGTGCCTCCTCTTGTAGGGACTGTCTGTCAAATGGCATGATGAAGATTAATGTCTATGGCAGTGGGGATAGAAAGGAAACTTCCAGTCATTACATTTTCCACATTTTCCATGTGATCTACTCCAACTTGCCTGCGGTTGAGCCACCAAGGGCCCTGATGACTACAACCTCACGAATTGATCCTCTATCTTTGACAAGACCTAATAGCTCACACAGGTCTATCAATTGGAGTAAATATTATTGTTCCTCTCATGGCTCTCACACTTCTTCTTTTCCTCATAGAGTAAGTTGTGACTTAGTTTATCTATATCTATACAAAATAGAGCATGAAAAGACTTTATCCTTTCCTTATAAATAATGAATTAGTAAAAGGATTGCATGGGTTTATGTTGAATAACAATGACATAGTGAGGAACATTAAACAATAATAGAAAAGAGTGTGAAATGGAGTTGTGTGTAATTTTTCTTTTATTTATAAATAAAAAATCAGTGGTTTTATTCTTATGAGATATCAGTTATAAATTATTATTGTTTACATAAAATATGAAGACAAGCGGGCAGTGTGTGATTCATCATAGTTATGCCTAGTTATATAGTGAGGAATATTTTATGTGTTCAGATAATTTCAAACTTTGTACTTTATATCATTCACAATAGTGAAGAGAAAAAGATCGTTAAAACATCCCACATTCACATAAGAATTTTTGTGCAACGGGACATATTTACCTAATCATCCATATTGTATATGGAATGATATTCCACTTGTTATGTGTGATACAGAAGTTCATTCAAGATGAAATCTATTAGTGTTGACAACCATTTTTTGTGTAAACAAACTTGTAGTCTATATGCACTTCCAATCTGCATTCATACACAATGATCCATTTCCAAACATGATGATCATCAACTTTATAAGTGACAAGGAGCAAGGTACAACACCAAAACATGCTGAGATTAGAAGAGATTTCATGGCAAACTATGGGTGATACTTTAGTTTACCTTAGTCTAATAGTAACACGCTGACAGTTGCATTTGATTAAGAGAGATCACCAAGATCTTAAGTTAGTGAGGTACATTCTTAGGGACGTCATGGCATGACAAGACCATTTTATCCAATGGTCAGTAGATACAACATACCATGAGACTTCATATTGAACATAAAATCAAATATTAGAAGTGTTTCCAAAACAAAGATAGTTGACAATTATCTAATGAGTTGTCTAGATGACAGTCCTCATCTTTTCAATGATTATGGTGACACCCGCAACCATAGAGAGAAATTATTGCAATGGGAAAGAATACATAAAAGATATATATTTAACAACTAATACTCTACCATGGAATACTTTTCTCGGGTCACATCCAGATAACTACATTAATATAACTCGTAATATCAAACCATTTTCTACTAAAACAAGCTTGAATCTGCCAAGCAATAAGAATTATTCATCCTCCAAAACCTATATGTAGATACGGTGAAACCTTTCTCTTCTCCTATACATATATCAAATTCCATTTTATTTACACCTTTCACTATTAAGGTCAAAGAAGATGCCCCACTAGGATTTTTGTTCCATCAGAGTCCTCAAACTCCATCCAAAACATATTTCTTTAACAATATTTATCAAGATATTATATAGAATGGGTGTCTAGGCATGGGAATGTTAGCATAGAGTGCCCACATCTAGATTGTTTGAAGATTCTTGTGATAGAATCTTTGACCAAGTCTCATAGCATTCATATGATAAACTTAATTCATAGAGATATCCTCAGAGAGTTGACCCATCCATTTTCAAGATTGAATTCAAACATCACATAGGAGATGATGCCCCACTTTTTAAAACCCTAACCACAACCATAACTTAATAAAAAATGATTCCTCAATCGTCATCTACAAAGAGGCAAACCCTAAGAGAGAGAGAGACCCTATATCCCCCAAGCATCTAGAAACACTAGGAACCCTTCAACATCTTCTCTTATTAGGATCACATGATTTTGATTAAGATAAGTTGAAAGTTTGATCTAGCCACTTGTTGGAAACAAAGGATAACTACCTTCCTCCGACTCATTTATGTTTGAGCAAGTAATCAGGTCTCTTATGGAACTTAGACCCTTCATGTCCCCCCTATTTTTTTAATCCTAAATTATGTGGGGATATGGGCACACAATATCAATGACTCAAAGAATATTACTAATGTGTGAACCCCCTTCATTAGAATTCTTATATGGCATGCATAAACTATATTGAGGTTTTCATTGTACATGCTATTTCTTAATTTCAAAATATTTAATTCCTCCCAGTATAGGAAATACCATTTTGCGGTTTTATAAGAATTCCTAACACCTTACCAAAAAATAAATTGATGCCTTATCTCAATCAAGGTTCATGGATCATTATTGATTGCTTTTAGAAATTTGCATAGACTTTGGTGTTTACCCTCATAAACATAGTTGTTTCTACATCTAATCACGTCTTCTCCATGATGCATATTCATAATGAGATCACCCCACATTTCATATAGAAAACAACATAGTGGTGATACTATTGGATATATTATTGAAGTTCTTGACTATTTTTAGGATTCTAAGGATCTTTCTTTTATAATGCCAAACAATTGATCTTGCCCATAGAGCTCAATTTCTCTCTTACATGCATTTTATGTTACTTTATCAATTAACATTAAGTGGTCAAAATCTACCACGACACAACTGAAATAGAGTTGGGAATTTTTACTCATGATTTTCTAAAATGGGTTGTTTACTATAGTTTATTTGGGAACCTTGCTATGGTTGACATAATTTCATTACAAGACTTTGAAAAGAAGCCAGGATGATTATCACACATGTTCCTTCTCATAATGAGGCTACCTATGTTTCGATTGGACTATACATCTGATGATTTATGGTTCAAGTTGTAGGTGGTGATTCTATCACAGTGCACCTATGCATATACCTTGGTTCTCACTATAATGGTGTATCAAAATAGGGATCACATTGACATCTAAGTATGAATCGTGCCAGAACATGCCCACTCTAATTACATGGTGTTTCTGGTGATTATGAAAAGGGATTTATGACTGTCTGATGATTATGAATATATGCTAAATGTGGAGACTCCTATTGGTAGTCCCACCCTAATTCCAAGGTGATAAATGTCACCCTACTCCATATTATATGAGTGCATTTAAAAGCACGATCACCTTCTCTTTTCATGTTAGTTATGTCTTCTACATATCTAAAGCATGTACTATAATCCATACACTTTTAAAATATTTTCCATCTTCTAGAAAGTACATTCGTCATTAAAGTTTGTTGGATGTTAATTACATAAAAATTTTATCATTACTTTGCAATTTTCATTCATTAGTTACACTCATTTTAGTTTATTATTATCCCCAAATATTTCAACATTTATCATATAACTTATGTTTTAGAATAAAACTAACATTGTGCATTAAGAACCTTTTCTTATTATCATGTTTAGTAGGTAAGGCAAGACTCACGTTTCTCAATCTAAAAATCACTCACACCCGTTTGGATAAAGACCATGTACAAGAAGGCCATCCTTTGTCTTAAACGCATAGACTACCTTGTAATTGAGATAAATTGTGTCTCACATTATCATGACGTATATTGATTATAGTTCCCAAATCATGTTAAGATCCAAAACAAGATCATGAGGTATAACATCATAATACTGCCAGAATTTCAAATTTGGCATCAACAATCATGTCAAGATTGGAAACATTATCAAAATTTTGTCAAATTTTTGACTTTTGGTATAGTTACATTGAATTGTGGAATGATTTCATTTCAATAAATATTTCTTTCCTAAACTCAAAATAAGGTAATGCTAAATAACCTAGACTTTAAACAATCTTCCCTTTCAAAAAATGAAAATGATATAAATTTTGAATTTTTTTTAATTTAAATAAATATTTCTTTTGAGAACCCAATGAACCAAGGTTATACTAAATTACTTTGATTTTTAGCAAAACCACCTCTTTCAGAAAACTCTCAATTAGTGTCAAAATATTGCTAAAATTATGAATCTGAACAAACAATTCTTTCAAATTGAATAGCTTTCTCTGAATTTTGGTAAACCTTCCTCTAGAAAATCTATTTTACACTGAAGTGATGCTAAATCTGTTTGATAAAAGACACTCCTTGAATCTAAAGCATGCACATTTAACATACACCAACATCAAACACTCAAGATGATACTTATAACATATATACAAGACCTTGGGTCATGCCTAATTACCCAAAAACATTTCGTCATAAGACCTGAATGTGTGACAGAGTGAGTTTTTACTTATATTTTCTCTCTCTTACCATTTTGGTATTTCCAATAATACCCTCAACCATATCCCTAACTTAATTGACAAAAAGGAATGATCAATTTCGTAATAAGATAAACCCTAGTCCATAAAGAGGCGAAATATATGTATTATGATACTTAGTCAATTTATACAGTCAATCTGCGAATTTGAAACCTAATTTTATACCATCATTAGATGATGACATCATGAAGCTATACCAAAATTTTCAATTTAATTTATTAAACCGTGTGGGAATTATAAGCAATTGAATTAAATGTGCATAATATCTTTTATGTAAGCCTAATGATCTAAGTTATGATGTTTTGGTCAATAATATGTGACTTTTATGTGTCACGCAAGGCTTATCAGCCTGGGCACGGACACCCTTTAGTGGGCCTGACATCCTGGTCGTCTGATATATCTAATCTAACATCGGGGGAGCATCTAACGATGGAGACCTCGTCTCCTACCTTCCGCCAGACCTGGCCTCCCAATCCAACAAACATGTAACACAATCGCAACCTTGCATGCCCACCTTAGGAATTATCCGTGCTAGATAATTATAGGATAATCTCCTCTCACCTAGCCAAGATCAACAAACTAAACCACATCACCTCAAACCCCTAGATCGATGAGAATGACCCCCTCCTTTCTCGCCGCTCTCATCTAGTGGAGGTTCCCTACTTAGGGCTTCCTCACTTGATAACTTCCCTACCTATTTAAGGCCTCCGATATCACCACCTACCTCCCTTTAATCATCCTCGACCCCCAATCACACATGAACCTACCCCAACACCGCCACCCTCAAGCTACCCCCACATGCACCTGACCTAGAGCTCCGCTAGCCATGGGGGTCAGTGCCATCCAATTCCTAGCACCCACACAATCACGAGACTTCGGTGAAGAGGTCCCTACCCTCACCTAGACTTGTGAAGCCCCAGGGAGTCTGGTCGAATAGCACCTGGGATCGAGTTGCAGTGCAACACTGGAGGAGGAGTGTAAAGAGGCGAGATCACCTCTTTACTAAAATTTAAAGGAAATACAAACATCCACAATTTTTAACAAAATTTAGAGACTTTGAGGATGATTGCATAATATTCCAAGTAAATAAGCATGATTCCAGATACATAATAAATGTCAATAGTAGCGGAAAGAAAGAAATAATAAGCCTTTGCATGGCTTTATTGTTTATTACATGAATGATTTCTAAAAGAAAAGATAAGATAAATAGGATCTAGCTATAGCAACCTAGCCATCCTTCTTCAAAATCTAAAGATCAACCCTGGAGGGAAACTTCCTTCAAGCTTGTCCTTCACCTTGCACAGCACCAACACCTGGGTGGTTGGGAAGACACCCAGTAAGAGGAAAAGAGAGAAAAGTATGTGTTACAAGAATATTCTAAAAGTGGCATGAAAGTTGTAACAAGTAAAATAGGCTAGATATTTGTTGTAAAGTGAGACATCAAGGAGTATGAGGCCTTTTATAATGAAACTTGCAAATAACAAAATAAATAAGGGTTTTGCATGTAAATTAATATGTCTACCTAACTAAGTAGGGTTGAGGCACCTACCGGACCTCTAACCTTAGGTGAGGGGAGAATAAGACATTCCCAGTCACCTATAATATATTGGGGAGAATTATAAACATTCCTCTAGGGCGATTATATTCATGCCCTCTATGGGTGGTTGTACATAAGTACCACTACTTTATAATTAAATAGAACATTTAATTACATGCTAGCAAAAGAGTTATGGCAAGATTAAGCAAAAGATTATGTAACATGGTAGTGGGGTATGAATACCCAAACAAGATAATACTACAACTAATTTTTTAGGCAATAAACAATTCAGGTTTCAATAATCAAGGATTTAGGTCAGATTAAGCCTCATAAGAAATTATGGGTAATGGTATAAAGATTTCCCAACTAAAGAGTAGATGCACATACAAAGCACATACCTTAGCCTCAGGTGTTCTAGAATCCCTCTTTCCAACCCTTCACACGAATTTAGAACCCTCTTTCCCTAATTCATCATTAGATTTATAAATTAGAATTGTATGTATTCATTAAAGATTGAAAACCCTAATATTACTAACTTTTGCGCAAACCATCGAATCAGACTCCAAAAACCTCACCATCATCTTAGTTAGGATTTTCTGATCAAGATAACATATAATATTGTATGTTTTGAAAATATGGACTTTTAGGGTTAATTTTAGTGATTTTAAGTTAATTAAATCATTCTAAAAATTACGTTTTTGCAAAAATCAAAACCAAAACTCAAAAACATTTTTAATGAATATATCTCGTCTTCCTGATTTCAAAACACTGTCTATTTTTAATTTTTGACATCAGAATTAATTTATATGATTTATTCTATCTCGACCAATCACAGCGTGCCACGTAGGCAAGGCATGAGCGCACAAGCAATGAAACAAGGGGAGTGGGCCCCACGCTGCTGACCTGGCCCAATGGCCATCCAGCACGCACGTGGGACCCAGCAACTTGCAAGGCCGGGTCAAGGCTGACCAAAACAGAGTAAAAAGGCACAATTGCCCCGAACGAAAAAAAAAAAAGGAGAGACGAGTGGGGCAAAATGGTAAAATGATGAGGTCACCTTCTCCAGCCCAATCGACTTCCGAAGCAAGCTGCTTCTTGTGGAGGTTTGGGTGATTTTGCCCTAGAGCACCAAACTCGACCCGAAGACATGCGATGGAAAGCCAAGCAACAGACGAACTAAACCGTACCTTTGATTTGAAACGAGATCAATCAAGCAGAGCATGAGAGGCGCCACAAGTCAGGTGTCATCGGCGGCCAGTTGGAGGTCAGATCATCCACAAAATGCCAAATTGAGAGCACGAGCGAGTTGCTAAGGCGATGGCGGTCGCTGGGGTTGTAATATTTATAGGCAAGGTACCCTAGACTAGGGTTTAGGTAGGGGCAAGGAGAGGAGGTCGGCGCCCCTATTGGGTGTTTCTCCAAAACTCATAAAATCCCAAAGTTTTTGGGATAATCCTGTGCGGAATCGCGCAAGGAACCCAACAAAGCAAGTTTGAGCAAAAACCGTCAAGAAAAACTCAGGGTAAATCGATTTGAAAAATCGGGGAAAACAAGGCATGTTGCCTTATACGATTAGAGGTAGAAGACGATTGTGAGTCGTCGGATCAATGGACCCGGGTCCACATGGGAATCTGGGCCGTCCGATCGTGCAGATGAGGCAAGGAATAGGTTGCAAATAAAATTCGACCAAAATTAAATAAATTCTTAAATGTTTTCTCTCTCTTCGTTTGGAGGCTCAAACATTGTCCAAAAATTACCAAATTTTATATTATGACTTATTTTGACGTGTAGAATCCAAATATGGAGTTAGTTTTGCCTTTTGAGAAAATTTGATATGTAAAATAATTAAAATGTCATTTTCTCTTTCCTCCTTCAAAAGAGGTGATAACATTATCTAAATTTTGTGTAACTTCACCCATAAGTCTCCTTAAGGGATTGGAACACGATTTTGCAATTATCTTCACCAGTTGAGATTATTTATTTATTTATTAAATAAATAGAATATTTTACATACTTTCTCTCACCAATTTTACTCATTATTCACACATTATCCAAATTAGCTGCAAATTTGCCCAAAGGCTTATTTTTATGTTTAGAATACGAATTTGGAGTTATTTTCCTGATTTGAGAACATTAAATATTTTATTTCACTTTATTGGCATATTTCCTATTTTCTTTTGATAATGTTATTAATATTTATATTTATGTTCCACTTTAAATGATACTTGGCTCTTAAGTTACTTTTTGCTCAAGGAAACGAATTTAAGTGTCAAATTATCCTAATGGGTTTCAAATTATAATATTTGGTGCAAAATCTTTCTAATTATCTTCTTTGCCCATTAATTCCCATATTACCTTTAATTATTGCATTTATCTTCTCCCTTATATAAAATTCGGATTTTCTCTTATTTCTCTTATTCTAGGAAGTGCTAGAAAGTTCTAGGACGAAATATTTTATTCTTTTTATTGCTTAGTGTACAATTTGCACTTTAGTCCCATTATCTAAATCTAACTGAGGTATTTGTGAATACAACCCTATATTAAGAATATATGGGAAACATTTATCCAATAACCATCATAATTTCATTAAATGAAGCCCAAAGACATATGGAATGAAAAGAAGGACAAAAACTTATACAAAAGAGTACAAATAGGTACATAGAGGATTTTAGTATGTTACAGCACTCCACCCCTTAAAAAGGATTTCGTCCCCGAAATCTCATACAAAGAGGGAAGGGTGAGTATGTAACATCTCGTCTCTCAACTCCCAAGTGGTTTCTTCTAAACCATGGTATCTCCACAAAACCTTTACTAATTCTATCCCCTTATTCTTTAGCTGCTTTAATTGGGAGTCAAGGATCCTCACAGGTAGTTCTTCATAAGTCAGATTCTCATTAATCTCCACAGGTTTAATGGTGAGTACATGAGATGGATCCTTTACGTACTTTCTCAACACAGAAACATGGAACACATTGTGGATCTTATCATAAGCAGGAGGCAAAGCTAGGCGATATGCACAATCCCCCACTTTATCTAAGATTTCAAATGGTCCAACATAGCGAGGACTCAACTTGCCTTTTACTTTAGATCTTACAATAGAACGTATAGGCTTGATCTTTATAAAAGCATAGTCTCCCACTAGGAAGCTTACATCAGACCTTTTTTTATCAGCATACATCTTCTGTCTGTCTTGAGCAGCTTTCATCCGTTTCTTTATCAATTGTACCTTCTCAAGCATCATCTGCATGTCATCAGTCTTCACTAGGGAACGTTCACCAGCACCATCCCAGTGCAAAGGCGAATGACAAGGTCTACCATAGAGAGCTTCAAAAGGTGGCATACCAATACTGGCTTGGTAGCTATTATTGTAAGCGAACTCTGCTAACGGTAGATATTGATCCCAGGCACCACCCCAATCCATCACACAAGCACGCAGCAAGTCCTCCAGAATCTGAATTGTTCTCTCAGACTGACCATCAGTTTACGGATGGTAAGCAGTACTGAAACGTAGATCAGTACCCATCTCTTCTTGAATCTGACCCCATAAGCGAGAAGTGAATTTTTGGTCTCGATCAGAAACTATCACAGTAGGGACACCATGCAGACGAACTATCCACTCCACATATAACTGAGCCATCTCAACAACTTTATACGTTGTTTTGAAATGCAAGAAATGAGCATATTTTGTAATCCAATCAATCACCACCCAAACAGCATCATAACCTTTCTTGGACTTAGGGAAACCGGTAACAAAGTCCATTATGATCTTCTCCCACTTCCATTCCAACATCTCAAGAGGATGAAGAAGACCACCGGGTCGTTGATGTTCAATCTTGACCTACTGACATGTCAAGCACTTTGCTATGAACAGAGCTATATCATTCTTCATGTTCTTCCACCAGAAGCTTCGTTGTAAGTCCTTGTACATCTTAGTTGTGCCAGGGTGAATAGTGTACTTGGACCCATGAGCTTCACTCAGAACCTTCTGTCTCAGATCACCAGCATTGGGAATCCACAACCTTTGTCTGAAGCAGATAGCACCATCCACTCTGATAGAGTAATCAGATTGTGGTTTCTCAGATAAAGATTTCATCTCTTCAAGCTCAAAACTTTCTAACTGTGCAGCCACGACTTCTGAGATCCAAGTTGGTGTAACGATCAAGCTGGCCATATGAACACACAACTTATCTTCATCCATTGAATTGTCAGGCTGAGGTCTCCAACTCGCCACATGTTCAAGGTTTTCCCACACAGAACATCTCAGAGCAGCACTAACAGCATCCTTCTTGTGACTTAGAGCATCAGCTATGACATTTGCTTTACCAGGATGATAGGTGATGGTGAAGTTGTAATCTTTAAGATATTCCATCCACCTACATTGTCGCAAGTTCAGATCCTTCTGAGTCAATAGATATCTCAAACTCTTGTGATCAGAAAAGACTTCAAACTTTTCACCATAGAGGTAGTGTCGCCAGATCTTCAAAGCATGAACTATGGCAGCAAGCTCTAAATCATGCGTAGGCCAATTTTCTTCGTTAGGTTTCAACTCTCGAGAAGCATAGGCGATCACCTTTCCGTCTTGCATCAAAACACACCCTAAGCCTTGTCGGGATGCGTCGGTGTAGATGACATAGGGTACGCCCTCAACAGGCAAAGCAAGCACGGGAGCAGAAGTCAGGCTCATCTTCAACTTCTGAAAATTGTCCTCACATTCAGGGGTCCAGGAGAACTTGACCTCCTTCCGAGTCAGCTTGGTCAAAGGTAAAGCCAACTCAGAGAACCCTTTGATAAACTTATGATAGTAACCAGCTAGACCAAGGAAACTACGGATTTCGGACGGGTTTTTCAGAGAATCCCACTTTGTCACAGCTTCTACCTTCACAGGATCAACAGCTATATGGCCGGCAGAAATCGCATGACCAAGAAACATAACTTCCTTTATCCAGAACTCACACTTTGAGAATTTTGCATACAATTGATTTTCTCGCAATGTGTTGAGTACAATCCGCAGGTGTTCGCGATGTTGTTCCAACGTCTTGAAATAAACCAAAATGTCATCAATAAACGCTTGTCGAGGTAGGGGTGGAATACTCGGTTCATCAGGTCCATGAACGCAGCAGGGGCATTTGTCAAACTGAATGGCATGACCATGAATTCATAATGCCCATAACGATTTCTGAATGTTGTCTTCAGGATATCATCATCCTTTACACGCATCTGATAGTAACCACTTCGCATATCCATCTTGGAAAACATAGTGGATGACTTCACTAATCGAATAAGTCGTCGATGTGTGGCAACGGATAACGGTTCTTCACTATCACTTGGTTAAGCATGCGGTAGTCCATACACATCCACAAAGATCCATCCTTCTTCTTCACGAACAGGATAGGGGCTCCCCAATGGGAAACACTAGGGTGAATGAAGCCCATGTCGAGAAGATCTTCAAGATGCTTCTTCAACTCATCCAGCTCAGCAGGGGCCAAGCTGTAGGGTGGCTTCGATATCGGTGAAGTTCCAGGGTTAAGCTCGATGGAGAATTCCACCTCGCGAGTTGGTGGCAACCCGGGCAACTCCTCGGGAAAGACATCTGGGAAGTCCTTCACCACATCAACATGATCTAGAGCAGGAGGTGTAGCTTTGAGAACTATGGAGGCTAGGAAGGTTCTACACCCTTGCGAGACAAGCTTTTCAGTTTTAATGACAGAGATGACAAACTGTCACTCTTCTCGCTTCTTGCCCTTGACACACACTTTTCCTTCGTCAGGATGAACCAGTCTAACCTTGGATTCTTCGCAGTATAGAACCGCTTTATACTTCTTTAACTAATCCATACCTAGGATGATGTCACAGATGGTCATATCAAGCAAGACAAAAATTGTGGGAAACATTATTCCAGATATACAGAGGTTCAAGGTAGGAGTTTGGAGGTACGAGGAGCAGATTTTACCACTAGGAGTTTTAACATCTAACACATGATCCATAAACTCAGATTTGATCTCAAGCATAGAGGCAAACTGACAAGATATGAAGGTATTGGAGGAACCGCAATCAAATAGGGCTATTAAAGGATGCATATTAAGGTGCAGTGTACCTTTAATCACTTCATTGCCTTCACCTTCTTCTTCATCATTGAGAGAAAACACTCTCCCATTCCGCCTTTCCACTGGTAGATGCCTCGGGTTTTGGTTGTTGTTGTTGTTATTATTGTTGTTCTGCGGCGGCGGGTTCTGTCTTAGTTGTTGCGGTTGCGGGGCATTATTCTGCCCTTGCTGGAAACGGGGGCATTTGGGTCAGATGTGCCCGACTTGGCCACACTCATGGAAGGTTGGTGGAGGACGGTTGCCATTATGAGCAGGTGCATTGTTGGCGGGGCATCTGCCTGGAGGATGGTGGCGATTGCACCTGTTGCAGTGATCACGTCCCTGGTTCTCGTGCTGGTTCAGGTTCTTCCTTTTGTTGTTGAAGCCATTAGAAGCTTGAAACCCTGGATATGACTCAATGGCCAGAGCCTTGTCCACCATCTATTGAAATGTGAGTGGCAGCTGTGGAACGAGGCTTCGACCCACATGGTAGTTCAGGCCCTCCAAGAACAAGGTTGCTCTTTTGTCAGCTCCAAGGTCGGTGGCGTAACACTCTAACAGCAGAAATTTCTTAATGTAGTCGGTCACGCTCATGCTTCCTTGCTTGAGACTATAAAACTCAGCCTCCTTCTTCCTCAAGAAAGTAGGACAGATGTACTTCACCCTGAACAGCTTCAGGAACTGGGTCCAATCCATCGAAGAGGTTTCCCGAGTGCGGGCAACACCATTCCACCAAATGTGCGCCGGTCCATCCAGCACGTACATCGCAAACTGAACCTTCTGGTGAGGAGGACACTCCATGCCCTCGAAGGTCCGATCCAGGGCCAACACCCAGTCGTCGGCTTTGTCCACCATGTTAGGCTCACTTTCACCCTTGAAGTAGGGTGGCTGCATCTTGATGAAGTCAGTGAGGGTGAACTCCATCGGCTTGTTGGCAACAGCAGCAATGGTGTTGAGTTGTCCCATCATGGTGGAGGACAACAACTGTCACAACATCGCCAGTTCTTGCTCAGGTGTGAAGGTAGGAACACCAGAAGTTGGTTGGTTGACCGCAGGAGTCACAGGAGTGTCGGGGTTGTTAGGGGTCGAGTCCTGGTTCACGTTGTCAAACAAGTCACCTCTCCTGAAAAAAAATAGGTTTATCATATTAGGTTCTCAGGAGTATAGAATCATAGATGAGAAGAGAATAGAAATAGAGATGAGAAAAGGATAACTAGAATGCTATTGCCTAAAATCATACTATTTCGGGCAATTCGTATCGACGCAGGCTAGGCCGGATCATATGGGCACGGGAGTCCTCGTATACCAAGCTAGTGGTGCAGAGGAAAATTTTACCAGCCCCCGATACCCTGATCCTTTCTAGGCACCCTTGCTTCAACTGCATGCCCTAATAGTCGCCTAAAAGCTCTGATACCATGATGTAAAGAGGCGAGATCACCTCTTTACTAAAATTTAAAGGAAATACAAACATCAACAATTTTTAACAAAATTTAGAGACTTTGAGGATGATTGCATAATAGTCCAAGTAAATAAGCATGATTCCAGAGACATAATAAAATGTCAATAGCAGCGGAAAGAAAGAAATAATAAGCCTTTGCATGGCTTTATTGTTTATTACATGAATGATTTCTAAAAGAAAAGATAAGATAAACAGGATCTAGCTATATCAACCTAGCCATCCTTCTTCAAAATCTAAAGATCAACTTCGGAGGGAAACTTCCTTCAAGCTTGTCCTTCACCTTACACAGCACCAACACCTGGGTGGTTGGGAAGACACCCAACAAGAGGAAAAGAGAGAAAAGTATGTGTTACAAGAATATTCTAAAATGGCATGAAAGTTGTAACAAGTAAAATAGGCTAGATATTTGTTGTAAAGTGAGACATCAAGGAGTATGAGGCCTTTTATAATGAAACTTGCCAATAACAAAATAAATAAGGGTTTTGCATGTAAATTAATATGTCTACCTAACTAAGTAGGGTTGAGGCCCCTACCGGACCTCTAACCTTAGGTGAGGGGAGAATAAGACATTCCCAGTCACCTATAATATATTGGGGAGAATTATAAACATTCCCCTAGGGCGATTATATACATGCCATCTATGAGTGGTTGTACATAAGTACCACTACTTTATAATTAAATAGAACATTTAATTACATGCTCGCAAAAGAGTTATGGCAAGATTAAGTAAAAGATTATGTAACATGGTAGTGGGGTATGAATACCCAAATAAGATAATACTACAACTAATTTTTGAGGCAATAAACAATTCAGGTTTCAAGAATCAAGGATTTAGGTCAGATTAAGCCTCATAAGAAATTATGGGTAATGGTATAAAGATTTCCCAACTGAAGAGTAGATGCACATACAAAGCACATATCTTAGCCTCAGGTGTTCTAGAATCCCTCTTTCCAACCCTTCACATGAATTTATAACCCACTTTCCCTAATTTATCATTAGATTTATAAATTAGAATTGTATGTATTCATTAAAGATTGAAAACCCTAATATTACTAACTTTTGCGCAAACCATCGAATCAAACTCTAAAAACCTCACCATCATCTTAGTTAGGATTTTTTGATCAAGATAACATATAATATTGTATGCTTTGAAAATATGGACTTTTAGGGTTAATTTTAGTGATTTTAAGTTAATTAAATCATTCTAAAAATTACGTTTTTGCAAACATCAAAACCAAACTCAAAAACATTTTTAATGAATAGATCTCGTCTTCCTGATTTCAAAACACTATCTATTTTTAATTTTTGACATCAGAATTAATTTATACAATTTATTCTATCTCGACCAATCACAGCCTGCCACGTAGGCAAGGCATGAGCGCACAAGCAATGAAACAAGGGGAGTGGGCCCCACGCTGCTGACCTGGCCCAATGGCCATCCAGTGTGCGCGTGGGGACCCAGCAACTGGCAAGACCGGGTCAAGGCTGACCAAAACAGAGTAAAAAGGCATGATTGCCCCGAACGAAAAAAAGAAAAAGAAAAGGAGAGACGAGTTGGGCAAAATGGTAAAATGATGAGGTCGTCTTCTCCAGCCCGCCCGACGGCCGAAGTAAGCTGCTTCTTGCGGAGGTTTGGGCGATTTTGCCCTAGAGCACCAAACTCAACACGAAGACATGTGATGGAAAGCCAATCAATAGACGAACTAAACCGTACCTTTGATTTGAAACGAGATCAATCGAGCAAAGCACGAGAGGCACCGCAAGTCAGGTGTCGTCGGCGGCCAGTTGGAGGTCAGATCGTCCACGAAATGCCAAATTGAGAGCACGAGCGAGTTGCTAAGGCGATGGCGGTCGCTGGGGTTGTAATATTTATAGGCAAGGTACCCTAGACTAGGGTTTAGGTAGGGGCAAGGAGAGGAGGTCGGCGCCCCTATTAGGCGTTTCTCCAAAACTCGTCAAATCCCAAATTTTTTGGGATAATCTTGTGTGGAATCGCGCAAGGAACCCAACAAAGCAAGTTTGAGCAAAAACCATCGAGAAAAAACTTAGGGTAAATCGATTTGAAAAATCGAGGAAAACAAGGCATGTTGCCTTATACGATTAGAGGTAGAAGACGACTGTGAGTCGTCGGATCAATGGACCCGGGTCCACGAGGGAGTCTGGGCCGTCCGATCACGCGGATGAGGCAAGGAATAGGTTGCAAATAAAATTCGACCAAAATTAAATAAATTCTTAAATGTTTTTCTCTCTCTTCTTTTGGAGGCTCAAACATTGTCCAAATTTACCAAATTTTATATTCTGACTTATTTTGACGCGTAGAATCCAAATATGGAGTTAGTTTTGCCTTTTGAGAAAGTTTGATATGTAAAATAATTAAAATGTCATTTTCTCTTTCCTCCTTCAAAAGAGGTGATAACATTATCTAAATTTTGTGTAACTTCACCCATAAGTCTCCTTAAGGGATTGGAACACGATTTTGCAATTATCTTCACCAGTTGAGATTATTTATTTATTTATTAAATAAATAGAATATTTTACATACTTTCTCTCACCAATTTTACTCATTATTCACACATTATCCAAATTAGCTACAAATTTGCCCAAAGGCTTATTTTTATGTTTAGTATACGAATTTGGTGTTATTTTCCAGATTTGAGAACATTAAATATTTTATTTCACTTTATTGGCATATTTCCTATTTTCTTTTGATAATGTTATTAATATTTATATTTATGTTCCACTTTAAATGATACTTGGCCCTTAAGTTACTTTTTACTCAAGGAAACGAATTTTAAGTGTCAATTTATCCTGATGGGTTTCAAATTATAATATTTGGTGCAAAATCTTTCTAATTATCTTCTTTGCCCATTAATTCCCATATTACCTTTAATTATTGCATTTATCTTCTCCCTTATATAAAATTCGGATTTTCTCTTATTTCTCTTATTCTAGGAAGTGCTAGAAAGTTCTAGGATGAAATATTTTATTCTTTTTATTGCTTAGTGTATAATTTGCACTTTAGTCCCATTATCTAAATCTAACTGAGGTATTTGTGCATACAACCCTATATTAAGAATATATGGGAAACATTTATCCAATAACCATCATAATTTCACTAAATCAAGCCCAAAGACATATGGAACGAAAAGAAGGACGAAAACTTATAGAATAGAGTACAAAGAGGTACATAGAGGATTTCAGTATGTTACAAGGAGCCTGAACACACCCTCACATCGGTAAAGCTTAGGAAGCGTCAACGAACCTCACGCAAAGCTTTTTGATCCCTCAATACAGCCCGAGTGTAGGTAAATCTCAAATACTCCATTTCAATTCATCGCCACCTATTTGATCAAAACTTGGGATATAGTCCCCCTCTGACCCGCTTCTTTGGTTTGTTGAACTCGACATTATCCTGCAAACACAACCCACTCCTCAATACGCACTCAGCAACTACCTAGCTACCCCGAGCCATCACCACCTTCACTCTGCTTGCACTACGGCCATGACCCAAGCCATTGATGCACCGGGCATGTGTATTTCCCTTTCCAATCACAATTGGTCACACATATTATTTTGAAGCCATGGGCATTCTGGTCCATCTAACCCTCGTGCAACCCTCTCTTTGGTAGGGCTAGCTCACAGGTTAAGAGGAGGATCCGTGGAGCCGGATCCCTCCTATGATCCGCACGGCCTGACCACTTTTCCTTTTTTTTAAAAACCCTAGCCTTTTTCTGATTGGTTGAATCTGCAAAATCCATAATAAATGTTTCCAATACCTAAAAAATCACCACAAAATACCCATGTTCTCAAAAAAAATAAGTAGAATCTATATAAATTACCCCATGTGCCTAAATCCAACCCTAGTTTGACGCTTCCTTTATGACCTTGTTTTATGTCTTTTTTTTTAACTTTAACTTATAGAAATAAATACAAAAATAGATGTTAGTATATTTGTGAAATCTTGAACTATCAATTTGACCCTGAGCCCCTTGACTCGAAACCCTAAGATGATGATCAATGATAGATTCACACTCATTAATATCACATGGATGACCCTCCTCTTCTCTCTCTTTGAATAATGATGATTAAGGGAAGATCAACCATCCTAGATACCTAAATCACACTCTGATCCCTAACATGAGAAGTCCCCTTGTATTTAAAAACCAAGACACTAAATGAAAACCCTAGTAAGACCAAAAGCCTAATATGAGGTGTTGAAAACACATTATGACATTAGGTCTTATTTCTCTTTCAGGGTGATGTACTCTCTTAATCTAGGCTTGTTGAAATCAAGATGGGAGATTCAAGGTATGTGGATATAAGTATAAGACTAGTTTTTTTCTAGATGATATAATTATGAGTAATTTCTTGCATGTAATTGAATAATCTTATTGGATGTATATCTATAGTTATTGTCAATTTTTGCCTTGAACACTAAGAACACTAAGGAAAGAAACTGGAATGTAGTTACTAATGGTTCATTAATCTCCCTATTAGAGAGGGAAAGTATTAATGTTGACTAGCACCTCCCTAATGGTACAAGCTACACAGGGAGATCCCTAATGGTACATGGTACGTGGGGATAGGACCCAATAATATAAGTGTTGAATGTGATAAGTCCACCATCGTAATACATGTCCCTTGAAATATGATTAACAAATTGGGTTTACCTAATTTTCCACCTTAATAATATATTCTTTTCAAGTATTTTAAATATGCCAGCATAGTATAGTATTTTTCAACCATGTACCAGCATTATGTTGATCATTTATTTCACATTTTTTCTAGGTTCAAGGAACAAGTAAAGCATTGCAAAGTACCTGAAGTTTCTAAATAAAGTTAATGGAGGATAGATAGTTAGATGATTGTTCCTTATCTTTATTTTAGTTAAATATTTGTTCTTTCTTCTAGATGATCTATAGGATGCTCTATATCCTATGTATTTTTTTCATCTCGTAGAACTATTCTTTCTTTTCCTCAATAATGTATTATGACTTTTCACCTTATGAATGATGAATGGTGTGGCCATCTATGTGATGTTGTGAACAATGATATGGCTTCCATGTAACTTAGATGACAATCACAGTCCCTTACATTTTCCCTCTTGACATCTTATAAATATGAGTGCATGCATATCTCGGGAAAGTCAACTTAGAAAGTGTATAAGAATTGGGGACGTCACAATTGGTATCAGAGCCAATGTTCACACATCATGGTCACATGAACCTCATTCACCCTATTGTGAGTCTAGGGTATCCTTGAGTTAGGGATATGAAGGGTGGAGGTGACTAGGATAGCATCTACCATGGGTCTAGCTAAAGACTTTGAGCCACTTAGCTTGGCAGTCACAAGGCTACCTATATGGTTGTACAAGTCTACCTGGCTGATACCCAAACTATCCCCTACCTCTTGGACATACCATAATTAAGGACCCTTCTCATCTATAGATATTCCCTCTCATCCCCCCTCTATAGAAAAAAAAACCCCCCTCATCTTTATTTTATAAATATCCTTGCCTCTCATCTTTATGTTATATGGTTAGGAAAAGAGTCACTCTACTTAGAAGTCCTAAGGACCGACTGATAAGGACTTTAGGGTATCATCCACAAATCATAAAATTAAGATAATAATAACTAATAAAGAATAATAAAAAAATACAATATGACACAAAAAATGAATAATGATGATATATATAATATATTCTACCTAATTTCAGGATGCCTCCAAAGACCCATAACTTTAAGGCCTCTAAAGAGGCATCCTCTAAGAAGAGGAAAGAACCCGAACTACATGAGGAACTTGATTTTGAGAAAATGGCCAAGGATAGGTGGGAAGAACAAAAGAAAGTCCTTCTAGACTTCATGGAGACCCTTACCCTAAAAGGAACCCTTCAACCCAACTCATCTAGGAAGAAGGAAATAACTACATTAGATTTCATTAAGCATAACCCTGACACCTTTTAGGGGGAAGACCAGCCTGAGGTGATGGATAAGGCTGAATCCTAGACCCTATCCATGGAAAATGCCTTCTATACCATAGAAGTACCTAATGAAAAGAAGGTCAAATTTTCCACCTATCTGCTTAAGGGAGGGGGAAATCTGGTGGGAAAACTATGGTAGGAATAGGGAAGAAGAAGTAGAGAACATGGGATGGGAAGCCTTTAAAACCCTCTTCAGTGAACTGATCGGTTGGTGATCCAGACGGCCGGTTCAAGGAGCGAGACGAGCGGGTGGCGACCTGATGAGATGCACGACGACTGGTGAATCGATCGGCTGGAGGCGTCAGTCGATCGGCTGGTGGCACCCCAACAACCAACTTGATGGCGAGCCGATCGATCATGGAGATGAGCTGATCAAACCCAGAAAGGCGGGCACAGATTCATCTTGTACATGTTTCATGTGATGTAGACCTAGATGACCATGATTCCTCTTGGCTCGAGGAATCACAATAGGATGGCCATAATCATTGCTTTTTATCGTTTTGCATGTTTTCTGTGGGATATAGCATGTATATGATACTTACTATATATTGTGGTGATTGGATATGTATATGTATATAAAAACAAATCCCTCATTAAATATTAAGTTTTAGATGCCTTCCAAATGCGACACACATGAAAAGCTTGATCGACCAAGTGTGGGCACACCCAAGCGTGGTGCACCATCTATCTCGTGGAAGCGTGAAGGATGAATGTGTGGGTCTGCCCAAGCAGGGTGCATGTTCATCGTGTTGGCTTTGGGTCGGACTTAACAAGGTGGCCTAGATAGGATCTAGCGCCTTGAGGCATGGATATGATCATTGCAAGGAGTTGCATATGACATGTTTCAAGAGTTGCATATGATGCAATTGGCAAGAGTTTCTTACCTGGAAGATCTGAGTTGTGGGTGACAGCCCAAGCTGGTCCATGGCTCAGAGGATTTTAGGATCTTGACCCACTAGAAGATTGTACGCTGCAATCTTCCAAATTGATGGTGAGGGCTATCAATTTGAGTCAAAATAGTGGGAGCGGTAATTAATTAAAGGCCTAATTAACTATCGTCAAATTTATTCAAATCAAATCAAAAGGAGTTTTGACAAATGCAAATTTTCTCTTGTAGAATGGCAAAAGAATCATCTTTTAAAATGGGCAAATTAATTGAGAATAAATTCCATAACTGGTTGAGGACTGTGAGAAGTGTTCTGCACAATCCAGATATACCAGGAGCCTTAGAATCCACTCTATGTACGCTTAATGCGTTAGTGAAGAAGAAAGTAGGTAAGGGAGAGAAGTGTTCTCTCGCCAAACCAATTTCTTCTACATGGAGAGGATGGAAGGAACAATGGAAGAAGAAGTCAGAGATAGAGATCTCTACTTATGGTGTATACATGATAGAGATTAACTTTACTACTTCTTCATCATGGGTACTTGATACCGGATGCGGATCTCACATTTGTTCAAATGTGAAGGATCTTAAGAGAAGTAGGCCTTTAGGGAAAGGCGAGGTTGAACTACGTGTTGCTAATGGGGCAAGGGTTGCCGCCAGTGTCATAGGAACCTATGAGTTAACTCTACCTAGTGGGCTAATAATAGAGTTGAAGAACTGCTATTATGTACCTGCCATAAATAGGAATATCATTTCCGTCTCTTGTTTGGACAAGGATGGATTTGAATTTCTTATTAAGAATGGAAATTGTTTCATTTCTAAAGATGGGATCTTTTATGGCAGTGCCCCAATGTCTTATGGTCTATACTTGATAGATCTAGAGACAAGTGTATACAACGTAAACACCAAAAGGCAAAAACTGAACAACTCAAACGAAACGTATCTTTGGCATTGTCGTCTAGGGCACATAAATGAGAAGTGCATTTCTAGACTCCATAAAGATGGTTATCTAGACTCTTTTGATTATGAATCAATAGAGACATGTGAGTCTTGTTTGTTGGGCAAGATGACCAAGACTCCCTTTTCAGGTAAAGGTGAGAGAGCTAGTGATCTAATAGGACTCATACATACTGATGTATGTGGGCCTTTTAGAACTAATGCCAGAAATGGGTATCAGTACTTCATTACCTTTACTGATGACTTCAGTAGGTATGGCTATGTGTACCTGATGAAACATAAGTCAGAAACCCTTGAAAAGTTCAAGGATTTCATGAATGAAGTACAAAACCAACTTGGTAAAAGTATTAAGGCACTTCGATCCGATCGAGGTGGAGAATACTTAAGCCAGGAGTTTGAGGACCTTCTGCGAGCCCATGGTATTGTATCACAATGGACTTCGTCTGGAACACCACAGCATAATGGTGTGTCTGAAAGAAGGAATCACACATTGTTGGATATGGTGCGATCAATGATGAGTTTTGCTGGTCTTCCAATTTCTTTCTGGGGTCATGCTCTTGAAACTGCCGCGTTTACACTTAACTGTGTACCGTCTAAATCGGTTCAAAAGACACCATATGAGATATGGATTGGGAAGCGTCCCGATTTGTCTTTTCTGAAGATTTGGGGTTGTGAGGCTTACGTTAGGAAAATGTTTCCTGATAAGCTTGGACCCAAATCTGATAAATGTTATTTTGTTGGATACCCCAAGGAAATGAGGGGATACTATTTATACCACCCTACTGACAACAAAGTGTTTGTTGCCAGGACAGTTGTGTTCCTAGAGAAGGAATTTATTTCCAAAGGAAGCAGTGGGAGGAAAATAGAGCTTGAAGAGGTTCAAGCCCAACAAGAAAACATTGAACCAGTAGATGTACCAGAGGAAAATGCATATTCACAAGGTGTTGTAGAATCTCAGTCTCCTCAGGTAACACAAGGACCTCATAGATCTAGTAGGACCCGCCTTGAACTTGAGAGGTTTGGATACCTTGTGACTCAGGAAGGTGGTGAGTTGATCATAGATGATGATCCAACTACCTACGTAGAGGCTATGGAGGGACCAGATTCTGAGAAATGGTTTGAATCCATGTACTCCAACAAAGTATGGACTTTAGTGGAACCACCCGAAGGGGTAAAACCCATAGGGTGCAAGTGGGTCTTTAAGAAGAAGACCGACATGGATGGCAATGTGCAAACTTATAAAGGCAGATTAGTTGCTAAGGGATTTCGATAAGTTCAAGGTGTTGACTATGACGAAACCTTTTCTCCAGTTGCCATGATTAAGTCCATCAGGATCATGCTTGCTATTGCAGCTTATTATGACTATGAGATTTGGCAGATGGATGTTAAAACTGCATTCCTTAATGGGAATATAAATGAGGATGTGTACATGACACAGCCTGAAGGTTTTGTAGATCCAAAGAATGCCAATAAAGTCTGTAAGTTGCAAAGGTCAATCTATGGATTAAAGCAAGCATCTCGGAGTTGGAATCTTCGATTTGATGAAGAAGTCAAAGTGTTTGGCTTTATTCAAAATGAAGATGAACCTTGTGTGTACAAGAAGGTTAGTGGGAGCTTGACCACATTCCTCATATTATATGTAGATGACATACTTTTGATGGGGAATGATGTCTTAGCCCTAGAGAAGGTAAAGACTTGGCTTGGGAATACTTTCTCAATGAAGGACTTAGGAGAAGCATCCTACATTCTAGGAATGAAGATCTATAGAGATAGATCTAGAAGGCTTCTCGGACTAAGTCAGAGCACGTACATCGACAAAGTGCTGAAGCGGTTCAGCATGGAGAACTCAAAGAGAGGCAACATCCCCATGCTACATGGAGTCACCATTTTTAGAGCTCAATGTCCCCAATCTTGTGAAGAGAGGGAGAAGATGAATGGGATCCCATATGCATCAGCCATCGGATCCATCATGTACGCTATGTTGTGCACACACCCAGATGTCTTGTATGCTCTCAGCATGACGAGCAGGTACCAGTCAGATCCCGGGGATGCTCACTAGACAGCCGTGAAGAACATCCTCAAGTACTTGCAAAGGACTAAGGATCAGTTTCTTGTGTACGGCGGTGAGGAAGAGCTGGTTTTAAAGGGTTACACCGATGCAAGCTTCCAAACCGATAAAGATGATTACAGATCGTAGTCAGGATTTGTGTTTTCCCTTAATAATGGAGTTGTGAGCTGGAAGAGTTCCAAGCAAGAAACAATTGCTGATTCTACTACAGAGGCCGAGTTTATTGCTGCTTCACATGCAGCAAAGGAGGCTGTGTGGATCAGGAAGTTCATTTCTGAACTTGGTGTAGTTCCCAGTAGCTATGATGCAATTGAGCTTTATTGTGACAATAATGGAGCTATTGCACAAGCTAAGGAGCCCATATCACATCAGCGGTCCAAGCACATACTGCGGCGCTTCCATCTCATATGAGAGATCGTACAGCGAGGAGATGTGAAGATTTGCAAAGAACCAACTGAAGACAACATAGCTGATCCACTGACTAAGGGCCTTTCTCAGCAGAAGCATGATGGTCATGCTAGGTCACAAGGACTGTGTTTCCTTGGTGACTGGCTCTAAGTGCGAGTGGGAGTCTGTTGGTATGTATGCCCATAGAGCAAGTCATATGATGATTGTAATGGGATACTTTGTAAATGATTTGAATAATAATAAAGGTAGTTTTCGATCTATATGTTTAAGATGTTTCTGAGATGATGGTGTAACATGATAGATGTCTAAAGAATGATTTTACTCAATGACGTATGCTTTTAGGTCAAGGACCTAAATGATGAGATCATGCGGATGTTAAGAGTATACATTCTTGTTTAGTCCCTAGTCGGTTGTTATTGTGGAAATAACCATAGACATCAATAACACTAAAGACTAGATTGTGTGTTGGTTGATGAAAGAATCTCATTAGTCATGATATAGTGATATCAAACCAAGCACATAGGTACTTGTTAGAGAACAAGGTACTAGACAGACCCACTGTGAGAGTGACACATGGAACCATGACTTGGTAGTCACAGTCAGCTTTCACAGTGATGGTGGTGAGTGTGATTCTTAGACCTGAAATCACTACACTCAACACATGTCATTGGGTACACTTTGACATCATTAAACGCAGTCCTGAAACATGGGTTGTTATAAAGGTGATGATTGGGTGGCTTTGACACATGGGACTTTTGAGGGGTGAGTGATAGATATGGGATTTGTCCCTCATGAGGGAGTTTGATATCCTTGGCCACTTGATGAGTAGGATTGAGAAAGGCATACGCATGCACGTGTGAATTAATATGTGATATTGATGTCACACACATCTCACTCGGTCTGCTCTGAAATCAAGGAAATGAATGAATGTTGACAGGATGACTGTTCCATGCCTCAAGTTCATTCAGGATATCAGTGACAAAGGAATTATACTTTCACTATAACACCATTCACAGATTGTAGGATTGAAAGTTGTTCTCCAACTTTCTATTTCACTTGGGTAGCACTGATGTGTGACTAGGCACCACTCTTTGCTTGTGAAGTCATAAGTGTTATGGACTTTCACTGCCAATGTGAAATGGACCTGCAGGGTCACACACATAGGATTTAACCTGGAAGAGGAGTTTTATCCACAAGCAATGTTTAGATTGATTACTAAAGGAGTTTAGTAGTTCAATTAAACACTCAATTAATTGATAGCTCAATATCATAATGTTCAAGGTGTTGGATGCATTGATTGGAGTATCGGATTGATTGAAATCGCAATTGATTGATTCTGCGCAATATGCACTCCCAACCGATCAGCTCATGTGATGAACCGATCGGCTGAGCTTGGTGAACCGATCAGCTCAAGTGTTGAGTCGATCGGCTCATGGACAGGTTGAATGATTGTTTCAAGTGTTGAAACGATCGGTTCAATTGTTGCAACCGGGCAAGTTGGGAAAGTAAGATTGGTGAGAATTTTCCTTGTGTTTCACTTGCCCAATTTGATTGGAATAAGGATTGGTATTCGATACCAATTAGAAACAAAAGAAGGAAAGTCAATCGGGAACCGACCAGGACCACCAACCGATCGGTTCACTTGTGAACCGACCAGTTGAGGTGTCCCAACCGATCGGTTGAGATGTCAACCGACCGGTTCAGGTCCCCAACCGACCGTTTCAGTTGTGAAATGATCGGTTCAGGTTGCGAGTTGGTTGATTTTATGGAAAATCTCGAACCCTTCTACTCCTGCTTTTAGTCCCATATTGTCGGGGACAAAGAACCTTGTCCCATGACCCGCCTATATATATATAGGGGTATTGGGGGCTTCTCAGACGACAACTCAGTGCAAGTCAGTTGCTCTGCAAGGTTGTCGTTCTCTCTGGTTTTGGTAACCGAGAGAGAGCCCGAGCAAGTGCTACCCGAAAAGGGAGGCACAGCAAGGGAAAGACAACTGCAGTTGCAACTGGTAGCAGGAGAGTGTGTTGGCGACTAGTACGCCGACAGGAGGGTGTGACTCCTTTCAGTTCCTTGTGCGACAAGGAGATCAGAGTTCCAGGTGGTCCGTGTGGACGACTGCAGAGGTGGGAGACCTCTGCCGCTCGGAGGACGACTATCAATCCCGACAGTCCCTGTGAGACCAGGAGTCTTCAGTCCCAGTGTGACCAGGAGCTGCACATACACCGTCAAAGACCGGAGGTGAAGACCGCGTAAGGCACGAGGTACTGTCGTCGAGCAAGCGTCGGGACAAGGTATGCATCCACAAATCATCTTTCCTATTGTATAGACGTTGACATGATTCCTTTTGTTCTGGGTTTGGGGAGAAAATTTTTGTTTCCGCTGCTTCTTTGCCTCCCCTAAAACCCAACAAAAGATCCCAACACGGCCATGGTGCCAAGGAGCGGCCACATTGATACATGCCAAAATCATAGTAACACCACAAGTTTTGACAAGCTACAACAACTCCAGTAGAAAGGTCATGCTCGCCAGCACGGTCATGCCAAGAAGTCCCCATAACGGCCGTGCAAGCCAGTACAACCCTACTACCAAAGATCAAAACAATCATTCCATGTAGAATGAGCTCCAACCCAATTCGCCCACCACGTTTGTGCTACCCAGCACAGTCGTGCAACCAGCATTTATTTTCCCACTTTCACACTGTAACTCTACCTCCACCCAGCATGGTCGTTCCCTACCACCATGGTCGTGCTATCCTCTACCCACCACAGTCGTGTTGCCCAGCACGACCGTGCTACCACCCAAACCCTACCACTTCTTCCATTGCATTTCCAATACTACCCCCACTTAACCTAGTGCTTCCCCACCACTTATATAAGCCAAGGTAGCAGCCACGACATGAAGTTAGCTTCTTTTGAGCTACCTGTACCATTCATTTACATCCCTATTTGCATTCAAGAGCTCCACCTACCTCCCTTCTTCCATTTCCACCTCATTTACACCCAAAAACCCTAGTTTTCTAGAGTTTCCACCACCAGACCATATCCATTCATGCCATTTTCAACCTTGGAGGGAGGTGCTTCATCTTCGACATCAAGGAGGTGAAGAAGGAGGGTATTCCAAGAGCTTTTATGGCCTTCTATCTCTTTATTCTCTCCTTTTTACTATTTTGCTTGATTATGTGTAGCTAAGCCCTCTTGGTGGGATGTTTAGGGGATAAAATCTTACTTTGATACCATGTTGGGAGAAAATAACTTGTAATGAATATATTTCCATTATGTGATGATTGTCTCTTACTTCTATCTCATTTTCCATTATCTTATTTGTGATTTATGCTTCTAAACATGGATTGTTTGTTGTATGATGCTTGAAAACACCTAGCTTCTAGGGGAAAACGGATTGTATGTGGCTATCTTAGGAATCCTTCCTAGGTCCAACTAGTAGATCCCTAGCTAGCACCCTATATTCCTACATGAAAATCCCTTCTCCTACAACTAGTGTGCGATCTAAGTAGCTAGTGTAAGAGTGATTAGTGCAATTGCCTAGAGTTTTCTAAAGTCTAGATTGTGAGTAACATGAGGTGAAACACCCTCATCGCTAACCCCATTCCTATCCTTGGCTCTCAATTTCCCTAATACCACTTACCCTAGAAACCTAGACTTGCCAAGTCCTATTAGAATTACACCTAACCCTAGTTTCCCAACTAGTAGCTTAGGGTAGATTCAAATAGCACTTGCCTTGTTGTTTGGTTTGGCAATCTAGATTGAAGATATAAGAATTGCATGCTATGTTAACCCCCAATTGGATTCTTGTAACATTCCCCCAAATGGCCCACTCTCCCCATTAATTGCTAAAACCCTTCTTGTTCTCTTAGCTTGTTAACATTAGTTTAGTTAATTGCTTCTATTGCCTCTTAGTCAATTGCTTAGATTTGGATAGTTAGGTCTTGCTTGATTGGTTAGTGATCGTTTGAGCTTGCTAGTGCTAATATTTCTAGTTAGTGATAATCTAGGTCATTAATTTCTCTAGTTCTTTACTTGCCTGATTAGTGTAACTTAGTCGCAGTTCCTTGCTCCTGCTTAGTTAGTTGTCTTTCTTTGGTAATTAGACTTAACTTTCTTAGGGTTAATTTAGGGTTTCTTGTAGTCTAGTTTTTCTTCTTGTTTTTAATTGCTTGCTTCATTAGTACAATCACTCAAACCACCATCAAACCCTAAAAACTCTACACTCCGCTTTTGGAACATAGTTGTGCTAACATAGTTGTAGTGCCCCCCTCTCCCTATAGATTGGACCCCTCACTTTCCATTCACCTATACTATGACACAACCCCCTACGCTTGCAGGTGAGCATTTTAGTATTGTGAATGAATCTTGTCTAGGGCTTTATAAATTTGAAAGACCCAAGTGTGTACCGAGCTCGTGGGGCACATCTAGTCAAATGTAATTGATTAGTGTATGCACCTCTAGAGGGACGCATCAAGCTTTCTGGTGTCATTGCTGGGAATAGAGGCGTTCAGCCTAGATAGTTAGTGTAGATTAGATTTTCCTATTTCCCTCACCATTTCTATTCTTTATTATTTTGTTACTTTTGCATACTTGTGTTCTAACTTATCTCTTGTTACTTTCTTATGACTTGTGCATGTGACATATGTGCATGCTTGGGAGATGTTCAACTTCTACTGCCTTGGTTCCCTGAGACTCGGGATAGGTAGAAGAAGATGTCAACACCGATGCAAACAACACCAAGAAGCTAAGATGGCTGAATAAGGTCCTCATGGGGATGCCAACCACCACCCAACCACCCCCTTTATGAGTACTTCCCTCCAGGGAACTACACCTCACCCATTGCCACCCTTGTTCACCAAATGTTGGGTCAACAATTTTTCATCCCACCAGCCCTTGGACTCCTACCCACTTTCTATGAGATGGAGAACGAGAACTCAGACCATCATATTGATGCTTTTTTATAGACATACTACACCTTCCACACGCCTGCATCCATAGAGGATTCCATAAGAAGAACCCTCTTCCCTATCTCCCTCAAAGAAAAAGCCAAGGAGTTGTACATGTCCAAGCTCAAGCCCAAGATGGTGACCTGGATGGCAGTGAAGAATGAGTTCCTAAAGAAGTTCTACCCAATCTCCAAGCTAACTCAAATGAGGAGATGCATCACATCCTACACTCAAAGAGAAAATGAGCCTTTTCATGAAGCCTGGGAAAGATTCCAAGAGCTCCTGGGAGACTGCCCCCACCACGAAGTTCCTCTATGGTAGCTAGTGCAACCTTTCTACACTGGACTTATTGAGTTGAGCCAGACTATAGTTAACTCTTGTTGCAGCATAACATTCATGGCTAGACCTCCAGAAGAGTCCTAGCCACTCTTTGAGGACCTTGCTAAAAACTCACACCACCAAGTTTCAAGCAAGGGAGATCACCTTGACATGAACTGGGTTCATCCTCCTCCTCCAGTCCCAACCAGAGAAGAGGTCAATCCTCAAATGGTAAAGATCTTAGCTGATATGATGAACCTGATGAAGGATTTAGTTGGGGGTTCCACAAGCTAATCCTCCATGGCCATTGATTCTATTGATGAAGAAGTGAAGGCATTGCAATCTTTTGGCAACCGCAATCACCAAGGGTGAATGTCAAACTCTTACAACCCATAATGGAGGAATCACCCCAAATTCTCTTGGAAACAACAAGGTGAAGATGGGCTAGGGCAACCAAGACAACATCAAGGGCCAAGAAATAGTTCAAGGTTTGAAAATGAAGTCCTAAGAAGATTGAGGAACCTTGATGATGTGAAGAAAGATGTGTCCACTCAAGGGCAAAACATTAGCCGCCTCGAGCAAATATTTGATCAAATCTCACTTTCACTTGCCCGTTGTGAGGAGGGAAGACGCCCTTCCCAACCCATGATGAATCCTAACAATGATATTGGTTGGATGAGCACTCCTCAAGGTGCTTACATCCCACCACAAAACCAAGTACCCATTCTTCAATAATACCAAGGACCTTCCAATCGCTATGCCCCTCCACCTAAACGACCCCCATCCAACTACCATTACACTCCACCTCCACCTCAAGCCTACCAACAACCTCCTCCTCAATATCAACTCCCTCTGCAACAATCACAACATCCACCTCTACAACAGCCCCACAATAACCAACTTTCATTCTCCGAAACCCAAACCCCCTCACCAAAGACCACCACCACCGCCACCATCATCCTCATGAGATCCCCCTTCTTCCCTTGATTAAGTGAATATGGTGTCTATCACATGGGGGAAAATGGATGTTGGAGAATTCATGGAAGGGGAGGATAAGGTGACCAAGGTATGTGATGAAGAGCCCTTGCTGAAAAAGTCTTGCGGAGATTGTAAGAACATCAGAGATTTTGTAGTTCCATTTTTTCTTGGGAATGTCGAGTTCACCAAATCTCTTGTTGACCCATTTTTTAGTGAAAAAACACCCCCAAGTGTCCTACAGTTGATGGAGAATACAATATCATGTGCTTTACCCCCATTGGAAGTCATGAGATCAGTTGCCCCACCCTTTCTTGGAAGTGTCGAAGGAACTAGAGATTCAATTTTCTCCCCATCTGGTGATGGGATCATCTTTGTTGTCTCATATGATGTTGAACTGGTAACACCTGATGCACCAGCCTATTGGGAATTGATGATGGCCCAAACCCTCTCTCTTGAGATGAAGACAACCTGCATGTTTTCCAAAAACTCGCAAGCTATTACTTAAGGTATTGATACAAGTAGGAGATTTTCATATGATGCCTTAGAGGATCTATCCACCAAAGTCAGGCATAGTTGTGCTTGGAGCTTTCTAGAATCCTTGAAATAAAGGACGGCAGGCATCCAAACATTCCTTTCCTTGGTTAATGATATTTGCACTAGGAAGAGGAAGGTAGTGTTGATGCCACCCAAAGAAATCATTGCTACAAAACATGTGAATTTCATCATGGGATGTCACTTTCTAGAGAAAAGGGAAGACCCAGGAACCCCTCTTATCACTTGCTACATCAATCACCAGCCCGTCGAGCGTGCACTCTTAGATTTGGGCTTAGTTGTGAGCATCATACCATTTTACATATACTTATAGCTTGGCTTAGAGAAAATAGAACCAACAAATTGTGTCATAACACTGGGGGATGGATCTAGGAGAATACCTATGGGCATGTTGAAGAATGAGATATTGTCATTAGATAGAAGGGTAAACATTGATTTTCCAACTAATTTTCTAGTCATGGACATTGACCCAGTGGAGGGGAAGGATTACATTATCTTAGGAAGACCCTTCTTATCCATAGTTGGTGTTGAGATCAACATGTGTGCAGGTACTCTGACAATCACTTATGGAAGGATGAAGAGATACTTCCTTATGTTCACTGAGGAAGAAAGACAAAGGTTGAGTGATGAGGATCCATGTAACAACATGTACTACCATGATTTCCAAGAATAGTGGTTGGCAAGCCCTTATTTTTGATCAATGTACACTCCATGGGATGAAGCATGTGTCATCAGAGCTCTAGAAAGGGTTACTTTGGAAGAGGAAAGAGACAGTCAGGGTGTAAACACTTGCTGAAGTAAGAGCAAAAGGCCCAGCTAAATGCTCTAAATTTAGCACTAGTGGGATGTAACCCACATGGTTTGAGATTCTCAAAACCCTCTTGTTTTGTTACATTTTTATTCTTCCAAGAACACACACACTTGTGTTTAATAATTTTGTTTTAGTTTTTGTGATGAGACAGGTGAAGGTTTGATAGATAGGGTGAATTTAAGTGAAAAGTATTGATGACATATCAACTGGATCAAATTTTTTGACTGGATTATGAATGATTGAGAGATTTGAGAATTTTTTTTAATATTTTTCAACTTAGAAACACTAGCACGGTCGTGCTAGAGTGGAACGGCCGTGCTGGCACTATCATTTTTATAGTAACAAACTCAAGTTTTGGGTCTAGTGAGCACGACCATTCTAACCAACACGGTCTTTTTGGCACTTTGCCAGAACGGATGTGATGGCCCAGACCCTCAACTTAAATTAGTCAGTCTTTTCCTCCTCAACATGACCCCACTCCCATTTCATCCAAGCAAAACAACTTTTCTACGACCTTAGGCAACTAGGGCACCTCTTATTCATCCCCAAATTGCTTCCCCTCCCTCTCAAACTCTAGATTCGATCCTCCCTCAACCTCCATTCACCTTCACCTACCTCCAGCTCCTTTCTCCACCCTCCATCAACCTCTATTTCTCCATATCCAACGAGATTATGGCCCTACCTTTCGGAAGTGTGAAAATTGTAGTGGTTCTTTGATTCTCCACAAAATCCTTGGAAGAATGAAGAGCACAAGAAAGGCAATCAAGAAGGGGGTCGAGAAGACCATGAATATGCTCACTGGAGGCAAAAGTTGCACCAAATGGGCATCCAACACCAACCCACCATCACACAGCCATACATCATTGTCAAATTCGAATTCTCTATCTCTCTAAAGGTCAAAATCCATGAGTGGCTCTCGTCTCTGATCCTCCTCAACTCACAACACCTTGGATCTGTAGCAACACCGAGGAGGAGGAAGAAAATTTTGAAAACATTATCAATTCTATCAATGTTGATGCACCAGCCCGAGAAAGGAGGGCCAAGAAATTTGTTGCATCGTCTTCACGCTTGCCTCCACAACCAACCCCAATGAGGCACTCCACTTCCTCAGTCCAGCCACATGTCACGCAACAAGCCGCTTGATGCCAGTTGTTAATTGAAGAAGAAGACTGTGATGTGCCAATTGCGATGGTGCCCTTGAACTTGGGCACATGTTTGGGGTCCCATGACTATGAAGAAGAAGAAGGAGGTGACACTGAGAGTGAAAAAGTGGAGGATGAGCCATTTGATTTTCTGTCAAAGTTGGAGGAGGACCGGATGAAATGGGCAAGGGAAACAACCTGAGGGAGTTGCATAAGGAAGAGGCACATCAAGAAGAGTGTTCACAAGACCCCTCCATCATGAATGCACTATAAGAAGGTTGATCCCTACAAGATATGCTTGCCCTAATACCATGCAGGCCTAGGGATGTACTCTATCATCAAGGAGCTTTTAACGACATGTGGGTTATATCAGTTTCTAACAACCATAAAAGAGACATACCTGGAGACAACCCATGAATTCTTCAGATCTTTGGAGTAGGTACAATACCAAGGGGAGGATTCCATCTATTTCAGGGTCAAGGATTCCACTCATATACTAAAGTCTTCCCACCTCAACAAGATTCTAGCACTAACACCAGTGATGGTGTACAATTTTGAATGGGGCATGTTTGATAAAAATGGAAAGTGCAATTACTCTAAGATGTGGGAAACTTTCACTGTCCAGGGAACCTTTGCAATGAGAAAGTAAAAAATAAGTAAAATATTCAACCCCGCCTTGAGATATGTTCAGAAGGTTCTTGTGGTCTCTGATCTCCAAACCAAGACATAAACACGATTAAAACTTAGCGGAAGCGATTCGATAATTAGCTGAAGACAAAAATCACGGGAAATTAAAACTTTTCGAGACAAGAGCTTGGATTCATAAAAACTTCTTTCATAAAGTGAGATAAACTTGTTTACATCTCAGGATAATTACTTCTTGAGTAATTATATACATCAAGATACAAAATCTCAAGATCACCTAACACAAGACTCCAAGACCTGAGAGTACAGAGGACACATAGGACTGACTCTAACTACACCACATGGCAGACTAAATCTCCACCTGAGATTACTGCTGCTCCTGGTGTTGCTGCTGCTGAGACTGGTCACCTATAGGCTGGTTCCTTCGTCTCCGACGTCCACCTAAAAAGTTGAAGTCTACGGGGTGAGACAATTTTACATAATTGTCCCAGCGAGAGTTATAATTCTCAGCCAGAAGCTTTAATATACCATCAAATAATATCTTAAGCAGTAAAGCCTTCAAAGTATTAGATAACAGTTGTAACTATAACAAGATCTCAACATTTATGAGATATGAAGAAGTATAAGCACTATAACAGTGTAACATCAATTAACTAACTTGGAGTTATCTCTAACAAGTATACTACATGGTTGATTATGTTTTACAAACAACATTATGCCCTGTGGAGATGAGGCATACCACTCATACTCCAACTGATCGCTGAGAAGTCACATCAGTATCATACATAGGTCACTAAGAGAGCCGGATTCTCATGACCTTCACCTTCCTCAGTCAGTGAGAAGATCACTTGTAGGACATCTCGTGTCTCTACTACTATATCTCACCAGGGTAAACTGGTCCTTCGCTATTCTAGAGTCACAGCGGCGTTCTGTACTCTCTTCGTCATCAGGAGATTTCATGTTTATCTCCACTGATACGGATATCTGTGTTTTCTTCGTCATCAGGAGGTTTCATGTTCACCTACCACTGATACGGTATGGAATTATAGTGAAGGATGGACGGATTACGCATCTACATCACTTTCCTACACTAGGATGTAAGGTTCTACACATCCATGTACCCCACATACTCAAAAGTATGTGCTCCAGGAGTTCCCTGAGGAAAACCTGTTTCACCATCACTTGATCTCTGACAATGATGGATCTATGATCAGGGCTCTACATTATACTTGATTAGTTAGGTACATTCAGTATTCTTTAACAACATACATTGTTCTTCAAACAATAATCAGTAGTATAACAGCTAAAACAAGAGAATACTAAATGTAACAGGTCTAACTCATATCAATCATAATCTCTCATCATACTCATCACAAGTCATCTCCAAAGCATGACTTTGATGGTATTCATGGCTCTCACAGCCCATTATCAACATAGGATGCCATTGACAAGGCATCAAGTTACTTTTCTTATTCATAAGGCTAACAGCATGCCTTTAATGAATATAATTTCAACATCCATACGTGGATATGATCATCTTCATATCAGAACCTGCATAGTTAATTCAACTGATAAAGGTAATACAAAATAAGGAATATACTTCCCACTCTTGTCATAAGAGTTAAATCCTCTGATTCTCATCAATTGGAGTTTAATACTTATTTGCATGCCATTACCCTTGAATTAGGGTTTACTATTCACATTATGGTGAATTGAACTCATAACATCATCATGTATGAGTAACATCATCATTAATGCTCTCAAATTAGTTAAAGGTTCATCATTTATCATAATTAGGGTTTCTATGACTTCACATAGGTGAATCATACCCTAATTATGCACATTCATGTGCATTGAAGATGTTTCACTTAAGTTTCCATCCAATTAGGGTTACTTTCTCTCTCTAGGGTACTTTCTCTCTCTAGAGTACTTTCTCTCTCTAGAATACTCTCTCTTTCTTCATACTAGTGTTTGATGATGACATTAGACTAGATTAAGTTGGATAGAGTCGTCATGGCTAAAAACATCATTCTCATGTAATTAGGGTTACTTTCTCTCTCTAGGGCACTTTCTCTCTTTAGAGTACTTTCTCTCTCTAAAGTACTTTCTCTTTCATCATACTAATGGTTGATGATAACATTAGACTAGATTAAGTTGGATGGAGTCATTATGGCTAAAAACATCATTCTCATGTAATTAGGGTTTGAATTGAGCAAGATATAACTCAATTGACCCTTCAGGGGTATTTTGGTAGTTCACCCCATTGATCATCATCATGGTCAAAACCTTAGTCAATTAATCCCTTAATATCCTAAATTATCATTAGGGTTTTAGATTAGGGCATCATCGAATCATTTATATCTTCAATTGATTGAGTGAAGTCAACCATGAATCACCTTGATCGATCTCAACCATCAACCTTCAATCGGTTTGAGACCGTTTGAATATGTTGACCGTTTAGCCAATTTGACTTCCAAGACCGCGAGGGTGAGTAGACCATTTGATACACCTATGACCCCAGGACCGTGAGCCCTCATCCTACTCCAAGACCGCGATCCCTCTCAACTACTCCAAGACCGCGAGCCTTCAATTGATTTCAAGACCGCGAGAGTGGTGTGGACCGTTTGCTCATCTTTGACCTCAGGACCGCGAGGCCCCTCTCGGTCTTAAGACTGTGAGCCCTCTCACGACCTTGAGACCGCGAGCCTCCTCACGACCTTGAGACCGCGAGCCTCCTCACGACCTTGAGACCGCGAGCTCACATGGTCTCAACCGCTTGGACCATCAACAAAGTTCAATGGTTACAACCGATGATGTCAACCAATGTTGAAGCCTTCAAAAAGTCAAAGCCATGGTGACCACTTATGGATTAGGTCAATTAAGTTTATGCTTAACCAATTGGTCATTCAATTGACCATCAATTGTTGACCAATTAGGGTTGAAGTCGATTCAATTAGGGTTTATCAATGTTCACCCATCAACACTCAACAATGTCCATCAACACAAGGTTGAACCCTTCAATTGAGCTCCAATTGGGCCCAAACTTGGCCCAAACGGTCTTGAGATCATGTGGGTGGACCCCACATGGTCTTGAGACCGTTTGCCCAAGATTGCATCAAGATCTAATGTGATTTGATAGGGGTTGAACCATGATTGAGTCACAAAATTAGTATTTTAATCAATTTGATAACTTATTGAAATTGGGTCATCAATTGATCAAATTAGCTTAACCATAGACCTTCAAACGGTCTTGGGTGATTGTCCTCTCGGTCTTGAGACCGTTTTGATGAGTTCCAAATGGTCTTAAGACCGTTTGCCCATCAAATTTTGGATTCTAGTGAAATTTCTTCAAGGTTGGATCAATTGAGTTGAGGGTTATATCAATATTTAATTTCAATGTAATTTGGTGTAAATGTACCTTCAATTGGTCAACTATTCTTGACCTCAGACCTCCAAACGGTCATGGTTGATTGCCCTCGCGGTCTTGAGACCGTTTGGATGACCCCCAAACGGTCTTGAGACCGTTTAGGTCAATCAACCCTAAAAACCCTAATTAAGTCACCATAATTTCAGTATTGATTTCATTTAGGGTTAGCCCTAGTAATCACCCTTCAACTCTTAGCTCGTTTGGAATTAGACCATCAAACTTGGTGAGTTGTTAACTAACAAAATTTTGAACAGTAATTGCATATGGTCAAAGCTTGGTCAACGACCTTACACGGTCTTGAGACCGTTTGCCCAAAAAGGCAATTTCAGACCGTTTGAAAATCAGGAATAAATTCAATTAAAGTTGTTATTTAAAAAGGCCATATCTCCTGATTCCTTTGGAGTTAACCTCTCAATTTTTTAGGGTGATTAGCCTACAGAATTAGAAACAGATTTCTTATACGGTCCACGCTCGGTCAACGGGTCCAAACGGTCGTGAAGACCGCTTGCCCTCTCGCGGTCCAGAGACGGTTTGCTCACCTCGCGGTCCTGAGACCGAGAGAGCAAGTTAGGGAGACCGTTTAAGAAAGTGAAAAGCGGTGGGTTTTTCTTGGAAATCACGCCTTCATCTCCTAGATCAAGAACAGTATGGATATCCCACGGATTTGCTTGCAAAATAGCAAAGAAAAGTAAGGAAACATGAAGAACTGTCATCTAACCGCATATAAGAGATGTATATAGTAAAGCATGGGTTTAGAGTTATAAAACCCGCCTAAAGCTTGCTCCTTGAGCTCCAAGCTTTCAAGCTCCAAGCTCTAATGGCGTCCTTGAGTTCCCACAGATTGGCCAAGGTGAAAACTCCAAGGAAAGACGAAAAGAGATGGCTAGAAAGATAGGGTTTCGTGAGTTAGTCACCAAATTGACCTTGAATTCGAGTTCTAACCATGGAATTAGGCAAGAAGAGGGATTCAAACCTACCTTGCACCCTTGGTCGTTCCTCTTTGAGCTCCAAGACAGTCCTTAGTTGGCCAAGCAAGGGGAAACAGTGATATGCACGAAGGAAAGGTTCCTTTGCTTGAGAGGTAAAGTGTATATATACATGGGTGAGGTTTCATTAAAGGCCCATAAGTTTCCCATAAATCCAACTAGGTCCTTCCTTCATTACTTGCTCGTCCCTTCCTCTTTATTCTAAGGACAAAACTTCTCTTAAGGTCTAGAAAAAGAGGGCAAAGAAGATCAATCTAATACTAAGGTACATACATAAAAGGGATATTGTACATATACCCTGATTATTCAATTACAAGGTATATTTCATAACTTGATAATTCAATTGAGGTGACTTCCTCATCATTTCTTCTCTAAATGATGGCAAGAATCTAGAAAGATACATTAGATGATATATTTTACAAATTTCATCCCTTAATTTGGGTAAATTGCATTTTACCCCAAATTAGGGTTTCAAGCACCGGGATTGCTTTCACAGCTGCACCTTGGTGCCCAAGCTTGGGAAATCCCTCAAACTTTGCCAAAAAGATTTCTCATGATGTCTCAACATCATAGGAACATCTCATAATGTGAAAGTTGCAAGCTAACCCTTTCAACTGGGTAAATTGCACATAGGTCCCTGTATATCAAAACAATGCTACAACTTTAAATAAAAAGGAGCAAATATTGAAATATACGTTTCTGAGAAACTTAATTACATGCTCAGAGTTAATCACAAAGATTTAATTACATATTTAGGCAAAACACCTAGGGTTAACTCATAACCCAGGTCAGGGATGTTACAAATTATCCACCCCTTACAAGGATTTCGTCCCCGAAATCGATAAGACATATTAAGAGAAAAGGGCAGGATACCTCCTTCTCATCTCATTCTCTAACTCCCAAGTGGATTCTTCAACACCACGGTGGTTCCAGAGGACTTTTACAAGACTTATGTCTTTCTTCTTTAACTTTTTAATTCTTTTATCAAGGATTGACACTGGTCCTTCCTCATAGGATATATCATCATTCAATTCTACTTCCATGGGTTGTAAAACTGACTCGGTGTCTGGGTGACATTTCTTCAACATAGAAATGTGGAACACAGGGTGTAACCTCTGTAACTCTGGGGGCAGCTCTAGTCTATATGCTACCTTTCCAATCCGTTTAATGATTGGATAAGGCCCCATAAATCTAGGAGCTAACTTCCCTTTCCTTCCAAAATGGAGGACTCCTTTCCAAGGTGAGACCTTGAGATACACTCTGTCTCCAATCTGGAACTCTAAGGGTCTACGACGTTTGTCAGCATAAGATTTCTGCCTATCCTGAGCAGTCTTAATCTTTTGTTGTATTACTTTAATCTTTTCTGTGGTCTGCTGCACAAGGTCAGGACCTAACAACTGATGTTCACCAATCTCAAACCAACACAAAGGTGATCTACAACGTCTA
Source organism: Alisma plantago-aquatica (assembly GCA_963693085.1). Taxonomy (NCBI): domain Eukaryota; kingdom Viridiplantae; phylum Streptophyta; class Magnoliopsida; order Alismatales; family Alismataceae; genus Alisma; species Alisma plantago-aquatica. Next base: position 82,188,363 of record OY856409.1, on the reverse strand, counting down.
CCATACAAGGCTTCATAAGGTGCCATATTAATACTATGCCAATAGCTATTGTTATAGGCAAACTCTATCAAGCTTAGGTGTAGATCCCAACTTCTGGTGAACTGGAGAACACATGCTCTCAACAGGTCTTCTAAGGTCTATATGGTCCTTTCCGACTGTCCATCAGTCTGCGGATGAAAGGCCGTACTAAACCTCAGTTTGGTGCCTAAGGCTCTGTGTAACTGTTCCCAAAAACGACTCGTAAACTGAGGACCTCTGTCAGAAACTATTGTGACAGGAACTCCGTGCAAACGCACTATCTCTTGAACATACAATTCTGATAACCTTTCAGTAGAAAAGGTTGTTTTGACAGGTAAGAAATGTGTTGTCTTAGTCAACCTATCAACAATTACCCAAATGGAATCATGTCCTTTGCTTGTCCTGGGTAGGCCAACAACAAAGTCCATGGTCACATGGTCCCACTTCCACTGTGGTATGGGTAAGGGTTGCATTGTCCCTGCAGGCTTCTGGTGTTCAGCTTTAACTTGTTGACACACAGGACACCTCAGAACAAACTCTGCAACATCCTTCTTCATTCCAGGCCACCAATACAGATCTTTCAAATTCCGATACATCTTGGTGCTCCCTGGATGCATAGCATACATGGAAGAATGGGCTTCTTCCAGGACTAACTTTCTCAAGTTGTCCACATCCGGCACTATCATCCTTCCATTATAATAAGCTACTTGATCCTCTGAGTCATGAAAACCATCTTGTTTCTCATCTCCATACTCAGATCTAATCTGTTGAACTGCAGCATCACCTAGCTGTGCTTCCTTAATCTGCTCTCTTAGGGTAGGTTTAATATGCATCTCAGCTAACAAACCGGCTAACAATGACACCTTCAACTGTACATTGTCTTTCCTTAAAGAGATAAGCATATCTCTCCTAGAGCATACTAAAGAGTTTAGTTGTGCTCTATTCATGGTTGATGTTGCTGATTTCCTACTCAAGGCATCTGCAACAACATTGGCCTTGCCTGGATGGTAATCAATTGTACAGTCATAGTCCTTGATTAACTCCATCCAGCGACGTTGCCTCATGTTGAGTTCATGCTGAGAGAAGATATACTTAAGGTTTTTGTGGTCTGTGAAAATCTGGAATGTTTCTCCGTAGAGATAGTGTCTCCAGATTTTCAAGGCATGAACCACAGCAGCTAACTCTAGACCGTGTGTCGGATAATTCTCCTCGTGTTTCTTAAGCTGTCGAGAAGCAAAAGAAATCACTTATTTATCCTGCATCAACACACATCCAAGTCCATTCTTGGAAGCATCACAGAAGACTACATATCCTTTTCCTTGTTCAGGTAGCACTAGCACAGGTGCACTTGTCAATCTCTCCTTCAGCAACTGGAAAGACTGTTGACACTTATCACTCCAAGAAAAAGGAACATCTTTCCGGGTCAACTTGGTCAAAGGTAAGGCTATAGAACTAAAGTTCTTAATGAACCTTCGATAATAGCCAGCTAACCCCAAGAAACTTCGAATCTCCGTCGGTGTCTTTGGTTGTTCCCACTATAGAACAGATTCTACTTTCGTAGGGTCAACACGAATTCCCGAGGCAGATATCACATGACCAAGAAAAGATACCTCCGGTAGCCAAAACTCACACTTGCTAAACTTAGCATACAGCTTATGTTCTCTTAGCAAGGTCAAAGCTTGGCGAAGATGATGTTCATGTTGCTGAGCATCCTTACTATAAATCAGAATGTCATCTATGAAGACGACAACACACTGATCAAGGAAAGGTCGAAAAACTCTATTCATGAGTTCCATAAATGCAGCTGGTGCATTGGTTAGTCCAAACGACATAATCGTGAACTCATAGTGACCATATCTTGTCCTAAAGGCGGACTTGGATATGTCACTATCCTTAATACGGAGTTGATGATATCCAGACCTCAAGTCTATTTTTGAAAAGACTGTTGCACCACGCAACTGGTCAAAGAGATCATCAATCCTCGGCAGAGGGTACTTATTCTTTATTGTTACTTTATTGAGTTGTCTGTAGTCGATGCACAACTGCATTGACCCATCTTTCTTTTTAACAAACAAGACCGGAGCACCCCAAGGTGAAGTACTCGGTCGGATAAAACCTCTCTCAAGTAACTCTTGAAGTTGTTTCTTGAGTTCTGCCATCTCGGCAGGCGCCATTCTATACGGAGTCTGAGCTATGGGTTTCGTATCTGGAATCAGATTGATTTCAAAATCAATCTCCCGAGGTGGTGGTATACCAGGAAGTTCTTCAGGAAACACATCTTCAAATTCCCTGACTATAGGAACTTTAGTAGGATTGGAACTTTCCTTGGTAACATCTACCACATGGGCTAAGAATGCATAACATCCTTGCCTCAACAGCTTATCAGCAACCATAGCTGATACAAGACAGGTGGGCAGAATCTTTCTTTCTCCTTGAAAGATCCATGTGTTGCTTTCATCTGCAAACACAGCCAACTTGGACTCACAATCCAAGACAACTCTATACCTTTCTAAGGTATCCATCCCAAGGATTATATCAAATCCTTGCATATCAAGTGGTATAAGGTCCACTTGAATGCGATGGTCAGAAAAGAAGAGGATGCAGGGAGAACATACCTCCTGCAAAATGGCAGACCCACTCAACGGAGTCTCTATCAACAAACTATCTGCTCTATAACTAACAGTCACATTGCAGTTACGAATCACTTCACGAGTGATGAAAGAGTGTGTGGCACCCGGATCAATCAGAACGGATACAACACAAGATGTAGACATATCAGAATATAAAAGTTTCATCTGACCTGCCACTACCCGTGGATTGACCACTGCCTCAGGTGGGTTCATAGCATAGAACCTCGCAGTCGCCTGGTGTTAAGGTGGTGCTGATGATCCAGCTTGAGATGCTTGTCCACGTCCTCGAGCTGCTCCTTGATGTTGTCTGCTCTGAGATCTCTGTTGATTCTGTCTCGGAGGTTGTTGTGTCACACTAGCAGGCCTAGAACGGCAATCCTTCATCAAGTGTCCCACCTTACCACAGTTGTAACAACTCCTCTCCTGTTTTTGTGGTCTGGGTGGTCCAGTAACTGACACAGATGCAGAACTGTGCGTCCCTTGAAGCGGTTGACTCCGTCCTCTACTTCTGCTTGGTGTCCGTTGAGTTTGAAAACTCGATCTGGGTGGTGGAGGGTTAGGTGCAGATAATCTAGGTTTCTTGAAATCCCTAGATGAAGAACTCTGGAACTGTGGATATCTTTTATGGGTTTGTCTCTTCTCAACCACAGATCTCTCTATCCTTCGGACTGACTCAACGAAGGTAGAGAATCTCTCTCGGTTCTCTAAGGTAGATACATGGGTTGACATATCAGAATTCAAACCCTTCTCGAATCTTCTGATTCTTTCCTCATCTGTAGCAGCCATGTGCGGACAGAACCGCAGCAACTCCATGAACTTAGCTTCATACTCGCTAATGTTCATCATACCTTGCCTTAGTTTCTCGAACTGAGAGATCTTCTCATCTAGGAAGGTCTTTGGAAAATATCTATTGATAAATTCCCGACGAAACTCTTCCCATGAGAACTCTACTCCAGGTCTCTTCTGCTCTTCCATGTTCCACCAGTGACCAGCACTGCCTTTGAGAAGATAGACAGCATGTCTAACCTTCTCAGCTTCCGGAATCATAAGAATTCTGAAAGCCTTCTCCAACTCTGTCAACCATAAGTCAGCATTTGCAGGGTCGGCAGTTCCGAAGTACTCGGTAGCTCCGACACGACGAAGTCGTTCGAACGTATTACCGATACCTTGTGCTTCATGCTGGACAGGTGCCCTAGGTGCAGGAATGGGCATCCTATCGGTTATATGTGTCATGGCAGTCATGAACTGCCTGAACATCGTCTGTACAGCTGGGTTACTCATGTCAGCTGGGTCGAACTGGGGTGGCTCTCTTGGCGACTCAGGTGCAGGTTGTTCTATCCTCGGAACCCTTGCACCGCCTCGAGGTGCACTAGCACTACTCTCTGCTACATACTCATCATGATGTTCTGACATCCTTAGGTATCTTCTTTTCCTGAGGAGCAGAAGATTCTATTAGATAAGGAAGGAGTACTATAGATAGACTCGACATCCTAAGTCCTATGCCTCTGTAGACTCATCTGACCTAGAGCTCTGATACCACTAATTGTGGTCTCTGATCTCCAAACCAAGACATAAACATGATTAAAACTTAGCGAAAGTGATTCGATAATTAGCTGAAGACAAAAATCACGGGAAATTAAAACTTTTCGAGACAAGAGCTTGGATTCATAAAAACTTCTTTCATAAAGTGAGATAAACTTGCTTACATCTCAGGATAATTACTTCTTGAGTAATTATATACATCAAGATACAAAATCTCAAGATCACCTAACACAAGACTCCAAGACCTGAGAGTACAGAGGACACATAGGACTGACTCTAACTACACCACATGGCAGACTAAATCTCCACCTGAGATTACTGCTGCTCCTGGTGATGCTGCTGCTGAGACTGGTCACCTGTAGGCTGGTTCCTTCGTCTCCGACGTCCACCTAAAAAGTTGAAGTCTACGGGGTGAGACAATTTTACATAATTGTCCCAGCGAGAGTTATAACTCTCATCCAGAAGCTTTAATATACCATCAAAGAATATCTTAAGCAGTAAAGCCTTCAAAGTATTAGATAACAGTTGCAACTATAACAAGATCTCAACATTTATGAGATATGAAGAAGTATAAGCACTATAACAGTGTAACATCAATTAACTAACTTGGAGTTATCTCTAACAAGTATACTACGTGGTTGATTATGTTTTACAAACAACATTATGCCCTGTGGAGATGAGGCATACCACTCATACTCCAACTGATCGCTGAGAAGTCACATCAGTATCATACATAGGTCACTAAGAGAGCCGGATTCTCATGACCTTCACCTTCCTCAGTCAGTGAGAGGATCACTTGTAGGACATCTCGTGTCTCTACTACTATAGCTCACCAGGGTAAACTGGTCCTTTTCTATTCTAGAGTCACAGCGGCGTTCTGTACTCTCTTCGTCATCAGGAGATTTCATGTTTATCTCCACTGATACGGATATCTGTGTTTTCTTCATCATCAGGAGGTTTCATGTTCACCTACCACTGATACGGTATGGAATTATAGTGAAGGATGGACGGATTATGCATCTACATCACTTTCCTACATTAGGATGTAAGGTTCTACACATCCATGTACCCCACATACTCAAAAGTATGTGCTCCAGGAGTTCCCTGAGGAAAACCTGTTTCACCATCACTTGATCTCTGACAATGATGGATCTATGATCAGGGCTCTACATTATACTTGATTAGTTAGGTACATTCAGTATTCTTTAACAACATACATTGTTCTTCAAACAATAATCAGTAGTATAACAGCTAAAACAAGAGAGTACTAAATGTAACAGGCCTAACTCATATCAATCATAATCTCTCATCATACTCATCACAAGTCATCTCCAAAGCATGACTTTGATGGTATTCATGGCTCTCACAGCCCATTATCAACATAGGATGCCATTGACAAGGCATCAAGTTACTTTTCTTATTCATAAGGCTAACAGTATGCCTTTAATGAATATAATTTCAACATCCATACGTGGATATGATCATCTTCATATCAGAACCTGCATAGTTAATTCAACTGATAAAGGTAATACAAAATAAGGAATATACTTCCCACTCTTGTCATAAGAGTTAAATCCTCTGATTCTCATCAATTGGAGTTTAATACTTATTTGCATGCCATTACCCTTGAATTAGGGTTTACTATTCACATTATGGTGAATTGAACTCATAACATCATCATGTATGAGTAACATCATCATTAATGCTCTCAAATTAGTTAAAGGTTCATCATTTATCATAATTAGGGTTTCTATGACTTCACATAGGTGAATCATACCCTAATTATGCACATTCATGTGCATTGAAGATGCTTCACTTAAGTTTCCATCCAATTAGGGTTACTTTCTCTCTCTAGGGTACTTTCTCTATCTAGAGTACTTTATCTCTCTAGAATACTCTCTCTTTCTTCATACTAGTGGTTGATGATGACATTAGACTAGATTAAGTTGGATAGAGTCGTCATGGCTAAAAACATCATTCTCATGTAATTAGGGTTACTTTCTCTCTCTAGGGCACTTTCTCTCTTTAGAGTACTTTCTCTCTCTAAAGTACTTTCTCTTTCATCATACTAATGGTTGATGATACATTAGACTAGATTAAGTTGGATGGAGTCATTATGGCTAAAAACATCATTCTCATGTAATTAGGGTTTGAATTGAGCAAGATATAACTCAATTGACCCTTCAGGGGTATTTTGGTAATTCACCCCATTGATCATCATCATGGTCAAAACCTTAGTCAATTAATACCTTAATATCCTAAATTATCATTAGGGTTTTAGATTAGGGCATCATCGAATCATTTATATCTTCAATTGATTGAGTGAAGTCAACCATGAATCACCTTGATCGATCTCAGCCATCAACCTTCAATCGGTTTGAGACCATTTGAATATGTTGACCATTTAGCCAATTTGACTTCCAAGACCACGAGGGTGAGTAGACCATTTGATCCACCTATGACCCCAGGACCGTGAGCCCTCATCCTACTCCAAGACCGCGAGCCCTCTCAACTACTCCAAGACCGCGAGCCTTCAATTGATTTCAAGACCGCGAGAGTGGTGTGGACCGTTTGCTCATCTTTGACCTCAGGACTGCAAGGCCCCTCTCAGTCTTAAGACCGTGAGCCCTCTCACGACCTTGAGACCACGAGCCTCCTCATGACCTTGAGACCGTGAGCCTCCTCACGACCTTGAGACCGCGAGCTCACGTGGTCTCAACCGCTTGGACCATCAACAAAGTGCAATGGTTACAACCGATGATATCAACCAATGTTGAAGCCTTCAAAAAGTCAAAGCCATGGTGACCACTTATGGATTAGGTCAATTAAGAATATTCTTAACCAATTGGTCATTCAATTGACCCTCAATTGTTGACCAATTAGGGTTGAAGTCGATTCAATTAGGGTTTATCAATGTTCACCCATCAACACTCAACAATGTGCATCAACACAAGGTTGAACCCTTCAATTGAGCTCCAATTGGGCCCAAACGGTCTTGAGATCATGTGGGTGGACCCCACGTGGTCTTGAGACCGTTTGCCCAAGATTTCATCAAGATCTAATGTGATTTGATAGGGGTTGAACCATGATTGAGTCACAAAATCAGTATTTTAATCAATTTGATAACTTATTGAAATTGGGTCCTCAATTGATCAAATTAGCTTAACCCTAGACCTCCAAACGGTCTTGGGTGATTGTCCTCTTGGTCTTGAGACCGTTTGGATGAGTTCCAAATGGTCTTAAGACCGTTTGCCCATCAAATTTTGGATTCTAGTGAAATTTCTTCAAGGTTGGATCAATTGAGTTGAGGGTTATATCAATATTTAATTTCAATGTAATTTGGTGTAAATGTACCTTCAATTGGTCAACTATTCTTGACCTCAGACCTCCAAACGGTCATGGTTGATTGCCCTCGCGGTCTTGAGACCGTTTGGATGAGACCGTTTGGGTCAATCAACCCTAAAAACCCTAATTAAGTCACCATAATTTCAGTACTGATTTCATTTAGGGTTAGCCCTAGTAATCACCCTTCAAATCTTAGCTCGTTTGGAATTAGACCATCAAACTTGGTGAGTTGTTAACTAACAAAATTTTGAACAGTAATTTCATATGGTCAAAGCTTGGTCAACGACCTTACATGGTCTTGAGACCGTTTGCCCAAAAAGGCAATTTCAGACCGTTTGAAAATCAGGAATAAATTCAATTAAAGTTGTTACTTAAAAAGGCCATATATCCTGATTCCTTTGGAGTTAACCTCTCAATTTTTGAGGGTGATTAGCCTACAGAATTAGGAACAGATTTCTTATACGGTCCACGCTCGGTCAACGGGTCCAAACGGTCGTGAAGACCGCTTTCCCTCTCGCGGTCCAGAGACGGTTTGCTCACCTCGCGGTCCTGAGACCGAGAGAGCAAGTTAGGGAGACCGTTTAAGAAAGTGAAAAGCGGTGGGTTTTTCTTGGAAATCACGCCTTCATCTCCTAACTCAAGAACAGTATGGATATCCCACGGATTTGCTTGCAAAATAGCAAAGAAAAGTAAGGAAACATGAAGAACTATCATCTAACCGCATATAAGAGATGTATATAGTAAAGCATGGGTTTAGAGTTATAAAACCCGCCTAAAGCTTGCTCCTTGAGCTCCAAGCTTTCAAGATCCAAGCTCTAATTGCGTCCTTGAGTTCCCACAGATTGGCCAAGGTGAAAACTCCAAGGAAAGATGAAAAGAGATGGCTAGAAAGATAGGGTTTCGTGAGTTAGTCACCAAATTGACCTTGAATTCGAGTTCTAACCATGGAATTAGGCAAGAAGAGGGATTCAAACCTACCTTGCACCCTTGGTCGTTCCTCTTTGAGCTCCAAGACAGTCCTTAGTCGGCCAATCAAGGGGAAACAGTGATATGCACGAAGGAAAGGTTCCTTTGCTTGAGAGGTAAAGTGTATATATACATGGGTGAGGTTTCATTAAAGGCCCATAAGTTTCCCATAAATCCAACTAGGTCCTTCCTTCATTACTTGCTCGTCCCTTCCTATTTATTCTAAGGACAAAACTTCTCTTAAGGTCTAGAAAAATAGGGCAAAGAAGATCAATCTAATACTAAGGTACATACATAAAAGGGATATTGTACATATACCCTGATTATTCAATTACAAGGTATATTTCATAACTTGATAATTCAATTGAGGTGACTTCCTCATCATTTCTTCTCTAAATGATGGCAAGAATCTAGAAAGATACATTAGATGATATATTTTACAAATTGCATCCCTTAATTTGGGTAAATTGCATTTTACCCCAAATTAGGGTTTCAAGCACCGGGATTGCTTTCACAGCTGCACCTTGGTGCCCAAGCTTGGGAAATCCCTCAAACTTTGCCAAAAAGATTTCTCATGATGTCTCAACATCAGAGGAACATCTCATCATGTGCAAGTTGCAAGCTAACCCTTTCAACTGGGTAAATTGCACATAGGTCCCTGTATATCAAAACAATGCTACAACTTTAAATAAAAAGGAGCAAATATTGAAATATACGTTTCTGAGAAACTTAATTACATGCTCAGAGTTAATCACAAAGATTTAATTACATATTTAGGCAAAACACCTAGGGTTAACTCATAACCCAGGTCAGGGATGTTACAGTTCTAGCCAACACTATATGTTTAGAAGGTTCTACCCAACACTATCTTTTACCGGTACGACAACCAAGGTTGCAGCTCACAAAAGGACTTATTTTTTATGTTAGTGATGGTGAGTGGTTGTCATGTGAATCTATGTATGATGATGATTGATCATTTGGAAACAATCCCCTCTAAGAGAAAGAATCCCTTCATAATGGGGGGGATTTTGAACACCATATCAAAGGCACTCGATTATGATCTCAAGAATCTCACAAAGGCAGAAGGGACCAAGTTGGTTGACTTAAATTATCTTGCAAGGTCCCAGATGATCTCCATAAGAAATAAAAAGATTATATACAATATGAACCCTGGATACCCTGGCATAATTTTAGAGTTGCCTTGTCATTCTGGTACACTGCTTTGTGACATAGAACCAACGATAAACTTTTAAGAGAGAGTGTCCAAATGGGAAAGCCAACATCTTACAGAAGACAACAGAGCTCTACCGGTTGATTTACTTGAGGGAGGAGGAGAGACGAATATACCAGAGCAACATTGAGTCCTTGACCAGCCTCGTCGCACAAGATAGAGATATGAGGATTTTGACACACAACCACCTCCAACAAATGCATATGACATGTCAACCATTCATGCACAGTTGGAGGCAATACAACAGACACAACATGCCATGGGGTTGTATTAGCAACATATGCATTATCAGATCAACCACATGTACCAGTATGAACATGCGTAGGTGAAGAGAAACCCTCAATGGGGGGGAGATTTTTGGGGAGCCCATTTTGGATATCAGGAGATATACCCACCTCTATAGGCAGATTACTAGGGCCATTACTACCAGCAACCCCCTCCATGGTATGGCCCACAATAGTAGGAGACCCACATTAGGATCCACCACCATAGGAGTAGTGAACCCTACCCTATCATTCCTAAACTTTGGTTTCATACTGAGGACAACACAATTCAAAAGTTGGTGGTGGTAGGGTGCTATGCCCTCTTGTCTCAGCTTATTTTGTTTATACCTGTTTCACCTGACTGTTGATTGATTGGCAACACCCTATCTAGTGTAGATTTTCATTTGTTTGAATTCATGCATACCATGTAGTTCTTTCTCATGCATTTAGCATAATTTTTCAAAAAAATTACTCTTTTTGCTTTTACATGCCATGCATTACATTTTCATGTAGATTTTGGTAATTTTTGTGTGTTTTAGCTAGAACTTGCAGCTTTATGCTTTAATTTCCCTAAAGTAGGTTTGGATGTGATTAAAATGCAAATTGGAACCATTTTGGCCAATTTTGCCCTAATTTGGTATTCCTTGTCCAAAAGTATGTTTCAATTTAAATCTCTAATTTTTGAACTAAAAGTTGATGAATTCTGACAAATGCATGCCACATTCTTAGAGTTTATTGCTAAATGGTCTTGATTGTTGACTTTCTACATATGTATCACCTCTCTTATGTTTGTGATTTTTTTGGATAAATTGTGAATTAAGCAAGCTATGAACGCTTAGGGCCTATGGAATCACATGATAAAATATGAATCTCATGTTATTCACTCATGTGGTGTGATATCATTTGATGAAGTGTTTGATTAGTTTTCATGCAAGAGATTTTGTGTTGAGAACCACACTAATGAACCCTCTTTGACCTGACTCTTCTTTCATCATCTTCATATCCCTCTGCCTCATGAAAGGATGCCTAAGTGCACATATTTAGCCTTGGCCACCTCCAAAAGTTTGGGGTGGCCGTATCTACATCTCCCTGCTTCACTCTCTCCACTATATGCCCTATCTACACCAAGGGAAAAAGAAAAAAAGCAAAAAGAAAATAAAATATTCTCCTATTTAAGAGCATCCAAATAAAGAAAACATGAGTGTGTAAAATCACTCCAATTCTTACTGCAACCCTTTCTTCTATTTTCATACCCATTGAGCTAGGAAACATAAAGCCTAGCTCACTTCACCCTTTTTCTACAGCCACGTGGATCACTTTGTGTGGTTTGAAGCATAATATTAAATGCATGAAAGTGAAACAACACTCATAGTCATCATTGATTAATGACACCATGAGGCGATCTACCCGGAACTACATGAAAGGCATATAAATAGCTTGTGAGTTCTATGCCCGATATTTGAAGTTTATATGCTCAGTGCTCATTTCATGATTGGTTTGTGAAAGTGGATAGGAGAGGGGTGGAACACATGCACCTAGTCATTGTTGAGGCCATTTAGTCAACATTCATCTTTTACAATGCATTTATCATTCTTGTTTGTTGAAATAAAATGAAGAGAGATTAAGTTGAAGCATACTTGAGGACATGTATGTTTTAAGTTTCGGGTGGTGACGCAACCCTATTTTAGGGCTCCATCTTGTGTCTTTTTGCATCTTAATCACATCTAAACAATGTTAGAATACAATTTATTCCCTCAATATGTGTTTTATTATGAAATGCACTTATGGGGGTTTTTTGCACGTTTTATAGGTGCTTTGGCCACTACTTGATGGAAGGGAGACAAGAAGGCTGAATCTAGGGCTTCCCCTTTCATGGAGGAGTCCAAAATGAAGCCAAGATGACTCCTAACCTACCCCAAGTGATCAAAGACTATACCCAAGCAATGGCCTATGTGGATCTAAAAGAACAAAGCTCAAAGTGATGATAAAAGACCCCCACATGGCTGTGGTACTAAGGAGCAGTCGTGTTGATACATGCCAAAATCACAGTAACACCACAAGTTTTGACAAGCTATAACAACTCTAGAGAACGGACGTACTAGCCAACATGGTCATTCCAAGAAGTCCCCAGAATGGCCATGCTATCCAACACGGCCATGCTACCAAATATCAAAGTGGCCATTCCATCTAAAATGACCTCCAACCCAACTCGCCCACCACGGCCATGCTACCCAACATGACTGTGCTACCTAGCCTCCACCACAGTCATGCTTCCTAGTACGGTCGTGCTACCAACCTTTATTTCCCCACTTTCACACTGTAACTTTACCTCGACCAAACATGGTCATTCCCTACCACCACGGTTGTACTACCCTCTACCCACCACAGCCGTGCTACCACTCAAACCCTACCATTTTTCCACTACATTTCTAATACTACCCCCACTTAACCTAGTGCTTCCCCACCACCTATATAAGCCAAGGTGGTGGCCACAAAAGGAGGTTGGCTTCTCTTGAGCTACCTCTAGCATTCATTTCCATCCCTCTTTGCATTCAAGAGCTCCACATACCTCCCTTCTTCCATTTCCACCTCATTTCCACCCAAAAATCCCAACTTTCTAAGGTTTCCACCACCAAACCATATCCATTCATGCCATTTCGACCTTGAAGGGAGGTTCTTCGTCTTCTATAGCAAGGAGGTAAAGGAGGGTCTTACATGAGCTTCCATGGCTTTCTATCTCTTTCTTCTTTCCCTTTTACTCTTTTGCTTGATTATGTGTAGCTAAGCCCTCTTGGTGGGCTGTTTGAGGGATAAAATGTTACTTATGTTGACTCAAGGTCAATTAGGTCAATGATGACTAACGTCTGAATTGACTAAACCCTTGTTTTGATGATGACTAACCATTCCACATATTTGTGTCTAATGTCTCTACTTGAGTGATTTCAGATTAGGTATAGACACACTCCAAATGCCCTAACTTGTGCATATCAAATTGGAGAAAAGATAAGTCAAAGTCAATACAAGTGCACATTTTGTAATATGATGTAAATCCATTAGAATCATGTTGTAAATCACTTGTAATGATTGTATGACTTGTAATTAATCTTAGAAAAAAACAAGAACACTTAGATCGAATGTTTAAGCACTCAAAAGCCATTTTCTGAAATTCACATCAGGCTGTTCATCGGTCGAGTTGCAAACTCGATCGATCCTGATTGGATCTTGAAAATGAATTTTGATCGGCCGAGTTTACACTTCATAGAACTCGATCGAAGGAGTACCTGACCAATTTGATTTTCATTGGTCGGTCGAGTTTCCCTAGGACAAACTTGACCGATGGTTTGAATAACGGCTTTGTCTTTTACTCCATCGGTCGAGTTATCTTTATAGAAACTTGACCGATTGCATTGTACGGAAAAGTGTAGAAAAGTGCTTCTAGCCATTTTGGAGTTGCAATAAGTGAAAATATATTTATTGCAAGCCACAAAATGACTATTTTTCGGCCCCAAGTGTTCCCAAAGGCTTCTAGGCATCCTCAACTATAAATAGGACCCCTTGGGCTTCATCCCATGGTTAGCCAAGCACTATGAAGGTCCCTATTCTTTAGTTGAGTGATCCTACATCCTCCTCTCTTTCTCTCAGCTTAATCACTTGCTACATCCATTACTGTGAGTAGGAGATTTGTAAGAGAGTTTGTCCTACATGTATATCTTGTGAGGCTCTCACATCCACCACCTCCCTATCTCTCATTTAAACCTTGAAGATGAAGGTTCTCTCTCTTGGCTAAGAGAGGTAAAGAAGAACAAGGGAAGGAGTCCCTTGGTAAAGATCAAGGTTGAAGACTTGGACCAAGAGTGAGTAAGCCCTTGGTGAAGGCAGAAGACTCCTTGCTCAAGTGGGTAAGTCCTTGGTGGAAGGTTCTCCAAGTGAAGGTGAAGTCAAAGGCGGAAGATCCAAGAAGAGTGGGTAATTCCTTGAAGGTTGAAGACTTGTGAAAGAGTAGGTAAGTCCTTGGAAGAAAGCGGAAGACTCTTGCAAAGTGGGTAAGTCCTTGGTAAGGTTGAAGACACTTTGTATTGGATAGGTGAGTCCTTTGGTGGTCATGTATTGTATCTCTTATAATGAATATATGAAGGTGCAACGTTAAGAAATCCTAGAGGTTGACCTCTCTAGGTAGTGGACTGACTCACTTCTAGTTTGAAGTGTGGAACCACTCTATATAGCTTGTCAATTGGTGTATGTTCAATCTTTCTCTCCCTTGCTATGCATGTTTTAGTTGCACACAAATTTCCTATTTAGCAACCTTATCTTGTGATATATTTTGAAGGTCTAATGAATTTTGTTTAAGTGCATTCAGCTCTATTCACCCCCTCTAGAGCATCAAATAACCCATCTAGGATCCAACAATTGGTATCAGAGCTGGCTTCTCCAAGCATACTTCAACAAGTAGGAGAAGATGGGTGACTACCAAGGAGGGAGATACTTGATCAGCCTACCAATCTTTGATGGGAGAAATTTCCTCTATTAGATAAGAAGTCTTCAATTCTATATCCAAGGATCAAGTCTTGAGTGGCAAATGGTGAACAACTCATACAAGCCACCAAAGACAAAGATTGAAGAATGGGATGAAGCTACCTTGAAGAAAACAACCTTGAATGCTAGAGTCATGCACATCCTCTATGCCTCCATGACCCCCACCAAGTTCAACCGGATTTCTTCATATGAAACAGTCTATGAGGTATGGAGAAAGCTATGCATCACTTATGAGGGGACAGATCAAGTGAAGGAAAGCAAAGTCTACATGCTTAAAGGGTTGCTTGAGAACTTCAAGATGGGAAAAGAGGAGAAGATAGCCAATATGTACTCAAGGCTCAACACCATTGTGAATGATCTTGCTGTTCTAGGACATCCTATGAGTAGAGGAGAGATCAACTCAAAGATCCTTAGAACTCTCCTCAAGAGATGGGAACCCAAGGTGACTTCCATTGAAGAAGCAAGGTCTCTTAGGGATGTTCCTATTGAAGAGCTCATTGGAAATCTACAAGCACATGAAGCCACACTTGACAAGAGAGAGGAAGTAGAAATATAAGAAGAGAAAGAACTCAAGAGAATGAAGAAGGTTGAAATCAAAGCTCAAATAAAGGCTATTGTTGGTCAAGCCTATCCATCCTCTCAAGTTGAAGAAGATGCCATGTACTCCAAGGGTAGATTCTACAAAGGCAAGAATTCCTCCTCCATCTGGTGCCTCAAGTGTGGAAAGAAGGGTCACTACAAGATAGATTGTCTACAAGGCAAGAAGACCCATCATCATAAGGAAAGAGAAGAGAAGTATAAGAAGAAGGAAAAATGGCACTCAAGCTCAAGTGACTCCTCCAACTCAAGCTCAAGTGAACATTCGAGTGGAGGATCTAGCTCAAGCTCTAGTGATGAAGGAGAATGACATTTTGCTCTTATGGCTTCTACAAAACATGAAGACTCAAATGAGGTAAATCTAAACTCTTTAGATAAAGAACATTTAATTGCTATCATTAATCTACTCGTGCCTCTCTTAAGTCTTCTAAAATGAAAAAAAAAGCTTGCTAGAATTGTTGATAATATGCATGTAGAACTAGATGATCTTGAACATGCTAATTCTTGCTTGCTTGATGAAAAAAATGCTTGTCTTGGTCAAAGTAGATTCTCTTAAACTTGAAAATGCTAGCTTTCTCGATGAGATTAGATTTCTAGAAGCTCAACCTCTTATGCCTAGTTCTAATGAAGAGCATAGTTTAATTGTTGATTCTCTCATGCATGATATTGATGTTCTTAAATCTGAAAACAAGGACAAAGATTTTTGTTTTGCAAGGATTAGAATCTAAAAATGGTGTTTATCTTTCTAAGATTGCTTTGCTTGAAACAAAAAATGCCTCCTTGCTTGCTAAAATCAATGTGCTTGAATCTTGTTCTAGTTCTACTAGTAGAGAGAATGATGTTGCTGCTCTTCATATTGATAGATATTCTTATTTAGCTAAAACTCTTTGCTTAGAAAATGATCTTTTGCATGCTAGAGATAATATCAATCATTTGTCTTCCACTATTACTTCTCTTATGCATGATAATGATAGTTTGAGATCTTCTTTGCAAAGATTCTTAGTTGGTAAAAGGAACCTTAATGATATCCTACACCATATACTAAACAAATTGGTAGACATGGTTTGGGGTATGATAGTAGTCAAAGAAACAACAAAGGTAAAGGACCTCTAATCTTCCATGGACAATCCTCTAGTTCCAAGACTATGGGTATATAGAACTATTGTAATGAAATTTGTCATTATTCTACTTGTTGCCCTTTTAGGAAAGCATCCAAGAGCACTAGGACTTGGGTTGCTAAGCTAACTCCTCTGGACCCAAAAACATGATTGGGGACCATTTCATATTTCTTCTTATAGGTACTTGTAAATGGATTGACTTGATTCATTGAATTACAAATTGACATCTCAATCCACATGAAAGAAGAAAGGTGAGATGTGTATGAGGTGACAATAAGTGGAAAAAGGAATGGTAAGAACAAAGGTAAAGGTTTACTTCCTTATAACCTATCCTAACTTGTTTTTGTCAAGTTAGTGTGCACTATGCATGTGGTTTTTGAGTTAAAAGTGGTATTTTGTGCTTCTCTTCACACTCTTGCTCAAAAACTATTTCTAATGCTTTCATAGTACATTACTAACTTGCTTATACATGTTTGGATATGGTTTGTATTTTTAGCATGCCTCTAAATATGTTTTTATGAAATATATGTGCCTTTTGATAGCAGCTCTGTCAGTCGAGTTTGTCCTGATAGAAACTCGACTGATGGGCATCGATGGGTGTTGCCAACAACTATCATTAGTCGAGTTGTAAATACACAGAACTCGACCGACAACACTGTGCATAGAATATACATTTGTCTTATTGAATGAGAATTTCCCTCTCAACTATATTTTCTCAACCAATAGACTTATTCTTTGGAACTCTCATTTAGTACCTTTATATATGCATATTGCCATGCTCTAAATTGCCTATCTTGCTTACAACCCTATCTTTCAAATTGCTCTAAATTGGTATATATATATATCCTGCAATTACTTGCTTTAAGTTGTTTTGCAAGTTTTGATGATGCTCTTTGGATCTCTTGGTTGTGTCTTAAATTTCTTCCGTTGTGCTCTAACTTGCTACATCTATCTAGGTGTATATCTTGTTTTGATACAACCTTAAGGTTCTTAGTGATAATCATCCTTTGGTAATGATGCATATTTGTATGTGATTTATATCCTTTCATGCTTCTAAAATTGCTTATCTCTTTGTTTGGATATATCTCTACATCTACTCATAGCTTGATCTATCTTGTGTATCTTTTGGTATCTCTTGATATGATCTAGATCCTACTATTAGTCCTAACTTGTGATAACATCTACTAGTAGTTCACATACATGTAGTTCTAACCTTGTTTATAATTGGTATCTTTGCTCATCTAGTGGTATTCTACTATATGTTATGTTTGTATCTTGTCTCATACATGATCAAGCTTATTCCTTGAATTGCATATCTACTATCTTGAGTTGCTTTCATAACATTGTGATGCAGGATACATAGATCTACATTGTATGTAGAAATTGGAGAATTTTTTGATTTGCATGTAGATTTTGCTCCAGTTTCAGTTTTTGGTGCAAGACTAGTGTTTTTTATGCAGAAATGGCCTTTTAAGCAAGGCTCATTGCTTCTCCATGAGCCCTGACACTTTTTGGGCAAATTCTGTCATCTTGAGGGTCAAAATTACGATTTATTATTTTTCTACAGCACTTCATCTTGCATTTTGGGTTGTTCAAGTGCATTCTTTAACTTGCTTTTCTTTCTATGCTTGGACAATCCCCTAGCTGTGCTCTTCTACTCTCATTATATAACCTTTTGTTATCTCCTTTCTCTTAACAAGTGGTGTTTCTTATTTCTTTGTACCCTCACTTTTTGAAATGACAAAGGGGGAGAAATGTTGGATCCTAGATGGGTGATTAGATGCTCTAGGGGGGAAGGTGAATAGTGTTGAATGCACTAAAAAAAATCATTAGACCTTCAAGATATATCACAAGATAAGTTTTCTAAATAGGAAATTTGTGTGCAACTAAAACATGCATAGTAAGGGAGAGAGAGATTGAACATACACCAATTGACAAGCTATTTAGAGTGGTTCCACATTTCAAACTAGAAGTGAGTCAGACCACTACCTAGAGAGGTCAACCTCTAGGATTTCTTAACCTTGCATCTTCATTATATTCATTATAAGAGATACAATACATGACCACCAAAGGACTTACCTATCCAATACAAAGAGCCTTCAACCTTACCAAGGACTTACCCACTTTGCAAGAGTCTTCTGCCTTCTTCCAAGGACTTACCTACTCTTACACAAGTCTTCAGCCTTGCAGGGATTACCCACTCTTCTTGGATCTTCTATCTTTGACTTCACCTTCACTCGGAGAAGCTTCCACCAAGGACTTACCCACTTGAGCAAGGAGTCTTCTGCCTTCACCAAGGGCTTACCCACTCTTGCTCCAAGTCTTCAGCCTTGATCTTCACCAAGGGACACCTTCCCTTGTTCTTCTTCACCTCCAAGAGAGAGAACATTCATCTTCATGGTTGAAATGAGAGATAGGGAGGTGGTGGAAGTGAGAGCCTAACAAGATATACATGTAGGATGAGCTCTCTTACAAATCTCCTACTCACTCTAATGGATGTATCAAGTGATTAAGCTTAGAGAGAGAGAGGAGGCTATAGGAAGCACTCAACTATAGAATAAGAACCTCACATAGAGTTTGCATTGAATGCTCCACCTTAGAATGAAGCCCAAGGGGTCCTATTTATAACTAGGGATGCCTCTTAGCCTTTGGGAACACTTGAGAATGAAAACTAGTCATTTTGTAGCTTGTAACGGATATATTTTCACTTTTTGCAACTCCACAACGGCTAGAAGCACTTTCTGCCCTTTTTCGTACAGTGCAATCAGTCGAATTTATATAAGGGTAACTCGACCGATAGAGTAAAAGACAAAGCTGATATTCAGACCATCGGTCGAGTTTGTCCTGGGGAAACTCGACCGACCAATGAAAATCAAATTGGTCAGATACTCCATCGGTCGAGTTCTATGAAGTGTAAACTCGATCGATCAAAAGTCATTTTCAAGATCCAATCAGGATCGGTCGAGTTTGCAACTCACAGAACTCGACCGATGAACATCCTGATGTGAATTTTAGAAAATGGCTTTTGAGTGCTTAAACATTCGATCTAAGTGCTCCTGATTTTTTCTAAGCTTAATTACAAGTCATACAATCATTACAAGTGATTTATAACATGATTCTAATGGATTTACATCATATTACAAAAAAAGTACACTTGTATTGACTTTGACTTGTATTTTCTCCAAGTTGATATGCGCAAGTTAGGGCATTTGGAGTGTGTCTATACCTAATCTGAAATCACTCAAGTAGATACATTAGACACCAATATGTGGAATGGTTAGTCATCATCAAAACACGGGTTTGTCAATTTAGACATGAGTCAACATTGACCTAATTGACCTTGAGTCAACAAGAAAGGTATGTCTTCTTTTGACAAAAGAGGAAGAAGGCATGACTTACATAAAGGGGAGAAGGTAAATGGGAGAATACATATATGTGTAGAACATATATGAGTAGAAGACATAATATTCTATAAATGTTATGAAAGCTAACCATGCAGGAGAAATATCATCAATTGAGGGGGAGTATGAGAACTCCATGTGCATCAATTGAGGGGGAGCATATGGGCTCAATCCTATTGAAACCCCTAGGTTTCTCCGAAGGTATGATTTTACTTAAAAGCTTTCAATACATTTATGGAATGATTTGTCATCTTCAAAATAGGGGAGAATGTTGACTCAAGGTTAATTAGGTCAATGTTGACTCATGTCTAAATTGACTAAACCCATGTTTTGATGATGACTAACCATTCCGCATATTTGTGTCTAATGTCTCTACTTGAGTGATTTCAGATTAGGTATAGACACACTCCAAATGCCCTAACTTGTGCATATCAACTTGGAGAAAAGACAAGTCAAAGTCAATACATGTGCACATTTTTGTAATATGATGTAAATCCATTAGAATCATGTTATAAATCACTTGTAATGATTGTATGACTTGTAATTAAGCTTAGAAAAAATCAGGAGCACTTAGATCGAATGTTTAAGGACTCAAAAGCCATTTTCCAAAATTCACATCAGGTTGTTGATCGGTTGAGTTGCAAACTCGACCGATCCTGATTGGATCTTGAAAATGACTTTTGATCGGCCGAGTTTACACTTCACAGAACTCGACCGATGGAGTACCTGACCAATTCAATTTTCATTAGTCGGTCGAGTTTCCCCAGGACAAACTCGATCGATGGTCTGAATATCGAGTTTGTCTTTTACTCCATTGGTTGAGTTATCTTTATAGAAACTCGACCAATTGCACTATACGGAAAAGTATAGAAAAGTGCTTCTAGCCGTTGTGGAGTTGCAACAAGTGAAAATATATCTGTTACAAGATACAAAATGGCTAATTTTTTTGCCCCAAGTGTTCCCAAAGGCTTCTAGGCATCCTCAACTATAAATAGGACCCCTTGGGCTTCATCCCATGGTTAGCCAAGCACTATGAAGGTCCCTATTCTTTAGTTGAGTGATCCTACAACCTCCTCTCTCTCTCTCTAAGCTTAATCACTTGCTACATCCATTAGAGTGAGTAGGATATTTGTAAGAGAGTTCGTCCTACATGTATATCTTGTGAGGCTCTCACTTCCACCACCTCCCTATCTCTCATTTAAACCTTGAAGATGAAGGTTCTCTTTCTTGGCTAAGAGAGGTAAAGAAGAACAAGGGAAGGAGTCCCTTGGTGAAGATTAAGGCTGAAGACTTGGAGTAAGAGTGGGTAAGCCCTTGGTGAAGGCAGAAGACTCCTTGCTCAAGTGGGTAAGTCCTTGGTGGAAGCTTCTCTGAGTGAAGGTGAAGTCAAAGGTGGAAGATCCAAGAAGAGTGGGTAATTCCTTGAAGGTTGAAGACTTGTGTAAGAGTAGGTAAGTCCTTGGAAGAAGGCAGAAGACTCTTGCAAAGTGGGTAAGTCCTTGGTAAGGTTGAAGACTCTTTGTATTGGATAGGTGAGTCCTTTGGTGGTCATGTATTGTATCTCTTATAATGAATATAATGAAGGTGCAAGGTTAAGAAATCCTAGAGGTTGACCTCTCTAGGTAGTGGACTGACTCACTTCTAGTTTGAAGTATGGAACCACTCTAAATAGCTTGTCAATTGGTGTATGTTCAATCTCTCTCTCCCTTGCTATGCATGTTTTAGTTGCATACAAATTTCCTATTTAGCAACCTTATCTTGTGATATATTTTGAAGGTCTAATGAAATTTGTTTAAGTGCATTCAGCTCTATTCACCCCCCTCTAGAGCATCAAATCACCCATATAGGATCCAACAACTTAGATATTGTGTTGGAGGAAACTAACTTGTAATGAACATATTTCCATTTTATGATGATTGTCTCTTGCTTCTATCTCATTTTCCATGATCTTACATCTAATGTATGCTTCTAAACATGGATTTCTTATTGTATGATGCTTGAAAACACCTAGCTTCTAGGGGAAAATGGATTGTATGTGGCTATCTTAGGAATTGCTCCTAGGATCAACTAGTGGATCCCTAGATAGCACGCTATATTCCTACATACAAATCCCTTCTCCTACAACTAGGTGTGAGATATAAGTAGCTAGTGTAAGATTGATTAGTGCAATTACCTAGAGTTTTCTAAATGCTAGATGGTAAGTAACATGAAGTGAAGCACCCTCATCTCTACCCCCATTCCTACCCTTAGTTCTTAATTTCCATAATACTACTTACCCTAGAAACCTAGACTTGCCAAGTCCTATTACAATTACACCTAACCCTATTTTCCCAACTAGTAGCTTAGGGTAGATTCATATAACACTTTCCTTGTTTGGTTTGGCAATCTAGATTGAAGATATGAGACTTTCATGCTATGTTAACCCCCAACTTGGATTCTTGTAACATTCCCCCAAATGTCCCACTCTCCCCATTAATTGCTAAAACCCTTCTTGTTCTCTTAGCTTGTTAATGCTAGTTTAGTTAATTCCTTTTGTTGCCTCTTAGTCAATTACTTAGATTTGGATAGTTAGGTCTTTCTTGAGTAGTTAGTGCTCTTTTGAGCTTTATAGTGCTAATCTGTCTAGTTAGTGATAATCTAAGTCATTAATTTCTATAGTACCTCACTTGCCTCACTAGTGTAACTTAGTTGTAGTTCCTTGCTCCTTAGTTAGTTGTCTTGCTTTATTAACTAGACTTAACTTGCTTAGGGTTAACTTAGGGTTTCTTGTAGTCTAGTTTCACTTCTTGCTTTTAATTTCTCACTTCATTAGTGTAATCACTCAAACCAACATCAAGCCCTAAAAACCCTACACTCCGCTTTAGGAACATAGTTGCGCTAACTTAGCTCTAGTGCCCCCTCTCCCTGTAGATCGACCCCTTGCTTGCCATTCACCTATACTATGACATGACCCATGCGCTTGCAGGTGAGTATTTTAGTATTGTGAGTGAACTTTGTCTAGGGTTTAATAAATTTGAAAGACCTAAGTGTGTTACGAGCTCATGGGGTACATCTAGTCAAGTCTAATTGATTCGTCTGTGCACCTCTAATGGGACACATCAATCATATATTTATATATGTATGCATATCCAATCACCACATACTAGTACATATCATATACATGTTATATCCCACAACGTAAACATGCAATATAAAACACTAGTGATGGTTATGGCCATATCTATTGTAATTCCTAGGAGCCACAAGGAATTACTACCACCTAGGTCTATATCACATGCATGAACATGTTGTTGGTATATAATTATGCTTGCCAATTTGGGTTGATCAGTTCAACCCTTGAACCAATCGTCTTGCCTCTTGGATGGTCGGTTGGTCATCTGAAGTGGTCGTCTGGCCTCCTATCCAACTGATGTTTGGACACCTCCAAATGGTCGGTTCACACTTTGACACACCCCGATTTCACACTAACCACTAATCACGAGAATAGGGCGCGACAGAGGGATTATCACATAAACAAATTGCTGAAAACTTTTTTCTTTTTAAAACCTCGTAATGATATCCAGATTATTGCTGTAAACTAAAACATAATAAACTATTGCGGAAGCATTTCAATTAACCTGGCTAGAGAACATAAACAGAGTTTACAACATGTAACATTGTTTAACAGAAAGTAAACATAATAGTTAATTTACATCTTTATACACATTCCACATACACACTCTCTCACCCACACCATGTCCCAAGGATCGAGGGAAAGGATTAAGAGACCTCTAACTAAACTAACTACATATACCTTCTACAGACTAAGCGTTAGGATGAAAAGATCCTTCAGATTCCTGTTGCTGTTGTTGACCTGAATATGTTTGAGTAGAGGGATGAGCCTACTCGCTCAGTGAATAGCATTTTATTTAGCTATCACTAAACAACTCATCAGATATATAAAATTGAAATAAAGATAAGTGCAGTACTAAGCAGGGTAGTACTAATGACATAGCAGATTTACAGATAACAATTTCATTTCTATGCAACATCAGATATTTTAAACAAATAAACAATTATAGAGAATTGGTACAGAAATTCAAATCTCTTAACAGGTTAAATTTACTGTGTTCCTATATGATTACATATTTATATTATTATTATGCCCTAATCATATGCAGTGTACTCTGCATATAAAGATCCGTAGTGAACTACGATCCCACCGTACAAGACTTAGCGACACACCCGGGAAATGCTAAGTCTGACGCCAGCCCTGCTCTGCCACAGGACCACAGGCTCTCCGGCCTACAGGCTCTCCGGCCTCAATGCACTACTCCGAGTGCTCTAGACTCCTCCTCTAACCTGAGCACACAGGCAGAGAGTCTCACAGGGTTACCTCCATGACTCTGCACAGATCTTGTTGCAATAACCCCTATTTTCTCCAGTGCCACCGTGACTCCGCACTGATTATTGTTAAACACTGCCTCTCTGTCCTCGTGCCACCATGACTCCGCACTGTTAATGTTGCAACACGAGTTTCACCCCTAAGAAGCAGATCTCTCGAAGGGGTTCTACGGTGTTAGGGCACCTAAGTCTATTAACTGATTAACATATAAACATTTAAACAGGAAAATCACATTTCATACTTATTCCACATTCTGAATATCACTTAAAAACACATATATATATATCATTTGTCATCTTTAAACATGACTCAATATCACTTATCCAGATTTAATGCTAAACAACCGTCTTTAATCAGCATATACATTGCAACTGTAATACAGAAAATTCCATCATTTTCATCAATCATATTACATATTTCAAGTTCTAATGAACCATATAAATTCATTAATTCAATCCACACTGATCAGATGCTAAACTAAATCATATAACAGCGTCTAGAAGCATTTTATGAAATAAAGCGACGCCAAATGCTGCCCGACGCCTGATAACGTCTGTTATCAGCGTAATTCGCGCACAAAACAGAAAATATTCAGACGCCTGAGTTTATTAATGATAAATAAATGAAACCCTACTCATAGTGATTTGGACTATCCGGATTCATCCAGAGATGTGCCCAAGGCCTGTTTCAGGGCGGATTTCGGTTGTCTTCTACCTTGGCTTTTACATTGTTCATCGTTCTGTTGCTCACAGCGACCCCACGTCTAGCCCAGGTTGACGGAATAGCTTCCTTGATGGCCAACTTGCAGCTAGGGCTGTGGATTCACGGAGGAACCTTGAAATCGAAGTTCACCTGAAGCTTTCCCTGCTACTAGGCATGCCCTAGGCGGCTTCCCTAGCCGTGCGCAGCAGCTGCTACTGCAAGAACTGGATGGGGCGTCGCCCCTTGCTACTTAGGCGCAGGTGGCGCAAATGGAGGCGATGAGCTGCGATTGCTTTCTCGGACCTCAAAGTCGAGGTCAAAGCTTCGTTCCTTGGTGTTGTGCCACGCCCAGGAGAGTTCCTGGCTGCTGGCCGCAACTGCTGGCCGCAGCTCTGTGCTGCGATACGGCTATAGGTAGGGCGCCGCCCTAGGCCAAGGTAGAGGAAGAGAAGGAGTAGGGCGCCTGCAGATCAATCCTTACGAGCCCTGAATGGCTGCCGCTGCTACTTTGATGGCCAGCCGCCCCTACAGGTGGAGCTGCTGACGAGGGCGCCGCACCTGCTGGTCGGCCGCCCAAGCAGATCGGGTGGTTGGTAGAGCACCGCTAGGGCTAGGAAAGGAGAAGGAAGTGAAGAGGAAGAAGAAGGGAGGAAGCTCGGATGCTGCTAGACGAAGCCAAACCCAAGAAATCGCCCACGCGATCTCCCTTGCTATATCTCTCAATCACACACTGTGCGCCGCTACAGTGTGTCGCTCAAGCGGTGGATCGAGGAAGATGATAAGGAAGAAATTAATAGCCGAATTAAATTGGAAAATTTACATAGTTAACCCCTAAATTTGAAACCCTTATATCTTTTGCCTCGTAGGTCCAAATCTAATGATTTTTCTTGAAACTTTTCAAGCACGGAACCGGCTACAACCTTGAAGCAAGAAATCATCCAGATTAACTAGTAACACATGATCAAAACACTAATCACAACTTGTGTAATTAATTCAACTTAATTAACTTATACATGTTGTTATTATCATACTTACTAATTAATTTGAGTGTGGGTCATAACAATCTCCCTCCCTTATAAGAATTTTGTCCCGAAATTCCTAAAAGAGAAAAGGAAACTTGCTACGCATCTCAAATTCAAGCTCCCACGTAGCTTCTTCAAGGTTATGATTCCTCCACAGAACCTTCACCAACGGTATCTCACGGTTCTTAAGCTTCTTGATTCGGTGATCAACTATCTGCACTGGTCCTTCCACGTAGGACACGTCTGTCTTAAGCTGCGCCGGTACCGGATCTAAAATCTTTTCTATACCGGGATGACACTTCTTCAGCATAGACACATGAAACACATCATGAAGATTTGCCAACTCAGACGGAAAATCCAACCTGTAGGCTACAGGTCCAATCCTCTCAACAATAGGATATGGGCCCATATACCTAGGGGTCAACTTACCTCTCTTTCTAAACCTTAGCACTCCCTTCCACTGTGAAACCTTTAGATAAACCTCGTCACCAACCTCAAACTCAAGAGGTCGACGTCGTCTCTCTGCATAACTTTTCTGTCTGTCCTGAGCAGCTTTCAACTGCTCCCTGATCACAGATATCTTCTCTGTAGTTATATCGACTATCTCAGGTCCAAGAATTTCTTTCTCACCAACCTCGTACCAACAAACTGGTGATCTACACTTCCTGCCATATAGAGCTTCATATGGGGCCATTCCAAGACTAGAATGGTAGCTGTTGTTATATGCAAACTCCATCAGGCTTAAGTGTTCTTCCCAGTTACCTCTGAACTGTAGAACGCATGCTCTCAGCATGTCTTCAAGAGTCTGAATGGTCCTCTCAGATTGACCATCAGTCTGCGGGTGAAAAGCTGTACTGAACTTCAGCCTTGTGCCCAACGCACGATGTAACTGATCCCAAAACCTGGATGTGAACTTAGGGTCTCTGTCAGAAATAATGGAAACTGGAATACCGTGCAATCTGATTACCTCGTCTACATATATCTTGGCCAGCTTCGGAACATCAAAGGTTGACTTGACAGGAAGAAAGTGAGCAGACTTAGTTAGTCTATCCACAATCACCCATATTGAGTCCGAACCTCTAGGCGTTCTGGGTAACCCTACCACAAAATCCATCGTGATGTGTTCCCATTTCCATTCAGGTATAGGAAGCGACTGCAAGGTACCAGCAGGTTTCTGATGCTCAGCTTTAACCTGCTGACACACTCCACATCTAGTCACATACTTAGCCACATCTCTCTTCATACCAGACCACCAGTACAGTTCTTTGAGATTCCTGTACATTTTTGTGTTACCTGGATGCATAGCATACATAGAAGCATGCGCTTCTTCAAGAATTTGCTCTTTCAGCTCACTGTTCCCAGGTACACACAACCTGTCATGAAGATACAACACACCATCGTCAGAAAACCTGAATTCTGACCTTTTACCTTCCGACATATCCTGCATAACCTGCCGCAACTCATCATCATTCTGCTGCAACTCCTTAATCTGATGATAGAAAGTAGGTTTGACCTGCATCTGAGCAATCAACCCACTTTTTCCAGTCACATCCAAGTCTAAGTTCAACCTTCGCATATCTACAAGCAAGTCTCTCTTGAAACATGCCATAGAAAATGCATCTGCTGTTGAACTCGATTTTCTACTCAAGGCATCTGCCACAACATTCGCTTTACCAGGATAATAATCGATTGTCACCTCATAATCTTTAATCAGCTCAAGCCATCTGCGCTGTCTCAGATTCAAATCCTTCTTAGTGAAGATATACTTCAGGCTCTTATGGTCCGTAAATACCTGACATGTCTCACCGTACAGGTAGTGATGCCATGTCTTAAGAGCATGAACTATAGCAGCTAACTCCAGATCATGAGTAGGATAGTTCTCTTCGTTCTTCTTAAGCTGTCTAGATGCGTAAGCCACAACTTTGCCTTCCTGCATCAGCACACAGCCCAAACCTCTCCTGGAAGCGTCACAGAACACTGTATAACCTTTATCTGCCTCTGGAAAAACCAACACTGGTGCTGAAGTCAACTTCCTCTTCAAGATCTGAAAACTTTTCTCACAGTTATCAGACCAAACAAACGGTGCATTCTTCCTCGTCAAGCGTGTCAAGGGTGATGCTAGTACACTGAAGTTCTGTATAAACCTTCTGTAATAGCCTGCTAAACCCAAGAAACTTCTAATCTCAGTAGGAGTCTTAGGCTGTTCCCACTGAAGCACAGAATCAACTTTCTTAGGGTCAACGCTAACTCCATCTCTCGAGATAACATGTCCAAGAAATGCTACCTCGGCCAACCAGAACTCACACTTGCTAAACTTAGCATACAGCTGATGTTGCCTCAACAACTGCAACGCTACTCTCAGGTGTTGCTCATGTTGTACATCATCTCTGGAGTAAATCAGAATATCATCTATAAAGACTACAATAAACTGATCTAGGAACGGTTTGAAAATCCGATTCATCATATCCATAAAGGCTGCTGGGGCATTGGTCAGCCCAAACGACATGACCAGAAACTCATAATGCCCATACCTGGTTCTGAAAGCTATTTTGGGAATATCAGAAGCCTTTACTCTGAGCTGATGATACCCAGATCTCAAGTCTATTTTAGAGAAGATCGTTGCTCCACGCAACTGATAAAAAAGACCATCTATCCTCGGCAAAGGGTACTTGTTCTAAATAGTGATCTTGTTCAGTTGCCTGTAATCTATACAGAGACGCATGGTACCATCCTTTTTCTTAACAAACAGGACTGGAGCACCCCACGGCGAAGAACTGGGTCTGATGAAACCCTTATCCAGCAACTCCTGCAGCTGCACCTTGAGTTCCTTCAACTCTGCAGGTGCCATTCTATAAGCTGGCAGTGCTACCGGATGACTACCTGAATATACCTGAATCTCAAAATCAATGTCTCTGACAGGAGGTAAGCCTGGAAACTCTTATGGAAAAACATCAGAAAACTCACAAACCACATGTACATCATAAACACTGGTGGTGCTCTTCTCTGCTCTAGTGTCAACCACATGAGCAAGGAAAGCTTCACATCCTTTCTGTAGCATCTTATCAGCTACAACAGCTGATACTATGCACGTAGGCAGAACTTTCCTGTCTCCAGTAAAGACACAAGAAAATTCACCTTGTTGAAAGGTAGCTTCCTTCTTCCAACAATCGAGTTGC
The DNA here is from genome assembly GCA_963693085.1 of Alisma plantago-aquatica. Lineage (NCBI taxonomy): Eukaryota > Viridiplantae > Streptophyta > Magnoliopsida > Alismatales > Alismataceae > Alisma > Alisma plantago-aquatica. The sequence continues at coordinate 82,159,435 of OY856409.1, read as the reverse complement.
ACTCGATATATCTCAAGACAATCCATACCCAAGATGACTTGAAAAGTATTGACATCCAGGGGTATGAGATTAGCAGTAAAGTGTAACCTCCAAAAGATAACAAACATCTGGGACAGAACTCAGTCAGAACTGTTGGTCCACCTAGTGGAACCCTCAACACTAACTCATCTACCAACTCTTGAGTTAACAAATTAAGTTTACCAACTAAAGAACGTCGTATGAAAGAGTGAGTAGCACCCGGATCTATCACAACTGAAACGGGTATACTATTAAACAAAAGCATTTCTCCTGTAATGACTTGTGAAGAGATTATACCTTCCTGAGGTGTCAAAGAGAAGAAACGTGCTGAAGCTCTCCCTCTGACATGCCGTCCTCTCTGACCACTCCTGCCACTAGGCACTCCACCACCTCTGGAACCAGAAGCCACAGAAGAACTCGGAACATCATGGTACTGAGGTTGGAAAGCTTGTGATGCTGCTTGTTGAAGTTGAGGACATTCCCTTTTGAGGTGTCCTACTTGTCCGCAGACAAAACAACTTGGACCCCAACACTGACCAGAATGTGATTTTCCACATTTGTCACATGGCGGTATCCCTTGTCCCTGGGGACCTGTCACTGACATTGACGACCCAGAAGACTGTCCACTAGCGGCACTGCCCCATCTCCCTGGGTTGTATCTCCATCTGCCTCTAGAAGAAGTAACATCCTCAGATCTCTGTCTACTGAAACAGCTAAAGCCACGCCCGAGTTTAGAAAAGAAACCTCTACCTCCACCTCCATATCCACTACTGGACTGTCCTCTACTGAAATCTGCAGATCTCTTCTTAGACTCAGGCACCTTGTCAGCATTCACCGATTCTTCAACCTGTCTAGCAGCCTCAACAAACTCACCAAAGTTCTCTCTGTTCCTTCTACTAGTAGCAGAAACTGTATGCCGAATTTCTGGCCTCAACCCTTCTTGAAACCTCTTGCATCTCTCTATATTATTAGGTACAAGATGAGGACAGAAATTCACCAACCTGGTGAAAAGCGCTTCATATTCTGTAACTGACATGCTTCCTTGCTTAATGTTCTGTAACTGCCTGGTTTTCTCATTGATGAAAGTAGGTGGATAAAATTTAAGATGAAACTCTTCAGAGAAATCCTGCCAAGAAAGCTCTGTACCTCTCTTCTTATCCTCCACACCGTGCCACCACAACTCTGCATCGCCTGTCAAAAGATAAACTGCATGATTAATCTTCTTCTCTTCTGGAAGCTCCATCAGGTGAAAGACCTTCTCTATCTGTCTCAACCACTCATCAGCCTCGGCGGGATCTGTAGTGCCACCAAACTCTGTGCCACCAAGCTTCTTCACAAGCTCATAAGATCGCATCAGATCCTTACTGCTAGTAGAAGTAGAAGCTCGTCTATCAGCCTTGTACCTCTCTCTGGACTCCAGAAACATCCTGTACATACGGGACGCTTCATCCACATGGTCACCACCACCTGGACCCAAGTACAGTGGATCAGGGCCAACATGGCTCTCGGCCTGATCATCATGATCAAAGCCTCTTTCCGCCATCTGCAATGATATAACAGAATATTTCCTGTTAGAAACTACAGATAGAAGAAAGACACCTAAACCTTAATCCTATTGGTCTCTTATCGTCCCCTGACTTGGACTCTGAGTAACTATGTACTCAACCTAAGCTCTGATACCAAGATGAAACACCCTGATTTCACACTAACCACTAATCATGAGAATAGGGCGCGACGGAGGGATTATCACATAAACAAATCGTTGAAAACTTTTTCTTTTTAAAACCTCGTAATGATATCCGGATTATTGCTGTAAACTAAAACATAATAAACTATTGCAGAAGCATTTTAATTAACCTGGCTAGAGAACATAAACAGAGTTTACAACATGTAACATTGTTTAACAGAAAGTAAACATAATAGTTAATTTACATCTTTATACACATTCTACATACACACTCTCTCTCACCCACACCATGTCCCAAGGATCGAGGGAAAGGATTAAGAGACCTCTAACTAAACTAACTACATATACCTTCTACAGACTAAGCATTAGGATGAAAAGATCCTTCAGATTCCTGCTGTTGTTGTTGACCTGAAAATGTTTGAGTAGAGGGATGAGCCTACTCGCTCAGTGAATAGCATTTTATTTAGCTATCACTAAACAACTCATCAGATATATAAAATTGAAATAAAGATAAGTGCAGTACTAAGCAGGGCAGTTCTAATGACATAGCAGATTTACAGATAACAATTTCATTTCTATGCAACATCAGATATTTTAAACAAATAAACAATTATAGAGAATTGGTACAGAAATTCAAATCTCTTAACAGGTTAAATTTACTGTGTTCCTATATGATTACATATTTATATTATTATTATGCCCTAATCATATGCAGTGTACTCTGCATATAAAGATCCGTAGTGAACTACGATCCCACCGTACAAGACTTAGCGACACACCCGGGAAATGCTAAGTCTGACGCCAGCCCTGCTCTGCCACAGGACCACATGCTCTCCGGCCTCAATGCACTACTCCGAGTGCTCTAGACTCCTCCTCTAACCTGAGCACACAGGCGGAGAGTCTCACGGGGTTACCTCCATGACTCCGCACGGATCTTGTTGCAATAACCCCTATTTTCTCCAGTGCCACCGTGACTCCGCACAGATTATTGTTAAACACTGCCTCTCTGTCCTCGTGCCACCATGACTCCGCACGGTTAATGTTGCAACACGAGTTTCACCCCTAAGAAGCAGATCTCTCGAAGGGGTTCTACGGTGTTAGGGCACCTAAGTCTATTAACTGATTAACATATAAACATTTAAACAGGAAAATCACATTTCATACTTATTCCACATTCTGAATATCACTTAAAACATATATATATATCATTTGTCATCTTTAAACATGACTCAATATCACTTATCCAGATTCAATGCTAAACAACCATCTTTAATCAGCATATACATTGCAACTGTAATACAGAAAATTCCATCATTTTCATTAATCATATTACGTATTTCAAGTTCCAATGAACCATATAAATTCATTAATTCAATCCACATTGATCAGATGCTAAACTAAATCATATAACAGCGTCTAGAAGCATTTTATGAAATAAAGCGACGCCAAACGCTGCCCGACGCCTGATAACGTCTGTTATCAGCGTAATTCGCGCACAAAACAGAAAATATTCAGACGCCTGAGTTTATTAATGATAAATAAATGAAACCCTACTCACAGTGATTTGGACTATCCGGATTCATCCGGAGATGTGCCTAAGGCCTGTTTCAGGGCAAATTTCGGTTGTCTTCTACCTTGGCTTTTACATTGTTCATCGTTATGTTGCTCACACCAACCCCACGTCTAGCCCAGGTTGACGGAATAGCTTCCTTGATGGCCAACTTGCAGCTAGGGCTGTGGATTCACAGAGGAACCTTGAAATCGAAGTTCACCTGAAGCTTTCCCTGCTACTAGGCATGCCCTAGGCGGCTTCCATGGCCGTGCGCAGCAGCTGCTGCTGCAAGAACTGGATGGGGCGTCGCCCCTTGCTACTTAGGCGCAGGTGGCGCAAATGGAGGCGATGAACTGCGATTGCTTGCTCGAACCTCAAAGTCGAGGTCAAAGCTTCGTTCCTTGGTGTTGTGACACGCCCAGGACAGTTCCTGGCTGCTTGCCGCAACTGCTGGCTGCAGCTCTGTGCTGCGATACGGCTATAGGTAGGACTCTGCCCTAGGCTAAGGTAGAGGAAGAGAAGGAGTAGGGCGCCTGCAGATCAATCCTTACGAGCCCTGAATGGCTGCCGCTGCTACTTTGATGGCCAGCTGCCCCTACAGGTGGAGCTGCTGATGAGGGCGCCGCACCTGCTGGTCAGCCGCCCAAGCAGATCGGGTGGTTGGTAGAGCGCCGCTAGGGCTAGGAAAGGAGAAGGAAGTGAAGAGGAAGAAGAAGGGAGGAAGCTCGGATGCTGCTGGACGAAGCCAAACCCAAGAAATCTCCCACGCGATCTCCCTTGCTATATCTCTCAATCACACACTGTGCGCCGCTACAGTGTGTCACTCAAGCGGTGGATCGAGGAAGATGATAAGGAAGAAATTAATAGCCGAATTAAATTGGAAAATTTACATAGTTAACCCCTAAATTTGAAACCCTTATATCTTTTGCCTCGTAGGTCCAAATCTAATGATTTTTCTTGCAACTTTTCAAGAACGGAACCGGCTACAACCTTGAAGCAAGAAATCATCCAGATTAACTAGTAACACATGATCAAAACACTAATCGCAACTTGTGTACTTAATTCAACTTAATTAACTTAATTAACTTATACGTGTTGTTATTATCATACTTACTAGTTAATTTGAGTGTGGGTCATAACACACTTCTTGCATTCTGCCCTCCTCGGTCCTCCAGTCCCTCGGCTCGTCATGTGAAATGGTCGGCTCGCCTGACATTGATTGTCATCTTCATTGTTGCAAGAAAAGAAACTATCCTATCCTAACAATTGGGCCCACTGCCCTAGGCTCTAGTAGAGTTTCAGGAATGATGACTGGCCCCACAGACCACCACTAGTCTTAACTATCAACTTCCTGACTGGTCACCCATCCTAGTACTACTCCAAGCGTAGCACGCTTAACTATGGAGTTATTTAGTGATGGGCTCCCGGAAAAGGAGGTGCACCTTGGTGATATGGGTAATCCAATCATTCCTTTTAAGATCATCTAGTCAAGTATAATTGATTCATCTGTGCACCTCTAATGGGACACATAAATCATATATGTATATATATACATATACATATCCAATCACCACATACTACTAGTACATATCATATACATGCTATATCCCACAACGTAAACATGCAATATAAAACATTAGTGATGGTTATGGCCATATCTGTTGTAATTCTTGGGAGCCACAAGGAATTACTACCACCTAGGTCTACATCACATGCATGAACCTATTGTTGGTATAGAATTGTGCTTGCCAATATGGGTTGATCAGTTCAACCCTTGAAGCGGTCGTCTTGCCTCTTGGATGGTCGGTTGGTCATATGAAGTGGTCGTCTGGCCTCCTATCCAACTGATGTTTGGACACCTCCAAATGGTCAGTTGGACCCACCAAATTGGTTGGTTCACACCTCTTGCGGTCTGCCCTCCTCGATCCTCCAGTCCCTCGGCTCGTCACGTGAAAGTGTCGGCTCGCCTGACATTGATTGTCATCTTCATTGTTGCAAGAAAAGAAACTATCCTATTATAACAACTGGGCCCACTGCCCTAGGCTCTAGTAGAGTTTCAGGAATGACGACTGGCCCCATAGACCACCACTAGCCTTAACTATCAACTTCCCGACTGGTCACCCATCCTAATACTACTCCAAGCGGAGCACGCTTAACTATGGAGTTCTTTAGTGATGGGCTCCCGGAAAAGGAGGTGCACCTTGGTGATATGGGTAGTCCAATCATTCCTTGTAAGATCATGTTATCTGAGGCCTCAAATCCTGGGACGTTACAATCTCACCCACTTAGACTCTTGGCATCCTCATCAAGGCTCAACTATATGGCCTCATAATATTGCCCCATTTTAGTGCAGACCCGGAATGGCCCATGGACACCCAGCTCCCGATCACAGAATACCAGCGCAAGGGTGGCTACATCACCATGGACAACCCTTTCCAACTTGCCTGGACCGCACGACTCAAGACTGGCATGCCACATGCCCATGTGGGCCCCACTTACTGGAGGGGTTATGGCTCTGATACCATTTGTAACAATCGGGTCCACTGCCCTAGGCTCTAGTAGAGTTTTAGGAATGATGACTGGCCCCAAAAACCACCACTAGCATTAACTGCACACTTTGTCCTCACTGACGCACAATCCAGGATCAACTTCCCGACTAGTCATCCATCCTAGTACTACTCCAAGCTGAGCATGCTTAACTATGGAGTTATTTAGTGATGGGCTCCCAGAAAAGGAGGTGCACCTTGGTGATATGGGTAGTCTAATCATTCCTTTTAAGATCATGTTATCTGAGGCCTCAAATCCTGGGACGTTACACCTATTTCTATTAAAATTATTGTATGATAATGAGAAACCTTGAGTTATATTTGAGGGGAGAAAAGGTAGGAACAAATAATAGTTTTACATTAAGAAGAAGAAGGTAGAGGCTCAATATGCAAACCAAGATAAAATAGGAATAAACCAAATCATCCAACCACACACAAATATTTGGGTTATTCGCCATAACCATGCCACACATCCACCATCAAAACTCGCTTTTAGGGTGATGCATGTCAATTATATATATATATATATATATATATATATATATATATATATATATATATATATATATATATATATATATATATATATATATATATAGGGCCCATCTTTATTGCCCATGCGGGTAGCTACCCGCCCACCCTTCTGACCACTTTTTTTCAAAAAAAATTCCCAATTGTAGAGGACTATTTTGTCTAGCTCTCCAAAAAAATTTAGCCAAAAATAATATCATTTGCCCCTCCAAAATAAAAAAAACCCATCCTTATATATATGTTGTATATTTTGTACAGAGTTACTCTTTTATTCGTGTAGTTACTTTCTGTTCACCATAGTTAATTTTTTGACAGTAGAGTTACTTTTTTGGCCAGGAGAGTTACTTTTTTGGCTGCCGGGTAGAAAAAATCCAGGCTACCCACGCAGGCAACGAATGAACACCCATATATATATATATCTATATATCTATATATATCTATCTATATATATATATGTATATATATATATATATATATATATATATATATATGATAGTTTGGGATTATATGTGATCTTTTATTGAATTTGCACATAAATCCATTTAAGTATTCACATCGTATGCAATAAACAAATGATGAAAAACCAAAAATCTAATCATATCAATTATCCCAAAACATAGTAAATTGATGTGGATCTTATACCACTGTAGGTAAATATAGGCATAGAGTAGGCATCAGAAATAATAATTTAATTGTTGTATTCCCCAAGAATAGCAAGATCACGCCAACAACTATGTAATGGAAAGGATGGTTGAATGAGTTCATACATGGTCCTGGAGCAAGTCCATCAAATAACTCGTTACAATAGTTGTGCAACTATCTTCTAGTTGCTCTTGAACAATGTCTGTGTAGCTCTTGGTCTTCACCACAGAAAGCATCCTGACGTTGTCCTCCTAATTACATACAACAACCTTCTTGCCTCTATAGTAGTCCACACAGACCACTTACAACTCCTATCATTCTACTACAACATACATGAAGGAATTATCCCTCCTATTGGTGTACTAGTTACCAACTTGCTCTCCCACAATTGTTCTCCCTTGCTATCCCTCCTTTTATTGGGTAGGACTTGCTCGGGTTCTCTATTAGTTACCACAACCAGAGAGGACAACAATTGTCAGAGGCAACTGAGTTGTGTTCTGGGAAGCCCCCAATACCCCTCTATTTATAGGAGGGTTAGGGTCTGGGTTCACAATCTGTGTGGGAGAGGAAGGGATCAGAAGATCAATAATTTTTGCAACCTACAAGCACCGAACCGGTCAGTTCATAAATGAACCAATCAGTTCACATGCGAGCCGGTCAATTTTCTTAGTGAACCAGTCATTTCGCCATGTTTTTCGATCGCACATGAATTAGCAATTAGAATCCAATTAATGCACAACATGACGTCAGTACTAATCCTTAATGCAATCGAATTTCTCCACAAACTGGGTGTCTCTCCCATGCGAGCTGATCATCTCACGACCCCAATCGGTAAGTTGGTGAGCTGAGTCAGTCAGCTCACTAAGTGAATCTGTCAGTTTTCTCCCCAATTCATGCATAACTCAGCCAATTCAATTTCTAATCAACTTGACACTCCAACTGGTCATTTCATCACATGAGCCGATCGGTTGGGAGATCCGTCAACTGATTTGTTGCTTGAATTGGAAACCAAACACTTTGGCAATCAATTCAATCATCACTCATAACTAAACTCCTCTTCTAAGTGAATTCCTATGTGTGTGACCCTATAGGCCCCATTCCACATTGACACGTGAATGTGCATAACTAGTTTATGACATCACAAGCAAAGAGTGTTGCCTAGTCACACATCAGTGCTACCCAAGTGATGGAAAGTTGGAGAACAACTTTAACCTACAATCTGTGTAAGGTGTTATAGTGGTTGTATATTTCCTTTGACTCTGATATCCGAAATGAACTTGAGGCATGGAATCATCATCCTCTCAATGTTCAATCCATGTTCCTTGAACTAGAGTAGACTGTCTGAGATATATGTGACCTCAATATCATATATTGATTCACATGTACATGTGAATGCTTTTCTTAGTCTCTCTTATCAAGTGGCCAGGATATCAAACTCCCGTAGGAGGGACAAATCCCATCTACATCATTGACAGTTAGTCCCCATGTGTCACAACTACCCAATTATCACTGTTATGGCAATCCTTATTTAGGGTTATGTTAGATGATGTCAAAGTATATTGAATGACATGTAATGAGTGTAGTGACTTCAGGTATAAGAACCACAATCACCACCTACACTGTGAGAGATGACTATGACTACCGAGTATGGTTTCCATGTGCCACTATAAGGTGGGTCTATTCGATACATTGTTCCCTAATAAATATCTATTTGCTTTGGTATGGAATCACATATCACTAATGAGATTTTGTCATCAATCAACACACACTCCAGTCTTATGTGTTGTTGATTCCTATCTACCTTCCATGGTAACAACTGACTAGGGACATAATAAGAATGTACATACTCTTAACATCTGTATGATCTCATTATTCAACTCACGTACTTGAAGACATACATCATCAGTATTGTCATTCTTTAGACATTCATTATGTTTTCTCATTATCTCATAACTGAGTGAAATAGAATGAATTAGAAGCTTTCCTTTATGATTATTAATCAAATGCTTTGTGTAATATGCCATCAGAATCATCATATGATTGTCTCTTTGGGCATACCATACCAATATTATGCTTCTAGAGATCTCAGGAAGAATGAAGAGAGTTACAAGACACATGATCTTGAGCTTGCACCAGTAGTACATGCCTTAAAGACATGGCGTCATTATCTCTATGATGAGCCATGTCAAGTCTTGACTGATCATAAGAGTCAAAAGTGCATTTTCACACAAAAGGATCTTAACCTGAGGCAACATAAATGGTTAGAACTCATAAAGGACTATTATGTTACCATTGATTATCACCATGGGAAGGCCAATGTTGTGGTAGATGCTCTAAGTAGGAAGTCTACATGGCATGTGTAAAAAGAGAGTTACTAGTCAAAATGAGAGAGATGAATTTAGATTTGAGTGTTTTTGAACAAGGATGGTTAATTGCACATATGTAGGTTAGACCTATATTCTATGAGAAAATCAAAGATATTCAGCAAAATGATAGTGAATTGAAGCAAATCATGCATGACATGACAAAAGGAGAGAGGACATAGTTTGTATATTCATACGATGGGATGTTGTATCAGCATGATAGATTGTGTGTGACACATGACACTGAGTTAAAGAAGCAAATTCTCAAGGAAGCTCACTCTTCTATGTATGCAATGCATCTAGGAAGTTCCAAGATGTACAACAACCTCAAGAAACTGTATTGGTGGTCAGGATTGAAGAGAGATATAGTTGAGCATGTTTCCACATGTGGTGTGTGCCAACAAGTTAAACCTGAACACTAGAAGCTATATGGTACCCTACAACCACTCCCTATTCCAATGCGGAAGTGGGAAAATGTTATTATGGACCTCATGGTGGGTTTGCCTAGAACATTACATGTTTTGGACTTTATATGGGTGATTGTGGATAGACTAATCCGCTCATTTTACACATGTCATGTCAATTTGGATTCACTCAAACTTGCTAAAGATTACATATATGAGATAGTTAGATTGCCCATCACTATTATATCTGATAGAGACCTCAAGTTCACATTTAGGTTTTGGAATCAGCTACATGATGCCTTAGGAACAAGTTTGAAGTTTAGCACATTATTTTTATCCTCAGATAGATGGAAAATCAGACAGACAATTCAAACCCTAGATGACATGCTGAGAGCATGTGTATTACAGTTTAATGGCAGTTGGAATAATCACCTTAGTCTTATGGAGTTTGCATAAAATAATAGTTATGATTCTGTTTAGACATGGCCCCTTATGAAGCTCTATGGAAGCCTAGATCTCCTATTTGTTGGTATGAAGTTGGAGAAAGACATATTCTAGGTCTGAAATTGCTGGAAGAGACAACAAAATATATATCTATGATTAGAACATTTGAAGGTTGCACAAGACTGGTAGAAAAGTTATGCAGAGAAAATATGTATGCTTCTTTAGTTTGAGGTTGGGAAATCATGGTGTAGAAGGATCTACATGGGAGTTAGAGTCAGAAATGTATAACAACTATCCTTTCCTCTTATTTAAACTTCGAGATGAAATTTTTACTAAAGGGGGAGATTAATATAACCCATACTTTTTTGGTAATCAAAGGATTAAAGATAATCTTAAATTTAAATATGTCTTTAATGAATCTTTGAATTAATTGTATGCTTTATGTTTAATCTAGTTTAATCTGATTCTTGAATAAGTGATGATGAAATAACTTAACACATGTGTGGAGAGCAAGCTTTAAATATAATTAAAGAAAATTATTAAGAGAAAATCCTCATGACAGATCTTGTCATAAACTTGGTATATAATATAAAGAACTCAGTTATAAATATATATAATCAAGAATGAATCAAAATCGGAGTTGAAATGAGGAAGTTATAGTATTTTCAATTTTCTATAGAGTTCCCATCGTTTGACAACAGATTTATTAAGATCGAAGGTTTTTCTTAGTCAGTAAACCAAAGGTTATGATCAAAGGTTTCATGTAGCCTTAAGCAATGTTTATACTTATGAATAGATCAATGGTTTCAAGAGGAAGCACCTTCTGATGGTTGGTAGGGTAGTCACCAACTGATGGTTTTTCTACTAAGCAACAATTGATGGTTGCCAACCGAAGGCAACAACTGATGGTTTACCTTCTAAAGGTTTTGGTTGGGCGCCACCATCCGAAGGAAGGATTGGTGAGCATCAATCGAAGGTTGTACTGGTGTATCTTTACCAACGACTTGACTGATAACGTCAACTAAAGGAAGAACATACCACCAGTTCTGGAAACCAATGGCTGTGATGATGACCATCAACTGAGGGCTCACCGGTCAAAGGTGACAATTAATGGTTGTCTAACTGATTATTCTTTTGTGATGCTACCCAACTCATCAAATCACAAAAAGCTTAGATCTCTATAATCCTATAAGAAAACCAATGAAATGAGATTCATTAGCTTCATTTTTAGTTTCTCTTTTTTCCTGAAAACCTTGGAGCAGTGATTAGGGGGCCATCACTGAGTCGATCTTGGATGACATCGTATGAAGAAAGATATTAGCTATGGAAATTGATATCTTTGACTTATATTCATCTTGGTAGGTAGTTTTTAGAATTCTCAGTTTTAGTAGCCGAAGGCTTTTCTTGACGGTTGTTTTTTGTTTCCTACCTCCAACGAGCTTCTTTTAGGTTCATCAACCTTTTGACAGATCGTTCAAAGTTGGTTTCTGAGGTTATGAGTTCAAATTTGATTTTTATAGACTAAGACTCAAAGTATATCAAGTTCACACACGAGATCAATAAGCTAGAACATATATAAGTTAGTGGAAAATCACCTTTAGACCCTGATTTTATAGTAATCAAATTTATATAATCATTTGTATTAACTAATTTGTTTGTTTGAGAATGATCTCAAAGTTTATAAATTGCTATGTGATTTTAGTTATGTTATTAAATGATTATTATACTTATGATGCATATGAAGTTTGAAGAACAGTCTAAATTGTGGTTATTAATATGCTTAGATATTAGTTAGAATCGATTCTTTATGAAGGCAATGAATTACTTTTTATCAAAAGTTCAGTAAGTGAAAAGAGAAAACCTAAGTACATAGATAAGATAAGTGTAATACGATGAAATATTTTTCTTATGGAAACTAAAGCTTCATTGGACATTAGATGCCCTGAACACCATAGAATCTATCATGGAGGTATGTACCATGAAGGTAGAAACATGTTTACCGACTGACAGAGTCTAAGATGAGGTAGCAGGAGCATACCATAGGGGTATAGGGGACTAAGACCAGTAAGAACGGTCTCCTTAAATGAGTAAGGTACCCAACATGAACTGGAGATTCTGGTGGTACCTAGTACATCTCAGTTAGTTCAATCACTACTCAATACATCAGTCCTTGTGGAACTAATGATGTAGGTAGTTAAGACAAGTGCTTTAAACTCTCCACCTAAGTACTCAAGTTTAGAGGAGGAGCCCAAATAATTTGGCTGCTGTAGTTAGCCGCTGAGGCCAGACATGGCAAGGCCCGTTGTAGATCGGGTAGCTAGTTAGTAGACTCAGAGTCCCAGGTTGCTCTAAGTCTTGTACGGTGAGATCATAGCTTGCTGTGATACTTTTACATGTTGTGGTACACTTCATTTGGATCCAGTGTACATAATAAATAGACTAAATGATTAGTGAATGGATTTAGTTTATTTACTACAGTCACTATCATATCAACAACTATGTTGGATGATTTACAATTTTAAACTGCCATGCTTGTATTCATCAATATTTGTTTCTACTAAATAATTTACATTGGAAATATCATGGATTCTTGTTGATTTTCACACACTGAGCCAACAACTCATCAACCTACTGAAACATTTTTCAGGCAAGGTTCCAACTCTATAAGAGGAGTCAGAGGCTAGCTATCACAAAGAGCAAATTAGTTGAACTCTCGAGAGGAGTAGTTAGCTAGTTCGATGATGTCTTATCCTTCCTATGAGAGAGTGAGAAGTGAGAGCATTTTGTAATAAATGGTACTTGGTTTATTATAAACAAGAATTCTTACTTTTACATAAAAGTTGATCTCTGTTGTGACTTTTCATGTATCACATGAATAAGATGTTATTTTTGTAGTTAACATGATGTTTTATTGGTTCTATGAGTTTAAAGAAAAGAAAAATTTAGTGATGATTTTAGTTAGTGAATTAAAGTGAATGGTTTGTCTAAATCCCTTTTTGGCGGACATAAACCCTAATTAGTGGGTTTGGGTCACGCCAGTCATATTCCTACAACATACCCCACATACCTACATATGTCTTTTGAAATAGGTATAAATTCAAAACTTGATTGAGGCATTCGTTGATGGCATATTTTACCACAATGCACTACAACATCGTCAAGTATCTATCTTGAGAATAGTAATTGGACTCTTTGGGTTTGCAATCCCAAGTTTAGTATGCCACTATATGTTGCTTGGTTGATACATTCAATTCATGTTGCAAAGACAGAAACATAGTGTATGTTGGTAGGCTACATTGCAATATACGTTTATAATCAATTGTAACATGAATATAGAGTTTTTCCCCCATATTTTTTGCACATAGTTTATTCTCTTGCTCACTGTAGCACTTACTCTATGAAGGTCCCATTTTGGTTCGATGTAGGGGAATCTATGTTAGATTTGGGAACTAGTGATTCATTAGGGATTTATAGTGTAGGGACAATGATGTGTAGGAGTGGTAAGGAGGCATAAGGCCCCCGTAAACAGAATACTACTTTTCCCATTTAATGATTGCGTTATTAACATAAAACACACTACTCATGTCTGGCATTATACTTTATAGCGTGAAAGGAGAAGAGAATGTGGTTGCCAACAGGGGTTAGCCCATCTAGTTGTCATATGGTCTTCTAATGATAAGGTACAATATTCAAATTGCACTAGTTGCTATTTAAGTTGTGCCTTGTCTAAAGGAACTTAATGAGTTCTAGCTTGATTTTCCCATGTCTGAGACTGCATTTTCTATGGGAACGTTAGATTAGCTGAATTTTTAGACTGTATTTTGTCCATCCCACGTTGCTGAAATATTACATTCTTAAAATTCCGTAAAGTAAAATTTTATGTTTTGTTTGCTGAATTTTGTAAGTGAGGGATCTATCTTTTTTTCGTATCTGTTGTCTTGTCCATGTTAGATTTTGACGTCCAGGAGAATTTCGATGGAGACCAAATTGAGAGATTCCTATTAAGGGCATGTTTGGTTACTTGGATTTTGCCATATTGGATTGTATTTTGGACTCCAATTCAGCAAATTTTATGTTTGGTTTGCAGGATTGGAGAAATGAGGCTAATCCCGAGATTTTCAGACATAATAGGAATCCCACATTTTGGTCTCCATCAAAATTCTCCCGGACGAAAAAATCCATCATGGGCAAGATGGTAGACACGAAAAAAAATAAATCCCACACTTACAAAATCCAGCAAACCAAACATAAAATTTTACTTTGCAGGATTTTGAGAATACAACATTTCAATAATGCAGGATGGACTAAATACAAAATTTCAGTAAATCATGCTAACCAAACGTGCCCTAAGTTTGACTCCAATCCCGCGAATCAACATAAAATTTGTACAACTGAAGTCTAAAATATAATGCATTAAAATCCAGGTAACCAAACATATGCCCTATAAGGGACTTAATAGGGTTGTAAAGGACTGTATTTGGGCGTTAAGGCCCGGTAGTCATGGCGTGAAATGGAAATAGGTTGAAAAACTGCCAATTGGGTCCAAGCCCGCATCCGGTCTTTCCGTTGTGTCGGTGAGTGGGTATTCTGAGATGCGCCCCTCTGTCTCCGGGAGTCCGATTCGGGATCCACTGTCGGGGCTCCGAATTTTCGAGAATGCATTTTTTTCCGGTTCCCGGGGCGTGTTTTTCCGCTTCACGCCCCACCCCACTCCCCTACTTCTCCCCAACCCCGCAGCCAACCCTAGCCGCCGCCCCCAACCGCGCTGCACCCTTCTCACCCCCTAGCCAACCCCGACGCCGTCAAACATGAAGTACAACCCGCGTGTCACCAGCTCCCGGCGCAAGAACAGGAAGGCGCACTTCACCGCGCCGTCCAGCGTCCGCCGCATCCTCATGAGCGCGCCGCTGTCCTCGGACCTCCGCTCCAAGTACAACGTCCGCTCCATGCCCGTGCGCAGGGACGACGAGGTGCAGGTCGTGCGCGGAACCTTCAAGGGCCGTGAGGGGAAGGTCATCCAGGTCTACCGCCGCAAGTGGGTCATCCACGTCGAGCGGATCACCCGCGAGAAGGTCAACGGCTCCACTGTCAACGTCGGCGTCAGCCCCTCCAAGTGCGTCATCACCAAGCTCAAGCTCGACAAGGATAGGAAGGCGCTGCTCGACCGCAAGGCAAAGGGAAGGGCAGCCGACAAGGGCAAGGGCAAGTTCTCTGCCGAGGAAGTCGCCGCTGCCGCTGCCTCGATGCAGAATGTCGACTGATAGGCTACTTATGTCCTGGTTATCTCCGTTTATATCCCCTTTTTGTTAAATTTCCTGATATGACAGTGTTACCAAAACTAGTGTCATTCTCAATTTTGTTTTGAACGAGATCTAGAACTTTTATGATATCTCTACAGCTTCCAGCAATGAGGAATTTGTTCGAATCTGAAGGTAGCTTACTAGTGTTTTGCTTTTACCAGTTTGTAGGGTTGTTAAATCGCTGCCACCTACTTTGTTATTATCATTCATGGATCTCCTGCTCATCAATCTTTTGGTTCTTCTGTTGATGGTTTAGCACCCCAATCAAAGCAACTACTTTAGTCCGCATTTTCCATTATCTTTTTCATTGTTAGTTTGAAATGCCCTACTCGATGTTGCATATAATTTGTGTTTCTACCCAGTTCAGTGCAGAAATCGTAGTCCGTGTTGTATTAGGTAGTTAGATGTGTTGATTCAGGAGGAGATTATTAGTCGCTAATAAGGTAGTGTAGTTGTCGGTAATGTTAGCATATAAAGTGCATATTTAACACTTCTGAGGACAACGATGATGCATTTGCATATTATGCTCTTCGTGAGTTATAGATATAGAGTTATTTTTACCTTAGGGCTACAACAGTCTTAGGGTTGATTTGGTTGGGGTAAAGATATTTGTCAAGTGAGCTTTACGAAACAAACGGTTCAATGATAAGTAAATTAACTGTGCAGATATGGATGCAGATGCTTATCCATTTTCATGCGGCTAACAGTTCTAGGTTATATCATTTTAAAATGAACCAAAGGAAAGATGCTGAAGCCCGGTTTGTCAGTGGTGTGTGTTTTATGTGGTCGTTTTTACCTTTCCTGTTTTGCAAGACCTTATAATGTTATGATATTTTGAGTTCACTTGGGACACAATAAGAACGGCTTGTATTACATATAAGTTAGAAAAACGCGCTTTCTATTGTAGAGTGACTTCTCTCCATCAGACTTTCTCTATGGCATCCATGGCAGGAAGATGAGTTCTTCTTCTTTTGGTTGATTACAAACTTACCACAATATCATCTTGCCTCCTGTATGATTGGTGAGCTCCTAGATCTTTGTGAAGCCTATTAATTTTGTTACTTAATTTACAGACATGCTAAAGTTCAAAATCAACATGTCCTGGTTATCTCCGGTTATATCCCCTTTTTGTTAAATTTCCTGATATGGCAGTGTTACCAAAACTAGTGGCATTCTCAATTTTGTTTTGAACAAGATCTAGAGCTTTTATGATATCTCTACATCTTCGAGCAATGAGGAAGTTGTCCGAATCTGAAGGTAGCTTATTAGTGTTTTGCTTTTACCAGTTTGTAGGGTGGTTACATCGCTGCCAACTGCTTTGTTATTTTCATTCATGGATCTCCTGCTTATCAATCTTTTGGTTCTTCTGTTGATCGTTTAGCACCCCAATCAGAGTAACAACTTTAGTCAGCATTTCCATTATCTTTTTTATTATTAGTTAGAATTGCCCTACTCTATGTTGCTTATAATTTGTGTTTCTACCCAGTTCAATGCAGAAATCATAGCCCGTGTTGTATTAGGTAGTTAGATGTGGGGATTCAGGAGGAGATTATTAGTCGCTAATAAGGTAGTGTTGTTGTCGGTAATTTTAGCATATAAAGTGCATATTTAACACTTTTGAGGACAATGATGATGCATTTGCATATTATGCTTTTCGTGCGTTATAGATATAGAGTTATTTTTACCTTAGGGCTGCAACAGACTTAGGGTTGATTTGGTTGGGGTAAAAATATTTGTCAAGTGAGCTTTACAAAGCAAACAGATCAATAATAAGTAAATTAACTGTGCAGATATGGATGGAGATACTTTTCCATTTTCTTACGATTAACAATTCTCGGTCATTTTGTTTTACAATGAGCCAAAGGATAGATGCTGAAGCCCGGTTTGTCAGTGTTGTGTGCGCTTTATGTGGTCGTTTTTACCTTTTCCATTTTGCAAGACCTTATAACTTTATGATATTAGAGTTCAATTGGCACACAATAAGAACGGTTTGTATTACATAATAAGTATAAGTTAGAAAAACGTGCTTTCTATTGTAGAGTGACTTCTCTCCATCAGACTTTCTCTATGGCATCCATGGCAGGAAGGCGAGTTCTTCTTCTTTTGGTTGATTACAAACTTACCACAATATCATCGTGCCTCCTGTATGATTGGTGAGCTCCTAGATCTTGAAGCCTATTCATTTTGTTACTTAATTTACATACATGCTAAGTGCAAAATCAACAGCTCAGCAGTTTCACTCTAGAATCACTCTCTTATGGTGAAGGCTAGTGATGTTGCCATGTTAAGGCACATAATATGATGGTTTAGACAATGAGAACTAGATGTGGTTGTGGTTATCAAGTATGTTTCTTCATGCCAATTTAGACAGTGGAGAGCTAGATGTGATTGCGGTTATCAAGTATGTTCCTTCATGCCCTATTTCTGAGTGGATTAGAGTATTAGACACGAAATAGCAGTTTCTTTGGATTTTCAAGTATGATAGGCTTTTCGCCATTTTTCACTAATTACTAAAGCCTTGGAATGAGATCTACCTCTCCCGATGCTTATTGTTTTCCGTGTCTGTACTTTATACAAAACGGCTGCATGTTGATTCTTTGTATACCATGACTGCATCCTTTTGATATTTAACGCTTTCCCTTGTGTTCCTTTTGCATATATGTGTTAAGAAAGAAGACATCAGTTCTTTTTATTGCTTGAAGCAAACTGTTGGTGTATTTCATTTCATATCCATCTAAAACCGTCAAAATATTTGTGTAATTGCTCATGGACTTCTTTGTATACTTTGTATGTGGATTTTTTTGATAGTGCACGTACTCCCTGTGTATCTAAATTATTCATCCACTGTTATGAATATACCCGTTTTAAAAGAAATAGCCTTTTTACCAAGAAGATGATAATATATCAAGACAATTTATATGGGATCTATAAAATATGCCTTTTCCATCTCTTTCCACCTGTTAGTGCTTATTGCGAGTACAATCTGTATACCCCTCCCAGATCATCAAATTGAGAAGATAATAAAAAATCATTGTGATTTATGTAGAAATGAAGACTAGAAGATTTGTAACATTTTCAAGACGTGCTACTGATTACTTAGCAGTAATCACATTTGTCGAATAAGAAAATATAGACAGATTTATAAAATTGTATTTTATTTACTACACAAATATACCTTTTCTGCCATCATCTCCCCAAGGAAAGGAGGCTTTGTAGATCTTCTCTTTTATTATAGTCATCCAGATGAGAATTACGCAAGCTTGGGGTGGCAATGTCTTGCACTGTGACAACTATCATCCTTAATGCTCATTTTGTGTCTTATTTGCAAACGCAAACAAAATCCATCAGTCTAGGCTATTTTATGTGCTTATCAGTTATCAACTTCATTTTTCTTCTCACCCTTCATCAAAAATCCAGCTGTTAAGATGTGTATGATTTGGTAGTATTCATTGTTGTTTTCAAGTCTGGCATGATCTTTTTTTCTTTTCTTTCTACTATCTTTTTCTTAAACTATGTTTCTTACATTTTATTTCCGTACTTTGTATTTTTGACTCGTGCTTAGAGATATTGCACGCAATCCGATACATGTTTGAATGCTATAGAGCTGTTCGAGGTGCAATCCTAACATTGTACAACATCAGGATTGGATTGATATGGTTTGTTGGTATCCACTCATTGTGTTACTATATATCGTGGTGTATGCTTGATTATGCTTGGCTTTAGTTACGACTCCCAAAGTGCAATATCTATTTTTGATTTTCTGTAATGGGATATGCTTGATTATGCTTGGCTTTAGTTACGACTCCCAAAGCGCATCGAATACTAGTATAGACTCATTTGTGTTGCTATATATCGCGGTGTATTGGGGTCAAATTTTCTCTATTTCCCCCCTTCCAATAGGATATGTTTAGTTATGCTCTGCTTTACTTACGACTCCGAAAGTGCATCTAATATTCGTATAGATTATCTGAACTCAAAAGTTTTAAATTTGTTTATGCTAAAGGTAACTGATTTTTTTGTGTAGATCTCATTTCTCTTGTTTTAAAGTCATGATGAGTGGATCTTGTGTTGAATTTGTCTTCAAGTCGGAGCCGCCCAAGATCTCCCATATGCTTACGTGCTGATCGGTCCGTATGGTGTCTTTCAAATGTCGTAACTACGAAAGCTCTAGCCAAAATAACACAATAGTGTTTTTTTTTTTTTTGGCATTTTCTAACACTCCCAAGAAAGAGAGCCACCTTAGTGCTCCTTCGGCTATCTGCACACTAGAAGGGCATTAAATTCATACTCTGGGTTGGCTTGTGTGTCGGGATTATTTTCAGTCTGAGCTAAGGCAATCAGGAGTTTGATTCCAGTTTGTTAATTGGGGAGTCTGTTTATTTACCACTCTGAGCTAAGGCAATCAGGAGTTTGATTCCAGTTTGTTAATTGGGGAGTCTGTTTATTTACCACTCTGAGCTAAGGCAATCAGGAGTTTGATTCCAGTTTGTTAATTGGGGAGTATGTTTATTTACCACTCTTAGGCAATTCTTGGTTAAGCTTTCTCTTTCTGCTCTTTCTTTGATTCTATTAGACATTAATATATGTGATGCACTGGCTTAAGTTTATTAGATATTGTATTGGTTGCATCATCATATAGATTTGTTAATGTCCTTGGATTGGATATCTAGTTTGAGCCTATTTTGTTCTAAAAAAGGGTTGTTGATGCTCTTGAGATATGTATATGTTAATTAAATTGTATAGAAACTAAAAACAATTTTAAGGAAGAGAAAGACAAAAAAAAAGAAGAGAATTGACTATGACTCATATGCCAAGAGAACGTCTCCCTTCTAGCTTCAACAATGTCATTGTTCAAAGCTTTCTTGGCGTACGGGTGACTATGTACCTCACCTCTTAGATTTGTTTTTTATTGCATTACTAACTCTATTGGTCAAAAAATGATGGCGTAGTATGAGGCATATGAGTGTTGGCTACAACTTTATTAAGATGGACTTGATTAACTTGTAATTTGAGCAATAATTATAGAAATAATTGAAACTCTTTTATAGCTTTATATGTATAGTTTATAGACAACTAAAGTAGCAAGACCAATATAGTGTTCCTTTTTAAGCACCTAACTAAAAAATGCCTTAAAGTAGCCGTCTTATACTTAATTTTCTTGATCAAGGTTGGTATGGCATGCCTTGAATAAGGCATTGTTTGAGAAATAAGTCTTGTTGTTCCTCATTTAAACTCTTATATGGGTTTCAAGCCGTTCCTTTCTTGTGGTGTTGATGTAGCAAGGCACTAGAGACTTATTGATTACATAGATAACATGACAAATGTTGGGGAAATCCTCATGTGGTCATATTATGTGAAGTTCAAAGTGACACTTAACTTCCAAAAATTGATGTTCAAAACCTCCAAATGCTAATATGGTGGTTAACTTTGACATAAATGTTCCTCCGAACATGTAAATGACAATGAATTTTGATCTTACCAATGGCAAGGGGTCACTTTATTTGATAATGCTATGAATATGTTGTTGTCCTATTTCCTCTTTTCATCAGTCCTAGTCCCATTGGACCTTGATTCAACCCAGCAAATAGTTGGGTACCATTGAGGCCTTATGTTGTGAGTTGTATTACACAAAAAAGTTCTGAAGTTAGATTAACCTAAGGTTTAATTCCTTTTCAAATGTTGAATGTCGCTGGCTAGCAAGCAGATGAGTCTATCGTGGTATGGCGTAAAGTGCTGAATTTAAAGGGCAATGTGATTATGAAATCACTCACGAATAGCTTATCAAGAATAATGTTTAATTTGACTGATTGGATGGTTTTATTTAACTAGATTGCAATGCAATTGCAACGACTATAAGGTTGGGGCCTCTCAATCTTAATTTGGATGGGTTGACGCTTGTTTTTCTTTTTTCCTTGTCTGCCTCGCCAGTCGGTTGATCGACCTTTGAGTGGGATTGTTGTTGGAAAGCCAGTTGCCTGGTTGGGTTGGTGGACCTGACGACACACTATCCGGTAAACCTCTTAGAGACATGTTGTGTCGACTGACCCAAGGGTGAATCAACTAACTAGCCTTTCTTGCTTTAGGCGAGTCATCAAAAATTTGTTGGTTACTGAGTCTGAAAGCAATTGAAACATTTACATTGTCCACCTGACTAGAAAGGCGGGTCGAGCGACTCACTTATCGCTTGAAGGCTCCTTTTGTCTGGTTGGGCCAAGCGGCTAACTGGAGAAACTAGTTGCCTGATTGACCTACCTACAATGTTGATTTTTCTTCTTTTGTCCTCCAATTTCTTCAAAACGCGAGATATGGAATAAAGACAAACCACTTACATAGTCTTTGAGTTAGGTGGTGATTTTACCCGCATAAGAGTGAGAATTTTCATAAGAATCCTATTATTTAAGAGCCAAATAAAAAAACAAATTAGCAAATTAATAGGTAATAACCACTTGAAATGAGTAAAGCTAACCTCAAATATGCACTGAACATATGATGATTATGCATTCATCAAATGATCACGAACTTTAATGTTGCACGTCCTCGAGTAATAGAATAAAAAATAATTTACCAAATATCACTACTAGAGCCAAATGCGGCCAAGCAACTTCAATTTCCTAAAATCACAAAATACATCTTTCGATGTTCCTTGTCTTGACTTTGCTTTCACAAGCATGCTTCCGTTCCAAAACTTACAATGTCATAGTCATAATATCATTGGTGCTTCATAAAGTTTCACATATTCCTATGAGATTTATACAAGAACAATGTTCGATTGTGAAGAGCATGTTTTTGGTGTGTTTTGCTACTTGGGATATAAAATAGAGTGAATGGAGGCATGGAAAAAGGAAATTTTTGAATCTCTCGTCTATTTGACTTGAGATTGCTTTTATTGCTTGTAATTAGATTTATTACATTTTTCTTCTTTTTATGTACATATTGACATTTTTTCTTTGCTGGTATGCCCCTATAAGATAGAGAAGAAATGACATAGAGAGAAGGCGTGTGCCACCCTGAACTTAGGGTTTGGCACATCTCTCTAACTTTTAGATTATCTTTGGAGAATGGTGGGGTTAAGAAGATGATGGAAGAAGTTTAGAAGAGGGTTGATCTTGTGCATTTTTGTATATAAAAATTTAGAGGATATGAACAACCTTAATAATTAAATCATTTACATAATGTAACTTGCAAAAAAATGACATTTTCACTAGATTTCATGCTAATGATGAAGAGTTACGTTACATTTGGTTCCTCTCAATCCCATACGACCTATCATCATTTTCAAGGAATGATATTAGTTACGATCCTAGGTGGCATAATAGGTTCTAGCAATGGCATATTTATGCACAACATCACATGAGGATTCACTTTATTTAAAAGGGTTACATGATGAATTAATGCTAATGTAATGCAATGATAACAATTGTTTAAGATCTAAGTCGACTAGATAAGGGATATTTACATGCAATTTTAGTCATGAAAATTTAAAAATTGACAAGAAAAAACATGATGCATAGTGCACAACATAAAGTAAAGATAGAGTGGGTGAAGTAGAGACTTGCCACCGACCCTCCACCCTAGACTTAGAAAATTGCTAGTCCTTGGGGAAACTCTAAACCTAGAATGGAGGGGGCAAATCCACTAAAACGACCACCATCCACCGTGCTGACCCAACAGTGGCTGCTCCTGTTGTTGTGGTGGATAGTGCTTGTCTTGGAATGATGACCATGTGGGCTAACTAGACCAATCTAGTTTTGCTGATTGTTGCGGGGTACTGTCATCACAAACGTGCTCATCATACTAGTGAGATCGACATAGTGAAATTGGTAAAGGATAGGTCTGACCACCTGCATAATCCTTGTATTGCGTCGAAAAGTAGTCATAGTTGTCGTGTATGCCACCACTCATGAACCTGCTGCATCATGTACATGAGTTAAGCTGGTGTCCTTGTTGTTGCTACTCCCGCTCCATGTGTGTGTGAGTGGTGTGATCCAACTATTGCTGTAACTTTGTCAAATCAAATGACCCAAATGATTTTGCAATGTTTGACACATGTTGCTTCATGTGACGTCTAGAAGGTGGTGGCAAAGGCCTGGTATCCTCTTGCTTCGATGGAAGAACTGCATTCCCCATATGTGGGCTCTGGAATCTCACCCTCAACATGGGGGTGTTCCCTCAAATAACAATGGTATGCACATTCAGATCTCAAAGGTCATAGACGAGGTTTGCTGTCGTGAAATATGCATGAGTAGGCAGTGAGCATGACTGGGCATTCTCAGAATAGCAAGTAGTAGATTCTATCCTCCTTGGCGGTCTCAATGACTGTTGAAGCCACCAAATACTAGATATCAATAAAATGAGTCAGCTTCGGTGTAGTGTACTCTTTAAACATGATGCCAGTGTAGCTGAGGCAAGTGGAGATTGCTGTTACTACCCCACCTTGGGTGAATGGGGAATCGATGCACCAGACGATGGGAATGAGTAATTGTATTCCATAATTTTTAAATAATACTTGACCAAGTTATATATCTTTTTGAAAAATATACATGAAACATTAAATTAAATGTAGTCATATACTCTTTTCGTGACACCCTTCGCCATACAAAGCGAGATTACTCAAAACAAAGCACATAATTATCACTAATAACAATATTACCACAAAACAAGGTAAATTAAAACCATTTGCAATGCAATATCTCAAGTGGAAGTATTTCATAAACAAGCCTCCAACTCAGGCCATATGTATTTCCTATATGCTAAAAGATGTTACATATCATGTTCAAAGGCTATCATGCCACAACTGTTACATATTTCAACTTGTTTATATGTACATGCCATTTCTATATACTCATGGCACAAAGCCAAAATCTACGTCTCAATATACAAAACAACAAAATCTCCCAAAGAACCTGAGAGTATAAAGATGACACATAAGACTCTACTACAAAACTTTAGCAACATATTTGACCTCTAACAGTTACTGCTCTCCTTGTTTCTCAGCACCTGCACCACGATCTCAACCTCCTCGTCCACGACCACCTAAAAAGTTGTGTAACCCACAGGGTGAGACCAACGTCCCAGTAAGAGATATAACTCTTCGCTAATGTCTATTATAAGCACAATAATATAACAGAACAGTTAAATAGAGCATGTATTACTATTTGAGCAGTTTAAGCAGTTACAACTGAGCAGTAGATCAACTTATGCTTTTGAAATGAATATGAAGAACATGTATGACTATTATAAACTAAACAGTACAAGAAGTAAGGCATGGGGTCATCCAATGTGATTCATAGTTGACCCTAAGCAAATATACTACTTGACTGTATTACAATTATTATTAATATTATGCCCTGAGGATTTGAAGCGTACCACTCAAATCAAACTGACCATTGCTAAGTCAAAATTAGTACCATACAAGATCTATGGAAGAGCCAGACTCCATGATCATCACCAGAACTACTCGGTTAGTTTGTGTAACGACCGCCACCAAATCGACAACCAAATCATTACTAATTATGCGGAATAATCATAAGTAGAGGATTAGCAAAATCACTAAAAATGAAAACCATTTTGCAAAGAGATCCATTTCCTGTAAAACTCTTAATGAAAGAATCAAAACTTTATATACATTAGGGTTCACATTGTAGATACACTATACCATATCATCTCGAGGATAACATATAACCGTTGCTTTGTCAAAACATATATTGAAGCAACATAAAACCTCGAGGCAATCAAGCCAAAATCTCAGATTGTTCATACAACCACCACGTACTAAATCAGAGGACCTAAGAGTACAGAGACGACACATAGGACTTCTACATACAAGACACGACAAACAATACAATCAACCTGAGTTGTTACTGATGTCCTTGCTGTTGTTGTCCTTCCTCTATAGAATGGTCTCTACCTCCTCGTGCATGTCCACCTAAAAATTGTGGATCCCACGGGGTGAGACAATTGTCCCAGCGAGAGATATAACTCTCTGCCAACAATATTATTATCACACGTAAATAGAATTAAACTGAGCAAGGGTTCTTTTATATTACTAAGTAAGGTTAATCACTATGGGTAATCAGATTAGAACATTCTCATCTCTTAAATCATTGCAACTGACTATGGTAGAGTAGTAAATCATCTATTCACTTTATAAGGAATATGAAGAACATGTGTATCATTTACCCATCATATTATGCCACCATCTCAAGCTTATCCTGTGATAATATTATCATGTTATGATATCCATGAATCATTCTCATTTCTAACTGTTGGTCTCAGCCAATTTGCTAATCAGATATTGGATTATAACGATCTTGTAAGAGTTCAGCCATGTATTGGACTCTGCCAATCCTGATAGAGTTCAACCAGGTATTGGATTATACCAATCCTGAGATCACAACCAGGTATTGGACTCTACCAATCATGATAGAGTTCATCCAGGTATTGGATTATACCAATCCTGAGATCATATAGTTCAGCCAGGTATTGGATTGTACCAATCCTGAGATCATTACCAGGTATTGGACTCTGCCAATCCTGACAGAGTTCAGCTAGGTATTGGATTGCACCAATCCTGAGATCATAGAGTTCAACCAGGTATTGGATTGTACCAATCCTGAGATCACAGCCAGGTATTGGACTCTGCCAATCCTGATAGAGTTCAGCTAGGTATTGGATTGCACCAATCCTGAGATCATAGAGTTCAACTAGGTATTGGATTGTACCAATCCTGAGACCACAACCAGGTATTGGACTTTTCCAATCCTAATATAGTTCAGCCAAGTATTGGATTGCACCAATCCTGAGATCATAGAGTTCAACCAAGTATTAGATTGTACCAATCCTGAGATCATAGAGTTCAACCAGGTATTGGATTGTACCAATCCTAAGATCACAACTAGGTATTGGACTTTGCCAATCCTGATAGAGTTCATCCATGTATTGGATTGGACCAATCTTGAGATCATAGAGTTCAACCAGGTATTGGATTGTACCAATCCTGAGATCACAACCAAATATTGGATTGCACCAATCCTGAGATCATAGAGTTCAACCATGTATTAGATTGTACCAATCCTGAGATCACAGCCAGGTATTGGACTATACCAATCCTGAGATTACAACCAAGTATTGAACTATACGAATCCCAAGATTACAACCATATTGCTAAGAATCCCATATTAGTTGGGATACCTTTATGTTTCCCTTTAGCATTCATTATGGGATATCAATCCCTTAAATTCATCATTGAATACCACATCCTTTTACTAGGCATTATACTCTGGGGCAAGCCATCATATCTATTCACATTCTTTATGTAATACAAGTATTCCTCTTATCTCATTTAAGCATATTAAAAATACTAAAACCCTTATTTGGCTATAAGCATAAAGCATGTATGACCAACATTTCATTATTATTATAACCATTTATTATTATTATGATGTTACTGGGTTTCCATTTCCCCTAATTTATTTTGCACATTACCATTTCTTACATGAGACTTTTATAAGCATCTTGTCACCTCTCACTAGGTAACAACTATTCACATGGCTCACTAGGCCCATTAAACATCTTGTCACCTCATGCTAGGCAACAACTATTCACACGACTCACAAGGCTCATTAAATATCTTGTCACCTCTCACTAGGCAACAACTATTCACATGGCTCATAAGGCCATTTAAACATCTTGTTACCTCTCACTAGGCAACAACTATCTCTAGGTCATAAGACCCATATAATTGGTATTATATAAAACATCATAGCTCATGCTTAGCTATGCTCATTATCTCATGCTACCAGCATGGTTTCAATATGGTCAGGGTTTCCCTTTATTAACCAATTGTAGTTTCAAATCATATCATTACCCTTCATTAGGGTTAAGGTTTCCCTTATTAAGCTAACTAGGGTTTTCAAGTATATTCATCAAGAATCACAACCCTAATTTAGACTCTTCACATATTAGAAGTATCAATGTATACTCATTACATGAGTATCAAACAAGTATAAATGTCTCTTTTATCCTCACTAGGATATTTGTTATTTCATACTCCATTAGGTTGTCTCAATCCTTCTCTCAAGGTACATTGGCCCATATTATCAAAATGCCTTAAACCCTTCATGTCTTAAAGTATCATTGACATAACATACTACATGTATTACTCAATCAAGTGTATTGTATTGAGGTGCTTTCACCCTATCGGGCAAAGAGGTGTGTGCTTGCTTCCATATCGGGTAAAGAGGTGTGTGCTTGCTTCCATATCGGGTAAAAAGGTGTGTGTGTTCTCCACACCATATCGGGTAAAGAGGTGTGTGTGTTCTCCACACCATATCGGGCAAAGAGGTGTGTGTATGCTTCACACCATATCGGGCAAAGAGGTGTGTGTATACTTCAGACCATATTAGGTAAAGAGGTGTGCGTATGCTTCACACCATATCAGGCAAAGAGGTGTGTGTATGCTTCCATATTACCCATGAGGTGTATCTTGATCACTATATCGTTCATGAGGTGTGTGTGTGTGTAACATCCTCAAAATCCTAGATCTATTAATGTACCTTAATGTGAAACCCTAGTTTTCGAGTTTAAGCTTTTATCAAACAAGCTAGAATTCAATGGGACCTCTTAGTCCAATGTATGATGAAATAATCTCATAAACCTAGCTTTGGCTTAAATAGCTCATTTAGTAAACGATAATTCTATCAATGTCACATTTTTATAATGCATGTATTAAATTAGTAACCTACATGAGATTGATGAATAAAATAGCAACAAAATGCAAATCCAATTGGATAGAGAGATTCTAGACCCTCTAATTAGCTTATGGTCAAAATTTGAGCCTTATCGGACTTCGTTTGACCCCTCAATCATTTTTGGGAAGTTTCACGATAGTTTAAACCCTAAAACCTAATTATTTTGATTTAATCTTGTCGATTTCATATGGTTTTGCTTTCATTTAAATGTCACGCGGACATTTCACAATTTTCTCCTAAGTTCGGGGGTCACGCGGAAGATTTAAGATCAAATGATCTCGACTTCTTTTCTGACCGTCAGATGATGATCCGATGGCTCCAGACCCGTCTCCTATCTTGGGTAGGAGACCGTATGCAGTAGGTCTCTGGCGCAATCTTCGCCGGCTCGGTTCTCCCTCCACAGACCATGGTTCTCGATGATTTCTTTGCCAGTAGAACCGGGAGCAAGCCACAGATTCATTGATCCCTAGTTCGATGGGTTTTGGTGCCCTATTAAGAAACGCCCAATCGGGCTCGAACTCTCCTCACCGCCCTAGTTTACTGGAGGTCTTCTCAATGCCCAAACCTATATAAAAGGGGCCGAAAACAATCACCAGCCCTAGAACACCCATCCTCTTCGCCCAATTTTTCCGCTCGTGCCCCTTGCCATTGCCGCCTACTCAGTTTACACCTCCGGCGACCTACACCTCACCCCGACCTCCTCCGGTCTCCCTCGACAAATTGGCTCATAGGTGAGCATCTTGGATTCTTTTTCTTTGATTCTACAGTGCTGGTTTGTCCTGGATCCTCTTCATTCCTCGTACCTTGTAGAAGACCTTGATGTACACGCCGCCAGGTTGCCATCCTGACTTTTTGTGTTTCTCCAGTCACGGAGACGTGCCCTTCCCCTTCGCCTTCCTCTGACTTTAGCTTTGTGAGTTTTGGTTCATGTTATCTTTCCTGAATCGGTGGTATCAGTGCTTCGATCCCGTATACTCTATTTTGTCCATGGCGGGAGGGGTTATTGGTTCTCCAGAAGTCAAGACCGTCCAAGCTTGGGCTCATTGCGAATGCGGGAAATTCGTTACCGACCTTAGTTTCTCACTTGCTTTTGATCTCAGAAATCTGGGATATCACTGGTCGTCTGCCCGATTTCTCTGTCTCAGTTTCTTTCTTCATTTTAGTCAAACAAAGAAGCCCAGGTGCGGTATTCCTATTTTACCCTCTCCAGGTTTGTGCTCGCTTTTCAACCTTAGGGATAATTTTGGATTTTCTTTGAATTCTGCTTGGGCGATCTATGAAAAAACATAACTTTTAATTGGTAGATCATATGGGGACAAGTTATATATGAATTTTGATCAGTTTTTCGAGATCTATCCAATGGTCAAGGTTTTGAGATATGTTTTGGTTTGGTTTTCATGAAGTGTCAGGTTTGAGAAAATTAGGGTTTAAGGTGTAATTAAATTAATAATGAATGTAAACCATGATTAATTTTAGGAACCTAGGACTCGACTCAGGATCAGGGAGACTAAGATAAGGTTTTGCTCCAATAAGGTAAGTGAGCCATGTCATTATGCATATATACTTTGGATGAATTGCTTGCTATGTATGATTTAAGATTATGCTTTAGAATTTCATGTTAATGAATCAAATCAAGATGATGATGACGATGATGCTTTTGAGTATATTATCCGATTCTTGTTGTTATCACTAGTACAGAAATGGGTTATAACGTCACTACCTGTAGGGTCGGTTTTTTCAAATAACCGACCTTATATGTCTAAAAAAATGCGGGCACCACTTAAGACCTCTTGGGTCGGTTTTCTTAAAAAAAACCGACCTTGTAGTGTTACTCTATAGGGTCAGTTTTCCAAATAACTGACCTTTATATGTCTATAAAATATGCGGGCACCACTTAAGACCTCTTGGGTCGCTTTTCTTAAAATAACCGACCTTGTAGTGTATCTCTATAGGGTCGGTTTTCCAAATAACCGACCTTATATGTCTATAAAAAATGCGGGCACCACTTAAGACCTCTTGAGTCGCTTTTCTTAAAATAACCGACCTTGTAGTGCATCTCTATAGGGTCAGTTTTCATAAAATAAGCGATCTTATAGAAAACTGGATTAGAAAGTCAATTACAGTTTCCTGTGGCAAAAATTTGCTTGATTTTGGCTTCGTGCCTCGATCTATAGGGTCGGTTTTTCCAAATAACCGACCTTATATGTATAAAAAAATGTGAGTTATACATCTTGAATTCAGTTTGCCTTCACACATGTATAAACACCTCTACGGTCGGTTTTTCCCTTATAACCAACCCTAAAGGGCTCCTCGATCGACAAATTCGTCGACCGAATAAGAGCCATATTTCACGTCTATAAGCACCTCTAGGGTCGGTTTTTCCCTTATAACCGACCCTAAAGGACTCCTCGATCAACAATATTGTCGACCGATATCAATTTTGGATCCAGTTTAGTTCAGCACCTCTAACGTCGGTTTTTTACTTTTAACCGACCCTAAAGGGCTCCTCGGTCGACAAATTCGTCGACCGAATACGAGCCAGATTTCACGTGTATAAGCACCTTTAGGGTCGGTTTTTCACTTATAACCGACCCTATCGGGCTCCTTGATCGACAAATTCGTCGAATGAATAAGAGCCAAATTTCACGTTTATAAGCACCTCTAGGGTCGGGTTTTCCCTTATAAACGACCCTAAAGGGCATGTCGGTCGACAATATTGTCGACTGACATCAATTTTGGATCCAGTTTAGTTCAGCACCTCTAACGTCAGTTTTTTTACTTTTAACCGACCCTAAAGGGCTCCTTCCGTCGAAAAATTCGTCGACTGAATAAGAGCC
This sequence comes from Alisma plantago-aquatica, assembly GCA_963693085.1. NCBI lineage: Eukaryota > Viridiplantae > Streptophyta > Magnoliopsida > Alismatales > Alismataceae > Alisma > Alisma plantago-aquatica. Next base: position 82,128,362 of record OY856409.1, on the reverse strand, counting down.
AGATTTCACGTGTATAAGCACCTTTAGGGCCGGTTTTTCGCTTATAACCGACCCTAACATACCCCTCGGTTGACAAATTCGTCGATCGAATAAGAGCCAGATTTCACGTTTATAAGCACCTCTAGGGTCGGTTTTTACCTTATAAACGACCCTAAAGGGCATGTCGGTCGACAAAATTATCGACCGACATCAATTTTGGATCCAGTTTAGTTCAGCACCTCTAACGTCGGTTTTTTACTTTTAACCGACCCTAAAGGGCTCCTCGGTCAACAAATTCGTCGACCGAATAAGAGCCAGATTTCACGTGTATAAGCACCTTTAGGGTCGGTTTTTTGCTTATAACCGACCCTAACGGGCCCCTCGGTCGACAAATTCGTCGACCGAATAAGAGCCAGATTTCACATTTATAAGCACCTCTAGGGTCGGTTTTTCCCTTATAAACGACCCTAAAGGGCATGTCGGTCGAAAATATTGTCGACCGACATCAATTTTGGATCCAGTTTAGTTCAGCACCTCTAACGTCGGTTTTTTACTTTTGACCGACTCTAAAGGGCTTCTCGGTCGACAAATTCATCGACTGAATAAGAGCCAGATTTCACGTGTATAAGCACCTTTAAGGTCGGTTTTTCACTTATAACCGACCCTAACAGGCCCCTCGGTCGACAAATTCATCGACCGAATAAGAGCCATATTTCACGTTTATAAGCACCTCTAGGGTCGGTTTTTCCCTTATAAACGACCCTAAAGGGCGTGTCGGTCGACAATATTGTCGACCGATAACCTTTCGTATAAGCACCTGTAGCGTCAGTTTTTTCCTTAAAACCGACCCTAGAGGGATCTTCGGTCGACAATATTGTCGACCGATAACCTTTCAGTCGACAAATTCGTTGACCGAGAGTTAGTTTGAGTGTTTTTAAATAACCCGACACGGGCACCGCTTATCTTTAGTGTCGGGTTTTTTGTGTTAACCGACGCCACAGGTCTTTCTCTTCGTGAAAAGCCGAAACCTACTCTTTTCCTCCTCCCACGAAAACCCTTTCGGTTCTATATTTCTCTCCCGCGACGCCGCGAAGCCCTTGCCTTCTTGTGTCATTCCGTCGCGTAGCCGTTGCCTCCTCTCCGTGAAGCCGTGCCACCTCTCCGCACCGCCAAGAGGATCGTGGTGTCCGTGAAGCCATTGCCACCTCTCCGCGCCGCCAAAGCCCTTGCCTCCTGTAACATCCCAGGATTTGAGGCCTCAGATAACATGATCTTAAAAGGAATTATTGGACTACACATATCACCAAGGTGCACCTCCTTTTCCGGGAGCCCATCACTAAAGAACTCCATAATTAAGCGTGCTCGGCTTGGAGTAGTACTAGGATAGGTGACCAGTCGGGAAGTTGACCCCGGCTTGCGCATGAGTGTGGATAAAGTGCGCAGTTAAGGCTAGTGGTGGTCTGTGGGGCCAGTCGTCATTCCTGAAACTCTACTAGAGCCGGTCCAGGCAAGTTGGAAAGGGCTATCCGTAGAGACGAGATTGAGCCGCCCTTGCGCTGGTAGCCGTGGACGGGAGCTGGGTGTCCATGGGCCATTGTGGGTCTGCACTGAAATGGGGTCAGATTATGAGGCCATATAGTTAAGCCTTGACGAGGACGTCAAGAGTCTAAGTGGGGGAGATTGTAACATCCTAGGATTTGAGGCCTCAGATAACATGATCTTAAAAGGAATGATTGGACTACCCATATCACCAAGGTGCACCTCCTTTTTCGGGAGGCCATCACTAAAGAACTCCATAATTAAGCGTGCTCGGCTTGGAGTAGTACTAGGGTGGGTGACCAGTCGGGAAGTTGACCCCGGCTTGCGCATGAGTGTGGATAAAGTGCACAGTTAAGGCTAGTGGTGGTCTGTGGGGCCAGTCGTCATTCCTAAAACTCTACTAGAGCCTAGGGCAGTGGGCCCGGGCGTTACACCTCCTCTCTGTGAAAAGAGCTCATCGTCGCAACTTCTCCACTCTTCCACGAAGGTCCCCGCCTCTCCGTGAAGGTCGTCTCATCCTCCACGAAGGTCACCGCCATTTCCAAGTAAGTTCGCCGCTTCCTTCGTTCCCGCCTACAACCATGGTAGCATTCGTCGACCGAGAGTGGACATGGACGTTGCGCGCAGGTGGGCTCTCGGTCGACTAATTGTCGACCGAGAGTGGACCTGCTCCTTATTTATGTGGGAGCTATAAATGTTTTAATCATATTTGCTGTAATGTTCACAAATAGTTCTGAATATTATAATAATTTCAATCTTTGGACTGTTGGAAACGACCTTACTTTGCTAATTTGTACAAGTATTTTCCATTTTATATGATTTGATAACCCAATAATAAAAACATGTCTTTTTTCATATGTAATCATTATATAAATTCTAGAAATTAATACGAGATTAGACATGTGTACTCCTAGATTGACACTTTAGGGTTGATGCATGATGTTTAACTTAATATATAAATATGAAAATAATGCATTTATATATTAACTTAGAAACCTCGTTCAAAATTTACTCATTAGGAGTAAACTTTGGATAGTCCCCGGCTTGGGACTGTTTTTGGATATTTAATCTCACTTAGGATGTACCTGTATAATGTATGTTTAGTTTTGTAGAAAATTTCTGTAGGATTTCTTCATTTGTTCTCTGGGTACATATGTGAGTGGTTATTTGCCATTTACATCGGTGTACTTGGAGAACTTAGGGGAAATGCTGCTAAAATTTTCTTCAAAACTAAACATACATTATACAGTTACTAGTGAGATTAAATATTCAAAAATGGGATAGGTGGTACACTTTAGTATATAAGTAATTAACTTCCTATCAATAAAAACTTATAGATTATTATAGTATCAATATTAAATAGTTAGTTTTATAATTAATTTTAATGTGATATTGAAAATGGATCGAAGTTGGATGTCTATCAAGACTGTTGCAGTCCAGAGTTTGCCAAAGGTCTTGATGAATTTATCAGATTTGCTGAGGAACATAGGAAACTACCTACAGATAGGCTATATTGTCTATGTAGAAATTGTTGTAACAATTTGAAAGTTGATACTCGTGAGGAAATTAAGAATCATGTCATATGCAATGGGATCATACAAGGTTATAATGAATGGTATTGGCATGGAGAGAAAATGAATTATGGATCAGAAAATGTCGATACTAATAGTTGTGGCATAGAAGATATAGATAATGATGATAATGTTAATGATGAACCGATTCAAGATGACCAGATTCAGGATGATATGGTTGATGAGATGCTACGTAGTTGTCGGGACAATGTCATTGATCCACCTTCTTTATTTACAAACATTGTCCATGATGCTAAAAAACCATTATATAAGGGTTGTACTAAGTTCACGAGGTTGAGTGTTGTGATGCAATTATATACTCTTAAAGCTCAAAACCAGTGGAGCGATAAGAGTTTCACTTCACTGTTGTCTTTGTTAAAGGAAATTATTCCTGAAGGCAACGAGCTTCCAATTTCAACATATCAAGCAAAGAAAATAATGTGCCCAATGGGAATGGAGGCTAAGAAGATTCATGCATGTCCAAATGATTGTGTGTTATTTCAGAAGGACTATAATAATTTGATAAATTGTCCAAAATGTGGTGCGTCAAGGTATAAGACCACAAATTCATCTAAGGCTAAAAATGGCTCTCCTGCCAAGGTGATATGGTATCTACCAATAATACCACGATTTCAACGCTTATTTGCTAATATAAAAGATGCACAAAATTGGTCTTGGCATGGGGAGTTAAAGGCCAATGATGATGGCGTCCTACGACACACATCTGATTCACCACAATGGAAGAAAATTGATTTATTATACCCTCAATTTGGTAAAGAAGCAAGAAAACTAAGACTTGGACTCTGTACAGATGGAATGAATCCCTATGGTACATTAAGCAACCAACATAGTACGTGGCCTGTTATGATTGTTATATACAATCTTCCTCCTTGGTTGTGTATGAAAAATAAGTATGTGATGCTGTCAATATTGATATCAGGGCCCAAGCAACCTGGAAATGATATTGATGTTTACCTTCAACCTCTAATTGATGACCTAATGAAACTATGGGAAGAAGGTATTATGACATATGATGCTTCACGTAAAGAGATCTTCCTTTTGCGTGCTATGTTATTTTGCACGATTAATGACTTTCCAGCTTATGAAAATTTGTCTGGATATAGCATAAAAGGATACAAAGCATGTCCTATTTGTGAGGAAAATACTGATTCAATCAGACTGAAACATGGTGGTAAAATCTTATATCTTGGTCATCGGAGATTTCTCCCACCAGTGCATCCTTATCGAAGGCAACACAAAACCTTTAATGGGTCAACTGAAGAACGAAGTGCTCCTAAACCTATACCAGGAAATGTTGTATATGATAGGGTGAAACATATTGTTAATGAATTTGGAAAGAGTTCAAGTAGTCGTCCACTCACATGTGACAAATCTCTATACAAGAAGAGGTCAATATTCTGGGATCTTCCTTATTGGAGATCTTTGACAATTAGACATTGCATTGACGTCATGTATGTTGAAAAAAATATTTGTGATAGCATCATTGGTACGCTATTGAACATACCAGGAAAGACTAAAGATGGCATCAATTCTAGAAAAGATTTAGAATTAATGGGTATTAGAAAAGAATTATCAGTGGAGATCAGGGGTCGCCGCACATATTTACCACCAACTTGTTACACTTTGTCAAAGAAGGAGAAAAAGACTTTCTGTGATTGCTTGCATAATATTAAGGTTCCACAAAGATACTCTTCTAATATTCGTAGATTGGTATCAATGAAGGATCTGAAGTTGATAGGTCTCAAATCTCAAGATTGTCACACCTTAATGCAACATATTTTACCTGTGGCTATTCGATCTATATTGCCGAAGCATGTAAGGTTTGCAATCACAAGACTCTGTTTCTTCTTCAATGAAATATGCAACAAAGTGATACATCCTGATACTCTCGATAAATTACAGAAAGATGTAATTGTTACCATGTGTCAGCTTGAAATGTACTTCCCTCCTTAATTTTTTGATATCATGGTTCATCTTGTAGTACATATTACAAGGGAGGTGAAGATGTTGGGTCCAATTTTCTTACACTGGATGTATCCATTTGAATGCTACATGAGTGTTTTTAAAGGTGATGTTCAGAATCGTTATCGTCCTGAAGGGAGTATTGTTGAGGGTTACGTGGCTAGGGAGGTGATGGACTTTTGTAATGATTTTTTGAATTGCAATGAAACTTCTAGCGATCTAAAAAATTCCCATCACACTGAATCTTATTGTGGCAAAGGAACTCTGGGAGGACGAGTGAAAGGAATCAGTCGTGAGTTGTGGGAACAAGCGCATTTGTATATTTTATACAACATCGATGAAGTTAGTAGCTACATCACAGAACACAATGATCTTATCAAGAGAAATCATCCGCGATCCAGTTCAATGTGTCTTGCAAGAGAGCATAATCGAACATTTATTAGGTGGTTTGAAGAGAAAGTATTTAATCAACTATCTGAATCACCGAATAATGTTACTGAGAACATAAAATGGCTCACCTTTAAGCCAAAAATGGATGTCATGTCATATGAAGGTTATGACATAAATGGATTTTCATACTACACAAAGCGTCAAGATGAAAGTAGTGTGGTCCAAAATAGTGGGGTCACTGTTCAAGCTTGTTCGTTGTATTTTGCTAGTGCCAAAGATAAAAGACCACGCAAAGCTGAGATGTCATATTACGACGTCATTGAGGACATATGGGAATTAGACTATACAAATTTTAGAGTTCCTATCTTTAGGTGTAATTGGGTTGACAGTAACAAAGGAGTTTTAGTGGATGAGTTGGGTTTCAAATTGGTGAATTTTGAAAAGATTGGTGAGAAAGATGAGCCATTCATCATGGCAGACCAAGCAGAACAAGTATTCTATATTGATGACCCGACAAATAAAAATTGGTCTGTCGTTCTTCATGGAAAAAGACAGTTTACTGTAGAACCTATAAATGAAGAAGAATACTCGAAAAGTATGACGATTCCAATCCATTCTCAGTTGGTTTGCCAAGTGTAAATGTTAAAGATAATACCGATGAATATTATAAACATCATGACCATGCTGAAGGAATTTTACTTGACTAACAACTCAACCAATACTAAAGGCATGTATTCTTTGAATTATTTATTTTATTATCATGTATACCTTATCACTTTTGCTTTTATTATCACTTATTTTTTTTTTATCATGTATACTTGTAGGTTCTAAAATGGCGAGTGAAGATGAACATTCTAAGCATGAGCACCATGAGGATGGTAGTGGTGATGCTAAAAAAAGTAGAGGTCCTACATTGATGCGTAGGCTGCAGGAGCTCAGGGCTAAAGGGGATAAATTGCCAGTCTAGTTTGATATGACAGGAGCACCTGTTGGGGAACATGTTAGTGCTTTCAAGCATTACGTAGGGGCGACCACGCACAGTAAGGTGGCAATAGATATAGAAAATTGGCATGATGTTCCTAATACAAAAAAAGACCTCATATGGAAAGATATATATGTGAGTGGAAGTGATATTATTTTAATATGTTTTTTATCTGTTGATTCTAATTTAGTTTGCTTGGAATTAATTCCTTTTCAAAACAACATTATTAATTGCTTCTTTTGTATGTATAGGGTGTTTTTCATCTAAATAAAAAAGATCACAAGAAAAGAGTGCTACAACGTTGTGGTGTACGATGGAGGGGTTTTAAGACATATCTTGTAAGGGAATTTATAATAATCCTAAACAAAAGAAGAAAGCTACAAATGTATATATTTTTATAGATCCTAAGGTGTGGGAAAGATTTGTTGCAGCTAGGAGATCGGAAGAGTTTTAGGTAATAAAGATTGTGATGTATTGTATGAATATTTAATTTTATACAATTAAGGAGGTGAATCTTTTTATACATGTTTGCCAAGTCTAAATTGCAATACCTCATTTTAAATGATCAGGCTATTCACCAGGCTCAAAAGGAAAGCCGGGCTAAAAATGTGCATGACCATCGCTTGGGGCCCGATGGTAATTCCTTCCGCCGCCAACTACAAGAGAAGCAATCCTCTTATGGAGAAGAATCTAGTACAACTCAAGTTGAGAGACCATCCCGAAACTTGACATGGATTGATGCTAGAAAGAATCGAGCAGGTGAAATTGTCAACCCTGCAACTAAGGAGGTGGCACAAAAGATGGTAGGTTTATCCCAACTAAGTAAAGAGTAACTCCCACAAACTTAGATTTATTTATATCTAATTGATATTATGATTTATCATTTTTATTAACTATGAATAGATTGATCTCCACGAGCAAAGGAAGGAAGGAAAGTTCATCCCAACTGGCTACATGGATGAACTAGCAGTTGCTCTTGGTATGAAGGAGCATCCTAGCTGTGTTAGGGGATCAGGAGCTGGCATAGGATTCAAGTCTTATTTTGGCCCTTCACAATCTAAAAGAGGTCGTGTAGGAGGTCTTACACAAGAGGATGTTGAAGCATTAGTAGCGCAGAAAGTAAAAGAAATAATGTCTTCATTTTAGCCTACTCAACCTTCTCAACCTATTCATACTGCACGTCTCTCAAGTGATGTGGTACAAGCCCATGCTCCAGTTGTAGAAGGTCATGGGAGCACTCCTGATGACCCACCACAACAATCTGTAGTAAGTTTTTGTTCTATATGTTGTGTTATTAGTATGATAAATATATGAAAACATATATAGTTGTAACATGTATCTGTTCTACTATTTCTTATATAACTTATATTATTTCAATCTAGGTTGGTATGAACTGTAAACTTGCAGTGGAGGTTCCAGAATATAATGTTGTGGCAGCGGGCAAGGTGTACAACCTTGGTGGTACATTGCATTGCCAACAAATTACTGATGACATTTGCCGTGTGTCCATCCATCTTGTGTATGACAGAATGGGGGACAAACCACTACCCATACCTAATCCTGAATATAGTACAGTTGAAGAAACTGAGGGTGCTATGGTGGGTTGGCCTAGACACTTGGTTATCAATGACAAGGTATACCTTATTTCTACCATATTTTTCATATTTGAATGCATATATGAACTCATGTAATATAAGTATGTAATTTAATTAACAGGTTTGTAAACCAAAAAGTAAAACTTCTACTAGTCTTCCTCCTATGCCCAAGCCATCTTTCATTCCCGAAGCTAAATTCGACGAATTGGGAAGCAAATCTAAATGTTTGTGTCGATACTTAGCCAACCAAAGCTCGGGATCACATATGTTGGTCAATTTAACAGAAGATGCAGCTGGGAGGGACTTTGAGAATTATATTTTTCTTGATGATATTATAGAGTTGTTCCGGTATGATTGGCTGAATACTTTTATAATAGAAGTATGGATAAGGTAAGGATCTATCAATATATATAGAAAATTCCAATACACATTTTTAGCTTATTTCTACATATGAAAATAATTATAAATGTTTAACAACCATTTATATACTGAGGCCACAAACTTTGTTATAAAGAATGTTGGATTCTTAGTTCCTTCGGTCACTAGTCAGGTGGAGACACATATTGAGGATGTGAATGAGTACTTCTCTGATGCATTCAAATATTTTGCTAGTGAGGGGAAGGAAATTATCCTAATTCCTTTTAACGTCCAGTAAGTATTATTATTCAATATAATTTTAATAATGAATAAAATTATTTATTTTAATGTTTGTTTTATTCTTACTCAGAGCTAGACATTGGGAATTAGTGGTGATTGCCCCAAAATTGATGACTCTTTATTATCTTGACCCAATGGGTAAAACAACAAGGAGTCACAAACTGAAATTGTCAGCTATGGAGTAAGCATAAATTTAATCAATGCTTCAACATGATATTTCTATTTAGAATTTCTATTTTACCAACTACCATTTAATTGATAGGGGTATGAAGGCTTTTCGTGAAGCTGGAGGATAAATACCCACAAAATTAAAGACATTGACTTTGAAAAATGTCAAGGTAGCTACTTTGACAACTGCTTACTCTTATATGTATTAATTTTCAACTGTAATATATCAACTCTTATACTCTTATCTCAATTGCTGTTTATAGTAGTTTACTAACATTAAGTATAATTTGTTATTTGTAGTGTCCTATGCAAAATAATGACTGGGCTGGTGGCTACTATGTAATGAAATATATGCAAGATATTGTCAAACAAGCATCACATGACATTCATACTATAAGTCAGGTAATAAAGAATAACATCATAAGTTTACAAGTGATTGTAGTCATTTTATAAAATATTAGCATGTGCATTTTCTGTTACAGATCTTTACAACTCAGCCTTACACACATGTGGACTTGGATGAATTCCGAGAAGAGTGGTCAGAGTCTTTTCTAAATGAAGTCGATATAGCATTGGATTAAATATGTCAGCTCCATTTATGTATGTGGTTTGAGTACTCTTTCATATTTACTTTTGTATCTGTTTAATATCATCTCAGACTTGCACTCTATCATTTTGTAAATTATGATGTGATTATGAATCATTTTTGTTATGAATGTGTGGTTTTGAATGGTGATGGTTGAGCATCAATGCTCCCCTCTCCCAGAATATATGAATCTTCTTGTTCTTCTGTTCTATTTCAATTTCTGCAATTTTTTTTTAAAAAAATCGTAACTTCTAGCGTCGGTTTTTAAATATCCGACCCTAAAGATTGAATTCAGTGTACACTCTTCGGTCGAGAAAATTTTCGACCGAAATATAACTTCTAGCATCGGGTTTTGTACAAAACCGACTCTAAATGTCCTCTATAAGGTCAGTTATTTACAAAAACTGACCTTAAAGATTGAATAAACATTTTCAGTGTACCCCTCGGTCGACAAGTTTGTCGATCGAAATATTTTCGGTCGACAATTATCTCGACCGAGTGTTACACTGAAATGTTTATTCAATCTTTAGGGTCGGTTATTTCAAAAAAACTGACCCTGTAAATTCTCTCGGTCGAGAAAGTTGTCGACCAAAAGTATTTCGGTCGACAATTTTCTCGATCGAGAACGTTTACATGGTCGGTTTTTTTCAAATAATCGACCTTACAGGCTCCTTTTTTCTCACCTAGGTCAGATTTTTTACAACCTTTTGCGTCGGTGTTTACTCTGTAAGGTCGGTTTTATTTGGCTAAATAAACTGACACTATAGAGCAAATTCTATAGCGACGACCACTTAGGCGTCGGTTATAAAGTGACAATACAGGCTTAATAAAACCGACGCTACAGACCATTCCTGTACTAGTGTATGCTCATAAAGTCATATGATTATCAACCGATGTTAATTAGCTTAATTCTATGATCATGTAATACTTAAGAAATTGAATAAGGAATCATGGAAATCATGCAATGTTAATGTTAAGATTAAGAGGGAGAAATCCCATGATGATTAAGATAATGTACTTAAGTTGTAAATTGTTCCTCTTTATGTTATTTTGTCTTTATGACATTGATGAGCACTTTGGTGCAACTAAGATGAGACTTAACTGGCATGATGAGCACTTTGGTGCAATTATTGGATGAGGACAATTTACATTGATGGCAAGATAAGAACAATGATGTTATTGTAAGTTAAGAGAATTAAGTAACTTACTATATGTTTCTCAAAATGATGGACCTTTATGGTCGTTATGGGCTTCCTAGCAATGATGGGATTTCTGAGCATGATGTGCCCCATGTGGGCAGTGAGGAGAGAATGCATATAATAATGTTCTTAATTCATTGATATAATGAAGGTTAATGTGTAATAAGAATTCGTAATGTCAAGTTATGTCATGTTTATTTCAGTTCAAGTATATGTTTATTTTCAATTCTTATAACATGTATAATGCCGCTTACCAATGTTGATGCTTTCTTTCGCATGGCCGCGGGACGAGATGTCCCTAGATCAAGGAGCAAGAGGGAACTGACGTGAGCGATCAAGGGTAGCTGACTCAAGAAAGACTTTAGCTTGGTGGGGTGCCATCTACCCCTCAGTAGATCATTTAGTTCAGTTTATCTTTCCATGCTTTAGTTTTGCTTAGTCTACATGTAATAGATTTTGATACCGGATGAGATAGTTATGTCTTTCCCTTTCATGAACAATGTATGAATCTATATTTTGAGTTGAATGCATGGTGTTTCATTTATCTTATTTCTTTTGAGTATCATGTTTTGTGACGTTCCTCCAAGATGAGCTACCCATGTTATGGACAACATGAGGTCTCCTTCTACTGTCATGTATGTGCTTGGAGGGGCGTTACAATATGGTATTAGAGCGATGAGTAGATGGCCACTAAGCTAAAGATTTACATGTTCTAACCCTATGTATACCTTGTTTTTCTAAATGGCTCCTACGAAGTCTGATAAGGGAAAGGATAGGGAAGATGGTGCTAGCTCTTCAAGTGAGGGAAGTGGATCAAGAAGAAACCCTAAGGCAACCCTGGAGGAATTAGTCCAACTACTCACCAATGCCCTAGGACAAGGACAACGTCAACCCAGACACCACGAGCTGACCTTGGTGGATTTCTTGAAGATCAGGCCCGACTCCTTTGCTAGAGAAGGAGAGGATGATGTCGTCACCAAGGGAGAAGAATAGATTATGAGCATGGAGCATTTTTTTCGTGACCTAGAATGCCCTCAACAGTCTAGGGTCTACTTTGCCACCCACATGCTGAAGGGAGCAACCCGTACATGGTGGTACAACTTCCTCAACTCCAGAGCTGCTGATGCACCTGCACTCACATGGGAAGGTTTTGTGGAAGCCTTCTAGGAGCACTACATGTCTGAAGCCATGATAGAGAAGAAGGAAGTGGAGTTTGCCAATTTAGCTCAGGTTGGCGATATGACGGTGACCCAGTACGCCATGAAGTTTAGGGTTTTGTAGAAGTACGAATATGATTACGATGAGCGACACAGGACAAAGAAGTTCATCCGAGGACTGAAGCCAGAAATAAGCTTTGCCTTATCAGGAAGAGGCCACACGACCCTTCAAGCTGCATTAGATGCTTCCCTAGATCTAGAAGACCACCCCGGGAGGTCCTACAAGAAGGAGGCTATTCAGAAGAACAATCACCATCAACCTCCCAACAACAAGAGGAAGATTCCTGAGGTTGAAGCCCCTGCTGCCCCAGAGAAAGCACAGTGCCTGACTTACAAGAGGGTCCATGGAAGGCCTTGTAGGTTCGGTACTGGTTTATGCTACTATTGTGGAGAACCTAGACACATAAAGCCTGACTAACCTAAGATACAGAGGAAGAAAGCAAGAAACCAGAACCAAGCCCCTAAGAGATAGGCCAGAGTGTTGGCTATGGAAATGGAGGAGGAAAGTGATCAAGGTATGGTTTAGATTGTCACATTTAGATTTTGACTTTATCCTTGGACCATATATGTGGTTTGTCTAGAGCTTTGAATGATAAGTTATGGTGTTATGAGAATATGGAAAACCCAAGGTGGGTAGCAGTATAAGAAATTTCGAGGATGAAATTTATTTAAGGTGGGTAGAATTGTAACATCCTCAAAATCCTAGATCTATTAATGTACCTTAATGTGAAACCCTAGTTTTTGAGTTTAAGCTTTTATCGAACAAGCTAGAATTCAATGGGACCTCTTAGTCCAATGTATGATGAAATAATCTCATAAACCTAGCTTTGGCTTAAATAGCTCATTTAGTAAATGATAATTCTATCAATGTCACATTTTTATAATGCATGTATTAAATTAGCAACCTACATGAGATTGATGAACAAAAGAGCAACAAAATGCAAATACAATTGGATAGATAGATTCTAGACCCTCTAATTAGCTTATGGTCAAAATTTGAGCCTTATCGGACTTCGTTTGACACCTCAATCATTTTTGAGAAGTTTCACTATAGTTTAAACCCTAAAACCTAATTATTTTGATTTAATCTCGTCGATTTCATATGGTTTTGCTTTCATTTAAATGTCACGCGGACATTCCACAATTTTCTCCTAAGTTTGGGGGTCACGCAGAAGATTTAAGATCAAATGATCTCAGCTTCTTTTCTGACCGTCGGATGATGATCCGATGGCTTTGGACCCATCTCCTACCTTGGGTAGGAGACCGTATGCAGCAGATCTCTGGCGCAATCTTCACCAACTCGGTTCTCCCTCCACAGACCATGGTTCTCGATGATTTCTTCACCAGTAGAACCGGGAACAAGCCATGGATTCATTGATCCCTAGTTCGATGGGTTTTGGTGCCCTATTAAGAAACACCCAATCAGGCTCGAACTCTCCTCGCCGCCCTAGTTTACTGGAGGTCTTCTCAATGCCCAAACCTATATAAAAGGGGCCAAAAACAATCGCCAGCCCTAGAACACCCATCCTCTTCGCCCAATTTCACTGATCGTGCCCCTTGCCGCTGCCGCCTACTCAGTTTACACCTCCTACGACCTGCACCTCGCCCCGACCTCCTTCGGTCTCCCTCGACATATTGGCTCACATGTGAGCATCTTGGACTCTTTTTCTTCGATTCCCCACTGTTGGTTTGTTATGGATCCTCTCCAATCCTCGTACCCTTTAGAAGAACTTGATGTACACGCCGCCAGGTTGCCATCCTGACTTTTTGTGTTTCTCCAGTCACGAAAACGGGCCCTTCCCCTTCGCCTTCCTCTGACTTTTGCTTTGCGAGTTTTAGTTCATGTTATCATTCCTTGAATCACTGGTATCAGTGCTTCGATCTATTATACTCTATTCCGTCCATGGAGGGAGGGGTTATTGGTTCTTCAGAAGTCAAGACCATCCAAGCCTGGGCTCGTTGCCTTCGTAAGAATGTGGGAAATTCGTTACTGACCTTGGTTTCTCGCTTGCTTTTGATCTCGGAAATTTGGGATATCATTGATCGTCTACCCGATTTCTCTGTCTCAGTTTCTTTCTTCATTTCAGTCAAATGAAGAAGCCCATGTGCGGTATTCCTATTTTACCCTCTTCGGGTTTGTGCTCGCTTTTCAACCTTAGGGATAGTTTTGGATTTTCTTTGAATTCTGTTTGGGCGATCTATGAAAAAACATAACTTTTAATTGGTAGATCATATGGGGACAAGTTATATATGAATTTTTCTCAGTTTTTGGAGATCTATCCAATGGTTAGGGTTTTGAGATATGTTTTGGTTTGGTTTTCACAAAGTGTCAGGTTTGAGACAATTAGGGTTTAAGGTGTAATTAAATTAATAATGAATGTAAACCATGATTAATTTCAGGAAGCTAGGACTCGACTCAGGATCAGGGAGACTAAGATTAGGTTTTGCTCCAATATGGTAAGCGGGCCATGTAATTATGCATATATACTTTGGATGAATTTCTTGCTATGTATGATTTAAGATTATGCTTTAGAATTTCATGTTAATGAATCCAATCAAGATGATGACGACGATGATGCTTTTGAGTATATTATCCGATTCTTGTTGTTATGTTCATAAAGTCATATGATTATCACCAATGTTAATTAGCTTAATTCTATGATCATGCAACGATTAAGAAATTGAATAAGGAATCATGAAAATCATGCAATGTTAATGTTAAGATTAAGAGGGAGAAATCCCATGATGATTAAGATAATGTACTTAAGTTGTAAATTGTTCCTCTTTATGTTATTTTGTCTTTATGACATTGATGAGTACTTTGATGCAACTAAGATGAGCCTTAACTGGCCTGATGAGCACTTTGGTGCAATTATTGGATGAGGACAATTTACATTGATGGCAAGATAAGAACAATGATGTTAATGTTAAGTTAAGAGAATTAAGTAACTTATTATATGTTTCTCAAAATGATGGACCTTTATGGTCGTATGGGCTTCCTAGCAATGATGGAATTTCCGAGCATGATGTACCCCATGTGGGTAGTGTGGAGAGAATGAATATAATATTGTTCTTAATTCATTGATATAAAGAAGGTTAATGTGTAATGAGAATTCGTAATGTCAAGTTATGTCAAGTTTATTTCAGTTCAAGTATATGTTTATTTTCAGTTCTTATAACATGTATAATGCCACTTACTGATGTTGATGCTTTCTTTCGCATGGCCGTGGGACAAGATGTCCCTAGATCAAGGAGAAAGAGGGAACTGACGTGAGCGATCAAGGGTAGCTGACTCAAGAAAGACTTTAGCTTGGTGGGGTTCCATCTAGCACTTAGTAGATCCTTTAGTTTAGTTTATCTTTCCATGCTTTAGTTTTGCTTAGTATACATGTAATAGATTTTGATACCGGATGAGATAGTTATGTCTTTCCCTTTCATGAACAATGTATGAATCTATATTTTGAGTTGAATGCATGGTGTTTCATTTATCTTATTGCTTTTGAGTATCATGTTTTGTGATGTTCCTCCAAGCTGAGCTACCCATGTTATGGACAACATGAGGTCTCCTTCTGCTGTCATGTATGTGCTTGGAGGGTCGTTACAGTGTGTGTGTCACCATATCGTTCTATAGGTGTATAACCATCACCATCTAGGGTTTCAACATCATATCGGGCAAGAGGTGTATCCTTTAACATCATATCGAGTTAGAGATGTATATGTGCTTGACATCATATTGTGCCTAAGGGTATATTTGACCTCATATTGTGCAAGAGGTGTATACTACATCACCATATGGTGCAAGGAAGTATAAACTCATATCCATATCATTTTAGTGGTGTAGGTGCATCACCATATCGGGTTATAGGTTCTTGCTTATGTGCGTGATCCCGATATCACTTAATAAGGTGATACCCTCATCTTCAAGCTCTTGACCTTCGTTCTACTTGTTCTAGTTCATGTACAATAGTCCTAGATTACTACTAGATCTCATGGATTCATAAATTATGCAAGAAAAATCTATTTGAAAGTAAATAATTTAACTAGGGCAAGATTGATGATAAATAATAACATAATTGAGTTCAAGTTATATAACCCGCCTCAAGAGCAACTTCAAATCTCCAAGCTCCAAAGCTTCACATTCCCAAGGTTGAAGGTGAGTTTCTCAAAGGTCCAAGACTTGAGCTCCTCAGCCCTATGCACGATACCTCACCACTTGTGGCCGATATCCCTCACTTATGGCCGATATCCCTCACTTGGCTGATATCACTTTGCAATGGGTGATATTACTTTTCTATGCATGATACCAAGGCTACATGCATGATAATCCTTCACCCTTGCACGATATCAAGAATATATGTGTGATATCTAAGATCAAGGGGGTGATATATTTTGAAAAATTCCATTTATGGGTGAAAGGAAGGGTATATATACTTGAGGTTCATGAAAAAGTATGTATAAGAGGTGTTGTCTTTTTAAGCTACTAGGTGCCACGTGTCCATGCATGGTTGACACATGTCCTTGCATGCAATCATATTTATCTTGAAATGCAAAATACTTGAGGATAATCTAGATGTGATATTTCGGCCATTAGTTATCTTGTTTGATAAAATATCTTATCTTTATCTTCATAAATTATGCAAACCGATACAACTTTAGCAAGGAGCACCTAACTCATCATGGATCACCTCCTTGAGGTGATAAGTTTGTCATGGACAAGGTTAAGAGTTCAAAAACCGATATGGGATCCCCTCTATGGCTCCTTGATCGATAGGCACTCCCATATGGACTCTACAACCCGATACAAGCTCAAATTAGGGTTTCCCATACAACACTTTCTTGGTCTTTTCATCACCAAGAGTATCATACTCAAATATGATTCAAACATGGTGCCTCATTATTTATCTCTCCTCTAAATGATACTATGAGGGAGTAGGGACACTCTAGAGGTGGTAATTTGCATATCAACCCAACATTTTGGGTAAATTACAACTTGTACCAAAATTGGTACACAAGGCACTAACATTATTCAAACAAGTTCAAACTTGGATTTTTGGCTTTCCACAAGCCACCACCTTGCATCATTCTCTCTCTTATGATGCTAAAACTCACTAGGTATGTTTAACATGTGACATATCACAATATGACCCCCCATCTTGGGTAATTTGCATTTTGGTCCAAAACATGAGAACATTGGTCAAATATTATTCAAACAGGACCCACTTTGAAACATAAGTTGGTTACCTGATAACAAAACACTTTATAGGGTTATATTAAAGTTCTAAGAAACCTTTTTAGCCAAAAGAAATAGGGCTAACTCATAACCCAAATTAGGGTCATTACAAGTTATAAACCCCTAATAAGGATTTCGTCTCCGAAATCCCAAATGAAGGAAGACAATTGTCATTCATGCATCATATCATCAAATCTCCACATAACATATTGATGTCATGGAAATTCCATAGAACTTTGACCAGCACAAAGTTCTTTCACACAAGGTTATCATAGAATCTATCATACTCAACTGTCCTTCCCAGACTAGAGTTACATTCTGTCATTCATTTGAGTCTACAAGTCTTATCATACTTCTATTGTACCAGTCTAATCTGTTGGTTCAACACTAACTTTCTTATGACTTGTATCAAATATCCTATTAGTTGTTCATTTTCTTATCATAAGGAGAGGCTACTTGTCAAAGAAGAACTTATCTCAGAGGTATCTCTAGATGTTATGTATAAGTTGCCTCAATAGATCTAGATAGGGATATTCTAAGGAATTATTTTGAGCTTGGTAAGCTTTTCCCACAATGATTCTACAATTTTTCCTTCAATTAGTACATCCTTATCGATGTCATGTTTATGCAGAGCATAAACCCCTAACATATGATGTCCATATTATCATATGTAACCAAACCAATATCAAAGTTGGCCTTTCTAGTTAAACAAGCATTAATCATCTTATTAGGAGTCATGTCCTCACCATCTCATGCCTTTAAAACTTCTTGGATACTAGAATTCCTTACCTTGGTATTAGTTACATGTGTTAAAAACATATTACATCTTATCATTTCCATCCTATGTTGTTATTACCAAACCTAAACATAGAATAGGACCTTTCTTTCATCTAGGGACATTACTTAACACACATACTGTCTTGGAACTAAAATCTAAGACTAGCTGATACTTTTCAAAGTATCCATCTAAAAGATTACTTCTAATCCATGCACATCAAGTGTCATAAGACTTACTTGATTTTCATATCCCTGAAGGGAAAGAACACAAGGAAACATAATCCTTCTTATCACCCCATCATTATTCATGGTTGTTTATTAAAGAAAAGAGATTATCACCTTCTTCGAGTATTACATGAACTTTCAATTGTTCATGTGTCATTCAATCTTATTTCCTCTTAGGTTCCTTGCCATCAACATAGGAATGATAAAGATGATTACATATCATCATCCCTTAGCATAATTATCATCATGATTACTAAATCTGGATATTCCAACCCTTAGTCCATCACTGAGCATTGTCACCTTTTATCAGGTAACTGTTACCTCTAGGTCCTCAGACCAAGGTATACATTATACTAAACATCTTCTTTTATTTATAAATTGAACTATGATTAACTCATATTCCTTCATATATGAATTGGGATGTGGTAGAAATATCCGTGCCACATCTCCTACTTCATTATACTCTTTAGATTGTCTCAAAATGATTACTTGATCAGAGTAATAAAAAAAATATCAATCTAAGAGTTCCATACTTACCTAATCTTCAATAGATGAATACCTGGCCTAGGTATTCAAAAACTGAAATTAGTTAGTATGCATTTGTTTTATATTATGTTTCATCTCTTTAAATTTTCATACTTAGTATCACAAATTTTCTTTGGATGTTTCTTTTACATCTCTTCCCTTTCTTCATGAAGGAATAAATTTCAAAACATATAAGATAATATTGGATTGAGTATAGGTTCTCATTCTTCTTATCTCTTCCTCATGTCCTCATAGGACTAATTAACAACAACTATCTTTCTTATAATTAGTAGGCAGCGAGTGGAAATGGAAAGATAATTCAGAATAAAAAGTTTTATCTGACATGTTACCTCTTATGGTTTTTCTAGTGTCTCGGTTGACTCAACACATGGAGTCTAGTTGTCATTTATTATTGCCTTTGTCCTCTACCATCAGAAATAGATGGACCAATCTACGACACTTGTCTTCGTCCTTAGCCTTTTGTTCCACTAAACTGTGGTCCTTGTGGGTGTTGCAGATTATACCTTGACTGTTTGGGTCACCTCATTATTCCTCCTTGGACAGTGCCACCTCAAATGTCCTATTGATGGAGCTTCCACTCACGTGGAATTGCGTGCACCACTAAAAATCCTAAAGATGGCAAGTCTTTAAGTTTAGCCTTGCTTATACTAGATCGAGAACTCCACCCACGTATGCTAAGATACATGGAAGTCTTATCATAGTATAGTTAAGGGTCGAATCCATGGGACAACAGTCTTGTTGGGAGTAACAAGATGAAAAACGTTAGAATTTCACTTAATCTCTTAATAGTGGGTACTTAGATCAAAAGGTTGGTTTGGTTGTTTTTAAACTAAGAGCAAGTAAAGTAAAGCAAATAAGTAAATTTAAGGATGTCAACAATGATAAGGGACCACTAGGATGTGATCGACTTTCACCGCCACTACACATGGATCAAAACATGCAATATAAAACATAACCTGCAACAAGAGTCTAAACAGTTAGTATCTTTGTAGATTTAGTTTCCTTTCGGAGAACTAACTACGAAAAGTGCAGGAATGTTGCAACGCCAACCATCTCCGAACGAATGGTCACCTACTTTGCATCATTCCCTTCGCAAAGTGTGTTCCTCAACTTTATCAAGGTTGTACTTTCATACGTCAACTGATTCCATTTCATAGTATGAAAGTACAACGATGGAAGTAAGTTTACTCCACTTCTTGAATAACACTCCTAGATACCAAAATAGATGCATGGTGGATACATGCATAAAGAACCAACATTCAATCGAGATTCGAATCTAACAGTACAAACATAGACAATTCATACTAAAAGATAAAAGATAACACGAGTTGGAGATCAAGCAACAAGCATTCATTAAACGATTGATGTTGAACTGAAAAGAAAGCATCTCTATATTGCAAACTATGGATTACATTACATGAAATGAAAACATGGGTAGCGGGGCTACTCCCCGCACCCTAGTGAAAGAGACTACTCGCTCATAGCTAGGACAAAGAAGGAGGTGAGAAGAGAGAGAGAGAGAGCGTCATACCCACAAAGGAGAGAGGAAAGTCAACCCCTTGGAAAGAGAGAGAGTGACGATCTTCAAACTTCACAGGTTGCTCAATGATGAGGTCTCCTCTTCCCACCTTCTTTGACGAAGAGAGAGAAAGCAGCTTCAGGATGGAGCGTGGATCTCAGACCGGCATCCTTTAGGCAGAGGATGGAAGTTGGAAAAGCTCTGGAGTAGTAGAGGTAGCCTTTGGGCATCTGAAACTTCGTGCCCCCTGTGAGAGGAACCCCTGGGTCTTATTTATAGGTCTTAAGTGAAGACCAAACGGTTTGGTCAGTTTTGGATCCAAACGGTCTTGAAGATCGTTTGGACCCTGAGACCGTTTGGATCTCGAGACCGTTTGGGACCCCAAGACCGTTTGGACCCCGAGACCATTTGGACCCCGAGACCATTTGGCTTCATGAGGTCTTGGGACCGTGTGACTCCATGCGGTCTCGGGACTGGTTGGCTTCATGCGGTCTTGGGACCGTGTGACTCCATGCGGTCTCGGGACCGGTTGGCTTCATGCGGTCTTGGGACCGTGTGACTCCATGCAGTCTCGGGATTGGTTGGCTTCATGCGGTCTTGGGACCGTGTGACTCCATGCGGTCTCGGGACCGGTTGGCTTCATGCGGTCTTGGGACCGTGTGACTCCATGTAGTCTCGGGACCGGTTGGCTTCATGCGGTCTTGGGACCGTGTGAGTCCATGCGGTCTCGGGACCGGTTGGCTTCATGCGGTCTTGGGACCGTGTAAGTCCATGCGGTCTTGAGACTGGTTGAGTCTTTTATGATTTTTTTGTGTTTTTCTGTAAGTAAAAAGGAAAAAAGTTAATCGCAGTATATTTGCAATAGAAGGAGATAGCTAGGGATTCTATCTAATTTATCTAAGAAAGAGTGTGGAAAATTAGAGAAAATCACTAAGATAACATCACAAAATTGGAGGTTATCACCCCCCTAACTTAGAGTCTAGCTTGTCCTCAGGCTAGATAGAGCTGAGGCATGTGATGGCGAGGTGATTTTATTTAGTTAAAATTTCCATACTCTTACTTCAATTATAGACCCGAGCTCTCCTAAGGTCGTATATGGTCTTATTGCTTGCTTTAACTCTTTCAGGTATTGAGAGTTTCTTGGGTCTCAAGTTTCTTCCGTATCTCGTAGCCTGCATTGGGACCACTTTTTATTCTGTGCATGTTGTTGACTCTAATCAGCTTTATACCTCTCTGAAAAAACCTATTGGAAGCTAGAGTGGGTATGAGGGTTGGCTAAGGCTTGATGTGTAACTCCCTCTTCAAGTGGGGGAGGGGTTGTCTATACTTTTAGGATCTCACTACCAGGCACGACACATCTGCCTTTGTCAGGGAAGCTGAATGTACCAGCCAGGCGAGTTCTTTATAAGCCTTTCATATATTTAGATACCTTAGGGTTCCACTACCAGGCACGACACATATGCCTTGGTGAGGGCAGCTGAATGCATCGGCCGGGTGAGACCTTTATTGGTTCTTTATATAGATCCTTATTCATGGCACAACTCTCATAGTTTTATTCAACTCTCTGGCTTTTATTCGTAAACTCACAAGCTTAGGATTTGGGATGTTTAGGGAATTTATTTTGGGCGGCCAAGCCTCTTTTATTTGAAGAGAGGAAAGCTGTTCTTAGAGTCTTTCAACATACACTTATTTGGTTTCTTTTTAATGGTCCACTTGCGAGACTTCTTGATTTGGATGTCGCCTAATGCTCCTCTCATCCTTGAGAGCTTGGCTTATTTTTGCCTTGATATTGACCTGTGGAGAGTCAGATGTAGAAGTGAAACAAAATCATGGAAATTAGTAGCGGAGAGACATTATTAAGTCGCCATTATATGTCTAAGTGCTATTCTTGTTATTACTTTTGAGGACTAACATGATTCTAAAGTTAGCTGAGGGTGACTTTGTTCCAAAAGGGATGTTCTTCTTTATGTGTGAAGTTTATTTTAACAGGGAAAATGCTTTTAAAACAAAAATTAAATGCGCAAAGAAAATTGTAAAAATGTATATAGGATTGAGAGAAAATGTAGTGAGGGAAGGGTTTTGAAAGTGATACCTTGCCCTTGTCAATGTACTCCCCCCCTAACTTATCACTCACTCTGGACGTAGAGTGTCAAAGTGATAGTGTGAGAAGTACAAGGACAAGGGCATCAGGCTTCTGTTAGTCCTTTATTGGCGCTATGTGTGCGGAGAAGATTAGCGGCGAACTTCCCTCATAATGCGTGATAATCCACTTCTGTCATTTCCTCTACTGGTCATCCAAGTACCATGATGGTGTACATCCAGTAGAGGACGTGGAATCCGCAGTCATTTGATTCCCAAATCTGTTGGGGACATCTGTGGCTGAAGGTTGGGCGGTGAAAGTGGTCTTTGCCGTATGCCCTTGTGTGCTGACTTAAAAAAACAATTAGGCTGTCAGCACATTCCTTCGCCACCTCCTCCGTGGGCATCTTTGGTGTCATGACGTATTTCTTCTGCCTTGGATTGAACTGGCTGTCAGAACTGTTGTAAATGATAGTTGTTCCTTCATGTAGGTTTGTTGTCAGAAGCATCCAGTGATCTTGGTGAAGGAAGGGGAGCATGATAAATTTTAGTGTCGTATGTTGTAGGAAGGAAGATAGGGTTTCAGTTGTTCTGAAGTTTTTTAGCTTTAGGAGGTCGTCCTTCATGTATGCGGATGCCATATAGGTAGTAGGGTGATTCTGTTCGAGAAGTAATTGATAAGCAGCCATCACGCTCATGGATAGAGACCCTTTTGTCTGTACAGTTTCCCGTAGCGCATCCGCCATGACCAGAATATCACCTGACATGAAAACGAGTTCATCTTTCTCAGCGGAAATCCTTGACATGATGAGGCGAAGTTCATTGTCAGAGAGACTCTTGCAAGCTGTGAGGTCGAAATCTGGAAAAGTTGGTTCTATGGCAGATAGGGACACCATTTGTGATGAGGATCTCCTGATGGTCACCCCTGATAACAGATCTATGTCCCCTTTATCCTGCTCCAGATCGAAGTTGGAAGGGTCGCATTTTCTTTCCTTGGAGACTATGGCGGGGTGTTTGTTTTTCTCCAATTCCATTAAAGTTTGTCTGAAAGGTCACTTTTGCGGACGTTGGATTGCTGAAAAGAGGTAGCGAGGGACGTCGTCTGGTGCCATTATCAGGTCCTTGAAGAACCGTCTGTCACAAATAAGTTCCATGGTGTAATGCCCTCACAGGGAGTGAAAGTCTTCGGTGACCAGCTCAGTGAAAGGGATTTATTGGTTTAGGGCTTGAATGTGATGGATAGTTCAAAAAGCGCAATCCCCAGATCCCTCGGTAGTTTGGATTTGTGGGCTTATGATTTGGAACCAGGGTCGGCTCCAATCCTGACAGAGGGATGGGCGTGCAGCCCAAATTAATTTAAGAAGTCTGAAAGGTATACATCTCGCCTCGCCGACTTCTTCTCCAAAAAAATTTATCATGCCGACTGGTAACTCGCTGGTGCAAAAATTGTACACCTTGGCGTCACGAGCCTCGGTGTCCACAATCATAAACAACCAATGGACGGAAACTTGAAATGGCATGGTTAGATATCGTGCCCTCTGTGCTAAACTAGTACACAGCCGCTCTATTGACTTTGCTCGTATTTCTTTGTATAGAAAGCCTATAGATAGGGAAGGTGAGGCATTAAAAACTGGCTACTGCCTCTTTGAGCTTCTGTAAACCTCTATGCAGTTGGCGAGCAGGGCACGGAAAATTGCAAGTGACATTGTTGACCGTGGTCACAGGATGTTGCGGAAATCTTCGCGTGTCAACTTGCGCTTAGTCTTTTTATTGTGGTAAATGATGTCTCCCCCTCTTTGACATCGTCGACAATAGTGTTCAGGATGAAGATGTCCTGAGCATCTAGTGTAGAGATGGCCGCCATATCTAAGTCATGCATCTTATGAGGGAGTGGTGGTGGCAGGGGAAGCTCCTGCGGAGGGGGTGGAGAAGTTTGTTCCAAATCTTCTATAAAGCTTGGCAGATCTTCATCTGAATAAGAATCAGAATCGATTTCTTCATCTGTATCTAAACGTACTCGTTCTGATTCTTCCTGTTCTGGGGGGAAGGGTACTGATTGGGTAAGAGCGGAGAAAAGAGGAGTGGTTGTAGCTGGTGGGCTTGTGCTGGTTCCTAATATATATTGATGGAACTCATCAAAAGCCACATCTTTTGCAGCCTCCCCCAAGGATCCCAAGGCAGAGTAATCGAGGAACTGATCCCCATATGATATATTCACATTTTCATTGTGGGCGGGGGACTTGGGAACATGCCCACCTTCTTGGTGGTGTTTGTTATATCCTTTCTGGGATGGTTCTGCTCCTTGGCTTGGACCCTCCCCAACGTCGTCTGGGTCATTGGGTTTGTCATCTGAAGAGGTGGTGTCGTCGTTGGAATCTGCTGAGGAGTCAGAGTCATCTTCTTCTTCATCATCGTCATGTTTTTCAGCGGCTGCTTTGTCTGATAGTTTCTTCTGTGTTGTCTTTTTGCACTACCGATGGGTGGTTTGTAGCTCGTCAAACGCCACTTGCACATGCTCATGTGTTTCGAGCAGTGCATCGTGTGTTTCCTTGAGATCTGAGTATCATCCCTCGGCAGAGAGGAGTCACGCTGTAAGATATGTTACTGTAGCTCGTAATTGTTGGATTTCATTGTTTGCCGACTCCTCTTGGTGATTGTTGAGCTGTGTGAGAGTATTGCTGATGTCATCCAAGCGCAGGCTAAGAGCTGTTTGTTGCTGCTTGAGCTCGTGAAGGGTCTTAGGTAGGGGTTGAGTCTGCGTAGAGATCCTATCAACTTGCTTGGCCATCGCTTCTTGCTGGCTTTTTACTTCAAGGACTAGCTCGGGCAAGTTGTTGCAGCGGTTGTCGATGTGATCAACCTGCTTGGCCACTACATCTTGTCGTTGCTGAAAACCTTAAAGGATGTTTGGAAAGGCATGGTTCTGCTCGTCAATCTTGGTGACATGTTTAGATATTCCCTGCACACAAGAAAGAATAGAATACAATATGTTAGAAGGGTCGGTGAGGAGGTTCCGGATGGTGTTGAACTGACATTCAAATTCCTCGCCGACATTTGTAAAAGGGACCCCAGTTATGGAACTCGGGGTCAGAGTGGAAAGGTTGTAGTGTCTTGTGGAAGAGACACAGGTGATGATTCCGCGAACTGCGTGGTGACTGTAGATGGGGTCACCAGCGATGTCGAAGTGGTGGTGGATGGGAAAGGTGGTGATATTCCTGGTGAGGATGGTGGGATCGATAGTGTTGGGGGAAAAACGGTGGGGATGGAGGCGAAGGTGGTGAAGTCATACGTAGGAGTGGAGAAGGGGATGCTCAAAGAGGGAAAGGGTGAAGTGGAGGATGCGGGTGGTCGTGTAGTTGTAGGGAAAGAGGATGTGATGGGCATCATTGTGGAAAATGATGGAAGAGTGGTCGATTGCGGAAAGGTGGAGGGTGGTGGGGTGGTGGTGGAAGTAAGTTCAACATTTAGACTCATAATGAAGGAGTCTAGAGACGAGGTGGTGATTTGTTCTTCGGGGGGGGGTTCTGGCTCTGGATGTGGTTTTGATGTTGGTGTCCCCGACAGCTGTTGTTTCTATGAAAGTCTTTTGGAAGGTCGTTTCACTGGAAGTTTTGTTATACGATCTGCCGGGGCTGTGATACTGAGCTCAGTCTACCCCGCCTTTGCTTTTTTGTCAGTTGCTTTAACCGAAGCTATGAGTTTTGTAAGCTCCTCGTCAGTGAAGAGGAGTTTTCCGTGTCATAATCTGCAAGCTCCGGGAGCGGTAGCAAAGTTCTGGATGATTTGACTGTAGGGCAGAAAATGCAATATAACTTTGCATCCTTTTCTTTGATGATGTAGGAGTTTTTCAAAGTTTGTTTGTTGGTAAGGATGTCGCCCTTTATCTGCTTGCATCTAGGTAGAGGTCTGTCCATTTTGAGATATTTGATAATAGATGTGATATGCCCCCCATGCAAATTTCCTTCCCCAGGGCGTAAGCGGATAACTTTTGGATCATGTGACGTCCAATGTTGACTGGCATCCCATGTAGGATTGACCAGAGAACAAAAAGATATGAAATGATGACATTTCCGCCTTCTGTCCTGGGGAAAAGTGCACCGGTGAGAATTTTATGCAGTGTGCGCACTAATCCAGATTGTATGTTCGAGGCCTTGCATGTCTTTGCCTCGTAGGTTGCGATCCCTGTCAGGGATTTCTAGAAGTTATGTCTGTTGAATTGGGCATTCTCTGTTCCAGCAACTTTGGCTTTCTTGAGCTTCTCCTGGTTGTCTATAAAAATTTCATTCAGCATGTTTTCTGTGATGACAACCTTGCTGCCGAAGAGCTTGGTGACCAGCCTACAGTCACCTCCATCCCTTGATCTATCCATAATGTCGACAACTTCTTTGTTAAGATGAGTAAAGAATTCAATTGTAGGTTCGGCGTAGGAGGTCTCAGGGATGAAACACAACCGTGAAAGATTTGCATTATCGAGCAATGTGAGGATTATGTCGTAAATCCCCATCTTCATTAGTACGTTAGGGCAGACGTACTTTATAGGTTTAAGGGATTGATTAATGGATGGTAGGGTGTGGATGTATATGTTTTCTGGTGGTGGTGCTGTAGTGGTGATGAGAGGGAAAACAAGAATGATGATGGTGGCGGAAATGGCAGCAGAGGTGGTGGTTGGTGGAATGTATCCTGCCAGGGTTTGTTCCCTTGTAGTGGCGGGATGAACCTGCTTCCTTGCCCGTTTCTTTGGTTGTTGAGTTGTGGTGGCTTCCTGGGCCTTCCTCTTTCCCATGCTCTTTGTGGTGGGGGATTCCGCCTCGGGAGTTGGCTTGTATTCTGAGCCCTCATCACTGGAAGAGATTTCTTCCACTTCTTCATCGGGCTCTACAACTAGGCATTTGTTGATGCGATCAATATCGCACAGGGCCGCTATGATGCTGACCTTTGGTGGGGCCTTTCTAGTCTCATTGTAGTTATATACGATCTTTTGGAGCCTGGCTCGGTCCTCTATTAGTTGCTCCCTTGTCCATAAGGGAGCTTCAGTAGTTCCGGTTGGTTGTCTTACTAGAGAGGCCATTTCTGAAAATGGAGAAGCATATGTTAGAGTAACAAGTTTATAAGAAAAATTGGGTTTTATTTTATGTTTATGTGTTTTTATGTTTTAATGAAAGCAAGCGGTTTTGAAGAGGCAAACAGTTTGAGGACCATTTGGTGCCAAACGGTTTCAAGACCATTTGGTTCCAAACTATTTGAAGACCGTTTGGTTCCAAACAGTTTCAAGCCCGTTTAGTCCCAAACGGTTTGAGGACCGTTTCGTCCCAAACGGTTTGAAAACGTTTGGTCCCAAACGGTTTGAAGACCGTTTGGTCCCAAACGGTTTGAGGACCGTTTGGTCCCAAACAGTTTGAAGATCGTTTGGGAGGTGGTACGTCATGGATATGACGATAAGGACGACGACAATAAGGTCGGTTTGGGTTATATACAGCGGGGATAAGGACGACGACGACCATGGAAAAGGGGGCCGCGGCGGCGCCGGAGGCACCAGTGATGGCGAATACGGCGGCGGTGCACAGATGGAAGCACCGAAGGAAGCTACGTGCGGAACTACCTTGCAGAAACAGTCGGAGATGACGTTGTTGATGCGAGGGGAGGTGGCGACTGATGTGTTATCACTGTGAAGACACACGTGGCTGGGGGGGGGAGGGTGGTAGAGAGAATCTGGGTCGCAGTTAGTGCGGGAGCGAGAGCAGCGATGGAACAGGAAACGACGTTCGCACGAGGGTTTAAGAAAGGTCCGGAGTCAAAAGAAAGAAGAAAGAGGGGGGTTATATTTATAGGATTCAGAGGTTGATCTTACAAAAATCCTAGGTCAAATGAATTAGCGACCGTTTGGACTCCAAACGGTGTCGAGACCGTTTGGCTCCAATCAGTTTCAAGACCGCTTGGCTCCAAATGGTCTCGAAACCGTTTGGCTCCAAACGGTTTCAAGACCGTTTGGGAGGGTTAAGGTTATTTTGATTTTTATATTTTTATATTTTTATGTTTTTATGATTGTTTGATATTTTTATATTTTTAGATGATAAACCTAAGACGAACAAAGGAAACAAAAAACAAAGATAGAAGATACTCAGATCTTGGGTTGCCTCCCAAGTAGCGCCTAGGTTTTACGTCGCTGGCTCGACGAGGTTTCGATGTTGTTATGGTGAGGTCTTAGTGTCTCTGATCTCAATAGTCTGTCTCGGTATTTTATCTACTGGAGTGTAGTATTTTTTCAAATGATGACCATTGACTATCCTTTCTCCTCCATTGTCGTCAACAATTATGACGGCTCCATTCGGGTATATATGTTTGATGGTGAAAGGCCCAGACCACTTTGTGTGGAGTTTTTCGGGAAACAATTTAAGCTTGGAGTTGAAAAGGAGGAATTTGTCACCCATGGAGATGTCTTTCCTTTTTAGATGACCGTCGTGCCACATTTTGGTTTGTTCTTTATAAATCTTGGCACTTTGATAAGCGGTCATTCAGAGTTCATCTAGGTCTTGTAGTTGGAGTTGTCTGTTTTCTCTGGCACTTTTGAAATCAAAATTCAGTTGTTTAATGGCCCACCAAGCCTTATGTTCCAGTTCCATTGGAAGATGACATGACTTCCCGTATACCAAACGGAACGGGGTTGTCCTGATTGGTGTTTTATAAGCAGTTCGGTAAGCCCAAAGGGCATCAGGAAGCTTGGTGGACCAGTCAGTGTGGTGTCTATTGACTGTTTTTTCTAAGATTGCCTTCAATTGTCTATTTGAAACCTCAACCTAACCACTGGTCTGTGGATGGTAAGGCGTGGCAACTTTATGGTTAACTCCGTATTTCTTTAAGAGGGCTTCAAAGCTTCGTTCCAGAAAATGGGTCCCTCCGTCAGATATGACGGTTCGGGGGACTCCAAATATGGGAAAAACGATATCTTTAAACATCTTAATGACTGGTTTGGAATCGCTGGACCCCGAGATCAACGTCCATGGAAAAGGGGGCCGCGGTGGTGCCGGAGGCACCGGTGATGGCGAATACAGTGGCAGTGCACAGATGGAAGTGCCAAAGGAAGCGGCGTGCAGAACTACCTTGCAGAAACGGTCGGAGATGATGCTGTTGATGCGAGGGGAGGTAGCGACTGAGGTGTGATCACCGTGAAGACACACAGGGACGGGGGGAGGGTGGCAGAGAGAATCTGGGTCGCGGTTAGCGCAGGAGCGAAAGCAGCGATGGAACAGGAAACAACATTTGTGCGAGGGTTTAAGAAAGGTCCAGAGTCGAAAGAAAGAAGAAAGAGGGGGGTTATATTTATAGGATTCAGAGGTTGATCTTACAAAAATCCTAGGTCAAACCGGTTAGCGACCGTTTAGACTCCAAATGGTGTCAAGACCATTTGGCTCCAATCGGTTTCAAGACCGTTTGGCTCCAAACGGTTTCAAGACCATTTGGCTCCAAATGGTTTCAAGACCGTTTGGCTCCAAACAGTTTAAGGACCGTTTGGCTCCAAACGGTTTCAAGACATTTGGGAGGGTTAAGGTTATTTTTATTTTTACATTTTTATGTTTTTATGATTGTTTGATATTTTTATATTTTTAGATGATAAACCTAAGACGAACAAAGGAAACAAAAAACAAAGATAGAAGATACTCAGATCTTGGGTTGCCTCCCAAGTAGCGCCTGGGTTTTACGTCGCTGGCTTGACGAGGTTTCGATGTTGTTATGGTGATGTCGTGGTGTCTCTGATCTCAATAGTCTGTCTCGGTATTTTATCTCCTAGAGTGTAGTATTTTTTCAATTGATGACCATTGACTGTCCTTTCTCCTCCATTGTCGTCAATAATTATGACAGTTCCAGTCGGGTATATATGTTTGATGGTGAAAGGCCTGGACCACTTTGTGCGGAGTTTTCCGAGAAACAATTTAAGCTTGGAGTTGAAAAGGAGGACTTTGTCACCCATGGCGATGTCTTTCCTTTTTAGATGACCGTCGTGCCACATTTTGGTTTGTTCTTTATAAATCCTGGCACTTTGATAAGCGGTCATTCAGAGTTCATCTAGCTCTTGTAGTTGGAGTTGTCTATTTTGTCCGACACTTTTGAAATCAAAATTCAGTTGTTTAATGGCCCACCAAACCTTATGTTCCAGTTCCACTGGAAGATGACATGACTTCCCGTATACCAAACGGAACGGGGTTTTCCCGATTGGTGTTTTATAAGTAGTTCGGTAAGCCCAAAGGGCATCGGGAAGCTTGGTGGACCAGTCAGTGCGGTGTCTATTGACTGTTTTTTCTAAGATTGCCTTCAGTTGTCTATTTGAAACCTCAACCTGACCACTGGTCTATGGATGGTAAGGCGTGGCAACTTTATGGTTAACTCTATATTTCTTTAAGAGGGCTTCAAAGCTTCATTCCAGAAAATGGGTCCCTCCGTCGGATATGACGGTTCCGGGGACTCCAAATCTGGGAAAAATGATATCTTTAAACATCTTAATGACTGGTTTGGAATCGCTGGACACTGCGGGTATATCTTTGACCCATTTCGAGACATAGTCTACTGCAACCAGAATGTAGGAGAAACCATATGAAGAAGGAAAGGGGCCCATGTAGTCTATCCCCCATACGTCAAAAAGTTCAATCTCTTGCCACAAGGTGAGGGGCATTTCATTCCTTTTAGATATGCTGCCAGAAAGTTGACATTTGTTGCAAGATTTTACAAAATCATGAGAATCTTTTGCTATGGTTGGCCAAAAGAAACCTGATTGCAAAACTTTCATAGCGGTTTTCTTTGCACTCATGTGCCCCCCAGTGGGGCCGGAATGGCAATGCTATAAGATGGGGGTAATCTCCTCTTTAGGTAAGCAGCGACGGAAAAGTCCGTCTGCGCATAGGCGAAAAAGGTAAGGTTCATCCCAATAGTATTGCTTTACATCGTGGAGGAATTTCCTTTTGTCGTGATGGGAGGCGGAAGGGTGAATGATTCCTGTAGCCAGATAATTAACAATGTCGGCATACCAGGGGAAACCATTGGTAACTTTCATTAGTTGGTCATCCGGAAGGGAGTCTCAGATCGGTACTTTATCTTCATCCTCGACTTCAATGCGGCTGAGATGATCGGCTACGACGTTTTCCACTCTGCTTTTGTCTTTGATTTCCAAATTGAATTCCTGAAGCATCAACACCCAGCTGATTAGTCTGGGTTTTGCATCTTGCTTCTGAATTAGATATCGTATGGCAGAGTGGTCAGTGTAGACGATGACCTTGGATCCAATCAAGTAGGAGCAGAATTTCTTGAACACATAGATGATAGCTAAGAACTCCTTCTCTATAGTAGTGTAGTTCTTCTGTGCTTCATCGAGCATTTTAGACGTGTAGTAGATTACATAAGGTTTCTTGTCGATTCTCTATCCTAATACGGCCCCTATGGCATAATCGCTGGCGTCACACATGATTTCAAAAGGTTGTGACCAATATGGGGCTCTTAGTATGGGTGAAGAGATTAAAGCATTTTTCAGAGTTGAGAAACTTTGTAAGCATTATTGATTAAAATTGAACTCGGTGTCTTTGGTAAGAAGTTGGGTCATGGGTTTTGCTATTTTTGAGAAATCTTTAATAAATCTTCTGTAAAACCCAGCATGACCCAGGAATGTTCGTACTCCTTTTATATCTTTTGGTGGTAACAACTTCGAGATAACATTGATTTTTTCCTTGTCGACCTCAATCCCTCTGTCACTCACTCTATGCCCGAGGACGACACCTTCAGTTACCATAAAATGGCATTTTCCCCAATTCAGGATGAGGTTCGTCTCCTCGTATCATTGTAAGACTTGTCCAAGATTGAGTAGACAGTTATCGAAGGAATCTCCATAAACTGAAAAATCATCCATGAATACTTCCATTATATATTCTGTTAATCCTGCAAAAATGGCAGACATACACCTTTGGAATGTAGTAGGTGCGTTGCACAACCCGAATGGCATTTTTCTGAAAGCATAGGTCCCAAAGGGGCAAGTAAAGGTAGTTTTCTCTTGGTCTTCTGGGTGTATAGGGCTTTGGTAGAACCCGGAATAACCATCTAGATAATAGAAGAACTTTTGATGGGCTAAGCATTCTAGGACTTCGTCCAGAAAAGGCAGAGGGTAGTGGTCTTTTCACGTTGATTTGTTTAGTTTCCTGTAGTCGATACACATCCTCCACCCTATTACAGTCTTTGTCGGTACTAGCTCATTCTTGTCATTTAACACGACAATAGTTCCTCCCTTTTTGGGGACCACTTGGACGGGGATGACCCATTGGGAATCTGAGATTGGGTAAATTATGTCAGCTTTCAACAGTTTGAGAACTTCAAGGCGAACTACTTCTTTTAGATTGGGGTTCAGCTTCCTCTGGTGTTCTCTTGATGGCTTGAATTCTTCGACCATGGGCAGTCTATGCATGCATAAGGCTGGGTTTATACCTGTAAGGTCAGTTATTTTGTATCCCATGGCTTTCTTGTGTTTCCTCAGCTCAACAAGAAGCCTTTCTTCCTGGTTTTCTATTAGGGTGGAACTGATGATGACTGGGCATAATTTTTCTTTGTCCAAGAAGACGTGTTTAAGTCCCGATGGTAAAGTCTTCATATCAGGGGCCTTGGGTTTGTCTGTTTCTTCTAAAATGGTGACAGATTTGAGCTCCTCGAAGGTGGCTGTCGGTGCTTCTTCAACTTTCTCTAAATGTTGCAAACATTGTTGGACTAATTCATTTGCAGAAAATTTGACTTATGGGTTGGTTAGAACATTCTCTAACTCATCAGATGGCTCAGATATTTCTAATTAGAACATTTGATGTATTGCATCTAAGAGAAAGACCTCCTCTTGAATGCTGGGACCTTTCATGCTGTTGAGAACTCAGAATTGAATTGCTTCTTTTCCGAGTCTTAGAATGATCGTGCCAACTTCAACATCGATAAGTGCCCTGGCTGAGGCAAGGAAAGGTCTGCCAAATATTATTGGGTATCTCAGATCCTCCTTGATATCCATAATGACAAAATCGCACGGGACATAGGCATCTTTGCCTATCCTGACTGGAATAACTTCGATAATTCCTAGAGATGCAGTTATAGTGGAATCAACTAACTGAATTGTCATCGTTGTGGGTAGCAAGTCAGTGAAACCTAATCGTTTACACATGGAATAGGGCATAATTGATATGCTAGCCCCTAAGTCAGCTAATCCCTTTTTTCTTGAGGCATTTCCAATACAACACTGAATACCGAAGGAACCAGGGTCCTTTTTCTTTGGCATCTTATTAAGGATGATATCAGAGGTGGTTTGAGCTAGTTTAATGATTTCTTGTTCTTCAGTAATGTATTTCCTTGATAACAAAGCTTTTAGGTATTTAGCCCAAGCCGGTACTTCAGAGAGAGCATTGAGGAGCGGGATGTCGATATAGAGTTTCTTCATCGCCTCCTTAAATCTTTGGAACCTAGTGTCCATTTTAGTCTCTCTCAATCTTCCTGGGCATGGTATCCTTGGTTTATACTACGGAATTTCTGGCTCTTTGGAAGCTTGTTCTTTTTCTTCGCCTCTTGCGTTCTCTACGGTCTTCTTAGTTCCTAGGTTCAGGTTTGCATTTGACATAAGGACAAGCGTATCATCATCATCAAGAGTGATTCTCGTAATTTCGTGGAGGGTACGTCTAGATCTTGTAGTAACGACATTTAACTGTTCAGGTCTATTCTGGTCGTGTCTAGGGTTCGACTCAGGTTGTCCTGCAAAAGTGCCTGCTGGTGGCTTCAGTTGCGCAACAATTTGTGCTAGTTGAGCCTCCACCGCCTTCTGCTGAGCTTGCTGATTAGCGAGCATGGTTTGTTGGGATTGTAGCATCTGCCTTATCAAAGTCATCTCGTCCGCTGGCTGGGAGGGAGCATTTTTCTGAACGAGTTGTTGTTGTCCTTGATGTGGTTGCTGCGGAGGCGGTGCTAACTGAGATTGCTGCAACTGAGGGTGCAGGTGTGGGTGTAGAGGAGGATGGGTATATTGATAGTAGGCGGAGGGGTTTCTAGGATAGTTGGATCTTGGGAAGTTATTTCTGAGGTTCCCTTGATTTTGATTAAAGTTGGTTTGGAATCCAGGTGGCAACTTATTGGAGAATCCGCCTTGTGTCTGGTGTTGCGGGATGGCAGTCCCTGTAGGGTTCCCGTATTGAAAACTTGGGTGGTTTCTTGGTTGATTAGGATTATAGTACACTTGTCCAGGTATGGAATGAATGGAATTAACTTGTTCGGGCAATTGCTCTTCAGGTTGTTCAATGATTGGTTCGTACTTCTGTTGTGGTGGGTGCATATCCATCATCACATTGTAAAGCAGACCGCATGACAGAGTTGGGTGATCGGATGTGTGACAGGCTTCATAGGTCCCTGTGGCATCTTTAACCTGTTGAATTTGAGGGTTTTTCTTCTTATCGAATTCTCCAAGCGAAGTTTCAAGAGCCTTCTGTTTATGAGCTATGGTCTTTAAGGCTTCAACAATAGCCTTCATTTCCATTGATTCCTCAGCTTTATAAACTTTGAGGACTCCCTTGCCAGATGATCGTACCCAATTCGATTGATTCTCAGCTCCAAGTGTGATGATTTTCCAAGCATCCTCGTAGTTCTTTCTCATAAAATTTCCTCCAGATGAGGAATCTAGAAATTGCTTGATGTCATCACTCACTCCCCTATAGAATGTTTATATTAATTGATTTTGGGAGATGCCATGATGAGGACACTTTCTTAGAAGCTCTTTGAACCTTTCCCAAGCTTCTGCGAGTGATTCTCCAGGAAGTTGGGTGAAGTGGTTAATCTGCCCCCTAATTTCGTAAGTTAATGAAGGGGGAAGAACTTCTCCAGGAATTTTTCTTCCAAGGGAGCCCATGTGGTGATTATTGGCTCCCTATCAAGCGAGTTGTACCAACTCAAAGCTCTTCCTGATAGAGTGAAGTGGAAAAGATGTAGCATTATTGCGTCGAAAGCAACTCCGGCCTGTGGGACCAGTCGGCAAAGTGCCTTGAACCTCTTCAAGTGATCCATACAGTCATCTCCAAAACCTCCAGAGAATGAGATTGTCACACCCCAATTTCACTTTAGCCACAAACCACGAAATTAGGGCACGACAGGTGGGATTAACACATAACCAACCCTTCATCACTTTTTAAAACAATTCAAGGCATTTAAATGATAACCAAGTTAAAACTGTAAACAGAAAACTGAGCAAACTGTAGGAACTTTTCTTATCTAACTGATTAAAGATACAAGCAAGGTCTACAACATAATACATTGATTAACATAAAGAAAGCATAACATTAATTTACATCTGTGTACACATTCTCTCTCTCACTCACACCTTGTCCCAAGGATCGAGGGGAAAGGACTAAGAGACCTCTAACTAACTAACTACAAACCTTCTATAGACTAGGCGTTAGGATGAAACAATCCTTCTGATTCCTGTTGCTGATGCTGACCTGAAAATGTTTGAGTAGAGGTATGAGCCTACTCGCTCAGTGAATAACATTTCACTTAACTATCATTAAACAACTCGTCAGGTTTATAAACTGACATAAACAAATATACCGTTCAGGCAGGGAAGTTCTATTAGCATAGCAAATATACAGACAATAACCACACTTTTAAGCATCGACAGGTATTTCAGGTAAATAAACAGTTATATAAATTTACTGTGAACCTACTCGATTATTTATCCATTTTATTATTATGCCCTAAATATATGCAGTGTACTCTGCATATAAAGATCCGCAACAAGTCCATGCTACGGTCCCACCGTACAAGACTTAGCGACACACCCGGGAAGTGCTAAGTCTGACTACTCGTCCTGGTCTGCACAGGACACAGGCTCCTCGGCCTCATCGCACAACCATGTGTGCTGCACAACCACGTGTGCTCACGACTCCTCCTAAAACCTGAGTACACCGGCGGAGAGTCACAGGGTTACCTTCACGACACAAGCACGAATGGTGTTAGATAACCGTGTTTTCTGTTGTTATCGCAGTGCCATCGTGACACAAGCACGATTGTTGTTAGACATTGCCTTTCTCTTTCCTCGTTTGTCCGCGACACAAGCACAGATGATGTTGCAACACGAGTTTCACCCCAAAGTTGCAGACCCGTCTAAGGGGTTCTACGGTGTTAGGGCATCTAGGTCTATACTTGATTAAGCAAAATAACATTTAGACAAGAATATCACATGGCAACTGTAAGACATAGAAATTTTCCTCCTTTTCATCATTTACACCACGCAATTCAAGTTCCAATGAACTTATCATACTAAAAGTACATGCTATACTGTTTAGGAGTCATATCAACTGATACTGAAGCAAATAAGCATTTGAAATGAGTTAAATAATGATTTCTAAATGAACTATTACTCACTCACTTCGGTGTGTTCGTATATACCGAAAAACGTCCACAAACACGCCTAATTCTGCCCTTTACAGCAGCGTGCACGCCGTGCACCTAGGCTGCACGCCGTGCACCTTCAGTGCACTTCTGATCTACTTTTCTGCACCTTTGCACGCCGTGCAAACTGACTTGCACGCCGTGCAAACTGACCTGCACGCCGTGCAAACTGATTTGCACGCCGTGCACCTGGGCTGAAACTCGTTCCGCTATTTGTAACTTTGCACGCCGTGCAAACTGACTTTGCACGCCGTGCACCTGCGCAGAAACGGATTTTTCCCTATATCAGCTATCTGTAATGTTGC
Organism: Alisma plantago-aquatica; assembly: GCA_963693085.1. Classification (NCBI taxonomy): domain Eukaryota; kingdom Viridiplantae; phylum Streptophyta; class Magnoliopsida; order Alismatales; family Alismataceae; genus Alisma; species Alisma plantago-aquatica. The sequence goes on along the minus strand of OY856409.1, from coordinate 82,091,382 downwards.
ACGCCGTGCAAAACGGATTTGCACGCCGTGCAACCTGCGCAGGGGCGGAAATTGCAGAATTAAAAGAGACGATTGGGGTCGATTCGGTGGACGATTCTTACCCGAATCACTCCTATAGCTTCGGATTGACCTAGCAAGCACTTGGCAAGCAGAAAGAACGAAGGGGGAAGCACCGTTCGCTCCCTAGACCATCTCCATGGTCGTCTTCTTCATGGCTGCAGGAGGAAGAAGAAGGTGAGGAAGAAGAAGATGATGCAGCCGGTTGGTTTGGCTGGAGAAGATGAAGAAATCGAAGGAGGACGGAGCAGGAAGGAGCTTGGTTGCCTAGCTTCTCCTCTAGCTTGCTCTTTCTCCCTTTCTCCTTCTCTGTTTCTCCCAAGCGGCAACCGAAGGAAATGAACTATCGTTCATTCCAAAGTCAGTTAATAGAGTTAAAAAGGAAAAACTGAAGGAAAGGATAAGGAAGGGCGCCCAGGGGGCCGGATGCAAATTGCCCAGAAACTTTCTGAAATTGCACATAGGTCCCTGCACACTAAAAAGCTCATATCTTTTTACTCGTAGGTCGGTTTCACATGATTTCTTCGGCAACGGATTAAGCACAAACTTGCCCTCAATCTCAGGACAAGAGAACAAGCTAATGATACATTAACACTAGCTCAAAGCTCAAAACACTATTAACAAAAGCAAGTACTCATCTCAACATAACTAATTCAATTATGCACTAACCAAAGTACTTACTTGCAAAACGAAACGTGGGTCATATCTACAAGCAAGTCTCTCTTGAAACATGCCATAGAAAATGCATTTGCTGTTGAACTTGACTTTCTACTCAAGGCATCAGCCACAACATTAGCTTTACCAGGATGGTAATCGATTGTCACATCATAGTCTTTAATCAGCTCAAGCCATCTGCGCTGTCTCAAATTCATGTCTCTCTGAGTGAAGATATATTTCAAGCTCTTATGGTCTGTAAACACCTGACATGTCTCACCATACAAGTAATGACGCCATGTCTTAAGAGCATGAACTATAGCAGCTAATTCCAAATCATGAACAGGATAATTCTCTTCATTCTTCTTAAGCTGTCTAGATGCGTAGGCTACAACTTTGCCTTCTTGCATCAGTACACAGCCCAAACCTCTCCTGGAAGCATCACAGAACACTGTATAGCCTTTCTCTGCTTCAGGCAAAACCAACACTGGTGCTGAAGTCAACCTTTTCTTCAAAATCTGAAAACTTCTCTCACAGTTATCAGACCAAACAAACGGTACATCCTTCCTCGTCAAGCGTGTCAAAGGTGATGCTAACGCACTGAAGTTCTGTATGAACCTTCTGTAATAACCTGCTAAACCCAAGAAACTTCTGATTTCAGTAGGAGTCTTAGGCTGTTCCCACTGAAGTACAGAATCAACCTTCTTAGGGTCAACACTAACTCCACCTCTCGAGATAACATGTCCAAGAAATGCTACCTCGGCCAACCAGAACTCGCATTTGCTGAATTTAGCAAACAACTGGTGTTGTCTCAACAACTGCAACACTACTCTCAGGTGTTGTTCATGCTGCTCATCGTCTCTGGAATAGATCAGAATATCATCTATAAAGATTACAATAAACTGATCTAGAAACGGTTTGAAAATCTGGTTCATCATATCCATAAAGGCTGCTGGGGCATTGGTCAGTCCAAACGACATGACCAAAAACTCATAATGCCCATACCTTGTTCTGAAAGCTGTTTTAGGAATATCAGAAGCCTTTATCCTGAGCTGATGATATCCAGATCTCAAATCAATTTTAGAGAAGATCGTCGCTCCACGCAACTGATCAAACAGATCATCTATTCTCGGCAATGGATACTTGTTCTTAATAGTGATCTTGTTCAGTTGCCTGTAATCTATACAGAGACGCATGGTACCATCCTTTTTCTTAACAAACAGAACTGGAGCACCCCACGGTGAAGAACTGGGTCTAATAAAACCCTTGTCTAGCAATTCCTGCAACTGCACCTTGAGTTCCTTCAACTCTGCAGGTGCCATTCTATAGGCTGGCAATGCTACTGGATGACTACCTGGATATACCTGAATTTCAAAATCAATGTCTCTGACAGGAGGTAGGCCTGGAAAATCTTCTGGAAAAACATCAGAAAATTCACAAACCACAGACACATCATAAACACTGGCGGTGCTCTTCTCTGCTCTGGTGTCAATCACATGAGCAAGGAACGCTTCACATCCTTTCTGTAACATCTTATCAGCTACAGCAGCTGATATTATGCACGTAGGTAGAACTTTCCTGTCTCCAGTAAAGACACAAGAAAATTCTCCTAGTTGAAAGGTAGCTTCCTTCTTCCAACAATCGAGTTGCACTCGATATGTCTCAAGACAATCCATACCCAAGATGACTTGAAAGGTATTGACATCCAAGGGTATGAGATTAGCAGCAAAGGTGAAACCTCCAAAAGATAACAAGCATCCGGGACAGAACTCGGATAAAACTGTTGGTCCACCTAGTGGAACCCTCAACACTAACTCATCTGCCAACTCTTGAGTTAACAGATTAAGTTCATCAACTAAAGAACGTCGTATAAAAGAATGAGTAGCACCCGGATCTATCAAAACTGAAACTGGTATACTATTAAACAAAAGCATATCTCCTGTAACAACTTGTGAAGAAATTATACCTTCCTGAGGTGTCAAAGAGAAGAAACGTGCTGAAGCTCTTCCTCTGCCACGCTGTCCTCTCTGACCACTCCTGCCACTAGATACTCCACCACCTCTAGATCCAGAAGCCACAGAGGAACTCGGAACATCATGGTATTGAGGCTGGAAAGCTTGTGATGCTGCTTGTCGAAGTTGAGGACATTCCCTTTTTACATGTCCTATCTGTCCACAGGCATAACAACCAGAACTCCAACACGGTCCAGTATGTGGCCTTCCACATTTGTCACATGGCGGTAACTCTTGCTTCTGGGGACCTGTCACTGACATTGACGACCCAGAAGACTGTCCACTATCGGCACTGCCCCATCTTCTTGGGTTGTATCCTCCTCTGCCTCTAGAAGTTGTGACATCCTCAGATCTCTGCCTGCCGAAACAACCAAGGCCACACCCAAGTTTAGAAAAGAAACCTCTGCCTCCACCTCTGTATCCACTACTGGATTGCCCTCTACTAAAGTCTGCAGATCTCTTCTTAGACTCAGGCACCTTGTCAGCATTCACAGATTCTTCAACCTGTCTAGCGGCCTCGACAAACTCACCAAAGTTCTCTCTGTTCCTCCTACTAGTAGCAGAAACTGTATGCCGAATCTCTGGCCTTAGACCTTCCTGAAACCTTCTACATCTCTCTATGTTATCAGGAACAAGCTGTGGATAGAAGTTAGCTAACCGTGTGAAAAGCGCTTCATACTCAGTAACTGTCATGTTCCCCTGCTTGATATTCTGTAACTGCCTGATTTTCTCATTAAGAAAAGTGGGTGGGTAGAATTTGAGATGAAACTCCTCAGAGAAATCCTGCCAAGAAAGCTCTGTACCTCTCCTCTTTTCTTCCACACCACGCCACCACAACTCTGCATCGCCTGTCAAAAGATAGACTGCATGATTAATCTTCTTCTCTTCTGGAAGCTCCATCAGGCGAAAGACCTTCTCTATCTGTCTAAACCACTCATCAGCTTCTGCTGGATCTGTAGTGCCACTAAACTCCGTGCCACCCAGCTTCTTTACAAGCTCATAAGATCGCATCAGATCTTTACTGCTGGTGGAAGAAGAACCTCGCCTATCAGCCTTGTACTTTTCTTTGGTTTCCAGAAACATCCTGTACATCCGGGATGCTTCATCCACGTGGTCACCACCACCTGGACCCAAGTACAGAGGGTCAGGGCCAACATGGCTCTCGGCCTGATCATCACGATCAAAGCCTCTTCCTGCCATCTGCAATGATATAACAGAATATTTCCTGTTAGAAAACTACAGATAGAAGAAAGACACCTACACCTTAATCCTATTGGTCTCTTATCGTCCCCTGACCTGGACTCTGAGTAACTATGTACTCAACCTAAGCTCTGATACCAAGAGTTGTCACACCCCAATTTCACTTTAGCCACAAACCACGAAATTAGGGCACGACAGGTGGGATTAACACATAACCAACCCTTCATCACTTTTTAAAACAATTCAAGGCATTTAAATGATAACCAAGTTAAAACTGTAAACAGAAAACTGAGCAAACTGTAGGAACTTTTCTTATCTAACTGATTAAAGATACAAGCAAGGTCTACAGCATAATACATTGATTAACATAAAGAAAGCATAACATTAATTTACATCTGTGTACACATTCTCTCTCTCACTCACACCTTGTCCCAAGGATCGAGGGGAAAGGACTAAGAGACCTCTAACTAACTAACTACAAACCTTCTATAGACTAGGCGTTAGGATGAAACGATCCTTCTGATTCCTGTTGCTGATGCTGACCTGAAAATGTTTGAGTAGAGGTATGAGCCTACTCGCTCAGTGAATAACATTTCACTTAACTATCATTAAACAACTCGTCAGGTTTATAAACTGACATAAACAAATATACCGTTCAGGCAGGGTAGTTCTATTAGCATAGCAAATATACAGACAATAACCACACTTTTAAGCATCAACAGGTATTTCAGGTAAATAAACAGTTATATAAATTTACTGTGAACCTACTCGATTATTTATCCATTTTATTATTATGCCCTAAATATATGCAGTGTACTCTGCATATAAAGATCCGCAACAAGTCCATGCTACGGTCCCACCGTACAAGACTTAGCGACACACCCGAGAAGTGCTAAGTCTGACTACTCGTCCTGGTCTGCACAGGACACAGGCTCCTCGGCCTCATCGCACAACCATGTGTGCTGCACAACCATGTGTGCTCACGACTCCTCCTAAAACCTGAGTACACCGGCGGAGAGTCACAGGGTTACCTTCGCGACACAAGCACGAATGGTGTTAGATAACCGTGTTTTCTGTTGTTATCGCAGTGCCATCGTGACACAAGCATGATTGTTGTTAGACATTGCCTTTCTCTTTCCTCGTTTGTCCGCGACACAAGCACGGATGATGTTGCAACACGAGTTTCACCCCAAAGTTGCAGACCCGTCTAAGGGGTTCTACGGTGTTAGGGCATCTAGGTCTATACTTGATTAAGAAAAATAACATTTAGACAAGAATATCACATGGCAACTGTAAGACATAGAAATTTTCCTCCTTTTCATCATTTACACCACGCAATTCAAGTTCCAATGAACTTATCATACTAAAAGTACATGCTATACTGTTTAGGAGTCATATCAACTGATACTGAAGCAAATAAGCATTTGAAATGAGTTAAATAATGATTTCTAAATGAACTATTACTCACTCACTTTGGTGTGTTCGTATACACCGAAAAACGTCCACAAACACGCCTAATTCTGCCCTTTACAGCAGCGTGCACGCCGTGCACCTAGGCTGCACGCCGTGCACCTTCAGTGCACTTTTGATCTACTTTTCTGCACCTTTGCACGCCGTGCAAACTGACCTGCACGCCGTGCAAACTGACCTGCACGCCGTGCAAACTGATTTGCACGCCGTGCACCTGGGCTGAAACTCGTTCCGCTATTTGTAACTTTGCACGCCGTGCAAACTGACTTTGCACGCCGTGCACCTGCGCAGAAACGGATTTTTCCCTATATCAGCTATCTGTAATGTTGCACGCCGTGCAAAACGGATTTGCACGCCGTGCAACCTGCGCAGGGGCGGAAATTGCAGAATTAAAAGAGACGATTGGGGTCGATTCGGTGGACGATTCTTACCCGAATCACTCCTATAGCTTCGGATTGACCTAGCAAGCACTTGGCAAGCAGAAAGAACGAAGGGGGAAGCACCGTTCGCTCCCTAGACCATCTCCATGGTCGTCTTCTTCATGGCTGCAGGAGGAAGAAGAAGGTGAGGAAGAAGAAGATGATGCAGCCGGTTGGTTTGGCTGGAGAAGATGAAGAAATCGAAGGAGGACGGAGCAGGAAGGAGCTTGGTTGCCTAGCTTCTCCTCTAGCTTGCTCTTTCTCCCTTTCTCCTTCTCTGTTTCTCCCAAGCGGCAACCGAAGGAAATGAACTATCGTTCATTCCAAAGTCGGTTAATAGAGTTAAAAAGGTAAAACTGAAGGAAAGGATAAGGAAGGGCGCCCAGGGGGCCGGATGCAAATTGCCCAGAAACTTTCTGAAATTGCACATAGGTCCCTGCACACTAAAAAGCTCATATCTTTTTACTCGTAGGTCGGTTTCACATGATTTCTTCGGCAACGGATTAAGCACAAACTTGCCCTCAATCTCAGGACAAGAGAACAAGCTAATGATACATTAACACTAGCTCAAAGCTCAAAACACTATTAACAAAAGCAAGTACTCATCTCAACATAACTAATTCAATTATGCACTAACCAAAGTACTTACTTGCAAAACGAAACGTGGGTCATAACAGAGATGCCCTGCATGATCTGAATCCATTGTGTCCGGATCTCGAAGTTGGGTATGTTGATGATCGGAGGCCGAACTGGATGATTGTCTTCATAGTTCTTGGGGACAACATAGTCCCTCAATTGCTTGATTCTTAGCTCTAACTGGGCAGCTTGGTTGGCTGCTTCATTTTCAGCTCGGATGTGGGCTTGTTCTTCCGCTCGGATCTCCGCTTGAATCTGAGCACGTGTATCAGCAATGAGTTGTGCTCTTTGAGTGGCTATGGCGACATTGACCCTCTCCATTACCAGTGCAGCTTGGCATTGATCTTCATCCATTTGCCTGGCTCTTTGGCGGTTGAGTCTGATGCGGCGGTGGAAGCTTCTCTCTACCTCAGAGTCGTACTCTGGATCAGGGGAGAATCCGAGGTTATCTGATGATTGCATACACGTCTTCTACCTGAGTAGAGAAAGGGACACACCTTTTAGATGATACCAGAGATATGATGAACTTAAGAAGATATGAACTACTGATTAAAAGAAAGTGTAAAACCCTAACCAACTAGCAAGATACTAGATGAAATAAAAATGTTCTGTTGTCCCCAACAACAACGCCAATTTTTGATGGAGCTTCCACTCACGTGGAATTGCGTGCACCACTAAAAATCCTAAAGATGGTAAGTCTTTAAGTTTAGCCTTACTTATACTAGATCGAGAACTCCACCCACGTATGCTAAGATACATGGAAGTCTTATCGTAGTATAGTTAATGGTCGAATCCACGGGACAATGGTCTTGTTGGGAGCAACAAGATGAAGAACGTTAGAATTTCACTTAATCTCTTAATAGTGGGTACTTAGATCAAAAGGTTGGTTTGGCAGTTTTTAAACTAAGAGCAAGTAAAGTAAAGCAAATAAGTAAATTTAAGGATGTCAACAATGATAAGGGACCACTAGGATGAGATCAGCTTTCATCGCCACTACACATGGATCAAAACATGCAATATAAAACATACCTACAACAAGAGTCTAAACAGTTAGTATCTTTGTAGATTTAGTTCCTTTCAGATAACTAACTACGAGAAGTGCGGGAATGTTGCAATGCCAGCCATCCCAGAATGAATGGTCACCTACTTTGCATCATTCCCTTCGCAAAGTGTGTTCCTTGACTTTATCAAGGTTGTACTTTCATATGTCAACTGATTCCATTTCATAGTATGAAAGTACAATGATGGAAGTGAGTTTACTCCACTTCTTGAATAACACTCCTAGATACCGAAACAGATTCATGGTGGATACATGCATCAAGAACCAACATTCAATTGAGATTCGAATCTAATTGTACAAACATAGACAATTCATACTAAAAGATAAAAGATAACATGAGTTGGTGATCAAGCAACAAGCATTCATTAAACGATTGATGTTGAACTGAAAATAAATCATCTCTATATTGCAAACTATGGATTACATTACATGAAATGAAAACATGGGTAGCGGGGCTACTCCCCGCACCCTAGTGAAAGAGACTACTCACTCATAGCTAGGACATAGAAGGAGGCGAGAAGAGAGAGCGAGAGCGTCATCCCCACAAAGGAGAGAGGAAAGTCAACCCCTTGGAAAGAGAGAGAGTTACGATCCTCAAAATTCATAAGTTTCTCGATGATGAGGTCTCCTCTTCCCACCTTCTTTGACAAAGAGAGAGAAAGCAACTTCAGGATGGAGCGTGGATCTCAGACCGACAGCCTTTGGGTGGAGGATGGAAGTTGGAAAAGCTCTGGAGTAGTAGAGGCAGCCTTTGGGCATCTGAAACTTCGTGCCCCCTGTGAGAGGACCCCTTGGGTCTTATTTATAGGTCTTAAGTGAAGACCAAACAGGTTGTCAGTTTTGGATCCAAGACCGTTTGGACCCCGAGAGCGTTTGGACCCCGATACCGTTTGGACCCCGAGACCGTTTGACTTCATGCGGTCTTGGGACCGTGTGACTCCATGCGGTCTCGGGATCGGTTGGCTTCATGCGGTCTTGGGACCATGTGACTCCATGCGGTCTCGGGACCGATTGGCTTCATGCGGTCTTGGGACCGTGTGACTCCATGCGGTCTCGGGACCGGTTGGCTTCATGCAGTCTCGGGACCAGTTGGCTTCATGCGGTCTTGGGACCGTGTGACTCCATGCGGTCTCGGGACCGGTTGGCTTCATGCGGTCTTGGGACCGTGTGACTCCATGCGGTCTCGAGATCGGTTGGCTTCATGTGGTCTTGGGACCGTGTGAGTCCATGCGGTCTTGGGACCGTGTGAGTCCATGCGGTCTTGAGACCGGTTGAGTCTTTTATGATTTTTTTTGTCTTTTTCTGTAAGTAAAAAGGAAAAAAGTTAATCTAGCAGTATATTTGCAATAGAAGGAGATAGCTAGGGATTTTATCTAATTTATCTAAGAAAGAGTGTGGAAAATTAGAGAAAAGCACTAAGATAACATCACAAAATTGGAGGTTATCACCTATCTGTCCACATTTATAGCAAGATCAGACCCTGCTTGGTGACCACTGCATTGGTGTACTAAATTGTTGTTGAACTGGTGTTATCGACAACTTTGGTTGTTTAGTACGACTAATCCATTGTTCTTGTAACTATGTAGTCCTCCTTTTGAGGTTTTCCTCTTGTTTCTTTGTCACAGACCTTTCTATCCTCCGGTCAGATTCCACGAATGTGGAAAATCTCTCTCTACTTTCAAATGCAGATGCTGAGATAGACACCTCGTCATTCAATCCTTTCTCAAAACATCGGATCTTCTCCTATTCAGTAGGAGCCATTTAAGGACAAAACTGCAAAAGTTCCATGAACCTAGCTTCATATTCATTAATTGAAATGGTTCCCTGTCAAAACTTCTCAAACTTTGAGATCTTTTCGTCTATGTTTGTGAGAAATACCTATTGATGAATTCTTGACGAAATTCCTCCCAACCAACCTCTTCATCATTCCTCTTTACCTCTTTTATGGCCCACCAGTGGCTAGCACTACCCTTCAAAAGGTATATGTGATGAAGTGGTTTTCTGGCTTAATTTTGAGGACGAAGTTTCCTTTAAGGTGTGTAGTATGTGATTGACTGAACTTTCGGAACCTTAATGTCTAATGGCATACTTGAATCCATATGGTTGAGTTATATTAAAATTCCAAATGTATTGATGATTAATAAACCTAGATATAGGACATGTCTAGCCTAAAATATTGATAAACAGACATGTCACGCGGGCAGAGCTGTCTTTGAATCTGTAGAATAGGAGAATGTACACGTTTTGACTGGGTGTCACCATCCCAACCTTTAGATTCCATCTTCAGTCAGAATGAGGGACGTGGGGAGAAGAAATGGCAACAACTTTTTCCCCACCTCCTCACGATGTGGTCGTGGGGTTGAGGAGTATAACGGGGTGATCGGTTACTTCCAGGAGGCTGAAGTGTTCCATATGTACCCCTCTCACGAGTCAGTTGGCCTTTCGAGTACCCAGGATGACCAACCCCCCACCCCACGCCGGTGTTACACCCAGTGAGGAACTAAACCCTTGCCACTTCAAGCCTACAGATTATGAGAAGGGAGGAGGCTTCCCGACGGCATGACATGAAGCAAAGACTGAGGAGGAGGAGACCATGACTCTGTCCTTGGAGATCTACTGACCGCAACACTCACGACACCTGACGTCGTTGTGTGGATGCAAAACCGCAAAGGGACCGGAGGTGATGGTTGGTCTAGGATCCAACTAAGGGCATCTGGGCTCTACTAGTTCCTCACTAGAACTATGAGAGGCAGCGGCGCTCGGCGGAGAGCAGAGTTCTTGCACTGGGCGCATTGTACAGAACGTGAAGGAGAGAGAGATGCGATAGAGACAGCTTGGAGGAGGCTGTGGATAGGGACCAGGGCGGCGTCAGATGTTGAGAGGAAACTTGTTGGAAACAGATACGGGCGCAACGCTGCAGATGCGAGGAGAGTCGATCGAGGTGCTTTCTGGCCCTCCCTTCCTGCGACGGAGATGGGCAGTGGGTGTCTCTTCGAGCAGGAGACTCGGCCCCTCCTCGAGCCTCATGCTGGCCGCAATGATCTGGCTATGCCAGAGCTCACCTAAAGGCCATCACTCGTGAGCCAGAGCTCGCTGAGATCTGTAGCCGTGACCTGCTCGTGGAGAAGACGCCATGAATCAGACCAACATCAGCGTTCACGTGGGGGGAGCCTAGGGCGGCCAACCACACCGGACTCCCAAGCAGCAGTGCCAACGAGTTCGTTGGACTGCGAGGACAAGCAGCACCTTGTCACGGCGGCACCCAGATCTGAGAATGCCGGGCTAGCAGCGGCGGCCGTGAAGCGGAAGCCCCGCGGCAGTTCACAGATGTGAGAACGCAATCGCGTGAGAAGAAAGGGAGGACCGGTTCTGTAGCCTTAAACCGGGTCCAGGAACCAAAGCTCAGCCGACTCAAGCAAAGGAGCAGTGCGACCCACGTAGCCACGTGGCAGTGGCCAATTGGCCCAAAAAGGTAAACCATTAAGTAAATGTTCAGTTCTTCAATAAATCACAATAAATAGCCTGTTCATCATAAAAATACAAACAAAGTACCCAAATTCTCAGGAAAATGATTAGAACAATATAAAAGCATAATATCAGGCTTTTCATGCACTAATAATAGAGATATCATGTAAGTGGTGAAATGCTCATATGATGGATAATAATTAGCAAACGATGACATAAAATTATGCAAAAATGTCAGTACATCTGTATCCATGTTTATAATGCTTATGATGTCTGTATTTATGAGGTATATGTACGAAATCATGTAATTTGATTAATATGGCTAATTAGGTCTTATAACTCTAATTAATATGCAATAATTATACATTGGCGATCAATAAATGGTGAAATTTACAGAGTAAGCTCATATCAGTATGGTGAACCTCAGTTTTAATTATGAGATCATAATGATGAATAAAATCCATGTTATATGAAGATGAATATTAATACATGTTATAGAACCCTAATCTAGGTTAATGATGTAACCTGGGTTAATATGTGCACAAAAAGGATATGGAAGATAATGATCAGATTATGTACCCTTATTTGGAATATAAGATAAGTAACCTAATTATAAGAAGATAATGCAAGAAATAATGCATATATCCTTATGATCTAAATAAACCCTAATGAACACGATTAGGGTTAAGATGAGATGTAAGATGATTAGAACCTGATGGTGATATGTAATCTTATCTTAATCAGGGGTTGACCAAGTTTTAGATGACATCAAGGATATGTGATGATTAGGTTTGCTTCTTGATCAAGGTACGCTATTACCTCTTACTTGGCTTATTATACAACATGCTTGTGTTATATGAGTAGTAAAATACTTGGCATATGGTATTGATTGAAATGATTATTCTTGTATGCTATGTTGCTTGATTCTCCATACTTATTGCTATGAACACATCAAACATAAAATATCAGTTCCATTATATGAAAGCACTAATTCTCTTTGGTAGCATAGTGCTTGAAAGTGATCATTCTCTTTGGTAGCAGATCACATTGTACAATGATCTAACTCTTTGGTAGTAGATCATAAGGCCTTACATCTCATTCTCTTTGGTAGCATAGATGATGCATTATTCCCTCAGGTGGAAAATGCATGGATATATAATGGAAAATGTGCTTAAAATATGTGTTCTCTTTTGTTAATGAATATCTTTGTGCAAGTATACGCTTTTCTTATATTCTTCTGTTACTGCCAAGTATATTAGTTTTATCTTATTGCCAAGATATGATGAGAGGTAAATGAAAGACACGTAGGCATACTCAGTACAATATTCTTGAAATATTGTGCTGACGTGTACCGCATGTAATCCTTTGTATAGGTTGTGGTTATGCTCTTGAAGATCCAGGATAGTGAGAGTTGTATGGCGAGCTGATGTACAGGTGGACCTGTTGTCTTAAGATCCTGTAGTTTAGATGTAGTACATGTATATGTTAAAGTTTGTTGTTCAATATGTAATATCAAATGTTGTAACAATTCATGTTGTAATTATATGTTGAATGGTGAACATGTGTGTATGGTTTTATTATTGTTCATGTACATGTGATACTGATTGTTTCCTTCTGACTTCCTCTGATTTTCTCCTTCTTAGCCTGGTGTGGGGTGTTTAAATTGGGATTCTCGCTGAGGTGAGGGTTTCAATTTGGACGTCACACATCAGATTAAGTTTTAGAAAATCCAGGGACGTCACAGTATACAACATATTTGACTTTGTCAACATCTGGGATACTAAGGATCTTAAAAGCCTTTTCTAACTGAGTGAGTCATAAATCAACATCTGCGGGGTCAGTTGTTTTAGCATATTCTATAGCTCCTACACGGCGCAACCGTTCAAAAGTCTTACCAGACCCATGTCCCTCATTGGGAACTGGTGCCCTAGGTGCTGGTGCTGGCATCTGATCTGCCATATACTTCATTGTGGTTATGACTTGCCCAAAAAGAGCATGAAAAATTGGGTTTTCTATCTTAGCTTCATCAAAATGGGGATTCTCAGGCACTGATTCCTCTCTTGCTTGATCCCTTGCACCCCCTAATGGTGCAGCAACATTGCTTTCAGCAACGTGTCCCTCGTGTTCTATGGAGATCTTGAGTTATTTCCCTTCTTCTGTAGAAGCAGAAGTCACTATAGGATATACTGGGCTACACTTAGAACATACTCAAGACCTTAGTCCTATGTCTCTGTAGACTTATCGAACCTTAATCTATGATACCAAACTTATAACGACCACCACCAAACTGACCACCAAATCGTTACTAATTGTGCAGAATAATCATAAGCATCAGATTAGCAAAATCACTAAAAATTAAAACCATTTTGCAAAGATATCCATTTCCGGGAAAACTCATTATGAAAGAACCAAAAATTTATATACATTAGGATTTACATTGTACATACACTATACCATCTCATCTCGAGGATAACATATAACAATTGCTTTGTCAAAACATATATTGAAGCAACATAAAACCTTGAGGCATACAAGCCAAAATCTCAGATTGTTCATAAAACCATCACGTATAAAATCCGAGGACCTGAGAGTATAGAGATGACACATAGGACTTTTATATACAAGACACGGCAGACAGTACAATCAACTTGAGCTGTTACTACTGTCCCTACTGTTGTTGTCCTTCCTCTACAGAATGGTCTCTACCTCCTCGTGCATGTCCGCCTAAAAATTGTGGATCCCACAGGGTGAGACAATTGTCCCAGCAAGAGATATAACTCTCCGCCAACAATATTATTATCATAGGTAAATAGAATTAAACTGAGAAGGGGTTCTTGTATATTACTAAGCAAGGCTAATCACTATGGATAAGAAGATTAGAATTCTCATCTCTTAAATCATTACAGCTGACTATGATAGAGAAGTAAATCATCTATTCACTTTATAAGGAATATGAAGAACATGTGTATCATTTACCCATCATATCATGCCAACATCTCAACCTTATCCTATGATAATATTATCATGTTATGTTATCCATGAATCATTCTCATTTCTAACTATTGGCCTCAACCAATTTGCTAATTAGATATTAGATTATAACGATCTTGTAAGAGTTCAGCTAGGTATTGGACTCTGCCAATCCTGATAGAGTTCAACTAGGTATTGGAGTATACCAATCCTGAGATCACAGCCAGATATTGGACTCTGCCAATCCTGATAGAGTTCAGCCAGGGATTGGATTATACCAATCCTGAGATCATAGAGTTCAGCCAGGTATTGGATTGTACCAATCATGTGATCATAGCCAGGTATTGGACTCTACCAATCCTGATAGAGTTCAGCCAGGTATTGGATTGCACCAATCCTGAGATCATAGAGTTCAACCGGGTATTAGATTGTACCAATCCTGAGATCACATACGTGTATTAGACTCTACCAATCCTGATAGAGTTCAGCCAGGTATTGGATTGCACCAATCCTACGATCATAGAGTTCATCCAAGTATTGGATTGTACCAATCCTGAGATCACAGCCATGTATTGGACTCTACCAATCCTGATAGAGTTCAGCCCGGTATTGTGTTGCACCAATCCTAAGATCATAGAGTTCAACCAAGTATTGCATTGTACCAATCCTGAGATCATAGAGTTCAACCAGGTATTGGATTGTACCAATCCAGAGATCACAACTAGGTATTGGACTCTGCCAATCCTGATAGAGTTCATCTAGGTATTGGATTGCACCAATCCTGAGATCATAGAGTTCAATCATGTATTATATTTTACCAATCCTGAGATCATAGAGTTCAGCCAGGTATTGGATTGTACCAATCCTGAGATCACAACCATGTATTAGACTCTGCCAATCCTGATAGAGTTCAGCCAGGTATTGGATTGTACCAATCCTGAGATCATAGAGTTTAGCCAGGTATTGGATTGTACAATCCTGAGATCATATCCAGGTATTGGACTATACCAATTATGAGATTATTGGATTGTACAATCTTGAGATCACAACCAGGTATTGGACTATACCAATTCTGAGATTACAGCTAGGTATTTGATTATACCAGTCCTGAGATTACAACCATATTGATAAGAATCCCATAGTAGTTGGGATACCTTTATGTTTCCCTTTCACATTCATTATGGGATATCAATCACTTAAATTCATCATTGAATACCACATCCTTTTACTAGGCATTATACTCTAGGGCAGGCCATCATATCTATTCACATGCTTTATGTAATACAAGTATTCCTCTTATCTCATTTAACCATATTCAAAACACTAAAGCCCTTATTTGTCTATAAACATAAAGCATGTATGACCAATATTTCATTATTATTATAACCATTTATTATTATTATGATTTTACTGGGTTTCCATTTCCCCTAGTTTATTTTGCACATTACCATTTCTTACATGAGACTTTTATAAGCATCTTGTCACCTCTCACTAGGCAACAACTATTCACATGGATCACCAGGCCCATTAAACATCTTGTCACCTCTTGCTAGGCAACAACTATTCACATGGCTCACAAGGCTCATTAAACATCTTGTCACCTCTCACCAGGCAACAACTATTCACATGGCTCACAAGGCCATTTAAACATACTATTACCTCTCACTAGGCAACAACTATCTCTAGGTCATAAGACCCATATAATTGGTATTATATGAAGCATCATAACTCATATTTATCTATGCTCATTATCTCATGCTACTAGCATGGTTTCAATATGGTTAGGGTTTCCCTTTATTAACCAATTATAGTTTCAAATCATGTCATTACCCTTCATTAGGGTTAAGGTTTCCCTTAGTAAGCCAACTAGGGTTTTCAAGTATATTCATCAAGAATCACAACCCTAATTTAGACTCCACACATATTAGGAGTATCAATGAATACTCATTACATGAGTATTAAACAAGTATAAATTTCTCTTTCATCCTCACTAGGATATTAATTATTTCATCTCCATTAGGTTGGCTCAATCCTTCTCTCAAGGTACATTGGCCCATATTATCAAAATGCCTTAAACCCTTCATGTCTTAAATTATCATTGACATAACATACTACATGTATTACTCAATTAAGTGTATTGAATTGAGGTACTTTCACCCTATCAGGCAAAGAGGTGTGTGCTTGCTTCCATATCAGGTAAAGAGGTGTGTGTTTTCTTCACACCATATCAGGCAAAGAGGTGTGTGTATGCTTCACACCATATCGAGCAAAGCACCATATCAGGCAAAGAGGTGTGTGAATGCTTCACACCATATCGGGAAAAAGGTGTGTGTATGCTTCACACCATATCAGACAAATAGGTGTGTGTATGCTTCCATATTACCCATGAGGTGTATCTTGATTACTATATCGTTCATGAGGTATGTGTGTGTCACCATATCGTTCTAGAGGTATATAACCATCACCATCTAGGGTTTCAACATCATATCGGGCAAGAGGTGTATCCTTCAACATCATATCAGGTTAGAGATGTATATGTGCTTGACATCATATTGTGCCTAAGGGTATATTTGACCTCATATCGTGCAAGAGGTGTATACTACATCACCATATTGTGTAAGGAAGTATAAACTCATATCCATATTTTTTTAGTGGTGTAGGTGCATCACCATATCGGGTTAGAGGTGCTTGCTTATGTGCTTGAACCCGATATCACTTTATAAGGTGATACCATCATCTTCAAGCATTCTAGTTCATGGAAAATAGTCCTAGGTTACTGCTAGAGCTCATGGATTCCTCAATTATGCAAGAAAATTCTATTTGAAAGTAAATCATTTAACTAAGGCAAGATTGATGATAAATAATAACATAATTGAGTTCAAGTTATTTAACCCGCCTCAAGAGCAACTTCAAACCTCCAAGATCCAAAGCTTCACGTTCCCAAGGTTTAAGGTGAGATTCCCAAAGTCCAAGAATTGAGCTCCTCAGCCCTATGCATGATACCTCACCACCTGTGGCCGATATCCCTCACTTATGGCCGATATCCCTCACTTGGCTGATATCACTTTGAAATGGGTGATATTACTTTGCTATGGGTAAAACCAAGTCTCTATGCACGATACTCCTTCACCCTTGCACGATATCTAGACTCTATGCACGATATCTAAGAGAAAGGGGTAGATAGATTTCGAAAAAATCCACTTATGGGTGAAAGGAAGGGTATATATACTTGAGGTTCATGAAAAAGTGTGTATACGAGGTGTCATCTTTTTAAGCTACTAGGTGCCACATGTCCATTCATGGTTGACACGTGTCCTTGCATGCAATCATATTTATCTTTACATGCAAAATACGTGAGGATAATCTATAGGTGATATTTTTTCCATTAGTTATCTTGTTTGATAAAATATCTTATCTTTATCTTCATAAATTATGCAAATTGATACAATTTTTTAAGGAGCACCTAACTCATCGTGGATCACCTCCTTGAGGTGCTTAGCTCGTCATGGATAAGGCCAAGAGTTCAAAAACCGATATGGTATCCCTTGTATGGCTCCTTGGCCGATATGCACTCCCATATGGATTCTACAACCCGATACAAGCTCAAATTAGGGTTTCACATTCAACACTTTCTTGGTCTTTTCATCACCAAGAGAATCATACTCAAATATGATTCAAACATGGTGCCTAATTATTTATATATCTTCTAAATGATACTAGGAGGGAGTAGGGACACAATAGAGGTGATAATTTGCATATCAACACTACATTTTGGGTAAATTACAACTTGTACCAAAATTGGTACACAAGACACTAGCATTATTCGAACAAGTTCAAACTTGGATTTTAGGCTTTCCACAAGACACCACCTTGCATCATTCTCTCTCTTATGATTCTAAAACTCATGAGGTATGTTTAACATGTGACATATCACAAATTGACCCCTCATCTTGGGTAATTTGCATTTTGGTCCAAAACATGAGAACATTGCTCAAACATTATTCAAACATGACCAAATTTGAAGCATAAGTTTGTTACCTGATAACAAAAAACTTTAGAGGATTATATTAAAGTTCTAAGAAACTTATTTAGCCAACAAAAATAGGGTTAACTCATAACCCATATCAAGGTCATTACAATTCCAGTCTGCAATGCAATGACATAATAATCAAATTGCTAAACAACAAATTATAGTCAATCTTTAATTCTATAGACAACAACTCATAGTTAATGCTATGGTCCTGTAAAACAACTAGTCTGCCTTGGTACATCACACCACACTAGAGAACATGCTCACGCATGGCTATTCCATAATAAAGCATCATACCCCTATAACAATAATTAAGGATACAAGGAGATATCTCTACTGGTACCCCACATATTCAATAATATGCACTCTGAGTTTCCCATAGGAGTTACTCATTTCACCATCCAGCTAGATATTGAGGCTGGAGATGAATCTATGGTACATGAAAACTACATGATTGGGGTTTCAGTTTATTAGATATTCCAATTGGGTAGCTTTTAATGCATAAATCAAGTTACAACGTATAAACTCTAAGAAAAATCTACAAAATTAAGGGTAAGATACAATTTTAGAAGATATAAAACATACAAAGTGAGAACTTTTCTCATTATCATATGACACTTGTATCACAAGCATTACAAGATCATCACCACTATCACATCTCTATGGTATATCAATCCCTCAACCACATTACTAAAGGATTTCACTTCCATTTATGCACAAGGAATTTGTCAGGTCATTAGACCAAATCATATAACTCCTGCACATTCAATATCACAATATGCCTCAACATTACTCATAATCACCATCCTGTATTATACAAGGTTCACCATAGCGTACACATAGCTATGCCATTAATCTCACATGCAAATTAGGGTTACACAAGTAGGAGAGAGAAATGCTAGCACTTAATAATGATATTCAAACAATATAAGCAAACATATTTTACATCTCAAGTTAGGGTTTCATATCATCCCTCAACTACTAAACCCTAATTCCATCACCTACCACATTGTTAGAGTGTACTAGGGTTAGGCATTACTATTTATGATTATCATAATCACTATGACGCCCCACACCACAAACCGGTGAGATAACTCCAAACTAATCGCAGAAAGAAAACTAAATAGGAAGATTACCAGAAAATACTAAATTAAAACCATTTTCATTAAGCACCAAAGCTACAAAAACCTTTACATATGAGTCCTCACAGGACACCTAAATCACATAACGTGTATCATAATGTGCTTACATCATAGATCCTGCCATCAACCTGCAACATGAGATATTTGTTCCATATGCATATACATGTACATCTACCGAACTATACAACAAAATGAACACATGCTAAAAACCTCGTGATAATAACATAACTACAAAACACATCAAAAACACCCCCAAGACCTGAGTGTACATGGATGACTCTAGGACTCTACACCAAAAGACTAGCATCACTTCCAACCTTATCAACTACTATCTTCTTGCTGTTGCTCTGCCTCAGTTGCATTATCTCTACCTCCTCGTGCATGTCCACCTAAAAGATGTGGAGAAACCCACAGGGTGAGATCCAAATCTCAGTGGGATATATAACTCTCCACCAACACTATTATTAACACAGATAAGATAAGTATTGACAAAAGTAAACTACATCTATGATAAGTAGATTCAACTAATTCCATCAACAAGGCAGTTATTTTCATCTAACATTTCAAAAGGAATATGAAAAACATGTATGCTCACTACCAACTACACTATACAAAAGCAAGCAAGGCCTCATCTAATGTTTTTGTATTTGATCCTAAGTAAGTATACTACACGAATTATTACATATTTTATTATGCCCCAAGGATTTGAGTCATACCACCCAAATCCAACCGACCACTACTAAGTCGAAATTGATGCCATACAAGGTCAATGGAAGAACCAGAATCCACGACCTCACCAAATCTCATGGTCAGTACATGAGTACACCGTAGAGACATATCAATCAACTACAACCAGTGACATATAGTCAACTGTGAAAGTCCTAGCCTACCTTGGTACATGTCACTATGCTAATGAAATTGAGCTATGGCCCGCAACCACACTAATGCTAGGGTATAGCCCACAACCAATCATGTAAAAACCTCATAAGCATCAAATCACTGAGCTACTACCCATAGCCACACTCCTGCCAGGGTATGACCTGCAACCAATCATGTGAATGCATATACTCAATAGTATATGACTCTAAGATTTCACTAGGGAAAGCCTGTTTCACCATCCAACAAGTGCTATCGTTGGGATGGATCTATGGTACAGGGAAAAGCTACATGATTAAGTTCCACTTCATTAGTTAGGTTAATTGAGTATCTTTTAGCATCAATCAAGTTACAATGTATAAATTCACAACAAACTCTACAAAGATAAGGGTGTAGTATACTTCAGAAAATATAAACTTATAGGGTGTGAACTTGTCATACTATCTCCACATCCACATCATCAATACCAATGTCACATGCTATGGGTTATCAATCCCTCAACTCAACATTCCTATATCACAAGCATTTCAGCATGCCTCTTGAAGGCTCATTCGACATGTATCATGTTTAATTACCTTAACATACACTAGCTATGATTATCAAGCTCATAACACCTGCATGGTTAGAAGTTCATAAGTAAGAGAGATAACCAAATAACATCATAACCATTCTATGAAAGCGGAGCAAGCATGATCATTGCACATTATTAGGTTTAGGGTTCCTTCTTAGCAGATTAGGTTTACAAATTTAGATTCAACCATCAACCCTAGATTCACCACCTCCCATCATCTTGGAGTATATTAGGATTAAGGAACTTCATTAGGGTTGATTAGATATTATTACAAACAACATTATACATGGCCTATGCATGACACATATAAGAGTATCATTAAGTATCCAAATATACCTCTCAACCACCTACCATCACCATGTGTTGACCACATAACAACTAGGTTGTGACCACCCAACCTGATCCATGTCATGACCGTGATACCTTTGGTGTCTCAATCACTCATACCAATAGGTCACAACCTTGTCCATCTAGACCATGATGTGCCCAAGACATATAGGGTTAGGGTTCTAACCTTCCACAAACATCTTGACTTAGGAGGGTCTTGACTTCAAGACTCTCTTGACCACAACTAGAAACACATCACCACCCAAGACCACCTAGTTGTGACCTCCCACTAGGGTATGTATTGACCAATACAAAGGCAAGACCAAGTCCCAAAAACAAGGGAAACCACTCAACTGAAACAAGGTTAACTAGTCCACTAACATCAAGTGTCGTGGCCCAAAGAACACTAGGTCCAACCCACCAATAAAAGGAGCATCTTGACCAATATTAGCTATGGTCGTGACCATCAAGGGGAAGATGTCTCAACCACCGTAAGGGATAACATCTCAGTCTCAAAACAAAACCAAATCCAAGGAGAAAACCATGCTCACCATGAAGGAAAATCTTAAGCAAACGATCACTAAAACCCTAAGACATGGGTTAAGAAACCACTAAGAAAGAACCTTTTCCAAGGAAGAGAAATCCATGATCAAGGTACCCAAAATAGAACCTAACCTCCCTTCAACTTCTAGGTACATGAAAACCATGCGTGAGAGTAAGACCAAGGTCAAATGGTAGGGAAGAACCTTCATAACATATCAACCATCAAATCGGCGCATGTAAATTAGGGTTTTGGATTTCCACAAAACCAAGAAAGATATCTCCACTAAACAAGTTCTAGAGATTATCATTATCTACTAGCATGATAAGGGAGCATCTTAGAGAGAGAATACAATAGAAAACATGCATAAAAGAGTGCAATAATAGAGTAGGTTAAGTGTTACATAACCCACCTCAAGAAGATCACCACCAAGGATTCTAAACTCTAAGATCAAGAGCTCCAAGCACACAATCCAAGGGATGAAGAAGCTCCACCAAAAGCTCCACTCTCATCCACAAGAGAACCTCAAGAACAAAAAGGTACCAGGGTCAAAGATCATCCAATAAAAGAGACTCAAAAGCTCTAGGCCAAGCCAAAAGAGGGAGAAAGAGATAAGAAATCCTTCTCACAATTGGGTCTACCTTGTGAAAACATGGTCTATGACCTTTGTGATGAGGAATTTCTCTCCCAAAATGACCACCATGGAGGAACCATGGTCTAGGGCCAAGAAAATAAGGAAGATTGAGGTAGGAGATCAAAAGAAATGCCACCAAGGAAGATAAACACTTACCAAGGTTGAAGATGAGCGATGGTTACCAAAAACACCACATGTAAAAAGAGTTTGGTCACCAAGATCCAAGGTCAGATCTCCTTGCTACACCAAGCTCCAAGAACAAGAAAAAGAGAGGAAAGAAGATGGAGGGTCAAAAAGGGTTACATGCATGAAGAGGTAAAGTGTTATATAGGTGGAAGATGAGAGAGAAGTACAAAATATGAGGTGTCAACACTCCAAAGTATCAAGGGACACTTGTCCACTCAAAAGACCAACATGCACCCACATGCAACCAACTTAGCCATACATGAAAGACATGGTGGTACACTCTAGGTTGGGTCTCAACCATCTTGGTCACCCACATGGTCACAATCGCACCCCCATGGTGTACCATCCATTGTCGCGACACACACACACACACCACCATCACCAAAAGATCGAGACAAGGAACCTCCTCAAACCCTAGGTTGAGACATCCTATAGGAGGGAAACCATCTCGACCCAAGACCACCTTGGTTGTGACCCCACCTTCTAGAGGGAGTGTCTCCACTGCAACACCCTCCAAACCAACTCTAGGTCATGACCTAGGTCACGACAACACACCATATACACACATGTCAAGACACTCAACACTCAGGGAAACCCTAATCACCACTAAGGTGAAACTTCTCAACCAAGCTCAAACAATACATCCACTTCTTTCTCTCTCCTCTAGATGATGTCAAGAAAGAGAAGGAACACCCTAGATGTGACAAATTGCACATCAACCCCCACTTTGGGTAAATTGTAATTTGCACCAAAACTAGCACGTAAAGCACAAACAACATCCAAACATGCTCAAACTTGAAACTTAAGCTCTCCTCAATCCCTAATTACATCTGAAAAGATTAGAGCAAGGTTCTAAGTACATGATTAAGCCAAAAAAAATAGGATTACCCCAAAAATTAGGTCAAGGGTCTTATAATCACCTTATCACATATAGGTTATTACACTATGTAATGACTATGTACACGTGTATATGTGTCTCGACCACCCTCACAATAGATGGGTGTAGACCACCCTCAACACATGGTCCTTGACCACTCTCAACACATAGGTCTCAACCTCTCATAACACATGGTCTCGACCTCTCACACAACAACATGTGTCACGACCTGTCATGCACACAACATGGTGTGGCAACCTACAACACACACAACATGGTGTCTCGACCCGCATCACGTACAACAAGTGTCTTGACTTGCAACACATGCAATAAGTGTCTTGACCCGCAATGCATGCAACCTGGTGTCTCAACCATCCTTTCTTGAAGCATTATGACCAAAACCATCTCATGTACACCAGCTAGGTCCTCTTAAGGAACCATGTCACGACTGCTACTAGGTCTTAAATAAGTATTCTGACCAACACACACTTAACAATCAGACCCAACATCTACTAAAAGAGTCAAAAGGCTAAGCAGCAACGCTACGTTGCGACCAGTGCAACGACCATACCCTAGGGTTAGGGTTGTTGTGGTCCCAACAACCACCCATACCTAGTATTGACCATGGGGAAGTCCAAGGGGTTGTCTCGACCTTAAGTTAGCCATATGCCCAACATGTGAACGGGTCCAAACAAGGTTGAGACAGATGTTCAAATTAGGAAGATCAAATGTGAGCAGGAAGAACAAACCCTATACAAGGGTGTTCATCAAACTCTAGATTGTGGGTCATAGAAGATCACTAAAAAAACTTTGTTTAGAGATAGAAAACTATGTTTCTTGCATGTGTTACCGGACCCAAAAATTACTCTTATATAAGTGTAATGAACCATAAAAAATTAATACAGTTCCATGGATAATGATCCCAAGTAATACATCAATATCTTAATCATCACAAAATTGAGTACAAAGATTTAGGGTTTATAAGAAGAGTAATTCTTTCAAGAATACTACAAGATTAAACCCTAAACATTTATCATTCTTCCTACCATAAATAACATGTTTTTTAAGATCTAAAAAAACAACATCGGATCAAGTTTAAGATGCACATAATAGATGTGGGAAAAATTATATAACCCGCTTGATTTGGAGAGAACCAATTTTCCAAGATCACATGCTTCAAGAACTCCAACCAAGCTTCATCATTTCGGCCAAAGGATCACCAAGAGAATATCCTCCAATAATCACCACCAAAGAGTTGATCAAGCACAAGATCTTCAACATGTAAGGTTGATTGGCTACCCAAGCTTTAAGATCTGACCACTTTTGCTCCCGAAGCTCCAATGTCCGTCACAAGGAATAATGAAGAGAGTGGGCCTGAAAAAGTTTCTCACAAGTGAAGAGAAGTGATTTTATTCCTTAGCCTCACATGAAAACATATGTTCAAAAGTACATTGTTAACTTAAATTGAACATTTACTATGATTCTAGGGTTTGGAATCATCAACCAAGATTCCTCAAATCACTTCATTGTTATATGTTCCCTAATTCATTTAGGCTTGAAATCTATGAATTTCAAGGATGTAAGAACTAGTCTGTTCAAGGAGGATTTAATATAAAAGTATACCTCAAGGAGTCAAAATAGAGTTCTAGAAATATCCAATCTTGATTCAACAATTCATATCAGATCCTAAATTGCAAGATATAAAATATTTGTCAAGATATTGGAAAAATACACGTCATGGGTTCATTATATCATGACTAGGGTTCCTAACCCCTAATTTGTCCCTTAGGTGAGCATTCATCATATTATCTCAAAAAACTATCATCAATATTAGTATCTAGTATGATAAGAATGAATGAGACACCTAGGTATTTGAGGAGATTCAAAATATTAAATGATTTTGTCATTTCCATCTACAATCATGTTAAGAGTAAATTGAAATATGATATAGAAGTTATAATCATGGGATCAAGTCATTAATGTAAGATCAGAGTCTAATATAGTTGTGGTGTATACATGTATCAAGTCACATTAGTGGTTTGGCAAGATTAGGGTTTGTAATATTAATGCAAAACCCTAATTAACATGTGTGAAATAGATACTAGATATCATCATAGAATATTATTCTAAAATGGAAATGAAAAGGTTTCATGTTAAAATCTTTGGGTTTGACTAGAGTCATGGTATAGTCTCCCCATTGCTCCAACTGACTCCTTCCTCTTTCTCCTAAAACAGAGGTCATAGATCCCATACCCAAGATCCTTAGGTCTAAGCTTTGCTGGGAGTTCCTTTCTTAGATCTAAGGTTTCCGCCATTTTAGTTGTTTTTGAAATAGGGTGAGAGTGAGGGGTTTCTAGGTATCGTTACATAGAGGAGAGAATTTCAAATCAAATTCATTAAATTTGATAAGGAAAGGATCAATAGAGAGTCATATCTAGGATTCAAAATGGCGCACTACTGTGTGCTACTTTATTCATGATGAGTAGGTGAGGGAGATGACATGCGTCCCTACTAGATCTAAATCTAGGTCTGGGCCTGGGTGGCATGGCCCAAAAGGCTAGAAACTTGGGTATTTTGGGTTCAAAAAGGGATTTGAGGGTATTTCTTGCCAAATTTATATCTCCCAACATGTTTATATGAAAAACTTGATATTTTAAACATAGCTTCACTAGGGTCTCACCTAGCCATATCAAAATTTTCAATTCAAAATGATCATGTTTGAGTCATGAATAAAATCAATTGAGCCACAATATAGTTTAAGTTAGATTTTGATGTTACAAGGTGCACATTTGGCATCATAATTGAAATTTTGGTGTCAAAATCATTCAATGATCATGAGAGTTATGAAGTGAGGTTAATTGAGAAATATTTGATAATTGAGGAGAATAATTGTAATTTGGTAATTAATTGTGGAAAAATCCACTTTATCACATCCTTCACTCCTTAAAAAGAATTTTATCCTAAAAATTCAAATACTGCAATAATCATGATTGGGATTCCATGTCACGTATCATAACCAACTTGGTATTAACATCATTTCATAATCAATCATTAAGGTCAAAGTATAGTCACATTTTATTCAAAAATCATCACATGAGTCACAAATTGGGGTAGACCATGTTATAGACCACAAATTTGGAGAGATTAGATCTTTTGGTAAAAAAAACAGAGCTCTTGAATCAATAATACAACATGACTTTCAATCCCAAAACTTTAGGGTCCTAGCATCTACATTGGCCTAGGTGGGGTTATACATCCATGATTTGAGATTTCATATTTTAATAATTCGAGACAACGTCATACTTTCAATATCATGATTTCAAGCTCAAAATCAATGGGAGATCCTACCCTAGTCCTAATGAGGGCTAAACCCTAAGTTATAAATTGAGAGAGTCAAAATAGTCATTATTTCAAAATTTTAAAAATTTGGGATTTTGAAGTCATTAGTCATATATATAGGGTGATCTCAAGATTCAAATATTGTGATCATATGATTTTTACCATTATTGAGATTGATAATCGCGAGTCATAATTCTATTAATCAATATCAAGAGTCGATATTTTTAGACATCAAACATCATATGTAGGGTTTAGATTCCTAATTTAGACCTTAGGAGTGATCATTCATCCATATACAACAATCGAGTAATAAATGAGCAACTTTTCAAAATTTCATTGTCATGGTAAAGGTTGATGAATGATCTAGGTCTTTCTAGAAAGTCAATCCCAAGATATAGTCAACTTTTTCATATTTCAAGATCGAGTATTGATATCCTCATGGTTTTGATCTATTAAAACCTTAGGTGAAGTCATAAAAATCAAGTGAAAGGAGTTATCTTTCCAAACTCTAAATGATTAACAAGGTGAAGATTTAGAGGTAGTTATAATAGTGATGTGACCTAGGTTAGGGTAGACATGGGTCAACTACCACCCTAATCTAGTATATAAATCTACATTAGTCATGATCCATTAAGCCTATCCAAATATAGAGTATCAATGACGAAATCATATCCACGAAGGTCATAAGATCAAAATTCAAGACTATAATAGGGAAATAAGATTTTGCAAAGTCAAGGTGATATTTGAATTCCTTTCCTTTAATGATCAAGGTAATGCTATAATTTGGAAATTGGTGCATGATTTAGGTCCATTCTCATCATATCAAAATCGAGATTACAAAAAGGCATCAATAGTCGATGGGGAAGGTGCCTTTTGCATCAAAGTTTAACATCATGTTTTTGTGAGTCCTAGGCTTTGTCACTTGAATGTATAGTCATGATGTGTGTCAAATAGGAAAACAATTTGTTTAACTATGTTTGAGGTTTAATCAACAATAGGGAAACATGAACTTATTCAAATGGGGACCTCATCAACAATGTGGTGTAAGGTATACATCCTTCTTATTCCACAAAAATGAGATTATTACTATTTACCTCAAACATAGGAAACATGTAGTCTAATTTGAATTTTCATGATATGAAGGGGTCAGACATGAGTATTTTATTGGATGAATCATTGATCAAATTGAGTTTTCAAACTAAGGTTAGATCATGGCATCATCATCATCTTAATTAAATTTTATGATATAAAATGAATTTTAATTTTTCGAACATATAAGCTACCCATAATTGAGAAATCATGTGATAAATAGTCATGGGAGAAAGACCACATGAGGAGATGAGAGGGCTACCTAATCATCTACTGGGTGGCTTAGGGTAGTCCATAAACAAGAGATGAGATGCCAGAAGACTCTCTAGGGTTTCAACAGAGAACCGTTAGGTCTAGTTCTGGATCAATTAAGGATAGGTAGAGTGGGGAACCTCATCCATTGTGAAGATAGATAGGAGGTGATTATGCCAGAACCCCAAACCTAGACACCTCAATTTTTACCATTGTGGACTTTAGGGTTTCCTAGGTTGATTATACCGACAAGATGGGTGAGGTCACCAGGATCCTTCTCTCCATATGAGGTAGGAGGTCAATTGACATGTACAAGTTCAAGATTTATTCGACATGTACAAGTTTGACCCTCCAAATGAGGGGTCTCTTGTACTCAATATCCACAAGTATAACTAGAAGTCATAATGGGCAATATCATTTATGTTTTTGAGTTTGTTGCAAATTATAATGTAGAAAAATGGAAGACTCATCAGTTGGGAACAATAGCTCAAACAAATACATAGACAAGATTTTCAAGAGGTACATACAAGTTTATCTTTCAATACTACTAGTCTTCTCAAGGAGGATTTAATATAAAAATGTACCTCAAGGAGTCAAAATAGAGTACTAGCAATATCCAATATTGATTTGACAATTCATATCAGATCCTAGATTGTAAGATATTAGAAAAATACAAGTCATTGGGTCATTATATCATGACTAGGGTTCCTTACCCCTAATTAGTCCCTCGGGTGACCGCTCATCATATTATGTCAAAAAACCATCATCAATATCAATATCTAGTATGATAAGCATGAATGAGTCACCTAGGTATTTTAGGAGATTCTAGATATTAAATGATTTAGTCATTTCCATGTACAGTCATGTTAAGAGTAAATTGAAATATGATCTAGAAGTTATAATCATGGGATCAAGTCATTAATGTAAGATCAGAGTCTAAGATAGTTGTGGTGTATGCATGTATCAAGTCACATCAGGGATTTGGCAAAGGGATTGCAATATTAATGGAAAACCCTAATTAAGATGTATGAAATAGATATTAGATATCATCATGGGATATTATTCTAACATTGAAAATAAAAGGCTTCATGTTAAAGTACACATTTTTCTACTGACGTCAATATTTTTTGGGCATTTTTATGATAATTGAGATATTTTTAGATATTTTACAAGACTGGACCAATAAGATAAAAGCTAGGAGGATAAAATGAAAATAAAGAAAAGGAAGAGGCCACCCGACTTTGTAGATCAGAGAAGGGATCCGAATTTGCAGATCCTCCCAACAAATTGCAAACTGGAGCTAGGCTTCTGTGCTGCATCGAGGGTGAGGAAAAGGCAAAACTATCCCTAGTAATGAAATGTGGGTGTGGCAAGATGTGAGGCATATCAGTAAAATCCTATCATGGTTGTTTGATCAATCTTACTACTCACCCCATGGCTTGGCAGTGAGAGGAGGGAGGAAACTTGAGAAGGCCAGATTGAGGGGAAGTACTTGCGAGGCTTCACTAAGAACTCCATTGACCTTAGGGTGCTTGTGTGAGGCCAAAGAGTCATTGGTGGCTCAAAACCATGTTCAAAACAGGCTAGACTAGGCAACAAAGTAGTAGGTGCTATGTAGAAAGAAGAAGTAGGATTGAGAGGTATACCTTAAGAAAAAACCAATAGTGGGTCAGGAAGGATTCTCGAGGCATCAAGGATTCTTCTGGTGGTCTTATCTACCTTGGTAGAGGCCTAGAGGTGACGGCCGACAAGCGCCCAAGCTGGGATCATGACGTCTCGTGGATGGATCAGGTTGGATAATCGGGGCTCTCTATGTTGGTTTTGGGAGCTCTGCCCAAGTCCATTGATGGTGTAAATACCAAGAATTGAAGGGAGAAGCTTGGGTATGGGAGCTATGACATCCAATTCAGTAAAAAGAGGAAGGAGTTGGGTGGAGCAATGAGGATACAAAGACAAGGAATTAAGGCTAGGTTTAGAGAGACACGAGGTCAGGGAATGTGCTTGATGGTTTACATAGGGATCCTTAGGTCTGCAGTTGCCTAGGTCTTCCTCTACTTCAAGCTAAGGTCACTTCCCTTTTGGGAATTTTTGAAATAGGGTGAGAGAGAGGGGTCTTTGGGGATCATTATGTAGAGGAGAGAATTTTGAACTAAATGCATTAAATATGATGAGGAAAGGATCAATAGAGAGTGAGATTTAGGGGTTTGAAATCATGCACTACTGTGCATTGTTTGCTCCATGATGAGTGGGTAAGGGAGACGGTGTGTGTCCCTGCTAGATCTGGATCTGAGTATGGGTTCAGGTGGCACGACCCAAAAGGCTAGAAACTTGGGTATTTTGGGTTCAAAAAGGGATTTTGAGGGTATTTCTTGCCAAATTTATATCTCCCAACATGTTTATCTAAAAATTTTGATATTTTAAACATAGATTCATTAGGGTCTCACCTAGATATATACAAAGTTTCAAGTCAAAATGATCAAGTTTCAATCATGAATAAAATCAATTGAGCCACAATATAATTTAAGTTAGGTTTTGATGTCACAAGGTGCACATTTGGCATCATAATTGAAATTTTGGTGTCAACATTATTCAATGATCATGAGAGTTAATACATGAGGTTAATTGAACAATACTTGATAATTGAGGAGCATAATTGTAGTTTGGTCATTAAATGTGGAAAAATCCACTTCATCACAAACACTCCCCTCAAGTACCATATTTTTCTATCTTATTTGGTTGTGACTGACCATCACATCATGCTTTCTGGTGCAATATTTGGGAAGAAGGGTGCTTAGTCTAGATATTTTGTTTAGATTTGACTTTTTGTATTTTCCTCACCATCACTATTCATTATTCTTTGAGTATTTTTTGCATATTAGTTTACTAATGTATCTCCTATTGCTTGGTTGTGCCTTGTTTAGGTGACACATGGATCATGTTTGTATGTCGAGCTCTTTATGTTGAGTCTTTATTTGAGGATCTAGAGATAGGGAGATGTAGCTGAAGGAATTAACATGGACAACACTTGGAGGTTGAAATGGAAACTAGAAATGTCCACAATCAGGAAGAGGCATAGGAACAACCTCCATCTCCACCTCGTCATGAGATGCTTCATGACTGGAAATACAACTGTCCGATTACTACTAGAGTTTATCAAACACCAAGGAACCAATTCTCAATTCCACCACTTCTTCTTGGACTTATTCCTACTTTCTATAGGGTTGAAAATGAAAAATTGTATAAGCATATAGATGCCTGCATTCACTAATGAATCCATCCAGATCACCTTGTTCCCTTTCTCTATCAAGGACAAGGCAAAGGAGAGGTAATCTTTGAAGATCGAGATTATCATTTGAGAGGCAATGAAGAATGAATTTCCAAGAAATTTCTATCCTATTTCTAAGCTTATATAGATGAGGATATACATCACTTATTTTAGTCAGAAAGAGAATGAGAAATTCCACAATACGTGGAAGAGGTTTCAAAAGTTGTTGAGAGACTACTCATGAGTGCATACTCATCCTAGTTTTAGTGGCATTTCTCATATAGTTTTGCATTCATTCTCATCATTTTACACTAAAATTAGCTTGAATTTAGTTTTTCTTTATTTTATGATAATTTATAAAGGTTTGATCTGAGTTCCTTGTTTCCATGTTAGGCTTGCACTTCATTGCATGCTAGGAATGTAGGAGGCAGTGATCCCTAGGAAACTTTTGAAGAAATGGACCATATTTTTGATGATTTTCCCCCATTAGTTGTTGAAACAATTGATTTGCATTATTTCTGACACATCGTCAGTTTCCATTTATCTACCCTTCCATTAGTTTTTATTTCTTTGATTGATTCTCCATTGATGCAAGTCATTGACCTCAAGACAATAGCCCCTCCCCCTGGGGGTTGGGGATGGGTTTCCATTAGTCTTCCCAACCATTGATTTGGATGCTCTGTCCACTCATCAATTGATATCCAGTGGTTATCCATAGTTTGCCTTGCAATGGATGATAATACTCTACCTTTTGATGGTCCTATTCTAAAGGTTTTCCCTACCTTTCATCTTTCGATGGCTCTCTAGATCCACCTTCTGATGGTCGGCCTAATATCCTCTTCTGATGGCCAACCTGACCCTACCTACCGATGGATCTCCAATGTGCCTACCTTTTGATGGAGGTCAAGTAGGCCCTTATGATGGTTCATATTCTTTGCCTTTTTATGGTTGACCTACACCCCACACGCGATGGAAGTTTGCAATATATTCTGTTCCTTCGTCTATCGATGGGAGTGTATAAAGTAGGAATACCTTTCATATACCTCCTTCCATTGCCTATTCATTTATGTAGCACCCAAGAATTCATTGCAAGACAGTTGGGAGGTTCCAAACCCTACCAGCCACCTATAAATACAAGACTCCAACCTCCATTGGGAGGCATCTCTTCTCTATCCACCACACTACCACATTCACGACTTAACCATTAGAAGATGATGCCCACTAGTGGCTTCCATCAGTTGAAAACCACATCAACTGAAAGGCACCACTCTGCTAAGACTCAATTACTTTCCTCAAACTACAAAGTATGGATCCTCCACACCATCCATTCACCTTCTCTTTCCCTTCCTCAGACCAAATCCAAGAAAGGAGGACAAAGAAGAAGAAGGATTTCCCAACGACAATCTTGGGAAAACTCTATTGCTACATCTCTTCTACCCACTGAGATATCAATGGTATCCTTCCTCTCACTTGTTGTTTCTTCTGATCTTGCTATGAGTTGTGAGTAGTTCCTTACGCTAGGCCGTGGGGAGTATCCCCACTATTTGATTTTGTTACTTTACTTTATCCATGCTTGTATAAACCTTGTTACATGTTGAATCAATAGTTTTATGCTTGTATACTTGTTTGGCCAGCAAGTTTACATGTTTGTAATGATCTTGGGTGTAGAGAGATTCAAACGCAAGATCTAGGATATGGCATGTTTTTTAACCTCTTCATGAGAACTTTAGATAAGTGTTTTCTGGGCCGACAGATACATGATCTCTAGATAACACGATAGCGAGCCTAGAGTGATATTTGTTCAGGTCTAATCCTAACACTAAAAGGGGGATTTACTTGGCCTCCATGATATTGTTTATGCATATTTGTGATGTAGTGAAAGAATAAACATAGGTAGTGGTGGTGAACCCCACTCACCCTAGTGTATCCATCCATATGATAATCTTAGATTTTATTCCAGTCTTTTGTTCTTGTACATTAGCTATAATAAACTAAATCCCTTTTTGTGATAAATACTATTCTTAGTCTAAGTTAAATTAATCAACAAATTCATAAAAACATTGCCCTATGGGTTCGATCCTTAACTATATTGTGATAAGACTCATCCACTTGCGGGTGGTGACTATTGTATGTTGTTTAAGGTATACTCTAGGGATTTCACCCCTAGTGATTTTTTCGGTGCCATATCACGCATGTCAACTATCCCCACCATGAGGTGCCTATATGGAAATTTGTTCAATCCTTCTACACTAGTGTTTTTAGATGGTTCAAATGGTTGTGGAGTCAACATGTTGTTGTGCATTAACATACAAACCTCTTTAAAAATCTTGGCCTCTCTTAAAGCACTTGGATGAAAACTCAAGGCAATGTGCTTTAAGTGCATAGAACCATTGTTAAAGAAACATGCGAGTTACACCTTATCATGCCAAGGATGATGTCAACCCTCCAATTATGAAGATCATGGAGGACATGATGAGCCTATTGAAGACACATTTTGGCATATTCTAGACAATATTTCCACACTATTGATTCTATTGATGAGGAGGTCAAACCACTCGATTCCTATGAAAACAACAACAATGAAGACCCTATGTCTAATTATTACACTCTAGAATGGAGAATTCATCCCAACTTCTCATTGAAGAAATAAGGGGAAGAAAGACAAGGACAACCAAGATAGAACCAAGGACCAAGATACAACTTCATGTTTGAATAAGAAGTTCAAGCCTCAATGATGTGAAGAAGGATGTGTCCTCCCAAGGACAAAACATCATCCAAATAAACAAAGAAATGATTAAATCTCTATTTTTCTTGCCTATCAGGAGAGGGAAGACTTCCCTCTAAAACCATAGTCAATCCAAATAGTGTTTTTGGATCTATGGGTGTTCCTTAAGGCACATATGTCCCACAATTAGGCAAGCACCGTATTTGCAACAATACTAAGTTCCATCAAATCCCTATTCTCCACAACCAACACAACCTCTATAGAATTTATAATGCTCTCCACAACCACCATCAAAATACCAACCACCACCACCAGATTATCAACCATCTCCAGAACAACCACCTCCTCAACAACAACCTCATCAATAACCTTCAGAGCAACCACCCTTTACACCCAACTCTTTCTTTTTACCATGACCAAGGAACTAATCCTTACTAATGCTTCTCAAGTACTAAAGGATGTTCTTTATGGTAATCCAGTAACTCTCATTGGCATCTGACATATTCCCTCTCATCATGTATAATACATACAAGATTTCTAGATAGGTATGTATGTCCTCTCATCATGTCCAATACATATGAAATAGCTAGATATCCTCCAATACATATGAGATAATGGGATAAGTATACATCATTTCATTCAATATAGATCTAGTTGTGAATGCATATTACATCTTTCCATGCGTACCTATTTACAAGAATGAGGACACTAGGATCCTAAGAGACTAAATCCATGGAATCATGAACAAGTGTTCTCTCATTGAGTCTTGCATGTTGAACCCTTTTAGCATCTTGATAATGTATGCTCTCTTTCTCAGGTCAAGAAGCTTTCCAAATCTATATCTATAGATCTCAATTCCTATCATATATGATTCTTTTCCGAAACCCTTCATAGAGAAGGTACTTTCCTTGCCATCTTTTAATATATGTAGGATAAGGACATTATTACCCATCATTATGTGGAATATAAATATGCTCCCACTAAATATTTTGTAATCACACATTTCATCTTTATTCTAAGTCAAGACAAACTCTTTGACTGTGTTGTCAAATAGAAGATTCCAACTCTAAGATGCTTACTTCAATCCTAATATTGAACTTTGTAGTTTACAGACTTTATTTGCATTAACGAGTTAATAAAACATTTAGACCATGTCAAGTACACATTCTCATTAATATTCCAGTTGAGGATTTCGATTTTAACATCCATATGCCAAATCTTACAGTCACATTAAGCTACAATAGCAAGCATGATCCTGATAGATTTAACCATGGTAACTGGTGAAAGACTTCATCATGTTCATCACCTTGAACTTTCTAAAACTCTTTGCAACCAATCTACCATGTTATAGGTTTATCATCCATGCCATTATTCTCTCAAAGACCCTAATTAACCTTATGGGTTTTACCCCTTGAGATGGATTCATCTATTGGTAAATTGAACGCAAATATAGGTAGCATAAATATTTTTTTGCCTGTTTCCCAGAAACCAGTAGAATCTTGTCAACAACAATGTATCTAAGAAGGAAAGGTTGCAAGGTTATACCTGGTCTTAGAGAAATTCCAATGACATCAATCTGCAATTAATATCTTGGATGATGTCTATGCAGCTCCTGATCTTCACCACAAATGGCAGACTCGAACAACTCCTACAACGGCTCCTGTGGACTCACCACAGATTGTAGGATATCATTGTCCTCCTAGCAACAACCCCAAAGGAGTCCTACCTCTAGAGTAGTCCACACGGACCATTGAGAACTCCACGTTGTGCTGTTGGAGCCAACAAGAAGGATTTGTCCCCTTCTGTTAGCGTACTAGTCACCGACATACTCTCCCACAACAACTGATCTTAGTTTCTCCTCTCTCACTATCCCTCCCTAGTCAGGTAGGACTTTCTTGGGCTCTCATGGTTACCAGAGAGGAAAACAATTGTCAGGGACACATACCCCTATTGTGTGTGTTGGGAAGCCCCCATCACCCCTCTATTTATAGTAGAGGGTAGGGTCAGGGTTCCCAGTTGATGTGGGAGTAGAATGGTCAAAACACATGAATGTTCTGGAATCTTTGGATCACGAGATGGTCATATCACACAGTGAAATGGTCATCTCATATGTGAGATGGTCGTTTTGCAGTGCAAAATGGTTGTCTCCTATTTTTGTAGTTTCCTATTTGCACACAGAATTGGAAATTCGCTTCTAATCAATGTTAAACATCGATTTTTCTTCCTCAACAAGTATTGTGCAATTCAAACAAATTTGGGAAAGTATCTATAACCTTCCCCGACCTAACTAAGCAATCTTACACATTCAATATGATCTTCTTGCTCACCCATACAACTGTCTTGTGAGTCGAGCCAAGCCGGTCAATTCAACAGTATGAACCGATCAGTTCACCTTAGTTTGGGAAGCCAACTTCATTCCAACTAGCCTGCCAAACCAGACGCCCATATCAACACTTGAGATGGCCATTTGGCACCCCAAACAACTGTATCAACACTTGTGACAGCCGTTTGGTAGTGGAGTCAGCTGTTGGTGCATGAATTGAATACCTAAACACTTTAGTAATCAATTCCAATCAACCTGACACTCCAATCAGTCAGTCCAACACTTGAACTTGATGATTCTGAGTCCAGTCATTTGATCTATTATTTAATTGAATACCTAAACACCTTTAGCATTCAATCTAAACATCATCCATGAATATACTCCTTTAATCCAAGTGTATCCTATGCGTGTGATCCTATAGGTCCAAAATTACGTTGGCAGTGAATGTCCATAACAACTTATGACATCACAAGCAAAGAGTGGTGCCTAGTCGAACATCTTGCCACCCATGTAATTTGGACAGTTTGAGAACAATTTCAACCTATAATTTGCGAATAGTGTTATTGTGATCGTATTGTTCCTTTGTTTCTGATATCTAGATTGAACTCGAGGCATGGAATCGTCATCCTCTCAATGTTCAATCCATGTTCCTTGAACTAGACCAGACTATCTGAGATGCATGTGAGTTCACATAACATATATTAAATCACATGGGTACAGTTGTACACTCTCAGTCTTGCTTATCAAGGGGCCCTGGATATCAATATCCAGTAGGAGGGACAAATCACATCTCCATCACTCACTGTCAATCCCCGTGTCAAAGTCACCCAATAATCACCGTTATAACAACCCATGTTTTAGGACTACATTTGATGATTTCAAAGTGTACATAATGACGTGATCAGTGCAGTGATTTTAGGTCCAATAACCACAATCAGCACAATGACTATGAGAGATAAATTTGACTACCATTCTATGGTTTCCATGTATCACTCTCATGGTGGGTCTGTCCGATACACTATTTACTAACATGTATCCGTGTGCTTGACTTGATATCACATATCATGACTAATGAGACTCTGTCATCAGTCAACACACATTGCACTCTTATGTATTACTGTTGTCTATTTTGCTTCCACAATAATATCTGACTATGGACATAACAAGAATGTATGTACACTTATCATACATATGATCTCATCATTTAGGTCCTCAACTTGAAGGCATATGTCATCGAGTAACATCATTCTTTAGACATCTAGTTATGTCTGTGTCATCATTTCATGACTGAGACAAACATAATAGATGGAATCACCTTTATAAATATCAAATCAAGTATCTAATGCCTCACTCCAATATTCATATGATTGGCTCTCTGGGCATACATATCAACAGACTCCCATTTGCACTTAGAGCCAATCACCCAAGAATCATATTCTGAGTGATCTTCATATGCCCATCATGTTTTTTCTGCACAAGCACTCTAGCAGGTTTAGCAACATTTGCTTTTAGTTACTATTTTGCAATTTTCACATCTCTTCATTGTACAACATCTCATATGAGATGGAAGTGATGTAGTATGCTATCTGAGATTCCTTTCCTATCATATAGATCCATTGCTGTCAAAGTTTTTCTACTGAGTTATCAATGGTTGGAACCTCCCATAAGTTCATCCATATGAACTTCTTACAATATCTTCTGTTGTTATCATAACAAGAGATACACAACTTCTACTATAGATTTAAACAACTATCATCCGCTCAGAACCCTTACAACTTATAGTTCTTATTTTAAGGTCAAACACAAATATGATTACGATTTATTTATTTGTCAGTAAGGAAGCTTGCATCGGTGTAACACTTTACACCTAACTCTTCCTTATTACCATGAATAAGGAACTAATCCTTTTGGTGCTTTATAAGAACCTAAAGATGTTCTTTTATGGTAGTCCAATGAATCTCATTGGCATCTGACATATACATTCTCGTCCTGTCCAATACATATGAGATTACTAGACAGGTATATATATATATATATATATATATATATATATATATATATCCTCTCATCATGTCTAATACATACGAGATGATGGGAAATCCTCTCGTCATGTCCAATACATACGAGATTATAAGATATTTTCTCATCATGTCCAATACATATGAGATAACGGGATGAGTACATACATGATAGATCCAATTGCGAATGCATATGACATCTATGAATGTGTTCCTGTTCTTCATAAGAACTGGGACACTATGCTCTTGAGAGACTAACTCCATGGAACATGGACATGTTTTCTCTCAATGAATCATTCATGCTGAACCCTTCAATATCTTGCCAATGTATGTTCTCTTTCTTAGGTCAAAAATCTTTCCAAATTTATCCATATAGATCTCAATTCCTATCACATTGGATGCTTCTCCTAAGTCTTTCACAGAGAAGGTACTTTCCTTGATAGGTGTTAACATTTACAGGATAAGAATGTTATTCCACATCATTATGTGGAATACAAATATGCTCCCATGAAATCTTTTGTAATCACAGATTTCAACTTTATTTTGACTTAAGTCAAACACTTTGACTTTCTTATCTAATAGAAGATTCCAGCTTTGAGATGCTTGCTTCAATCAGTAGATTGACCTTTGTATCTTACAGACTATATTTGCCTTAATGGATTTATAAAACCATTAGGCTGTGTCACATACACATCCTATACAATTATTCCAATTATGGAATGCATTTTTAACATCCATATGCTAAATCTCACATTCTTACTAAGCTATAATTGCAAGCATGATCCTGATGAATTTAACCATGGTAATTGGTGAAAGACTTCAACATGTTCAACAACTTGAACTAGTTTGAAGCTCATGAAAACCAATCTACCCTTCCATGTTTGTCTTCTCTCAAAGACCCAAATGTACCTTGTGGGTTTTACCCCTTTAGGTGGATCCATCAAGGTCATACCTTGTTGGTATACATGGAGTCCATCTTTGATCTTATGGCATAAAGCCACGTCTCAGACTCTGGACCCTCAATAGCTTCTAGTTGGTTTGTTTGACTCATCATTATGATCAACTCATTTCCTTTCTGAGTTATAAGACATGATATATCCTTCAAACTCAAGGCATGATCCACAGAAGTATAAGCTTTTTGTGTTACATAAGGAACTTGAGATTCCACAACACTTTGTGATTCTCATTGTTCCCACTATACCTCTTTTAGGTTCAATGTTTTCATTTTCATCTCAAACATTTTGAGTTATACTTTTACTCCCACTGATTCCTTTGGAACTAGGTTCCTCATCAGGAATATATGCAACTAGATCAACAAACAACTTTGTTGTAGGATTGGGATAAAAGTAGTTTTTAATAAAATAACATCTATGTGATGTGTGGACAAAGCCCCTTCTAAGAAACAACTTTCTTATATAGGCATTCATCGTTAATCACTATCAAAGACATATATGAACACTTCATATACCATATAGCATATGGTGTCTTTTGAACCAGTTTAGACGGTACATTCTTTTAGTGTTTAGCATGTGCCCAAAGGAAATTGGAATTTTAGCTAGTTTTGATAATCATACCTTAACTAGGTGCGATTCCTTCCTTCTGACATATCATCATGTTTAGGTGGAGTTCCTTGTGATACACTATAACATATCTCCAGAAGGTCCTCAGACTCTTGGTTTAAAATATTTCAACATTGATCACATCAAAGTATCTTAATACTTTTACCAAGTTAGTTATGTACTTTATTTATGATTTCCATGAACACTTCAAGAGATGCATACTTGTAGTTCACTAAATACCATTTTCCATATCTACTAATCACATCAATAAATATAGTGAGGTACTAGTAACCACCTTTAGCATTTATTCCAAAAGGTCCATTGTACATCAACATGTACTAGGCCTAATAGAACACTTGTTCTCCCATTACATCTAGGGAGATGATTTTGTAATATTTCTCAATAAATAAGATTGCATGTCTCTATTGGTTCAACAACCAAAATAGTCTAGACTAACACCATTTTGAAATCTAGAAGTGCATTTCTCATTTATGTCTACTGGATGAAAATGCTATATGTATACTTGTTAAAGTCATCAAGTCATTCATTATATGTGTCATACACATTTATCTCTATAACTATCATGTATAGTTTATGAGACATAGGGTGTTGCCATAAAAGATCACATATTTCAATGAAACATAATGTCCTTGTCACACAAGACATATGATGTTTTTATTAATGGCAGGTACATAATAACAATTCACCAATTCTATAATGTTCCCTTGAATGACAACTCTCAACTGCAGTGGCAGCAACCCTTGCTCCACACAGTTCTAGCTTACTTCTTCTTAGGTTCTGAAGTAGAGATCTCTATCTTTATATTCTTCCTAAGATCCTCTATGAAGAGGATAATTTCTTTCCAATGTCTAGACAAGTGATAATGGTGTCACTTTGTTTTTCTTTATCCTTTAAGTGAAAGGACATATTCCTTTTACACTTACCCTTCTCCATAACTTGAGTGTAGAAGAATTGGACTTAAGTTCGGCCTCAGAACACTTCTCAGCTTTGCCTTTGCCCTAGGACTCACTTCCACTGATCACCATCACAAATTTGTCCTTTTCTTCCTTGCTTTGACATTAATGTGCCAAACATTTGATAAACTGACTATATGATTCATGAAAGAGTTGCATAATCATATTCATGATCAACTCTTGACCTAACAGAGATCCCAATCATTACATATGTCAAATCATAGGGTTTTACTAGACCTCTCTTTGTTAGTTTGCACTCAAATTATACCTTGTTCTCTTTACATGATTCTTAAGATGTGTTACCATCTCAAGAATTTCCATGTATTCAAGTTGTTCATGCAACTCATAGTTCTTACAACATAGCATTAGGTATTCAAATGTCTATGGCATCATTGCCATGCTTCCAATAAGTATCCATTTAGCCTTAGGCACAATTGGAGTGGGTTCATCCGACATTGGTTTATCAAGGACATAGAACTTTCACTCATTGATGAGAACATTTCTCAAAGTCCTTAACCAATTTGAAAGTTAATCGTGTTTGGTTTGTCCTATTTGAGGACTAATCACAACTATACCATATTCATGTTTGTCTATAAAATAATATTTCAACTTTTCAAAACATTTTTTATTTATTTGTTTTGATAATTTTGACGATACTAATTAGGTTTTTAATTATCTATCGTTCCCACTATTTTGTTAAAATTGATAGCCCTCAATATCAATTTGGAATATTGCAGCATACAATATTCTAATAGGCCAAGGTCTAAAAGAATTCAATTGTTACTCTGCCTACACCAACGTCCACAATCAATTATCAAGGTAGCCAATCGTGCCAATTGCATCATATGAAACTCTTGAATAGATGATATGTGCAACTCCTTATAATGATCATCTGCATGCCTCTGGGCCCAGACTCTCTGAGAATCACCAATCAAGCTTGACCCAAAAGACGACACGATAGAATATGCACCCTGCTTTAGCAGAACTTACATATCTACCATCACATTTCCACGAGATAGAAGACACACCATGCTTTAGCGTAACCTACTCTTGGTCAATCAATATTTTCATGTGTGCCGCTTTTGGAAGGCATCTAAGACTTTGATATTTTAATTGAGGGAGTTTGTATGTATAAATACATATAATTTATCCAATCACCACGTACAATAGTATGTATCATATACAGTCTATAACCACAACGTGAACATGCAATTAGAAATATATGAGTGATGGTTATGACCAGTCCAATGCAATTCCTTGGAGCCACAAGGAATTGCCATCACCTAAGGTCCACATCACATGTGACCTGTTGTTGATGAAGATCTGTGCTTGCTCCAATCCCGGTTGATCGGTTCAACACTTGAACTGGTTGGCTTTCCTCTTGGTGGATCGGTTGGGATCCTGAAATGGTCGTCTAGTCTCCTCCAGCCGATTGGTTGGGCCACCAATCTATTAGTTCACCTCGTGTTGTTTGGCCTCCTCAGTCCTCCAAATGTTCAGTTCATCCAATGTAGAACAACTTCTCATGATAATGCATAAATTAAAACTATCCTATTTCATTACATTGTAAAAGGGAAACCTCGAGTTACATTTGATGGGAAATAGGAAGAAGAGCATTAATTTACATTTGGAAAGGAGAGAGGGCATATGTGCATAGACCGATTAACACCATGATTAAACCACAACCATGCACACACAAATCTAGGGTTTTGGCCATAATCCTGCTAATCATCAAAACATTTTTATGGCAACACGTATGGATTGCATATTATATCATATCATATACATATTTTAGTTGTGATCATATGTGGTATAAAATTGGATATGCACATTAATCATTTTAATATTCACATTGTATGTTATAATAAATAAAAAAATAAATCCAATCACATCGATTTAGATCCCAGATACACTATAGATTGATGGGGTTCTGATACCACTGTTGGAAAATCAGGCACAGATATAGGCAGCAAAAACATATATTTATTTGCATGTTTCCTAGAAATCAACAGAATCTCATCAACAACAATGTATCTAGGAAGGAAGGGTTGTAAGGTTATGCCTGGTACTGGAGCACGTCCTGCAACATCACCTTGTATCACCCTGCATCACCCTACAATTAATATCTTGGACGGTATTTGTGCATCTCCTGGTCTTCACCATGGACGGTAGACACAAACAGCTCCTACAGAGGCTCCTATGGACTCTCTACGGATTGTAGGCTGACGTTGTCCCCCAAGAAGAAGCCAAAGGACTCCTACCCCTAGAGTAGTCTATACGGACCACTGGGAACTCCACGTTGCACTTCTAGAACCAACAAGAAGGAGTTTTCCCCTTCTGTCAGTATAGTATTCGTCGACATGCTCTCCCATAACAACTGATCTCAGTTTCTCCTCCCTTGCTATCCCTCCCTAGTTGAGTAGGACTTGCTTGGACTATTGTGTTTACCACAACCAAAGAGAACAATAATTTTTAGGGCCACCGATCCCAATTATGTGTGTTGTGAAGCCCCCAATACCCCTCTATTTATAGTAGAGGACAGGGTCAGGGTTCCCAACTGATGTGGGAGTATAAAGTCCAAAAACATGAATGTTCTAGAATCTATGGACCATGAGACGGCCGTCTCGCACTGCAAAATGGTCATCTCACACTGTGAAACTATCGTCTTGTGTGTGAGACAGTCATTTTGTAGTGCGAAAAAGTCATCTTGTGCTTCTGCAGTTTCCTGTTTGCACACGGAATTGGCAATTCACTTCTAATCAATGTTAAACATTTATTTTTCTTACACAACAAGTATTGTGCAATCAAACAAATTTGTAGAAGTATCTAAAACCTTCCTCAGCCTAACTGAGTAATATCACACATGCAAGACGGTTGTCTCGCTCACCCAGATGATGTTCTGGTGATCCAAGATGATCCGGTCAGTTCATCAGTATGAACCAGTCAGTTTACCTTAGTTTGGGAAGCCAACTTCATTCCAAGCAGCCTGACAAACAAGAAACCTATGTCAACACTTGAGATGGCCGTTTGGCACCCCAGACACCTATCTCAACACTTGAGATGGCCATTGTAGTGCAGTCAGTTGTAGGTGCATGAATTGAATACCTAAACACTTTAGTAATCAATTCCAATCCACCTAACACTCCAATCAGTTAGTCCAACACTTGAACTTGATGATTCTAAGTCTAGTCAGTTGGTCTATTGTTTATTGAATACCTAAGCACCTTTAGCATTCAATCTTAACATCATTCATGAACATATTCCTTTAATCTAAGTGTATCTTATGCGTGTGACCCTATAGGTCCAGAATTACATTGGAAGTGAATGTCCATAACAACTAATGACATCACAAGCAAAGAGTGGTGCCTAGTCACACATCATTGCTATCCAATTAATTTAGAAAGTTGGAGAAAAACTTCAACCTATAATCCATGAATAGTGTTATTGTGATCGTATAGCTCATTTGTCTCTAATATCCATATTGAACTTGAGGCATGGAATCATCATCCTCTTAATGTTCAATCCATGTTCCTTGAACTAGAGCAGACTTTCTAATATTCATGTGAGTTCACATATCATATATTGAATCACATGGGTATGACCATACACTCTAAGTCTCGCTTATCAAAGGGCCATGGATATCAATCTCCAGTAGGAGAGACAAATCCCATCTCTACACTCACAATCAAATTCCATGTATCAAAATCACCCAATCATCATCGTTATAACAACCCATGTTTTAGGACTACGTTTTATGATGTTAAAGTGTACCCAACAACATGTGATTAGTGTAGTGATTTCAGGTCTAAGAACTAAAATCACCACCATCACTATGAGAGATAATTCTGACTACGATTCCATAGTTTCCATGTATCACTCTCATGGTGGGTCTGCTCGATACACTGTTCACTAACATGTATCTATGTGCTTGACTTGATTACATCATGACTAATGAGACTTGGTCATCAGTCAACACACACTCTAGTTTTATGCATTACTATTTTCTATTTTTCTTCCACAAGTAATATCTGACTAGGGACATGACACGAATGTATGTACTTT
The DNA here is from genome assembly GCA_963693085.1 of Alisma plantago-aquatica. Taxonomy (NCBI): domain Eukaryota; kingdom Viridiplantae; phylum Streptophyta; class Magnoliopsida; order Alismatales; family Alismataceae; genus Alisma; species Alisma plantago-aquatica. Next base: position 82,046,649 of record OY856409.1, on the reverse strand, counting down.
TATCATACATATGATCTCATCGTTCAGGTCCTCAACCTGAAGGCATATGTCATCGAGTAACATCATTCTTTAGACATCTACTTACGTTTGTGTCTTCATCTCACGACTGAGACAAACATAATAGATGGAATTACCTTTATAATTATCGAATCAAGTATCTAATGCCTCACTCCAATCATCATATGATTGGCTCTCTAGGCATACATACCAACACCATCAAGGTCATACCTTGTTGGTGCACATGGAGTCCATCTTTGATCTCATGGCCTTAATCCATTTTCAGATTTTAGTGTCTTAATATCTTCTAGGTATGTTGTTGACTCATGATATATGATCAAATCATCACCGTCTTGAGTTTATAAGATTCACAATCTTTCAAACTCAAGGCATGTTCTACTAGATCTATGAGGTTTTGTGTTATATAAAGAACTTTAGATTCCACAAAATCTTGTGATTCTCATTGTTCCAACTGTACCTCTTTAGGTTCAATGCTTTCTTGTTTGATCTCAAACTTTTTGCATTCTACCTTTTCTCCCACTGGTTCTTTTGGAATATAATTCTCTTTAGGAACTCAACTATCCTAGAAAAAACACTTTGTTGTCAGATTTAAATAAGTGTAGTATTCACCAAAATAACATTTATGTAATTTTGGACAAATCCTTTTAAGAAACTATAAAATTTCAATCCTAATCACTATAAAAGACATATCAGGACAATTTCCATGTTATAATCTCATATGGTGTCTTTGGAACCATTTTAGAGGGTACTTTGTTCATTGTTATGCATGTGCCCAAAAGAAGTTGGAAGATCAACTAGATTTTATTGATAATCACACCATGACTAACAGCGTGTGATTGCTTCTTCATGATACACTCTCATGATGCACTATCATTGTGTTTCAAGTGGACTTCATCATGATACACTATCATGATCTCTCAGAATGTCCTCAAACTCTTGGTTTAAAATATTTCAACATCGATCACATTGAAGTATCTTAATACTTTTTACCAAGTTAGTTACTTACTTCACTTATGATCTACTTGAACACTTCAAGAGATATTATACTTGTATTTCTTTAAATACAAACTTCCATGTCTACTAATAGAATTAGTAAATATAATGAGGTCTGGTAACTACCGTTAGCATTTATTCTAAAAGGTTTATTTACAACAGTATGTATGATACCTAATAGAATAAAAGCTCTCCCCCTACATCTAGTGAACATGCTTTTTCATGTTGCACAATAAATAAGATTTGCATGTCTCTATGGGTTCAATAACCAAAAGAGTCTAGATAACATCATTATGGATTCTAGAAATGCATTTCTCATTTATCTACTTTAGATGACAATGCTATAGGTATTCTTTGTTTGAGTCATCAAGTCATTCAATATATGTGTCATACACATTTTTCTTATAACTATCAAGCATATATTATGAGACATAGGGAACCATCATTTAAGATCTCATCTTTTAAGATGATACATCAATATGTTCTTGTCCATAAAAGATACATATTCTCATTAATGGCAGATACATAATAGCAATTCAATAATTCTATTACATGTCCATGAATGAAAACTTCCAACTGTAGTGGAAACAACTCTTGCTTCATACAATTCTACTTACTTGTTATTGGGTCTTGAAGTAAATATCTCCATCCCTTACTTCTTCCTTTGTTCCTTCAAGTGAAAAGGACATATTCCTTTTGCCCTTACCCTTCTCCTTGTCTTGAGTGAAGAAGACTTGGACTTTAGCTTAGCCTTAGAACTCTTCTTGGACTTGTTTTTTCCCCATGGAATCACTTCCACTGATCATCATCACGAATCTGTCCTTCTTCATTCTTGTTTTGGCATCAATGTGCCAAAGGAATCTGACAACAATTTAGCCAAGTTTCTCAAGTAGTAATACTGGCTTTATGATTCATACAATGCTTGCAGAATCATATATATGGCCAACCCTTGACCTAAGAAGAAATCCCAATCACTCCATATGCCTAATTGATCACATGGTACTCTACTAGATTTCCCACTATCAGTTTGTACTCAACCGAAACCCTTTGAAGACATTATACCTTTCTTACTTTACATGATTATTAAGATGTGTTACCATCCTGAGAATGTACATGTTTTCAGGTTGCACATGCAACTCATAGTTCATGCAACATAGAATAAGGTACTCAATGTCTCTGGAATCATTGAAAGGCTTCCAGTAGGCATTTGTTTCAGCCTTGGGCACATTTAGAGCTGGTCTCTCTAGGTCTGGTCTTTCAAGGACATAGAGCTTTCTCTCATAGATGAGAACATTTCCCAAATTCCTTAACCAGTTGTGGAAATTTATCCCATTTTGTCCCTCTCAAGGTCTGATCACGATGAGAACGTGTTTGTATTTGACATTAGATTCTACAAAGAAATATTGCAACTTTTCAAAACATTTTTTATTTGTTTGATTTGATAAGCTAACAATATTAATTAGGCCTTATGTTAATTATCGCTCCCACTATTTTTTTCAAATTAATAACCCTCACGTATCAATTTGGAAGATTGCAATGCACAATCTTCTAGTGAGCCAAGATCCACAACAATTTAACTATTACTTGATCGACGCCAACATCCATAGTCAAATATTAAGGTAGGCAACTTTTGCCAATTGCATCATATGCAATTCCTGGATAGATGATATGTGCAACTCTTTGCCATAGTCATTTGTATGTCTTTGGTGCGTAATCACATTAAATAGACACAGTTAAGCTCGACCCAAAAGCCAACATGATAGTAATGCACCCCGCTTGGTAGGCCCACATTACTACCATCACACTTCCATGAGATAGATAGTGCAAAACCCCTGGGGTGACCATGATTAGTCCATCAAGCTTTTCGTGTGTGTTACTTATAGAAAGCATCTGAAATTTAATATTGTATTTGAGGACTTTTATATATAAATACATATACATATCCAATAACCACATACTTCGTACATATCATATACATGCTATAACCTCAAATGAAAACATACAATAAATAAAGCACATAAGTGATGGTTATGTCCATTCTATTATAATCCCTTAGAGCCATAGGGAGTTACTACCACCTATGGTCCACATCATATCCAACCTATTGTTGATAAAGATCTATGCTCAGACCAATTTAGGTTGATCAGTTCAACTCTTGAACCATTCATTACCTCCTGGTTGCTCAGTTGGGTTCTTGAAATAATCATTTGGTTGTTAGGTCCAAGCGGCATCTCGACACCACCAGTTAGTCATTTGGGCCACCAGTCGATCGGTTCAACCTCCTGTCATCTATCCTTCTCAGTCTTTCTAATGATCAGTTTGTCTCAGGAGCCAGTCAGTTTATCTGGTGCAGAACATCTTCTCATGAAGAAATATAAATTAAAATTATCCTATTTTTTATTATATTGTGAAAGGGAAAACCTAGAGTTACATTTGAGGGGAAATAGGAAGAAGAGAATTAAGTTACATTTGGAAAGGAGAGAGAGGCTCAGTATACAAATTGAGATACAAACAGGAAGAAACAAACATAACCATGCACGCACAAATCAAGCATTATTGGCCATAACCATGCTTCACATCCACCATAAAAATTGATTTTAGGGTGATGTGTGTAAATTGCATATATATCATATATATATTTGTGGAGTTGTGTGTGGAATTTAATCAGATATGCACATTAACCAATCTAATATTTGCATCATATGCAATAAAATAAATCTTATCACATTGATTTAAATATAGATACACCATTAATTAACCTGGATCTAATACCACTGTGGGGAAATCGGGGTGACATATAAGGTAATGAAAACAAAAATTTAAAGCCTGATTCCCCTGGAAATCAAGATTGTATCAACAACAATGTATCTAGGAAGGAAGGTTTGCGAGGTTATACCTGGTCCTGGAGCAAGTACAACGTCAAAACCCTTGTAGTAGCATCACACTTCTCCTTCTTCAGGCAACAACTTGCTCCTTCTTTATCAGCAACACTCGAACAGTCATCTCCACCCGCCTCCTCATGGAACACCATGGATAGTGGTTGACAGTGTTCTCCTAGAGGCAGACAATGGCCTCCCGCCTCTCGAGTAGTCCATGCGGACCACAGAGAACTCCACATTGCACTACCTAAAACAACGGGAAGGAGTTGTCCCTCTCAAACGTCAACATGCTAGAGTTGATACGCTCTCCCACAATTGTCTCTCCCTTGTTGTCCCTCCCTTTATCACGTCAGACTTTCTTGGGATCTCTATTGGTTATCACAATCAGAGAGGACAACAATTGTTAGAGATACTATTGTGTTCTGATAAGACCCCTATACCCCTCTATATATAGGAGAGGCTACAGTTATGGTTCCCAATCTTTGTAGGAGTCGAGAGGGTCATATTTGCAAATTTTCTAGACACTTTGAGTGGCAAATCAGTCAGTTCACACACCTAACTGGTCGATTCATGCACGAACCGGTCATTTCATGTTGTGAAATGGTTGGTTCATGTCATGAATTTGTTAGTTCATCTAGTTTCCTGTTCTGAATCCCATTGGTATTTGATGTACAATGAATGCACAATATGACATAAGAACCAATCTTTGATCCAATCAAATTTACCATTAAATTGGGAAACCTAGATGATGAACCATCAGTTCACATCATCAAATGGTCGGTTAGGACCTATGAACCGGTTAGTTCACTATGTGAACCAATTGTTTCACTCCCTAGTTCAGCCATTGATCAACCAATGTTGATTCCAATTGACCTGACACTCCAACCGATCCTTTCAACACTTAAACCACCTGGTTCAAAGTCCAGTCAGTCAATTTTGAACCCTAGTTGTTTAATTGAATACCTAAACATCTTTAGTAATCAATATAAACACCATTCATGAATATACTCCTTTAATCCAAGTGTATCCTCTGTGTGTGACCCTATAAGTCCTGAATTACGTTAGCAGTGAATATCCATAACTAATTTATGACATTACAAGCAAAGAGCAGCATCTACAACACATCCTTTCTACCGAAGTAATTTGGAAAGTTGGAGAACAACTTCAACCTACAATCCGTGATTGGTGTTATCATGACCATATAGTTCCTTTGTCTTTGTATCTAGATTGAACTCAAGGCATGGAATCATCATCCTCTCAATGTTCAATCCATGTTCCTTGAACTAGAGCATACTATCTGAGATGCATGTGAATTCACATATCACATATTGAATCACATTCGTACAACCATACATTTCTCATTCTCACTGATCAAATGGCCTGAATATCAATATCCTGTAGGAGGGACAAATCCGTCTACATCATTCACACTATATCCTCATGTGTCACAGTGCATCCAATCATCATTGTTATGACAACCCTTATTCAGAATCATGTTGGATGATGTCAAAGTACATGAACGACATGTGATGCATATAGTGACTTCAGGTCTAAGAATCACAATCACCACTATCACTATGAGAGATGATTATGACTACCAATCCCTGGTCCCCATGTATGACTCTCATGGTGGGTTTGTCTGATATATTGTTCTTTAACATATACATGTGTGCTTCACTTGATATCACATATCATGACTAATGAGATTATGTGATCAGTCAACTCACATTCTAGTCTTATGTATTATTGTTGTCTATTTTTCTTCCAAAGTAATATCCAACTAGGGAAATAACAAAAATGTATGTACTCTTATCATATATATGATCTCATTGTTCAAGTCACATACTTGAAGACATACGTCATCGAGTAGCATTATTCTATAGACATCTACTATGTTTGTATCATCATCTCATGCTGAGACAAACATAATAGACAAAGTTACCTTTATTATTATCAAATTAGGTATCTAATGCCACATTCCAATCATCATATGATTGGCTCTCTAGGCATACATACCAACATTTTCATATATAAATCATTTTCATCTGAGTTACCAATAATTTTGTTGAATAATCACAAGATTGGAGTTTCTAGACCAATTAGAAGCGGCCACATCATTATTATATCATATTATCATCTTACCTGATGGCTCATCATTTAGGTGAAAGGACTTAGTCAACCCCGGGTCTTAAATGTGCAAGAGGAGGCATATGAGTCTTTTCACTCCAAACTGCCTTCTCCCTCACATAGGGCATGGCATCGGCTGACTTCTGCTCCTCCCTACGTCATCGCTCCTATGAAGGGAAGCCTCTTCCAACCCTAGTGCAGGACACCCTAGGTTGGCACACCTTAGACAACCCTCAACAAAGCTCCTTTCGAGACTCCAGAGAGTGAAGTAGTAGGAGGAACCCTCCTCTAGGACTAGTCGGAGTGCTACCATGCGAAAGGTGAAGGAGAGGGGTTGCATATGAAGGACAAAATTTCAGTCAACATCATTGTCTTGTCCTACGATGAACAACTAGGAGCCAATCACAACTTCAGAACCTTCCAATTATAAGGCAAGGCGTCTCGCCTAACCCTACCTCAACATGGTGTTGTCTCGATTATGATCCAACATTTTCAGTTGGGAAAGATGCTCCGAGTAGGAGCTCATTACACCTTCTTCTTGTTGGTGTAATGCTAACCCTAGATGGAACATGAGAGGAGCATGGGGTTGGTTGTATTTGAACATTGTAGATGAAGAGATACGAGAGAGTGGAGAAGGTTGGGTTGTGCATGGATCTTCATACATGTATATATACATAAACCTATCCATTATCACATCCTTTTTCATTTTTCCCTTGTTGTTCAAGTGAGATGTCAAAAAGGAAAGGCATACCATTACTACCTTTCTATAAACATTAAAATATGCAATCAAAAAGTTTCATTCCAACTAAATGGCAAACATTGGTCCTAGGAAAGAACATATTTCCTCTTATATTCCTTTATGTAAAACTCTTGTCTTTTATTCTTATAAATACAAATATCATAATTTTATTAAGACTTGGATTTGGTAAACCACATTAGGGAATATCCAGTTCTATATGGTGCCCATTAGATAATTGGTCATTCAATCTGTTTAGGAAACACTTATAATTTTGGATCTAGATTGTTCCATTTACCTCTCTTTGATTAGTCAGGTAGTATTTTGGATCTCACTATAAACCATGATGCCCTCTAGAAGCTGGTCGAACTTTTTTGTTTTGCAATTGTCATGAAGTCCTTGGGTATAACCATCAGGTTTAGGGTTGTCATCAACATAATACATATCAAGTGGAATGTAACTAAACAATTTAGAGTTATCAGTCTAGATTTTGGATATTACATAATCCAATTCAGCAACAAAGAAGACTATATCAACACCCTGGAAGGAGGTTCATGGACCATATTTGATAATTACCTTGTTGCTCAAGCATGGACACTAAAGTTCAAACGTTCAGACCCCATCCCACAAATTATCATTGTATGAGAAAGAATCCCTGCCTTATCCATACATTTATATCAAAATTAATCTTTTGGAAGACATTAGGAACTTGATTGGAAAAACTATAGAGATCAATAATCACAATGTGGAAGGTAATACAAGGAAATTTGTGGGAATTATTATGGAAGGGGACATAAGGAATATTCTTCTGTCATTGATTCTCCTTAACAATGAAAAATTGTGAATCAAATATGAAAGTCTACTATTTGTTTGTATGAAGTGTGGGAGAACTGGACACTTACAGAGAGACTGCAAGATTTTCTATGTGTCTTCCTCTTCGGTGTTTGTTAAATCATCCACACAATCTATCTACACTCCTACAATTCATGAGCAAAGGACTAAGAAGAAGGATACTCCTCACAAAACTAGGAACATTGTTGATTCCAAGTAGCGGAAATAATGGATCTATTTGTAAAGGGAGTGATATTAGTCTTGACTCAAGCCATAATGATAACTTGGTTGAGGAAGATGAGGGATGGAAACATGGGTCAACAGAAATCAAAATAAGAGGGATGAGAAACTTCAGTCCACAACATGACTAACACCTCCTAATGTGCACCCAAATCCATGCCTCAGATAAACCCAAGTGGCCTCAAGACCACTAACCAATAACCACATCCTTACATAACATATCTACATGGAAACATGACTGTCAACATATCCAATATTTCTGAAGCGGCCAACACTAGTATTAACCTAGATATTGACCAAGTTGTGCAAGGGTGCCAACCACCTGAGAACCATACCACACCCTTCAACTTCAGATCCTTTATTCTAGTATGCCCCTCCTACACTTAGGAAATGGGCATAACCAGGGTAATGGAAACACTATCATACTCTACAATAGGAAAGTTGTATTTCAGACCACACCAAAGATCCCTAATTACATGAGGAAGAAGAGCAAGTGTGTTTAGGAACAAGGTGAAGAAACTCTTCTTAATTAGAAGGTTGTCTATCTTGAGGAACATGATACAGAATCAACTAACTTGGACATGGGAGATGAGGCACCCGGGCTAGGTGCTACTCTCACATAAGGTCTAATCTTTGACAACCATTGAATGTTTTGAGCATGAATTTTATCTGTTGGAATGTTCAAGGTGTGTGATCTGTTAAAAAAAATTGTACTATGAAATAATATCACCATTCTCTTTGTCTTGACCTCCTTGCCATTGTTGAGCCTTGATGAAGTGGCATAACTGTTCAAAACATTATCAAAAATGTTGGTTTTACTTCTTTGCATAGAGTTGAAGATGCAAGCTTTGCTGGTGGTATTTGGCTCCATTGGGATGATATACATTGTAATTTGGAGATACTCCTGAATCATCAACAATTCATGCACTTTCGTGTTAATGGAATATGGATCCTAATTGTAGTTTATGGCAGCTCCAATCCTTCCCCTTGCCTCTTTCTTTGAAATTATTTTCTTCTCTCACTCCTTCTAATGAAAAAGCTTGGGTTGTGATAGGAGATTCTAATACTCTTTGACATAGGTATGAGAAGTGAAGAAGTTTTTTCTTCAACTCTTCCTCATCATAGAGAATTCATGACTTCCTTTTCTTTACTAGGATATCTAATTTAGGGGTTGTCCCTTCACTTTTGGACAAAAACATTTTCTTGTGAGACTATATCGGGTTATCACCAATGAGTCATGGATGAAGATGCATCTCAATGCTTGAGTTTCAATCCTTCCTCGACTTGTGTCTAACCATAAACTATTGCTTTTCAACCTCTATAATCCTCACAATATAACTCATAGTGGGTTAAAATTTCCATTTGAACATTCTAACTGGTTTCTCATCATGGTTTTGCAACATTTGGGATTCCACAAAATTTATACAAATGCTCTTTTTCCCATCAAATGGGATCATAATCCTTTACTTCATGATAGTTGGCAAAAGCACAAGTCTTGAATGTACTAAATAGAATCAATACCAGTGCTTCTCACATCATTTGTATAGAAGAATCCAAGTGAGTTATTGAGTTACAAAGAATATTAGAATTTGCTTATGAAGGATGAAGTCGACTGGAAACAAATATCAAGAATCCACTAGCTAAAGTTTGGTAAATTAATTATGAAATTCTATCAATCCTATGTATGAGATAGGTGCCATCATTACAAAATCACTTCTTTGAAAGATGAGAACAATCTCTAGATCAGCGATCTCGACCTTCTCAAAAATCATGTAAATCTTTACTTTAAAAATCTTTTAACTAACCAATGTCTTATCTATAGGAATCATATCTTACAATATGCAAGTTTTTTTACTCCTTTACCTATGATGTTTGGATAAGCCCAGGAAGTACTCCTTTGACCTAGGAAGTCTGGCATGTCATTTTATCTATGGCACCAAATAAGGCACTAGGTCTGGATGGTGCGAGCATAGATATTCTCCAACATCATTAGAGGCTTGTGAGTCCTTAGTAGTGAAAATAATGTAGTCAACTTCAGACACTTCAATAGTGAACAAGAAAATGAATAACCCACACATTGTATTGATTCCTAAAGTTAAGATCCCACCATTAATGTAGTGATCTTTGTCCAATCTTTTTCAACAATGTGGTCTTCAATTCATCTCAAAAACAATTTTGTAATGCATAAAGCCCCACCTCCTAAACTAGATCATGCCTACCTAGTCTAGTTTTATTCTCAGAAGATAAACCTACAACAACAAACTCCTTGTCCAAGAGGTTATTAACTCCATGTGAAACAACAAACGAAAAAAGAAATGAATGACGATCGAGATGAATTTATCCAAAGTCTTTGATCGAATGAATTATAATTCCATTGAAGATACTCTCATGAAGGTTGGGTTACCCGACAAACTAGTCACACTCACTTTGAAGATTATCACCTCTGAGAATCATATATCTTATGGGAAGGTGCATCTGTGACTACCTTCAAAATAGTACAGGGCATGAGGCAAGGAAGCCCCCTTATCCTAGATATCCTTGTGTTATGCTTAGAAAGGCTAAAATAATCCATTTGGCATGTTGCTAGTATTAATGAGATGAAACCCATTATTTTGACTAGAGGAGGTACCCCATATAGACATGTTTTCTCACTGATGACATCTTTCTTATGGATGAAGCCTCAATTCAACAAGCTTCTTGCATCAAAAAAGTTTAAAGAACTTCACTCGAGTTTCTAGATAAGTAGCTTATAATTCAAAATCAGTTTGATTTTTCTCAACCAACATTTACACAACACATAAAAGATCTTTTAGAAGGAAACTAAGCTTCACACATACTAAGGACCTGGGTAGATACTTGGGTGTCCCAATTATCCATAAAATAATGTATAAATCAACACATGCCTACTTGGCAGAGTCTATAAAGAATAAGATGAATAGTTGGGTCTTTGGAGGATCAGATCACCTTTTAAAAAGATATCATCCAGTCAATTTCAGCCTATACTATGTAAATAATCCAAGTGTCATCCTCTATCTGTGACAAGATTAATAAACATGTCATAAATTTTATGTGGTCTAGAGGCAGGGAACATGATAAGATGTCTCTAGTAGAATGGAAAAAGATCACATCCTCTCAAGATATAGGGGGCTTGGGTGTGAAAGACGCCAATGACCAAAATATTATTTTGATTGTCAAAAATGTCTGGGCATATCTCAATAAATATTCTCCTCAATGGGTGCACATAATGAAGATGCAATATGCTACTAGATCCTCAATATATTTCTTTGCATTTTGGGGCTTATAAAGAAACATCTGCATAATGTTACTAGGTTATGTGGGAAGGGTATTCAGAATGGTTATTTTGCTACCATATGGTGTGACTAGTGGATTGCTGGTTTTACTACAATTGATCTTTAACCTTTAGTCTCTCTACATACCCATGTGGTATTTTTATACCTCTTATATCCACTAAAATATGAAATCCTAATTTTTACCAAAACAATAGCACAAAAAAACCACCTATAAGTGTAGGAGTCTTATTGTAGTACAATTAAGGATTGAACCCAAAGGAAAATTTTTTAATAAAAAAATGGATATCATCTAATTAAGAAAAAAGTACCTCATGAGGATAGATGGTTTATTTTTTTGGCTTACTAGCTAAATTAATAAAACAAGAAAAGAAATAAACTATGAAAGAAAATGATTTTTAACAATGTTAAGTCATCTGGATGATGATCACTGCCACTACTGCCAGGGAAATTCAATATCCTTTGAGATTATAGAATGTTTTAAGGATAGATTTCCCTATAGTCTCAAGGTGTCATTACCTATGGCTCACAAATCTTTGCCCCTAAGAACACCTTTCCACATTTTTTGATGCATCCACATGACCCCTAGTCAATTGATATGGCTAGACATGCTTTAGGCACATACCTGGGTCTTTTGTTATTTATAAAACCTGGTTTGGACTCTAATAAACCTAAATTGCACATCTAAAAAGAGGCAATTCATAAGAATCAGACTTTGAATTTATAACCTGAAACCTTCATAGACCCCCACAACTCAATATAGAGTCGAACACAAGGATGTGGGGACATTTAGGATGCTTTAGATCTCACTTTTAATTCAATTAAGCAAATATGATAGTTTATATATCTAAAGAACTAGAGCTAGTCTAGAAAAATTTCACGAAATAAAACAAACCAACGTAAAGAAAATAGAGTATGTGGAATCCTAATAATTAAGAGAAGGAGTTCCAGGCTATATAACCACACATTGGGCAGTCTATGCACCCATTCTTGGGTGTAGACAACCCTCGAACACCCTAGTAAGCATCTAACCTTCAAATATGGCATGTATCGTGGTATTTTCTCCTGTGGGAGTCATCCCATTCGCTTTCACATAGTGGGACTAAAACTCCATCAGTGATCTGAAACCTCTCTCAAGGATATTTGGCCAACCCCTCTGGATATTCTGGGTACCTTCTCTGGTCTAGAATATTTAGAGATGTTAGAAACAACACTACCTTAGATGTCCTCCTTTCAGATTTCAATCCCAACCACCTTCTCTTATCCATTTCTACAACTAAAATCTCGATCTAAGTAGAAAAGGAAGTTCAAGAAAGAAACAGATCAGCCAAACCAGCAATCATAACTGAAAAGAAAAGATAGAACATGTAGCATACTAGATATGGGTAAAACTACTTGCTTAAGGTAAAAGTACTTAAACATGCCCAAAATGAGCTACATAGCCAAGAAGGAGCTCAACTAGACATGGACAAGTATAGTTGACAATAAACAAAGATGGATGAACATCATTTGTACATAAACTAAGGAGAACAATAGAAGAAATGAGAAAAAGAAGATATTTATCCCGTAGAGGAGAGGTGGTTCTTGCTCCTTAGCCTCCTAAAGGATTGGATATCCACCTTTGGGTCATTATCCTTGATTATACAGACTCCTTGGCTTCCTTTCTCCTTGATTCTGACCCAAACAACAACTTTGGTGGATGTATGGAGGTGGGAGGAAGCCATGAATGGCAGAAAGTAGGTGAATGATGGTGAAAAATGATGATGGATGGAAGAAAACCAGAGGAATGGACGTAAGGTGTGTTCTTCAAACCTCTTGGACCTAGGAACCCTCCCATAGAGCTTTAGGAACCCAAAAAGTTAGAGTGGAGGAACCCAGATCAGAACCCCTGTTGAGGTAGTTGGGGCAGATATTTATAGGAGTGGTCGGTGGTCGCTAATGTTGTGGAGGTCACTGATATCATCGATTATTGAGCCTGGATCTTGGTGGTGGATGATGTTTTGGATCTTCAGTGGTCGCTGATCTTAGAAAATAATGATGTGGTGGTCATTGAAAATGTCATTAATCATTGAGACTGAAATGATGTTCATCGATTGTTGATCTTAGCAGTCGATGATGTCGTGGTTTCAAACGATTTTAGTGGTCGTTAATCATGGTTCTTCAATGACCGATGGTGATGGACACTAGTGGTCAATGGTTATGGATGATGTAGTGGTCGCTAAAGATGGTGGTGCTCAGGAGTTATTGTGGGTGAGGACCCTTGGCAATCACTGATGGTGGAAATCCTTGGTGTTCGATGAAGGTGCTCCTTAGGAACAAACCCACCCTCGGGGGGGGGAGGGGGGGCTATTATCATAGGCTGACAGGCCTACATTGATGCAACTTCTAACCAATGAGGATGATCACTGATGAAGGAACTGGCTATCAAAATTTGGGTCCAAGATATCAAAATTTGGGACCACTGTCTCCTAAGTTGGTACTCATAATGTGATGCTTTATGGGGCAAAATCTGGAGAATTGATGTCTTCTTGAGTTTTGGTGCCTGCAAGTCCCAAAATTGGCTAGTTGAGCAACTCTATCTATGAAACAATATAAATTACTAAAAGATAAGAATCTAGAGTTATTTTGGACATTATTAAGGCTATAATAGCACAAAACCATTGATAAATACTTAGCATAAATGCCTAAATTTGGGTGTTATTAGACACACTCTTAAAAAAATTTGCAAGTGTATGGGCTCAGGAGTAGTATACAGAATGGCAAGTCAGGACAAACCCAAGGGAGAGAGGGGCATCTGGGCTTAGTTCATTCTGGTTAGGTTCCTAAAGCTAAGTCTAGGTTTCAAGGGTTTAATCTTTGTTTTGAGAGTTACACTAGTTTGGTCAAGAAATTAAGAATAGGCAAGAAATAAAACTTACTTTAACCCTAGAAAAGTTAATTCTAATTAAAAAAGTAAGGAAAGTAAGAAAGAAATGAGAAATTAATCTAAGCATGCAAGAAAGATGTATCACTAAAGACTAAGCTAAGAAAGCAATCCTAATTATAAAACTAGGGATGGAAACTACTAAATCATGCAAGAAAAGTACTAGACTATCATAAGGAAAAAGAGCAAGGAAAGGGATATAAAAAAGACTAACTCTAGTGATCCTAAGAAATCACAAAGGGATACTAACTACACTAGAATGATTAATCTACCATAAACAAGACAATCAACTAATTAAGCAAGTAAAGAAGCTAACTAAAAAAGAACAAGTTTAGCAAGAGAAAAATAGGGTTTCTATCAATTAATGGAGGTGTGGGCTATTTGGGGTAATGTGACTATCACCTAGGTAGGGGGTCATGACATGAAAAAGTTACTCATTCATTTAGATTATCAAACCAAACAATCAACTTAGATGTTAGAGAATATCCCTAAACTACTAATTGGCCACGAATGGAATAGGGTGTGTATAAGAAAACTAGTCTCGATCACCCCTATTCAACCTTGTGAGGCTCATTTGGTTAGGGTTTTAGTGGAATTCAACTAAAATCCAACAAATCTAGGTATGTAGCATGGAAGCAATTAGGACAACTGGGGCCAAGGGCAGTAATAGGGGGTGTAGATGAGTGTTTTACACCTCATGCCACCTCCTATCTAGACATTAAGTAGATCCAAGCCAATGGAACTAAGTGTCTCCAATCTAGCTAACTAGATCTCACACTTAGGAGTAGGAGAGTGGATAGATATATAAGAAGATGGGTAGTTAGATAGGGATCCACTAGTTGTACCTAGGAGCAAATCCCAAAATAGTCGCACATAAGCCATTTCACCTACAACCTAATTGTTTTTAAGAACAAACCCACATGAAATGATGTAGCAGTAGAAGATAATCATTATCAAATGAAATTATAGAGTTTACATATCACTTTCTCTAAATACGATATCAGAGTGACATTTTCAACCCCAAACAACCTACCTAGGGGGCTTAGCTACTCATAGAACAAAACTGGGAGAAATATTAATAAGAAGTAGAGGAGTAGATAGCCATGAATGCTTGTTGAAGAATCCTTCTTCACCTCTAGCGATAAATGTATGTCACACTTTCTCCTTGGTGGATGGATAGCATAGGATGATGAATGGAAGTGGCCAAAACCCCCAAAAGTTGGGATTTTGAGGTGGAAGATGATGGAAGTGGAGTGGGAGTAGCTGGGAGGTGCTACGAATGCTAAGGTGGTATAAATAAGAGATAGAATGTCTAACCTATATCTCCTAGTCACCACTAGTGTTTGTGTAATGGTTTGGGAAGCATAGGTTTAAGTGGGGGTATTTACATAAAATGATAGCTAGGAAGCATTAGGCTTCTCATCACATCAAAGACCGCCACCTCCACTACCGCAATCATCATGAGCTCCCTCTCCTCCCAATGAGAAAGTGAACATGGCGACCATATTGAGGGCTAGAAATGTTTGTTTGCATCCCAAAAGGTGTAAAAAGCAAGTGGACATGGATCATGATCAGATAATGCTGCCAAGAGGATTGTAACATCCCTAACCCGGGTTATGAACTAACCCTAGGTGTTTTGCTTAATTATGTAATTAGATACTGATGATTATCTTTTGGTATGTAATTAAAGCACCTGAGGAACATATGTTTCCATTTCTGTCCTTTTTAAACAATGTTGTAATACAGGGACCTATGTGTAAATTACCCAATTAGGAGGGTTAAATTGCAAATTGCACATGTTAAGATGTTCTTTTGGTGTTGAGACATCATAATATTAAAAATGATGAAGTAAGATGGATTCTCCAAGCTTGGTCACCAAGATGCAGCTTGTGGAGCAATCCTTGTGCTTAAAACCCTAGTTTTGGTGTAAAGTGCAATTTACCCAAAATGTGGGGTGCAACTTGTAAAATATACTTTCTAGAATATATTTTATGACTCTTGATATCATTTATAGTAAAAATGATGAACATGGCGCTTCATTGGAATAAACATATAAAAAAGGAACACCCTTGTAATTGAATAATCAAGTTATAAGTATAATAACCCTTTTATGTGTGTACATTAGTAGTAAGTTGACCTTATTTGCCTTTAGTCCTTGGTTTTAGAAGGAGTGTTACCTTAGAAATAAGGAGGAAGGACGTGCCTAAAAGGGAGATGGACCTAGATGAGAATAAGAGAAATAGTTATCATTATCATGGAAATACCCCCTAAGGTATATAGTCATCTATCCTTTACAACTAAACGATCGTTTCTTCACTTCTATCACTTATCACCTTGCTCGAACTGACTAAGGTAGAGACTTGGAGCAGAGGATAATGGATAAGGAGAAGCTAGGTAAGCTTGGGTCATCTTCTTGCTCAATTTCTTGGAGGAAGTTGGATTACAAGGTTGGTTTTATGGTTTTCTCACTTAGATCTCTCTTTCTAGTCGATCTTTCCCAACCTTTTCTTGGAGAAACACCCTTGGACGACCTATGGAGTTCAACACGCCATTAAAGGTTTGGAAGCTTGGATCTCTAGGAATGACCTTAAGGCAGGTTTTATAACTCTAAACCTCTTTCTTTGTTTATGCATATCCTTGTTCTTACAATTTGTAGCTAGTTCTTCTTCTTCCCCACTCTTCCTTGCACTTTTGCAAGCAAAACCATGGAGTAACCGACCTGATCTAAGGTTGAAGATGATGGGCGTGATTCCCTAGGCTACTTTACCAAATGACCTTGGACCATTTGGTCTAAACGGTTTGCAAGATCGTTTGAAATCAAACGATCTCAAGACCGTTTGATTTCATGCGGTTTGCAAGACCGTTTAGATTCAAATGGTCTCCAAGACTGTTTGGCAAGTTTGACCAAGTGAAGACCGTTTAGAGGTCTGTAGAATACATCATGAATTAATCATCTACAAAGATTCATCATCTAATTGCAAACAAATTACAAGTTGAAGGCACTTCAATCCTTTAAACCCTAATCGGGTTCAATTGCTGATTTCATGGACCAATCTTGTTGAAGTTTGGGTTGAGTGGCCCAAACGGTTTCAAAACCATTTGGGAATCACCCAAACGGTCTCAAGACCGTTTGGTGACCACCCAAGACCGTTTGGAGGTCTATGGTTAAGGTAATTTGGCCAATTGAAGGTCCAATCACAATAGGTTGTTGAATTAATCCAAAATGCTGAATTGTAACTTAATTAGGGTTCAACCCTTATCAATTTGTTTTAGATTTTGATGAGACTTTGGAAAAACGGTCTCAAGACCATTTGGAGGATGTACAAACGATCCCAAGACCTTTTGGGCCAAATTGGGGCCCAATTGAGTGGCAATTGATGGGTTCAACTTCAATTAGACTCATGTTGATCAATGTTGATGGTTAACTGATTACAAGCCCTAATTGAATTGGTTTTAACACTAATTGGCTATCAATTGTGGGTCAATTGAGTGTCCAATTGGTTAAGGTTAACCCTAATTGGATCAATTAATAAGTGATTAACATATATGAGGTCAATTGAGGGGTTCAACCTTGAAAACCCTAATCGATTGCAAGTATTGATGCACTTTTTTGGTCCATGCGGTTTTGAGCCATTTGGACCAAACAGTATCAAGACCGTTTGGGCTCAAACGGTTTCAAAACCATTTGAAGGTCATGCGGTTTGGAGCTTATGCGGTTTGAACCCATGCAGTTTGGTTAGGTGTTTTGTTCAAACTGTTTCAAAGTCAACCATGTCCAAACGGTCAACATGATGAAACAGTTTCAAGACCGTATAAGGGAAAACGGTCTTGAGTGTCATGCGGTCTTGAAGTCAACCCTAACCAATTGGTCAACCCTTCCAAATGGTTTCAAAACCGTTTGGAGGTTGAAGTGTGTAATCATTTGGGGACTTTTAGGGTTATGACTTCTTAATGCCTTGAAGGCTTAGATGGTTCAATGGTTGTTTAACCTAAACCCTAATAATACCTAAAGATAATAAAGGGTTAAGTAGCTAGTAGTTTGACCCATGTTATGATTAATGATGAGAATTATCAAGGAACTCATGAAGGGTTCAAGTAAACAAACAACCCTTGATCAAGTAAACCCTAATGACCATAGTGGTGATGACTTGACCTATGTTAATCAAGTTGAACTGACCTAATCTAATCTAGAGTGATTTTAAACATCATCTAGTAGTGAGAGGAGAAAGAAGGTTCCTAATATGAATAAGAATCAAGTAACATACCTTCAATGTGTAAGAATGTACATGATTAGGGTATGATCCATCAAGGTGAGATCATGGAAACCCTAATTATGGTAATTAATGAATCTTAACCTACTTTGAGAGCATCAATGATGATGATTTCATACAAGATGATGCTATGATCTCAATCCACTATGAAGTGAATAGTAAACCCTAATTCTAGGGTAATAACATGTAATGTGAATAGTAAACCCTAATTGAGGGTGATGTGTTGAAATATACAATAAACCCTAATTCCAGGTTATGCTTTTAAGCATGAATCTTCATGATTAAAGTATGAGATGAGGAATCATTATTCCTAATCATAATGAAAGGGATTGGATAACCCTAATTGATGTAAGTAAGGGAACCTAGCTTTAGTAAAAGCATAAAGGTACAACCCTTGAATTGAAAGATTAATTCTGCTTTATAAATTGACTGATCTGGAATTGAATTGTTTATTGTTGTCAATTGAATTAACCAAGCAGGTTCTTATAAGAGAATGATCATAGCCATGTAAGAGTTATGATATCATATTCATTGAAAGCATGTTATTAGCTTTATGAATAGTGACATACTATGTTGCCTAATTTAAGTGGCATCATATGAGATTGATAGGCTGTAAGAGCCATGAGTAACATCAAGGTCATGCTGATTAGATGACTTGTGATGAAATGATTAAGAATTGATATCCATATGATAACCGATGTGAGTTAAGCTTGATACATTTAGTATTCTACTTTCATAATTGTTGTTCTAATGATTAATGTTTGAGAACATGCTTGATGTTAAAAGAATGCTGAAATGTACCTAACTAATCAAGTATAACCATACCATGTAGAGCCCTGATCATAGATCCATCATTGTCAGAAGCTAAATGATGGTGAAACAAGTTTTCCTAAGGGAACTCCTGGATCACATACTTGTGAGTATGTGGGGGAATATGGATGTGAATATCCTTACATCCTAGTGTAGGAGTTGATGTAGATGTATCTTAATCTATCAACCCTTCACTATATGTTTATGCCGGGGTGATGTATCACTATTCTCCCGAGGGAATCTTTAAATACCGCATCGATGAGAGATAAATAAGAGATCTTTCGATGGCGAAGAGAGTACAGAATGCCACTGTGACTCTAATAGCAAAGTGCCAGAATACCCTGGTAAGCTATAGTAGCAAAAGCACTAGATGTCCTGCATGTTGATCCTCACACTGATTGAGGAAGAATGAGGTCATAAGAATTCAGCTCTTTTGATGACCTAGGTATGATACCGATGCGACATAGTAGTGATCGGTTGGAGTATGAGTGGTATACCTCATCTCCGCAGGGCATAATAATGTTTGTAAAATATAATCAGCCGCGTAGCATATCTGCTAGGGTTGAACTATGAGAAATAATGATTGATATTACATTGTTTATATTGATATCCTGTTCAAGAATCTAGTATGCATATTCCTTAATGAAGTTGCTTTAGTTATTATCAAACTTGCTGTTGAATGACTTAAGTTAGTTTGCCTATGTTATTCTTTACTTGCTTTAACAAAGCTTCTGGAGGAGAGTTATAACTCTTGCTGGGACAATTATTCAGATTGTCTCACTCCGTAGGTTTCAACTATTTAGGTGGATGTCGAGGATGAAGAAACCAATCTAAGGGTGAGCAGTATCAGCAACAGCAACACCAGGGGAAACAGTGAATCTCAGGTGGAGATACTGACTGCTGAGTCCTGTAGTTAGTTTGTCTTATGTCGTCTCTGTACTCTTAGGTCCTAGGAGTCAATAGGTCTGAGATTTTGGTTTTTAGTCTCGAGATTTTGTATCTGGATGTATATAATCACTCGAGAGGTAATTTTACAATGATGTAAACTGTTCATCTTATTTCTTATAAAGGAGTTTTATGGTTTCAAGATCTTTGCTTAAAAAGTTTTAATTTCCAGTGATTTTCAGTAATTCGCTTCCGCATTCATTTATCTCATATAAGTTGCCACAATTTAGTGGTATCAGAGCTCTAGGTTCGCTGAGTCTACAGAGACATAGGACTTAGGATGTCGAGTCTATTCTTAGTGTCTTCCAGTATATCTAATAGTGTCTTCTGCTCCTCAGGAGAAGAAGATAAGTAAGGATGTCTGGACCACATGAGGAGTATGTGGCAGAGAGTAGTGTCGCTACACCCCGAGAAGGTGCAAGAAACCCAGAGATAGAACAACCTGTACCTGAGCAACCTATGGATCCACCTCAGTTTAACCCAGCTGACATGGGAAACCCAGTTGTTCAGACTATGTTCGGGAAGTTTATGACTGCCATGACACACATCACATACATGATGCCCATGCCTGCACCTAGGGCACCTGCCCAGCCTGAAGGACAAGGTATCGGTAAAATGTTCGAATGACTTCATCGAGTCAGAGCAACTGTGTACTTTGGAACAGGTGACCCTGTAGATGCCGATCTGTGGTTAACCGAGCTCGAGAAGGACTTTAGAATCCTGAACATCCTAGAAGCTGAGAAGGTTAGACATGCTGTCTATCTTCTCAAGGGGAGTGCTGGTCACTGGTGGACCATGGAAGAGCAGAAGAGGCCTAATGTGGAGGTTAAATGGGAAGTCTTCCGATGGGAATTTATCAATATATATTTCCCTAAGACGTTCCTGAATGAGAAAATCTCTCAGTTTGAGAGGTTGAGGCAAGGTCTGATGAATGTTAGCGAATATGAAGCTAAGTTCATGGAGCTGTTGCGGTTCTGTCCGCATATGGCTGCTACAGATGAAGAAAGGATTAGACGGTTTGAGAAAGGGTTGAATGCTGAGTTGACTGCTCCCATATCTGCCCTAGAGAACCGGGAAAGGTTTGCTACCTTTGTTGAGTCAGTCTGAAGGATAGAGAGGTCTGTAGCAAAGAAGAGGCAAACCCATAAGAGATATCCTCATTTCCAGGGATCTTCATCTAGAGATTTCAAGAAGCCTAGGTTTTCAGCACCTACACCACCACCACCTAGACCTAGTGCTCAGACACAGTGGACACCGAGTAGAGGTAGAGGATGAAGCCTACCACTAAAAGGGGCTCGCAGTTCAACATCGATGTCAGTTACGAGACCACCAAGACCACAACAACTAGAGAGAAGTTGTTACATATGTGGGAAGGTGGGACACCTGATGAAGGACTGCAGAGCTAGACCTGCAAGTGTAACCCAACCACAGAGGCAGAGTCAGCAAGGATCCCAGAGGAGACAGTTTCCAGGAGCAGCTAGAGGATGTGGACAAGCGTCCCAAGTTGGATCGTCAACACCGAATCAACCTCATGCGACAACAAGGTTCTATGCGATGAACCCACCTGATGCAGTGATCAACCCTCGGGTTGTGGCATGTCAGATGGAGTTGTTATATTATGATATGTCTACATTCTATGTTGTATCTGTTTTGATTGACCCGGGTGCTATGCACTCCTTTATCACTCGAAGAGTGATTCGTAACTGCAATATGACAATCAGTCATAGGGCAAATAGCTTGTTGCTTGAGACTCCGTTGAGAGGGTCTGCTGTGTTGCAGGAGGTTTGCTCTCCCTGCATCCTCTACTTTTCTGATCATCACATTCAAGTGGATCTTATACCACTTGAGATGCAAGGATTTGATATAATCCTTGGGATGGATACCTTGGAAAGTTATAGGGTTGTTTTGGATTGTGAATCCAAGCAAGCTATGTTTGTTGATGAAAGCGACACATGGATCTTTCAAGGAGAGAGAAAGATTCTACCTACCTGTCTGGTGTCAGCAATGGTTGCTGAGAAGCTGATGAGGCAAGGATGTTATGCATTCTTGGCCCATGTGGTAGATACTTCCATGGAGAGTCCTAACCCTGCTGAAGTTCCTGTAGTCAGGGAATTCGAAGATATATTTCCTAAAGAACTTCCAGGTGTACCACCACCTGGGGAAATTGATTTTGAAATCAATTTGATCCCAGATACACAACCTATAGCACAAACACCATATAGGATGGCGCCTGTCGAGATGACAAAACTCAAGAAACAACTTCAGGAGTTGCTTGAGAAGGGTTTCATCCGACCGAGCACTTCACCTTGGGGTGCTCCGGTTCTTTTTGTTAAAAAGAAAGACGGATCAATGTGGTTGTGCATTGATTATAGACAACTAAACAAAGTAACTATAACGAATAAGTACCCTCTGCCGAGGATTGATGATCTTTTTGATCAGTTACGTGGTGCAACCGTCTTCTCAAAGATAGATTTGAGGTCAGGATATCATCAACTCCGTATTAAGGATATTGACATATCTAAGTCTGCCTTCAGGACTAGGTATGGTCACTATGAGTTCACAGTTATGTCGTTTGGACTAACTAATGCACCAACTGCATTTATGGAACTCATGAATAGAATCTTCCGACCTTTCCTCGATCAGTGCGTTGTTGTCTTCATAGATGACATTCTGATCTATAGTGGAGATGCTCAGCAGCATTAACAACATCTTCTTCAGGCTCTGACTTTGCTAAAAGAAAACAAGCTATACGCTAAGTTTAGCAAGTGTGAGTTATGGTTATCAGAAGTATCTTTCCTTGGACACGTGATATCTGCCTCGGGTATTTGTGTTGATCCTAAAAAGGTAGAATCTATTCTACAATGGGAACATCTGAAGACACCGACGAAGATCCGTAGTTTCTTAGGGTTGGCTGGCTATTACCGGAGGTTCATTAAGAACTTTAGTTCTATAGCCTTACCCTTAACTAAGTTGACCCGGAAAGATGTTCCTTTTGTCTGGAGTGATAAGTGTCAGCAGTCTTTTCAGTTGTTGAAGGAAAGGTTGACAAGTGCACCCATACTTGTGTTACCTGAGCAAGGCAAGGGGTATGTGGTTTTCTGTGATGCCTCCAAGAATGGACTTAGATGTGTGTTGATGCAGGATAAACAAGTGATTTCTTTTGCTTCTCGACAACTTAAGAAACATGAGGAGAATTATCCAACACACGATCTGGAGTTAGCTGTCGTGGTTCATGCCTTGAAGATCTGGAGACATTATCTCTACAGAGAGACATTCCAGATTTTCACTGATCATAAGAACCTTAAGTACATCTTCTCTCAGCATGAGCTTAACATGAGGCAACGTCGCTGGATGGAGTTAATCAAGGACTACGATTGTACAATTGATTACCATCTAGGGAAGGCCAATGTAGTTGCAGATGCCTTGAGTAGGAAATCATCAACACCATCCTCTGATAGGGCACAACTAAACTCCTTAGTATGCTCTAGGAGAGATATGCTTATCTCCTTAAGGCAAGACAATGTACAGTTGAAGGTGTCATTGTTAGCCGGGTTGTTAGCTGAGATGCATATAAAACCTACTCTAAGAGAGCAAATTAAGGAGGCACAACAAGTTGATGCTGTAGTTCAACAGATCAGATCGGAGTATGGTGATGAGAAACGAGATGGTTTCCATGACTCAAATGATCAAGTAGCATGTTATCACGGGAGGATGATAGTACCGGATGTGGATAACTTGAGGAAGTTAGTCCTAGAAGAAGCTCATTCTTCAATGTATGCTATGCATCCAGGGAGCACCAAGATGGATCGAAACTTGAAAGATATGTATTGGTGGCCTGGGATGAAGAAGGATGTTGCAGAGTTTGTTATGTGGTGTCCTGTGTGTCAGCAAGTTAAAGCTGAACACCAGAATCCTGCAGGAACAATGCAACCTTTACCCATACCACAGTGGAAGTGGGACCATGTAACCATGGACTTTGTTGTTGGCCTACCAAGAACAAACAAAGGGCATGATTCCATTTGGGTAATAGTTGATAGGTTGACAAAGAAAACTCATTTCTTTCCTGTCAAAACAACTTATTCTGCTGAGAAGCTAGCACAGCTGTATGTTGAAGAGATAGTGTGACTGCACGGAATTCCAGTCACTATAGTTTCTGACAGAGATCCCCAGTTTACGAGTCATTTTTGGGAGCGACTGCACAAATCTCTAGGCACTCAGCTAAGGTTTAGTACAACCTTTCATCCATAGACTGATGGACAGTCAGAAAGGACTATACAGACCTTATAGGACTTGTTGAGAGCATGTGTTCTCCAGTTTACAGAGAGTTGGGATCTGCACCTAAGCTTTATAGAGTTTGCCTATAACAATAGCTACCAACATAGCATTGACATGGCTCCTTATGAAGCGTTGTATGGTAGATGATGTAGATCACCCTTATGTTGGTATGAGACTGGTGAACATCAGCTGTTAGGTCCTGATCTTGTGCAGCAAACCACAGAGAAGATCAAAGTAATACAACAACAGATTAAGACTGCACAGGATAGGCAGAAGTCTTATACTGACAGACGTCGTAGACCCTTAGAGTTCCAGGTTGGAGACAAAGTATACCTCAAGATCTCACCTTGGAAAGGAGTCCTTCATTTTGGAAGGAAAGGGAAATTAGCTCCTAGATTTATGGGGCCTTATCCAATCATTGAGCGGGTTGGAAAGGTAGCCTATAGACTAGAGTTGCCACCAATATTATAGAAACTACACCCCATGTTTCACATTTCTATGCTTAGGAAATGTCACCCTGATACATAGTCAATTCTACAACCTATGGAGGTAGAATTGAATGAAGATATATCTTATGAGGAAGGACCAGTGTCAATCCTTGATAACAGAGTTAAAAAGTTGAAAAAGAAAGATATAAGTCTTGTGAAAGTCCTCTGGAATCATCGTGGTGTTGAAGAAGCCACTTGGGAACTAGAGGAAGAGATGAGAAGAAAATACCCTGCTCTTTTCTCTTAATATGTTTTGTTGATTTCGGGGATGAAATCCTTGTAAGGGGTGGATAATTTGTAACATCCCTAACCCGGGTTATGAACTAACCCTAGGTGTTTTGCTTAATTATGTAATTAGACACTGATGATTATCTTTTGGTATGTAATTAAAGCACCTGAGGAACATATGTTTCCATTTCTGTCCTTTTTATACAATGTTGTAATATTGTTTTGTAATACAGGGACCTATGTGAACATTACCCAATTAAGAGGGTTAACTTGCAAATTGCACATGTTAAGATGTTCCTTTGGTCTTGAGACATCATAAGATTAAAAATGATGAAGTAATATGGATTCTCCAAGCTTGGGCATCAAGATGCAGCTTGTGGAGCAATCCTTGTGCTTAAAACCCTAGTTTTGGTGTAAAGTGCAATTTACCCAAAATGTGGGGTGCAACTTGTAAAATATACTTTCTAGAATATATTTTATGACTCTTGATATCATTTAGAGTAAAAATTATGAAGAGGACGCTTCATTGGAATAAACATATAAAAAAGGAACACCCTTGTAATTGAATAATCTAGTTATAAGTATAATAACCCTTTTATATGTGTACATTAGTACTAAGTTGACCTTCTTTGCCTTTAGTCCTTGGTTTTAGAAGGAGTGTTACCTTAGAAATAAGGAGGAAGGACGTGCCTAAAAGGGAGAGGGACCTAGATGAGAATAAGAGAAATAGTTATCATTATCATGGAAATACCCCCTAAGGTATATAGTCATCTATCCTTTACAACTAAATGATTGTTTCTTCACTTCTATCACTTATCACCTTTCTCAAACCAACTAAGGTAGAGCCTTGGAGCAGATGAGAATGGCTAAGGAGAAGCTAGGTAAGCTTGGGTCATCTTCTTGCTCGATTTCTTGGAGGAAGTTGGATTACAAGGTGGGTTTTATGATTTTCTCACTTAGCTCTCTCTTTCTAGTCGATCTTTCCCAACCTTTTCTTGGAGAAACACCCTTGGCCGACCTGTGGAGCTCAAGATGCCATTAAAGTCTTGGAAGCTTGGAGCTCTAGGAACGACCTTAAGGCGAGTTTTATAACTCTAAACCTCTTGCTTTGTTTATGCATATCCTTGTTCTTACAATTTGTAGCTAGTTCTTCTTCTTCCCCACTCTTCCTTGCACTTTTGCAAGCAAAACCACGAAGTAACCGACCTTATCTAAGTTTGAAGATTATGGGCGTGATTCCCTAGGCTACTTTACCAAATGACCTTGGACCATTTGGTCTAAACGGTTTGCAAGACCGTTTGAAATCAAACGATCTAAAGACCGTTTGATTTCATGCGGTTTGCAAGACCGTTTAGATTCAAACGGTCTCCAAGACCGTTTGGCAAGTTTGACCAAGTGAAGACCATATATAGGTCTGCTGAATACATTATGAATTAATCATCTACAAAGATTCATCATCTAATTGCAAACAAATTACAAGTTGAAGGCACTTCAATCCTTTAAACCCTAATCGGGTTCAATTGCTGATTTCATGGACCAATCTTGTTGATGTTTGGGTTGAGTGGCCCAAACGGTTTCAAAACCGTTTGGGAATCACCCAAACGGTCTCAAGACCGTTTGGTGACCACCCAAGACCGTTTGGAGGTCTAGGGTTAAGGTAATTTGACCATTTGAAGGTCCAATCACAATAGGTTGTTGAATTAATCCAAAATGCTGAATTGTAACTTAATTGGGGTTCAACCCTTATCAATTTCTTTTAGATTTTGATGAGACTTTGGAAAAACGGTCTCAAGACCGTTTGGAGGATGTACAAATGATCCCAAGACCGTTTGGGCCAAGTTGGGGCCCAATTGAATGGCAATTGATGGGTTCAACTTCAATTAGACTCATGTTGATCAATGTTGATGGTTAACTGATTACAAACCCAATTGAATTGGTTTTAACACTAATTGGCTATCAATTGTGGGTCAATTGAGTGTCCAATTGGTTAAGGTTAACCCTAATTGGCTCAATTAGTAAGTGATTAACATATATGAGGTCAATTGAGGGGTTCAACCTTGAAAACCCTAATCGATTGCAAGTATTGATGCACTTTTTAGGTCCATGCGGTTTTGAGCCATTTGGACCAAACAGTCTCAAGACCGTTTGAGTCCAAACGGTCTCAAGACCCTTTGGGGCCAAATAGTGTCAAGACCATTTGGGCTCAAACGGTTTCAAAACCGTTTGAAGGTCATGCAGTTTGGAGCTTATGCGGTTTGAACCCATGCGGTTTGGTTAGGTGTTTTGTTCAAACGGTTTCAAAGTCAACCATGTCCAAACGATCAACATGATGAAACGGTTTCAAGACCGTTTAAGGGCAAACGATCTTGAGTGTCATGCGGTCTTGAAGTCAACCCTAACCAAATGGTCAACCCTTCCAAATGGTTTCAAAACCGTTTGGAGGTTGAAGTGTGTAATCGTTTGGGGACTTTTAGGGTTATGATTTCTTAATGCCTTGAAGGCTTAGATGGTTCAATGTTTGTTTAACCTAAACCCTAATAATACCTAAAGACAATAAAGGGTTAAGTAGCTAGTAGTTTGACCCATGTTATGATTAATGATGAACATTATCAAGGCACTCATGAAGGGTTCAAGTAAACAAACAACCCTTGATCAAGTAAACCCTAATGACCATAGTGGTGATGACTTGACCTATGTTAATCTAGTTGAACTGACCTAATATAATCTAGAGTGATTTTAAACATCATCTAGTAGTGAGATGAGAAAGAAGGTTCCTAATATGAATAAGAATCAAGTAACATACCTTCAATGTGTAAGAATGTACATGATTAGGGTATGATCCATCAAGGTGAGATCATGGAAACCCTAATTATGGTAATTAATGAATCTTAACCTACTTTGAGGGAATAAATGATGATGATTTCATACAAGATGATGCTATGAGCTCAATCCACTATGAAGTGAATAGTAAACCCTAATTCTAGGGTAATAACATGTAATGTGAATAGTAAACCCTAATTGAGGGTGATGTGTTGAAATATACAATAAACCCTAATTCCAGGTTATGCTTTTAAGCATGAATCTTCATTATTAAAGTATGAGATGAGGAATCATTATTCCTAATCATAATGAAAGGGATTGTATAACCCTAATTGATGTAAGTAAGGGAACCTAGCTTTAGTAAAAGCATAAAGGTACAACCCTTGAATTGAAAGATTAATTCTGCTTTATAAATTGACTGATCTAGAATTGAATTGTTTATTGTTGTCAATTGAATTAACCATGCAGGTTCTTATAAGAGAATGATCATATCCAGGTAAGAGTTATGATATCATATTCATTGAAAGCATGTTATTAGCTTTATGAATAGTGACATACTATGTTGCCTAATTTAAGTGGCATCATATGAGATTGATAGGCTGTAAGAGCCATGAGTAACATCAAGGTCATGCTGATTAGATGACTTGTGATGAAATGATTAAGAATTGATATCCATATGATAACTGATGTGAGTTAAGCTTGATACATTTAGTATTCTACTTTCATAATTGTTGTTCTAATGATTGATGTTTGAGAACATGCTTGATGTTAAAAGAATGCTGAAATGTACCTAACTAATCAAGTATAACCATACCATGTAGAGCCCTGATCATAGATCCATCATTGTCAGAAGCTAAATGATGGTGAAACAGGTTTTCCTAAGGGAACTCCTGGATCACATACTTTTGAGTATGTGGGGGAATATGGATGTGAATATCCTTACATCCTAGTGTAGGAGTTGATGTAGATGTATCTTAATCTATCAACCCTTCACTATATGTTTATGTCAGGGTGATGTATCACTATTCTCCCGAGGGAATCTTTAAATACCGCATCGATAAGAGATAAATAAGAGATCTTTCAATGGAGAAGAGAGTACAGAATGCCACTGTGACTCTAATAGCGAAGTGCCAGAATACCCTGGTAAGCTATAATAGTAGAGACACTAGATGTCCTGCATGTTGATCCTCACACTGACTGAGGAAGAATGAGGTCATAAGAATCTAACTCTTTTGGTGACCTAGGTATGATACCGATGCGACTTAGTAGTGATCGGTTGGAGTATGAGTGGTATACCTCATCTCCGCAGGGCATAATAATTTTTGTAAAATATAATCAACCGCGTAGCATATTTGCTAGGGTTGAACTATGAGAAACAATGATTGATATTACATTGTTTATATTGATATCTTGTTCAAGAGTCTAGTATGCATATTCCTTAATGAAGTTGCTTTACTTATTATCAAACTTGCTGTTGAATGATTTAAGTTACTTTGCCTATGTTATTCTTTACTTGCTTTAACAAAGCTTCTGGTGGAGAGTTATAACTCTCACTAGGACAATTATTCAGATTGTCTCACTCTGTAGGTTTCAACTATTTAGGTGGACTGATGCGATGATTTTGAGTCGCATTTATAGACCTATTTCATATGTGTTTTGTGCTCTAATTACTCATTTTTATGGATAATATTGCATAATTCACTTAATTTGGTCTTTGCCATCATATTATATCAAATCCCCTTTGTTTTACTATTTTGAGCATTATTTATCATCTTATTATAAATTGTGTGGATTTACTTGGGCTTGTTGTGAAATTTCAGGAAAAACAAGTATCTACTTCCGTCGATACCATCGACGGAAGTCGATACCATCGACCAAGCCACATGTTGTCAGCCGAGAAGAGCAATACAGAGTCGATACCATCGACACCTAAGTCGATGGTATCGAGATCACTTTAAGTTGCTGGCGAGGATGCAGTCGATACCATCGATGAAAGTCGATGCCATCGACACAAGGAGAGCTACAGCGTCGCTAAATGACAACAACCGACGCTAAAGAAGTCGATACCATCGACACCCAAGTCGATGGTATCGAGATCACCACAGGTGCTCAAAATAAAAGAAAGGAAAGCTGCCGCTAATCTGCTGGGTCGATACCATTGACCCGCGTCGATGGTATCGACACCGACAGATATGCGTTGGATCTATTTTGATCTCGATCGGACGGCTGTTGTTATTTGACGACCTAATTAGGTACTTATACCTAATGATGGCCTCCCATACAAGGGGGGATCTCATTTTTTGGATTGCACGAGTGCGGAGGAGGAGAAAAAGGAGAACGGAGGCCGAGAAGCTCATCCTGGGTGATTCGGACGCTGCCGAAGACGATTTCCACCACCGACAGGCGGGGAAGCTCGTGTTCTACGCCAAGGATCCATCGGTTCTTCTCCGTTCAGGGGTTTTCCCATTTATTTCCCGTTTTTCTTATGAATTCCCCAATTTCTACCATGTATTCGTGTGAGATGAACATGAGAGGCTAAAACCCTCAATCTTTAGGACCGGGAGTAGCCCGGGAATGCATTGTATGACATTTTCATATCAATAATTCATATTTTTCTCTCAAATCCGTGGTATAGATTCATTTTCTCCACTTCTATTGTTATGCTTGATCACCATAATAATAATTTAACACCCTTAATCACTTCGACAGAAGGATTAACGGTTGAAAAGAGACGAATTCTACATTAATCAATAAAACCCTTGACAAAGGAGTTGTAAAATTAATGGTGGGAACTGAGGGACCGTTTATAATGCACTTAGTTTAGGGGAATGATTACTACGACGGTGGAATCAACCTAAACCTAAGTAGTGAATTACACCACGACAGTGGGTAATTCTCATTTCAGGCCACTACCCGGATAGAGAGAGAAGTGTGAGGAATTATATGAAACCTAATACAATGTTGACCCGCGGTGAAACCGCCATCCTAAAGATATCCCTTTGAATTGATTAAATTAACCTTTAATCGATTGTTTTCTTTGTTTGATTTTATTTTCTTTTTAATTTGAACAACAAAACCCTACTTTGTTAATCGGCCTAGCTGATTGCGATTAGTTAGTAGAAGTCTCCAATAATTCACGTATCCCTAAGTTCGACTCGGGCCTCACAAGGCCTATATTACTTCGACGCGTATACTTGCGTTTAAGCGCGTAGTAAAATACACGTCAAGTTTTTGGCGCCGTTGCCGGGGATACGGCGAATTATTGGCACTTTGAGTGCTAAGAGCGGCCACTCTAGGCCACATTTTTTTTTATTTTATTTTAAAACAATTTTAAAAATTCCTTTATTTCTCTATAATTGTGTTGACTCGTTCAAAGCATTGTACTGAACTCCTATTTTCATATTTCAGGTACTTTGCATGGTGCACACACGTAGTCGAGACTACGTGAATCGCACACCTGAGGTTCCATCTGCGAGACCAGAGGACGAGGACTACTACGAGGAGGAACACCAAAGTGATATAAATTCTGAATCTGAAAAAGAACAAGAAGAAGAAATGGCTGAAGCACAGACAATATGGGAGAAGATCAAGGCGTCTTCTTCCTCAGCATCAAAGGGGCCTATAAAGAAACAGGGGCTAAACATTCCAACCTACAAGATCGATCCAGCATTGATTAACCTGGTTAAATCCAACGCATTTCACGGGTTGAAAAATGAAGATCCAGTGGCCCACATCAGCCAGTTCGTGGAGAACTGTGATATGGTGAAGATAGATCGATTTCCACAGGATGTGCTCTACCTCAAGTTATTCCCAAGTTCCTTGGCTGGAGTGGCAAGAGAGTGGCTTCATAACCTCGACGACGAGTTTGTTGAATCATGGGATCACATGGTGGAGGTTTTCTTCGAGAGGTTCTTCCCTCCTGAGAAGACCAATGATATGATCAGGAAGATCCACAATTTCACCCAACAGGCGGGTGAAACTTATTCTGAGACTTGGGAGCGATTCCAAGTCATGTTGAGGAGATGTCCACACCATGGACTGGACAAGGAAACCCAAGTGAAGATCTTCTACTTTGCTCTCTCTGAGCATGATAGAAGCAATTTGGACTCGGCCGGTTCAGGATTTTTCTTGAACAACACTGATACAAGATGCTGGGAGATATTAAAGAACATGGCTAGGAAACAGTCATGGGGCGACAGAGGTGCAGTGGAACATGTCAAGGCTGCCAGCGAATCCAGAACAGTTAGGGAGCTGAACGACAAGCTAGATCTTCTAGCCAAGAAGCTGCTAACTAAGGAAGATGCATCTGAGGATGAGGAAGCCCAAGTGAAGTTCATGCAACAACAGGGCTATAGAAACAATGACTATGCATGGAGAAAGGATAAAAAGTTTTCATGGAAGGATCTGAATAATTTTCTGCAGGATCCGGATGCCAAACCACAGCAAAGAACCGAGGAAAAGAACACTGAATTGCTAAGTCAAATGGTTCAGCAAAACCAAGAGATGATGGCCATGTTTGGTAAACAATTACAATCTCAAGGTGACATTCTAACCAAATTTAGGCAGACGCTGCAAAGCCATGGAGCACAGATGCGGGCATTAGAGACCACCGTGGCACATATTTCAAATGAAGTGGCGGCCATCAAGCACGCCAATCAACAGAAACCAGCTGAGAATGCGAACGTGGCCCAAGCACATCATCAGGTTAAGTACATGTCGGTGGTAAGAAATGAGGAATCTTAGGTGCAAGAAGCTGTAGAAGAAAGAAAAATGACTTTCAATGTGAATGCAACACCGGCGATACCATATCCACGCACGTACTATAGATTGCCGGGCGGAAACCATTTCTTCAGAAAATCAGAGAGAGTTGTGAGTATGGTATCTCCCTCTAGGCAAGAGGAGCAGGTGCAGGTTGTTTGTGCACATGTGGAGACATCTGAGGCGAGAGAGGAACCACAACAAGCTGCTACTATTGATGATGTCTCGCCAAAGCCCACGTCCGAGGGAATGATTGAAGCAAGCTTAGGGGAGGTACCCCCGAAAAGCGCTTATGTGCCACCTCATAGGCGTGTTGCTGCATCTGATGTTTCGGATCCGGTAAATTCTAAGTCAAAGAAAGAGCATCGTCACTTTAAAAAATTTCTGGAGATATTCCGAAAACTCCACATCAATATTCCATTAGTGGAGATGATCGAGAAAGTACCCGCCTATGGGAGGTTCATTAAGGAAATCATTAATAAGAAGAGGCGGATAAAAGACGATGAAATTTATTGGATGAATGAGACGGTGAGCTCGATGATTCACGGGAGTTCACCAAAGAAGAGAAAGGACCCAGGAGGTTTTTACATTCCGTGTTCAATAGGTGGTCAACATGTTTCTAAAGCGCAATGTGATTCCGGCGCTAGTATAAATCTCATGCCTTTGGCTACATTTCAAAAGCTGGGGTTAAAAGAGATAAAGAAGTTGGCTGCAACAATTGAATTGGCAGATGGGTCTATCGTGAGACCCTATGGAGTATGTGAAGACGTTCTCGTCAAAGTGGATAGACTCATATTTCCAGTGGACTTTGTCGTCATGGATATGCCACCACTCCAAAGTTGTGAAATTCTCCTAGGAAGACCGTTTCAAGCAACGGCAGACATTGTGACTGCTTTAGGGAGAGGTACCTTGTCTTTGGGCATTGGAGGAGATCGTGTTGAATTCAAATTACCGCATGATCCTCTAAGTGCAGACCCCAAGGTGAAAAGATGATGACTGTCATACATCTAGCCTAAGACGTTAAAGAAGGGCGCTTGTTGGGAGGCAACCCAACCATTGGTACATTAGGATAGTGTAATTCGAGTCATAGATTGCTTTTATTTTGTTTAGATTTTAGTTTAAAAAAAAAAGATACCTTGATCCGTTTGTTGAATGTGCAGGCACAGGCAGGGTCGATACCATCGACACACTCGTCGATGGTATCGACATGGGTTCAGGTTGACACCAGCAAAAATCACACTGCGTCGATACTATCGACACCCCCGTCGATGGTATCGACATGGTCACAGACAGGTCGCAATAAAAGTGTCGATGGTATCGACACCCAAGTTGATACCATCGAGATCTCTGGAGATATTCAGACGAATTTTGAACAGTCAACTCGATACCATCGACGGCCTTGTCGATGGTATCGACATCATCACAGGTTGAATGCAACACAACGGCGGTGTCGCAATAAAAGCACGTCGATACCATCGACACTCGTCAATGGTATCGACGGGCATGTCACCGATCCGCATACAGACATTGACGACGATCGCAACAGCCACGTCAGCGATCCGGGTGCTGCGTCGATACCATCGACTTCCGTCGATGGTATCGACCCGTTAGCAATCCGGGTTTCTCCATCCAGCAAACGTCAGCCGTCGATACTCGCGAGGGAGGCGGATACCCGTGAGATGTGTCGATACCATCGACCCGCGTCGATGGTATCGACGGGTCAACAGGGGCGCCGATCAAGCCTATTTAAGGGGACTTGCAACGTCATTTGACGTCACACCTTCAGAGCAAGTATCCTCCTTTGCGCCGAGCACTTCCCCGAGCCCTCCAAGACTGAAGAGAAGCGTCATCGAGCGGAGAATTTCTTCTCCATCTTCACCGAGCTCTTTCCTTCTAATCCCATCTTCTAGCAACCATGGTGCACACCGCCAGAGCGTCGTCCTCAAGCGCTCACCCTATGGAGATCGAGGAGTTCGTTCCTCCCCCAACCGCTTCCATCCCTCGTCCACACCTAATTCATGCCAACATGGATGTGAGGAAGGTCTACGAGGAGATAATGAAGCGAAAGTTCGAGCCCACCCGGTATGTGGACCGGGGCATGATCCAGGAGTTGGTGTTCGAGGCCAACTTGGCCTACGTGTTGGCTGGGCAAGCACGGCACACCGGTCGCCTTTACGAACAGATTGAATGTCATGCGGATGGGCAGCCGTTTTTCGGCGAATGGGCCACATACAAGGAACTGGTGGCTGAGTTCATGGCGTCTCTTGACATCTGCGTCGTACCAAATGACATGGTACCATCGGACCAGGCATGGATCAAGGGAAGGGTGTCCTTCCGACTCTTCAACAACAATTACAACATCACGTTGAAGCAGTTCAACGACATCTTCAACTGGAACCACGGCCGCAACGATCACCGACGCCCCGACACCCGCACCGACTACGACAAAATCTTCGCCGAGCTAGTGACAGTGCCGGCAGGGAAGACTGTGAGCTACCATAATGCAGCGGTAGCGGATTTTGAGCACCCGTTCGTCCGGGTTCTGCATAGGATGTTGAGCTTGACTTTCTTCGCTCGAAGCGATCTTGCTTTGAGCAAGTTTCAGGAGAGTGACCTGTTCTTTCTCTACGCACTCCTGAAACGTCAAGAGTGCAACTGGGGGGTGTTCTGGCTACAGCGCGTCCTGGCGGTGAAGAGGAGCACAAGGAAGGCTCCAATCCATTTTGGTGGTCTTGTCACCAAGTTGGCGCTTTACTTGGGGCTGAACCTTCAGTCCATGACTCCGATCTCTATGAGGAGCAAGGTGAACGTGCAACACTTGCACCGTTCAAACCTCATTCTTCTCCGGGATGGGTTGGCGTACGCTCATTGCCACGTCAACCAAGCTTATCAGGAGAGCTCCCTACCGGACGATGTCTTCAACATAGAGGGCAAGCAGCACTTCCGGTGGCCAATCATAGTCATCGAGTCCTCCGAGGAAGACGGCGGTGGTGACGAGCAAGAAGGTGAGGCTGCAGAGGAAGAGGAGGCTTTCACACCTCTTCGAGCACGTGTGGCACCACGGAAGCGTCCTAGGATGCATCCGGGTGCATCTTCATCATCTCAGCCCCCGCCGCCATCACCACAGTACGAGCAGCCAACCGCGGATCCCTATTCCATGCAGGGGATGTACACCATGCTGCAGGACATCCAGCAGACTCAGCAGCAGCACATGGCTATGTATACCGACATTCATGAGACTACGAGCCGGGTACTTGACAACCAACGGGCTATGTTCGAGAACGAGCGGCTCATCCTCGCCAACCAAGAGCAAATGCACACCCAGTTGCAACGGATAGAGACGCAACAGGAGCCTTTCTTCGACCATTACTGGAGTCAAGACTACTTTGGAGGCTATCCACAGCCTCCGCCGAGGACCCAATATGATCCAAGCTTCCAGGGGGAGTACCCGTCTTGGGATCCTACGGCACCGCAATACCCACCACCGCCTCCGCAAGATTGATCAGGGTATCACTATTCCACCCTTAAGTTGGTTTTTGACTATGAGGCCATAGTCGAATTCAAGCTTAGGGGGGTGGCTGGAACAGCTCTATCTTTTATCTCTTCTCTAGTTGTTTTTAGTTTTTGCTTTGTTATTTGTTCTTGCAATTTTAGTTTGTTTAGGATCCACATCTATCTAGTGTAATCGTGGATGTCTTAAAAATTGTCATCTCGCTGTTTTCATGGGAAATTTAAGGGAATTTCAAAATTTCTGTGTCTTTTGGATAGCTTAACTTGGTTGTCCTTGGGAAACTTGCCCTATGAAAATGATTGATTATGTCAACTCTAAAGCAATATGTCACACCTACACCCCCATTGACTCATGAAAAGTGGATAGTAACGGTTGTTTGAGCCTAACCTAATCAAATGGTAATGAGACCTTAATTGGATATAAGAGAAAGAACCCTTTGAACTACTACACATGTCAGTAAGGAGGGACACATGATATTTTTCTAAGGTTCAGTAACTTAATCTTGTGATCATTCCACTTCATATTTTTCCATAATCCACCAAAGAATTGGAAGTAAAGTACAGTTTTAATTCATTCTTGCGTGCATAGCATGTAGATAGGATTTGCATTGTTATTTTCATACTTTTGCATAAAACGGAAAAAATGTATAGTGATTCATGCACATTACCTTTAGGTGCATGTCATGTAGTTGCACTCATAATTTTCATGATTTTCATGCTTAAGTACACCATGTACCTCAGTTTTTCCAAAGAAGTGATCTAAATTGTTCCATACCCTCGAAATAGTACAAAGATTTCCAATCATGAAGAAAATATCCTAACACATGTATCTCTAAGCAATTATGGAGATGTGGGCTAAAAAGAAAAAAAAATTCTGAAATTCTGAAAAAAAAAATATTTTGAAGAAAAAAAAAAGAGAATTTAGAAGGAAATGGAATAAGAGGGAGAAAGGAACATGATATCACTTGCATAACAAGGAAACTGAGTACATGATGTGGCTTAATTAGATTTCTATCTCTTTTTGAGGTGGAAGGTTAGTGCATGCATCATTCCACCCAATTTTAAGCATTAGGGCATTTTCAATGTGCATTCACATCATTTAGGGCATTTTGTTGTATGCATTTTGAAACTGTGTAATACTTCCAAATTCTTCCATGAAACACCCATTCCATCCACCCGTTGCTCGGATTGGTATGCCACCGTGATTTTCTCCTCACTCATGTTTATCAGGAGAACTGCTTCCATGTAGATGGTAGTTAGGGCGAGCAACGTAGTGTAGGCGATCACAAGATGCACCAATGCTGAATCGGCAAACCTTATTATGTTAACTGCCTTATGTGATAGTGTTCATCGGTTTGAAGGATAATTTTTCTTATTGATGATTATTGTCGCCTGTAGGGTAATTACTGTTCTGTGATTAGGAAAGGCCGGGTTGAGAACGTCCAGTGGGAGTCATGTGTGATGTAGGTTGGTATGTTGATTGTTAGTTGACATCTGCAATCTTATTCTAAGGATTAGTTGCTCGAGGGCGAGCAATGTTTAAGCTTAGGGGAGTTTGATGCGATGATTTTGAGTCGCATTTATAGACCTATTTCATATGTGTTTTGTGATCTAATTACTCATTTTTATGGATAATATTGCATAATTCACTTAATTTGGTCTTTGCCATCATATTATATCAAATCCCCTTTGTTTTACTATTTTGAGCATTATTTATCATCTTATTATAAATTGTGTGGATTTACTTGGGCTTGTTGTGAAATTTCAGGAAAAACAAGTATCTGCTTCCGTCGATACCATTGACGGAAGTCGATACCATCGACCAAGCCACAGGTTGTCAGCCGAGAAGAGAAATACAGAGTTGATACCATCGACACCTAAGTCGATGGTATCGAGATCACTTTAAGTTGCTGGCGAGGATGCAGTCGATACCATCGAAGAAAGTCGATGCCATCGACACAAGGAGAGCTACAACGTCGCTAAACGACAACAACCGACGCTAAAGAAGTCGATACCATCGACACCCAAGTCGATGGTATCGAGATCACCACAGGCGCTCAGAATAAAAGAAAGGAAAGCTGCCGCTAATCTGCTGGGTCAATACCATCGACCCGCGTCGATGGTATCGACACCGATAGATATGCGTTGGATCTATTTTGATCTCGATCGGACGGCTGTTGTTATTTGACAACCTAATTAGGGACTTATACCTAATGACGGCCGCCCAGACGAGGGGGGATCTCATTTTTTGGATTGCACGAGTGCGGAGGAGGAGAAAAAGGAGAACGGAGGCCGAGAAGCTCATCCCGGGTGATTCGGACGCTGCCGAAGACGATTTCCACCACCGACAGGCGGGGAAGCTCGTGTTCTACGCCAAGGATCCACCGGTTCTTCTCCGTTCAGGGGTTTTCCCATTTATTTCCCGTTTTTCTTATGAATTCCCCAATTTCTACCATGTATTCGTGTGAGATGAACATGAGAGGCTAAAACCCTCAATCTTTAGGACCGGGAGTAGCCCGGGAATGCATTGTATGACATTTTCATATCAATAATTCATATTTTTCTCTCAAATCCGTGGTATAGATTCGTTTTCTCCACTTCTATTGTTATGCTTGATCACCATAATAATAATTTAACACCCTTAATCACTTCGATAGAAGGATTAACGGTTGAAAAGAGACGAATTCTACATTAATCAATAAAACCCTTGACAAAGGAGTTGTAAAATTAATGGTGGGAACTGAGGGACCGTTTATAATGCACTTAGTTTAGGGGAATGATTACTACGACGGTGGAATCAACCTAAACCTAAGTAGTGAATTACACCACGACAGTGGGTAATTCTCATTTCAGGCCACTACCCGGATAGAGAGAGAAGTGTGAGGAATTATATGAAACCTAATACAATGTTGACCCGCGGTGAAACCACCATCCTAAAGATATCCCTTTGAATTGATTAAATTAACCTTTAATCGATTGTTTTCTTTGTTTAATTTTTATTTTCTTTTTAATTTGAACAACAAAACCCTACTTTGTTAATCGGCCTAGCTGATTGCGATTAGTTAGTAGAAGTCTCCAATAATTCACGTATCCCTGAGTTCGACTCGGGCCTCACAAGGCCTATATTACTTCGACGCGTATACTTGCGTTTAAGCGCGTAGTAAAATACACGTCATGGACATCGAGGACGAAGAAACCAATCTGAGGGTGAGTAGTATCAGCAACAGCAACACCAGGGGCAACAGTGAATCTCAGGTGGAGATACTGACTGCTGAGTCCTGTAGTTAGTTTGTCTTATGTCGTCTCTGTACTCTCAGGTCCTAGGAATCAATAGGTCTGAGATTTTGCTTTTTAGTC
Source organism: Alisma plantago-aquatica (assembly GCA_963693085.1). Classification (NCBI taxonomy): domain Eukaryota; kingdom Viridiplantae; phylum Streptophyta; class Magnoliopsida; order Alismatales; family Alismataceae; genus Alisma; species Alisma plantago-aquatica. The sequence continues at coordinate 82,007,132 of OY856409.1, read as the reverse complement.
TCGAGATTTTGTATCTGGATGTATATAATCACTCGAGAGGTAATTTTACAATGATGTAAACTGTTCATCTTATTTCTTATAAAGGAGTTTTATGGTTTCAAGATCTTTGCTTAAAAAGTTTTAATTTCCAGTGATTTTCAGGAATTCGCTTCCACATTCATTTATCTCGTATAAGTTGCCACAAGGATCTTGTGACACTGCTAAGAACATAGAAAATTTTACTATCACACCTTTTTTTGAAATGATAATACCATTGTCCCACCTTATATTGAGATGACAAAACCAAATGTTCTACCTAAATGCATTAAGAAGTCTTCTTGTGATAAACCCAAAGTCCTCAACCGGTTCTAAAAAAAGATGATATGGATGAGACACCATTCTTTGATGCCTCAGAAGACCACTTCCCTAGGGGGGGAAGCATAGCATAAAGATTTTTTGAGATCTTAAGGAAAGTGAAGTTAAACATCTCATCACTTGACGTCATTAGTTAAATTCAAACCTATACTAATTTTCTTAAGGATGTTTTTACCTTCAAAAGAAAGATAAAGGGGAGGCCACCCAAGGAAATTAATTTAATGAAGAAAGTGCGATTCATACTAGGCAGCCCTTTCCCCCTAAATAAGGGAGATCCAAGGGTTCTACTTATCCCTTATTATATCAATCATTAATTCAATGAGCATTCACTTATTGAGTTAGGCTCAAGCGTTAGCATCATACTCTATAGCATGTATGTGGAGATAGTCTTGAAAAGTTTCAAACTTGTGGACTACATTCTAATGTTGGTTGATGGATCCACCAGAATACCCAAGGGTAGGATAAAAAATGATATGGTAGTGGTGTACACAAAGGCATATGCCGCATACCTGACTGATTTTATTATCTTAGACGTAGAGACAACAGATGTTCAGATTTCCATCATCTTGGGAAGACTGTTCTGATCTATGGCACATGCAGAGTTCAATGTGCATTCCAACACTTTAGGAGTCACCTACTTGAACAAAATCATAGAAATCTAATGTTCACCACTGAGGAGTGTCAAGATTTTATTGTTGATGACCGCTACTTTGAGATAGACTATGACGATCTGAAGGAAGGAAAATCTAAAGAAGAACACTTGAGAATCACACACAATCTTTGGGAGAGGTCCATGTTTTACAAAGAACTTGAGAGTACCACCTATGCTAAGGAATGAAACACCCTGTATGTGAATGGTTGATGATAGAAACAACACCAATCCCAACTGAAGGCATTAATCCCAACACTTGTTGCAGATGACCCACCTTGGTTTGAGTATCTTTTCACTCAAAACCTCATTTTATTGTAACTTTGTTTTGACACTTCCAAGAAACACACAGACACTATACTTGATGGTTTTCTAATTGTGAATCATGTTAGAACATGTACATTTATGGAAGGATGACAAATGGAGGAGATATACAAGGATAAAATCAAAATGACAAAAAGAAGAATTGATATGAGTGAAAAAGCTACGGGAAAGCAATCACCACAGTTGTTTCCGACAATTCAACCATGGTTCTAGCTAACCAAAATGGTCATTCTATGTTCTACCCTACCCACTAGAAGTCATGTTGACATCTCCACCTCTTGATGGTTGCCCACCATGATTATGTGCTCATTACCCCAGTACTATAAACTTATATATCAGGTTGAGGTCGACATAGTTTAAAATTTTAGAATGGTAGGGCGGTAAACCATTGCTTTACACCATGTCCTTCTACTCTGATTGTTCTAAATTTTTGTCTAGGATGATCATATAGTCTGACTAACCTTTATACTTTTCCAACTATTAGGATTTTTCTTGCTTTTCATACATGCATGCATATAGTTCACTTTCTTGCATTGTTCACGTTTTTTTTTTCAAAACTTTTGATGTTTTTTCCATTCTATGCATTGTATTGCATTTCATTTAGTTTTCTATAATTTCTTGTGTGCTTCAATTAGGATTTTATATTTATTGTTTATTGCTTTTTATAGTAGGTTTAGACGTAATTCTAAGGCAATATGGCACCATCTTGGCCAATTTTTCCCAATCTTGATCTATTTTCCCAATGGTATGTTTCAACCTAAATCCTTACTTGTCATAATGCAACCCAAAGATGTTGTATTTGTCTAAGTGAGTTCTATGTTGGAATTTTGCATGTGCTCCAAGTCTCTTGCAAGAAACTGACTTTTATAATAAATGTGTGATGCTTGCAAGCCTTTGAAATCTTGGGATTATTCATTCCAAGTGGAAAGACTATAGTATACCATAATTGTTCATTTTATGCATAGTTTACTTGTTTTGGTGAATGTTGCTTGTATTAACTTGCTTAAATGAAGTTATACTTGAATTTTCACCATGTGTGGCCCCTAATTGACTCAGAATTTCTTCCATCATTTTCTTACCTCTTTGTCTCATGAAACAATGCCACAATGCACATATTATCCTTGGACACCCTCTAAAAGCTTGGGGTTGCTATATCTATACCCCTTCTCTTCTTCCGATCATCACATGCCCTCCTTGTGTACGGGAAAAAAAAAGAGATAGGTCTATGTGCTTACACCTCAAGATAAGAGAAAAAAACAAAAGATGAGTGCTCCTATGTGATATCACTCCACTCCTTTCCACAACCATTTCTTCTCTTTTTATGCATAGTAGGGTTAGGGAAAATCAACTCTAACCCACACACCCCTACACAAGTCAAGTGGGTCATGAGAGGTGAAGTGAAGTGTATGATTGAGTCCTAGTAAGCGAAACAACAACTTTAGCATCTTGCAAGAAACTGACATTTATAAAATGCATGCTCAGATTTTGATCATATTGGGAAGATTGTTCTGATCTATGGCCCATGCGGAGTTCAATGTGCATGACAACACTTTACCTACTTAAACAAAATGATAGAAATCTAATGTTCATCACCGAGGAGTGTCAAGATTTTATTGTTGAGGACCGCTACTTTGAGATAGACTATTGACGATCCCAAGGAAGGAAAATATAAAGAAGAACACTTGAGAATCACACACAATATTTAGGATGAGGACCATGTTTTACAAAGAACTTGAGGGTACCACCTATGCTAAGGAAAGGAACACCTTGTATGTGGATGGTTGATGATAGAAACAACACAAAGCCCGACTGAAGGCACTAAACCCAACACTTATTGTAGTTGACTCACCATGGTTTGAGTATCTTTTCACTCAAAACCTCATTGTATTGTAACTTTGTTTTGACACTTCCAAGAAACACACAGACACTATACTTGATGGTTTTCTAGCTGTGAATCATGTTATAACATGTACATTGATGGAAGGATGACACATGGAGGACCTAGCATGGGATAAGATCAAAATGACAAAAAGAAGAATTGATATGAGTGAAAAAGCTATGGGAAAGCAACCACCACAGTTGTTCCAGACAGTACGACCATGGTGGCAGCTAACCAAAATGGTCATTCTATGTTCTACCTTACCAACTAGAAGTCATTTTGACATCTCCACTTATTGATGGCTGTCCACTAGAACTCTGTGCTCATTACCCTAGTACTATAAACTTATATACCATGTTAACACAGTTTAAAATTTTAGAATGGTAGGGTAGTAAACCAATTTTTACACCATGTCCTTCTACTCTCATTGTTCTAAATTTTTGTCTAGGATGATTAGATAGTATGACTAACCTTTATACTTTTCCAACTATTAGGATTTTTCTTGCTTTACATACATGCATGCATATAGTTCACTTTCTTGCATTGTTCACGTAATTTATTAAAAATTTTTGATGTTTTTTTCCATTCTATGCATTGTATTGCATTTCATGTAGTTTTCTATAATTTCTTGTGCGCTTTAGTTAGGATTTTACATAAGTTGTTTATTTCTTTTTATTGTAGATTTAGACATAATTCTAAGGAAATATGGCACCATCTTGGCCAATTTTTCCCAATCTTGATCTATTTTCCCAACGGTATGTTTCAACTTAAATCTCTACTTGTCATACTGCAACCCAATGATGTTGTATTTGGCTAAGTGATTTCTATGTTGGAATTTTGCATGTGCTCCAAGAACATATGTAAGTCCTTGAGAACCATTGTATAAGTGTACCACCACCTATAACATACATTTCATGTGCTTCTTTCAGGAGACTCCATACTCCCTTTACTGTATGGAAATCTCTCGACATGTGTAGGGTTGACTCACATCAATCATTACATATTGGAAAACGATCATCTATTGTAAGTCCCAGTGTCTTTGTTTTCTTGTTTTTCATAAACCCCTTGTGGGTGGCTCCCAACATCATACAATTTACTCACTATGTGATGAAGATCTTCTGTGGATGTGCCTAACAACCTGGAGTTTGTATCTTGTACTTTTGGAACAACCAGTTATATGCATATTTTTTATTGTAGCACCACTGAGGGTCACCTCTGTAGTGTTGTCATTCTTCACCCACTTTAGTATGGGAAGGTATCTTGCTAAAAGTTATGGTGCTCGTTATATCCCTAAACCGATGATTTATAAAACTACCATCCCAATTACCCTACAAATCGACTACAACTTCTAGTTTGAGATCTTCAAATTCAGGGGGAGGCTTTATCTTCCCTCCCTCAACAATGGTTTCTCCATGTATGTGACCCACTTATCCCTCCAACCATTTTGTCCTTCAATCATATCTAAACATGTCATATTGTATATTACTTCTCCCAAGAAATGGTTTATTGTCAAATGCACTTATGGATGTTCATACCATGACCACACTTTGGATCGATGGGATTGAAGGAGGACATGAGGATTTGTCCACCCTTGGAGGATACTAAGGTGAGCCCAAGAAAATATCCCACCCTACCCCAAGTGTCCAAGGGTTGAAATAAAGAAAAGAACTCCATAGATTGTGGAAATGACAATCAAAGTGTAAGGAAAAGACCTCAACATGGACGTGGTACCAGGGAATGACTATTCCTCCAAGTTAAAAATCACAGAGAATTCACATTGAATATGAAACACCAAGAAGATCGTAGCACGACTGTGCCATACAAAATGACCATGCCACCAACCGCCCATGCCAAGAAAAATGGTCCATTCCCAAATCCCCCACCACAACTCTAGTACCCAACACAACTTTTCTACTTAGCCACCACCATGTTTGTGCTACTCAACATTATCATTCTACCTAGCCTCCACTATGGTCATACTAGACAGAGCATTCGTGCTACCAGCTATCAAACTTCCATTTTTCCAATGACATTTTCCTACTTCCACGATAACCGTTCCTCCTCAACATGCCCATTCCACCTCACCACCATAATGGATATCTAGAAAGATTTGGGTGTAAAGGGTTACATCGATGCAAGCTTCCAAAATGAAAAATAAAATTAATGGTCGCAATGTATGCTTATATTTGACCTTAAATAAGAACTGCAAGTTGGAAAGGGTTCTGAGCTAAAGGAATTATTTATATCTATAAAAGAAGTCGAGTATCTCTATGTTATGAGAATAGCAGATGATAATGCATGGATTGAAAGTTCATATGGGTAAACTGGAGGAAGGTTCCCACCATTGATGAAACAATAGAAATACAATGACAACATTGGAGCTACTGGTTAGGAAAGGAATGTCAGATAGCATATTACAACACTTCCATCTCATATGGAATATCATACAACAAAGATATGTGAAACTTGCCAAATACCGACTTGAAGAAAATGTTGCTAACTCGCTATAAAAACACTTGCACACCATAAACATGATGGACATGTTAAGATCACTTGGAGTAATATTTGTGGGTGATTGGATCTAAGTTCAAGTGGAAGTATGTTGGTATGTATGCCCAGAGAGCCTATCATAGGATGATTGGAATGCTACACTAGATACCCAATTTTATAATAATAAACCTAATCTCATCTATTATGTTTGTCTTAACATGAGATGATGACACAAACATAGTAGATGTCTAAATAATAATGTTACTCAATGGTGTATGTCTTCAAGTACATAACTTGAACAATGAGATCATACAAATAGTAAGAGTACATACATTCTTGTTATGTCCCTAATTGGATATTACATTGGAAGCAATATAGACAACAATAATATATAAGACTAGAGTGTGTGTTGATTGATGACAAAATCTCACTAGTCATGATATGTGATATCAAGTCAAGCACATAGGTATATGTTAGAGAACAATATATGGGAGAAACCCACCATGAGAGTGATACATGGGGATCATGGATTGGTAATTAGAATCAACTCTCATTGTGATAGTGGTGATTGTAGTTTTAGACTTGAAGTCACTACATTCATCACATGTCGTTCATGTACTTTGACATTATCAAACGTGATCCTAAATAAGGATTACCATAACAATGATGATTTGGTGCACTGTGAAACATGGAGATAGAGTGTGAGTAATGTAGATGGAATTTGCCCCTCCTATAATGGATTTATATCCAGGCCACTTCATAAGAGAGACTGAGAAATGTACGACCGTACTCATGTGATTCAATATGTGATATGTGAATTCACATGCATCTCAGCCAATCTACTCTAGTTCAAGGAACATGGATTGACCGTTGAGTGGATGAAGATTCCATTCCTCGAGTTCAATCTAGATATCAGAGACAAAGGAACTTTACAATCATGGTAACACTGATCATGAGATGCAGGTTGAAGTTGTTCTCCATCTTTTTGAACTACTTAGGTATCAATAATGTCTTGCTAGACATTGCTCTTTTCTTGTGATGTCATAAGTTAGTTATAGACATTCACTGCCAATGCAATTCTAGACCTATAGGTTCACACACATAGGATACACTTGGATTAAAGGTTTATATTTATGAATGACGTGTAGATTGATTACTAAAGGTGTTTAGGTATTTAATTAAACAACTGAGGTTCAAAATTGAGTAAGTGGACTTTGAACTGGTCGATTGGAGTGTCAGGTCAATTGGAATCGACATTGGCTAAATAATGGCTGAACTAGGGAGTGAACTGGTCAGTTCATAGGTCCCAACTAACTTCTTGATGATGTGAACCGACCGGTTAATCATCTGGGTTGCTCGGTTCAATGGTCAATTCGATCAGATCAAGGATTGGTGCTGACGTCATGTTGTGCATTAACTATACATTGAATACCAATGTGATTTAGAACATGAAACTGCATGAACCGACTGGTTGGGTGTGTGAACTGATTGGTTCTCCACTCAAAGTTTCTAGAAAATTCATGAATCCAACCCTCTCTACTCCCGCATAGACCGGGAACTGTGACCCTGGCCTCTACTATAAATAGAGGGATACCAGGAGCTTCTCAGAACACAACAGTTGCTCTGACAATTGTTGTCCTCTCTGGTTGTGGTAACCAATACAAAGCCTGAGAAACTCCTACCTGATAAAGGGAGGGATATCAAGGGAGAGACAATTGTGGGAGAATGTATCAACTCTAGTAGGTTGACACTTGAGAGGGACTAATCCTTCCCGATGGATCTGGTAGCACAACGTGGAGTTCCCAATGGTCTACGTGGACTTCTCTAAATGTAGGAGGTCGTTATATGCTGCTGGAAGGACACCATTAACTGCTATCTGTGGTGTTATACCAGGAGGCCGGTGGAGATGATTATTTGAGTGTTGTTGTTAAAGAAGGAGCAAGCAACTACCTGAAGAAGAAGAAGCACGATTCTACTGCATGGGTAATGTTACTAGACTTTCTATAGGACCAGGTAAAACCTTACAAACCTTCCTACCAAGATACATTGTTGTTGATGTGATCTTGCTGTCCAGGGGAATCAGGCTTGAAATTTTTGTTTCCGCTGCCTTATCTGTTGCCCCAGTTTCCCTATACAAAATTGATTAGAAAAATGAGAGGAATCTAAAGGAAATACTTGTAGACTCTGATTATGCTTACAGATTCATAATTTCCATGAATACATGTTTAGTAACTGATTAATACATTAAAACCCAAGATTTGGTATTAAAATGTTGGAAACATTAAAAAGCTATTCTTTGGTGTTATTATCTGATATTGGGGAATATAATAGTAATTCAAGATGATTATGATCATATCTTTGATAATTAGGATTTCTAATGAGAATAATCATATACATGATAATTAAGGTTTATAAAATGGATAATCATGCATATGAGTAACTAGTGTTAAAGATCCTAACTTGCCATGTTGTTAATGAACTTAATGTGATCTAAGTAAAGGATATTAGGGATCCAATGATTAGGGTCTTCACCTTATGTTTATATGCTATGGAAATAGGGTTGCATTCTTGTTCCCTAAACCCTAGATTAGATCGAGTAAGGTTTAATCTTACTACTATCGTGGTGACACTTTAGGATTTACATACATGAAAATCAAAGTTGATTGCTTAATTTGCTTGATTGATTAGAAAATATGCTTAAAGTATTACTATAATATTTGTGTGATTCTAAAAAAGGTACGCCATTACGCTTATGACTACTCTCAATATAGATTTCTGGTGTTTGTCAACATTTTCTCAAGGATTGAACAACTAAACTGTTAGATGTTTATTTACATTTTGTTCAATTATAATGTGACTATGAGTACCACAGAAAGATGAGAATATGTGAAGAATATGTCAGTTCCTATTTTCAAGCATTGATTGGTCATATGCTGCTATAATATTTGCTCACTTTTGAATGCACCCCATGTACACAATATATTTCGATATACTGACCCATGCTTTTATTTCACATCGTTTTAGGTACATGCTAAAATTGAAGATGACAAGATATGGTGTAACTGATGAAATCTATTTGAAGGCATTTAAGCTAAGTAAGGAGGATTAGTTGGATACTTCTTATCATATGTACATTCTTGTGTAAGAAATTCATGTAACTCTTTAGATGTGCATTTTGTAAACAATATTTGAGTTAATGGAAATTATTTGCTATTATTTATTATTTGGTCAAATCTGGATCCTTGGGAATTTTAGGTAATGGATCTCAACTTTTTGAGTCTTTCTTTAATTTTGGGATACTAAAAAGTGAGGTCATTACATTTTGTATCAGAAGCCCAAATTTTCAAATAATATTTAATGGTTTATAATTTCAAGTAATCTATGGAAATAAGAGGGAATTATTAGGGCATTTCTAAAGGCAATGGTGTCTAGAAGGGAACACAACTCAGAGGCTGTTAAAACTTTCCTCTGTACCTCTAGTCAACTTATGAGGGCTCCCAGTCCCATTCATCCTACCTTGCCAAAGTTGGAAGATTTTTCCCGAAGTAAAATACTTTATGTTTTGTTCTCATCTTCATTCATCCACTTCTCATCCTTTGCTTAATAAATCCTTAAATAAATTTCCCTCCTCAACTCAAGTTAGGATTGTTGAGAAGAAGTAGGATTAAGGTATCCTCCTTCGATTAATGTAATGTAGAATTAATGATAAGATAAAGAGAGAAAAAAAGTGTTGGGGGTTTTTCCTTATGAGAGTAAACCCTAGATGGAGCTAGGGTTCGTTTTAGTAAACCTGAGTAGGTCGATGGACAAAGAAGTCCTAAGGGGTAGGGTGTAGTCCCTAACCCGCATACTAAACCCTAATCCTAGGAAATCGAAGTAGTGTGGGTGATGTAGAAAACCCTACCCATATGAACCATAATTAGGGTAAGAGTAATGAGATTTTACAAAAAAAATGCAAATAAGTCTATGTACCTAGTCTTCCAAGAATGAACATGGAGAAATTTATGAATGATGCATGTAAAAAGATTTGAATATACATGAGAAACATAAGTAATCAACGATTATAGATGGACATGAAAATAAGACTATAACTTTCTCATCACCCTACTACTATCTCTGGAGGATGGATAAATAAAGAATACCCCCAACGAGTGGGTAAGCTATTGAAACTACCCCTAGCAAATGGGTATGATATTGAACGAACCCCTATAGAGTGGGTATGCAATTGGAACGAACCCCAGTGAGTGGGTATGTCATTGAAAATACCTCCAGAGAATAAGTATGTTACCCCCAGTGAGTGGGGTATGCTATTCAAATAAACCCCCATAGAGTGGGTATGCTACCCCCAGCGAGTGGGTATGCCATTGAAATACTCGCACCAAGTAAGTATGATATTGGGACACCTCCAACAAGTGGGTATGATTGGAGGTTATCCCCAGTAAGTGGGTACATCATTGAAATACACCCAATGAGTGAGTATGATGTGGTGAATACCCCTAGTGAGTGGGTATGGATAGTGATTACCCCTAGAGAGTGGGTAGATCATTGAAATACTCCTAGCAAGTGAGTATGAATACCCCCAGTGAGAGGGTATACACAGAGAATGAGAAAGTATGGGTCGAGAAGTTATATTATAAAATGAATGTTCCAAATATTATGGTTAAAAAATGCAAACTCAACTTTTATGGTGGGTGTCTCGACCCAGGGTGGTTCATCCCAAGAGTGGGAAAAGGACCTATGAGGGAGACAAAACCCCAAACACATGGGGATAGGTTGTGGCTAGAGATCCTAACCTCCTCAGATGAGACAAGAAGACACCCCCAAGATAGGATACCTTCCTACAAGGATGAGTCCACAAATCTAATCAGAATTGATGTTACCTTGAATGACATCTAATGCTTGGGAAAAAAATTAAAGATGTGTATTACCAAAAACCCTAGGCAGGGTAGTACCTTAAGCCAATCCTAAGGCTAAATATGGAGGATTAAAGGTACATAAGACCGATGAGATTAGGATATGATTGTTCTTGGAATGGATGACCATAGTATTGATAGGTAACAACTATGTTTGCTTGAGGCCCATGAAACAAGAGATTGGCCACCTTCATGAGTTCATGTGGCCCAAGGGGTGAATGTGAAAGACACTTCCTAGATGCATAAAAATGATATCACTCCAAAAAGTATGTGTACCCCTAGAGAACTTGAGGAAATGACTAAGGATAATGAGACATGAGGTGTATATTTAAAAGATACAAGAAGTCATGTTATAATGAAATCTTAAGAGTTGTGCACAAACTCAAGAGTAATAAAGAGACTTGGCTTCTTGAAATATATAGAAATAATGTGTTATTTACTTATTCTATTGTGTTTTTCCTCCTAATGCTTTATTGTATTAGTCCCATATTGCTTGCTTGTATATGTGTCTCAACTCTCTGTAGCTATATAAGAGAGTACCATGTAAACCTTTTTACTCACTAAATAAACAACTCCTTTACTATCTACATGGTATCAAGAGAAGGTTCTCCTTTTCCCCACCCATCAACCCACCTATGATGTGAGCACCCCCCCGGCCGCCGCCCAACCCTCCCTCCCCTCCTGCCGCCGCCCCTCCCTCCTCCTCCCACCCCCATCATCGCCGCCCTCCTCCGTCCTCCCTCCTTCCCCACTGCCTCCTCTCCTCCCACCACCGCCTCAACAACCTACTCCACCAGCAACATCCTTCCTCCTCCAGGCTTCTAGCCTTTTGGCCGGTTGCCACTAGTTTTTACCTCCCGTCTCCATCTACATCCGAGTGCTCTTCGGATCTACGATCGGACATCCACTGGCCAGCTAAGTTGAGAGTCCTTTCATCTCTCCCTTCTATCTGCCTGTGCCTCATGAAGGAACGTTGAGTTTTCCTCATGATGATGTATGTTTCTCTATGCATATTCTACCCGATACGAGTTTTCTGATCTGACGCGTCAGATCCCTACTGCTGCTATCTGCCCTTTGTGGGTCCCTACTCTGCTACTGCACCAACTCCTACCTCTGCTATGGCCTTCCCTGAGACTCCGTGCTCCCTCTGTGTCACCACAGTGAAGCTCGACGATGGCTCCAACTACCATCTCTGGTCGGCGTCCTTTGTTCTATAGGTCAAAGCACAAGGACGGCATCACCACCTTACGATAGAGCCTCCTGCTGTTCCTATTACTGATTCAGATGACAAAACCAGACAAAGTTATGCCCAATGGTCCAAGGATGATTCCAGCATCATGTCTTGGATCCTCAATAGTACCGAGCCTCGCATCAGCCAATCTATTCTCTGCCTTCATGATGCTAAGGATATGTGGGATCAACTGTCCCATGTCTATTCTCATCAGGAGAATCCCAAGCGTGTCTTTGAAATTTTCAAAACTCTGGCGACGAAGGAGTTCTCTACTGATACTTCCATTAATGACTTCTACAATCAATGCTCGGCTCTATGGAATGAGTTTGGACTCTACCACCCTTTGACGATGGACATCAAAATTGCTCAGAAGCAACACAATGAACTGTAGCTGGTGCAATTTTTGGCTGGACTTCCTGCCTCTTTTTCTAGAGTGGTTGACCAGATCCTGTCAAGTGACCCGCTTCCAACCCTTCGAGATGTTCCGAAATGTGTCCAACGCCTACCGTCCATGACTCCTACACCTACTGTTGAGCATCCTGCACTTATTGCTCACTCTGCTGATTCTGGCCGTGGTCGTGGTCGCGGCCGTGGCCGTGGCGGTCGCCCTCCATCTTCAGGAGGTTGAGGCACATCTACTCCTAGACATGGTACTGCTCCCGGCCATCGCTACTGCAACTGGTGTGGCCGGGACAATCATACTGAAGATCGCTACTAGATTAAGCATGACAAGCTAGCTTGGGCTAACCAGGCTACTACAGAAACTGCTGCTGACTCTACCCCTGACACACCTACTGCTCCAACTAACACAGACTGGTTAAGTTCGGAGTTCGAGAAGATGTTCCAGGAATGTCTCGCATAGATGCCATCCTCGTCTACACCAAGACCCTCTGCCATGCTTGCCTCTCCATCATCTGGTAACAAATAGTGGTGCATTGACTCAGGTGCATCCACTCATATGGCTGGTGATCTTCATCTTTTTTTGAGTCTCCATAAAACTACTCCTATATCATCTATTACTGTTGCAAATGGATCCAAAACTTCTATTCATGGCACTGGCACAGTTCCTCTTTCGCCAAAATTGCACTTGAATTCTATTTTATATATTCCAAAGTTTCCTTTTAATTTATTGTCCGTCAGTAAGATGATTAAACAACTCAAGTGCTCTATTAAATTTGATCCTTCTGGCTGTATTTTGAAGGATCTCCGCATGAAGACGAGGATTGGTTCGGGCCGTGAAGGACCAGATGGGCTGTATAATCTGGATGAACCTCCTACTGATGCGGCTATGCTATCTACTTCAGTGATGGGACTACAGTGGCACTTTCGCATGGGCCATCCATCTGCTGCCAAATTAAAGCATTTATTTCCTACTTTATCTGAAAATAATTTTTCCTGTGAAACTTGTGTTTTGGGCAAACAAACTCGATCTATTTTTCCTGCTAAGAAAGTTATTACTTCTAAGGAAATTTTTGACCTGGTTCATGCTGATATTTGGGGACCGTGCTCTGTATCCAGTCACTCGGGTGTGAAATATTTTATGACCTTTATTGATGATTATTCTCACACCACATGGTTGTTTTTGCTTAAAGGTCGGGTTACTGTGTTAGATACTATTCACACCTTCTTTTCTTAAATTCACACTCAATTTAATCGACCTATTAAAATTTTTCATACTGATAATGCACTAAAATTCATGCAACAATATGTTACATCCTTTTGCGCTGCCCAAAGAAGCATACATCAATCCACTTGCCCTTACACCCCTTAACAAAATGGAGTCGTTGAAAGAAAAAACTGTCACCTTCTTGAGGTTGCTCGCACCCTTCTCATACACTACAAAGTACCCCATCACTTCTAGCCTGAAGCTGTCTCTACGACATGCTATCTTATCAATCACATGCCTTCTTCTGTTTTGAAAAATCAGGTCTCGTATGCCATTTTGTTTCCTGATAAACCCTTATTTTCTTTGCCTCCTCACATTTTTGGGAGTACTTGTTTTGTAAAACATCTTCATCCTGGCCTCACCAAGCTTGATGCTCGCTCATTCAAATGTGTATTTCTGGGATATTCTCGTACTCAGAAAGGCTACCGCTGTTTTGATCCTGTTAAAAAATAGTGGTTTGTTAGTGCAGATGTGACCTTTTTTAAGCACATGCCTTACTATTCTACTAATGGTAACAAATTGTCGGCTGATATTATGGCTACCACACCATTACCATTTGTTGTTGAGGAATTACTAGCTCCTGATGTGCCTCAAGAACACCCATTGCAAGTCTATCAGCACCGGTCAAAGAACATCAATGCTTCTGAAGCCCCAGACGAACCAAATCCTGCGTCTGCGGTTGATCCACCATCCACTGAGGTATTTTCTGACCGGGATCTTCCTATAAGTTTAAAGAAAGGTGTTCGCTCATGTACTCAACATCCTATCAGTAATTTCTGTTCATCTGACAATCTCTGTGGTAGCTTTGCTTGTTTTACTTCTATTTTGTCTGCTGTGACAATTCCTAAATGAGCCAAAGAGGCACTTCGCCATCATGCCTGGAAACATGCTATGGAACATGAAATGCATGCACTTTGTGATCAACACACATGGGATCTGGTTGATCATCCCTCTTCATGCCATACTGTTGGATGCCGCTGAATTTTTACTATTAAATATCAACTGGATGGTACCATTGAACGCCTAAAAGCCCGATTGGTTGTAAAAGGATATACTCAAACATATGGAGTTAATTATTTTGAAACGTTTTCTCCAGTTGCATGCTTAAATTTTGTTCATATTCTGATATCTATTGCTATGAATAAAGACTGACCTATGTTTCAACTTGATGTCAAAAATGCTTCTATATGGAGATCTACAGGAGGAGGTCTACATGGAGAAACCTCCTAGATTTGTTGCTCAGGGGGAGTCTGCTTCTAAAATATGTAAACTAAGAAAGGCAATCTATGGTCTGAAACAAAGCCCACATGCACGGTTTGACAAGCTCAGTCATATCCTAATTACCTTTGGCTTTCGGCGTTCACAATCTGATCAATCTGTATTTATTCGTAAAACTACAGCAGGGCTGGTCATCCTTATTATGTATGTTGATAATATTGTCATATCTGGTAGTGATAGTGCATGGATACAGGCAACCAAAAAGTATTTAGCACAACACTTCATCACCAAAGACCTAGGGAAACTATGATATTTTCTAGGCATTGAAGTTGCTAGATCTTCTGCAGGACTATACCTGTCACAGAGGAAATATGTTCTTGACTTTTGTAGGAGACATGCATGTTGGGTTGCAAGCCAGCCAACACTCCTCTGGATCCCAATATGGATTGGGATAATGGTACTTCTCCTCCTTATGTTGATCATCAACGGTTTAGGAGGCTGGTTGGCAAACTTATCTATTTGACTGTTACTAGAGCTGACTTGGCTGCTGCTATAGGATTTATAAGCCGATATATTAATAAACCCCGACAATGCCACTGGGATGCTATTTGTCACATCTTACAATATCTCAAAAGCTCTCCAGGGAAAGGTCTTCTGTACAAAAAGCATGGTCATTGCAATTTATCTGGATTCTCTGATTCTGACTATGTAGGAAGTCGATATGATAGGAAATCAACATCTGGATATTGCACCTTTGTGGGAGGAAATCTGGTTACATGGCGCAGTAAAAAGCAAATAGTTGTTGCCCGATCTAGTGCATAGGAAGAATATAGAGCCATGGCTCATACTGCATGTGAGCTCCTGTGGGTCTGTGGTCTTCTGAATGAGTTTGATATCACCTCTTCTAGCCCCATTTCTATGTTCTATGACAATAAGGCTTCCATTTTCATTGTGAGAAACCCCACCTTTCATGAAAGAACAAAACATATTGAGGTTGATTGCACTTTGTCAGGGAGAAAGTTCTGTCTGGACATATCTACACTCCATATCTCAGTACTAAGAAGTAGCTTGAAGGCATCTTCACCAAAGTTCTACCTCAAGCTTGCTTCCAGACTCTGATTGACAAGTTGGGCTTATTCGACATCTACACTCCAGCTTGAGGGGGAGTATAGAAATAATGTGTTATTTACTTCTTCTGTTGCGTTTTCCTCCTACTGCTTTATTGTATTAATCCCATATTGCTCGCTTGTATATGTGTCTCAACTCTCTGTAGCTATATAAGAGAGTATGGATGGTTTAGAGTCATGTTGAGAATGATTCAACTTAAACTATGAAATTTTAGTATAATGTGTGTACGACATCTCTTGTCTTGGAATGGGAATAACTTTGTTTTTGGGCTGCATTCAAACACTTATTTCATCTCTTTATGAGTGGGAGAGATTGGTTTGACATATGTTATGCTTAAAATTGACATATGGAAATGAATACCTTGATTTGAACTTAACGACATGACCTAGGGTTTGGGATGTTACCTCACCATTATGTCATAATAGGTTAAAAACCAAGGTGAAATGGTAATCACCAAGTGAAATTGAAAATCACAAAATGAAATTATAAACACCAAGAAATGAATCATGTAAATATCAAGGGTGTGGATATACCTTGAATTGAATTCAAGTACCAATCCTAGTAATGATGTGAGGAATTTTCATATTAATAAAAGAGGTTACTAATATCTAAGTAGGGTTGCTAATAGGAGATTGGCCACCTTCACAAGTTCATGTGGTCCAAGGGGTGAATGTGAGAGGCACTCCCTAGATGCATAAAGATGAGATCACTCTAGAAATTACATTTACCCCTAGAGACCTTGAGGAAATGACTAAGACTAATGAGAATAAGGTGTAAATTTTAAATGATATAAGAAATCATGTAATAATGAAATCTTAAGAGGAGTTGTGCACAAAATCAAGAGTAATAAAGATATTTGGCTTCATGAAATAAAAGAAAATTGTGGAATTGAAAAAGTAGGGATGGTATAGAGTCACGTTGAGAATGATTCAATTTAAACTATGAAATTTTAGGATAATGTGTGTACACCATCTATGCTCTTGGAATGGGATGAACTTTGTTTTTGGGATGCATTCAAACACTTATTTCATCTCATTTTGAGTGGGAGAGATTGGTTTGATATATGTTATGTTTAAAATTGACATATGGGAATGAATACCATAAGTTCAACATAACGACATGACCTAGGGTTTGAGGTGTTACCTCAACCTTATGTGATAACATGTTGGAAATCTAGGTGAAATGGTAATCATCAAGTGAAATTGAAAATAAAAAAATGAAAATATAAACACCAAGATATGATGTCATGTAAATACAAAGGGTGTGGATATACCTTGAATTGAATTCAAGTACCAACCCTAGTAATGATGTGAGGAATATGAATATTAATAAAAGATGTTACTGATATCTAAGTAGGGTTGCTAAACCGAAGTTGTGAAATTAAGTTGAGTTATCTTCTTGTTGGGTGTGAATTTTGGGGACACAATTCCTTTTAAGAAGGGGCAAATGTTTTATTTGCAATCTTGGTAAAATTGAATTACAGAAATATAAGCCATGAATTGATAAGTAAATTCTCTAATAACATTATTGATAGAATGATAATGTCACTTTTGAGATTATTTGTGTTGAAAATATGTCCTTGGAGCATAAGATAAAGGAATAAGAGTTGTTGTGTACTAATAAATATTAATGTCTTTGTGAATTATGGGTAGTAGAAATATAAGATAATACACAAGTTTCCTAAAGAAAATAAAATGTATGGTGTTTTAGGATAATTATCTATCTAGTTTGGAAACACTTGTTTCGAGACACCAATTAGTATTATTTTGAACGAACGTTTGGTACACTTGAAAACAATAAAGAAAAGAAGACAATTCTAGAAATGGGGGGGAGATATTCCATGGGATAATGATATTGTTTTAAATAAATTTTAAAAGAGCAAGTTTTGTATGTGAAAGACATCCCTATAAATCCCAACTTACTAGATATAGATTGGAAAAGACTTCATGAGTTTCCTTGAAGTAAGGATAATTGATTTAAAGGATAACTAAAGAGAAGTAAAGGAACATCTAAATCCCAAATTATAAGTGTTTCTTAAATAGATTAAATGACCAATTATCCAATGGGGACCATATAGAAATGGATATTCCGTAATGGATTTTTGGCTTTCCAAATACAAGTCTTAATATGATTATTATCTTTTGATTTATAAGAATAAATGCTAAGATTTTTACATAAAGGAATATAGGAGGAAATATATTGTCATAGAACCATGATTTTCCTTTTATTTGGAATTAAACTTGTTGAATAAAAGAGGCATCTTGTATTGTTTATAGATAGGTAGTAATGGTATGCCTTGACATTTTGACATCTTGCTTGTAAACCAAGGGAAAAATGAAAAAGGAAGTGAGAAGGGAGAAGTGTATGTATATATACATATATGAAGATCCATGCACAACCCAACCTTCTCCCCTCTCTCATCTCTCTTCCTCTACAATGTTCGACATCCAACCCACCCCATGCTCCTCTCATGTTCCATCTAGGGTTGGCATTGCACCAATAGGAAGAAGGTGTAACAAGTTATTAATTGAATAATCCTCCCCAACCGACAATGCTAGATCATAACTGAGACAATACTGTGAGGCAAGGAACCTTGCCTCATAGTTGGAAGGCATTGAAGATGTGGTTGCTCCTGGCTGTTCTTCATAGGATGAGACAATGCTACTGACTGAACTATGTCCTTTATCTATGACCCCCTCTCCTTCACCTTCCATATGGCAGCACTCCCACCAGTCTGGGAGGAGGGAGCCTCCTCCTACCATGCTCTTTGGAGTCTCAAAGGGAGCTCCACTGAGGCTCGTCGAAGCTGTGCTGGCCTAGGGCATCCTGCACTAGGGTTGGTAGTGGCTTCATGTTGTAGCAACGATGAAGTAGAGATGAGCGGAAGTCAGTTCGTGACGCGCCCTGTGCGAGGGAGAAGGGGGTTGAAGTCAAAAGACTCATATTCTCCCGCTTGCACGTTCAAGACCCGGGGCCGACTATGTCCTTTCACCTAAATCCTAGTCCAATTTTGGGGAAAATGATAATATGATATTATGATGACATGGCAGCATCTGGTTGGCCTAGAAACTCCAATCTTGCAAATATTCTAGAAAATTTGGTAACTCCGATTAACATGATTTATATATGAAAGTTGATTAAAAATGAGAAGGAATCTAGAGAAAATATTTTCAAACTCTAATTTTGCTTCCAATATTAAAAGTGCATGAATACATGTTTAGTAAGTGGTTAATACATTAAAACCCTTGATTGGGATATTAAAATGTTGGAAACATTACAAAGCTATTCTTTTGTGCTATTATTTGATATTTTGGAATATAATACAATTCACGATGATTAAGATCATAGTGATGATATTTAGGATTTCTAAAGTGATTAAGTTGTATAAAGTGGATAATAATGCATATGAATAATTAGGTTTAAAGATCCTAACATCCCATGTTTTTAATAAATTTAACGTGATCTAAGTAAAGGATATTAGGGATCCAATTGTTAGGGTTTTCACCTAATGTGGATATGCAATGGAAACAGGGTTTGCACCCTTATTCCTTAATCTGGACCAAGATAATCCTAAACCCTCGATTAGGATCGAGTAGGGTTTAATCTGACTAATATATGGTGACACTTAGCATTTACATACAAGAAAATTAAAGTTGATTGGATAATATGCTTAAAGTACGACTGTAAGATCTGCATAGTTCTACAAAAGGTATGTGGTTTCGCTTGTGACTACCCTCAATATAGTTTGCCAGAATTTATTGACGTTTTCTTGAAGAGTGAACACCTAAATTGTTGGATGTTTATTTACATTTGGTTCAATTATAATGCTACTATGAGTTCCACATAAAGATTAGAATATGTGAAGAAAATGCCAATTCTTATTTTCAAGCATTGATTGATGATATGTTGTTATAATATATGTACACTTTTGCATGCACCTCATGTACAATATATTTTGATACACTTATTCATATTTTTGTTTCACGTTGTTTTAGGTACATGCTAAAAATGAAGATGACAAGATGTGGCATAATTGATGAAATCTACTTTAAGGCTTTTAAGTAAAGTAAGGAAGATTAGTTAGATAATTCTTCTCATGTGTAAGAAATTTATGTAACTCTTTAGAGGAGCATTTTGTAAATAATAATTGACTCAATGGATATTATTTTTTATTATTTATTATTTGGTCAAATCTGGATCCTTGAGAATTTTAGGTAATGACTCTCAACTTTTTGCGTCTTTCATTAATTGGGGAATGCTGAAAAATGAGGTCATTACATGAAGTGATGACGATGATATCTAATGTTTGAAGTGTTGGGTTTTAGGGAAGGTAGAGAAGGCTGCGGAAACAAAATTTTTCTTCTCCCCAAACCCAGAACAAAGGAATCACGTCAACGTCTATATAGTAGGAAGGATGGTTTGTAGAGACATACCTTGTCCCGAGGCTTGCTCAGTGACATTACCTCACGGCTTGCGCGGTCTTCACCTCTGGTCTTGGACGGTGTCTGTGCAGCTCCTGGTCTCACCGGGACTGTCGGGATTGATAGCTGTCTTCTGAGCGGCAGAAGTCTCCCACCTCTGTACTAGTCCACACAGACCACCTGGAACTCCGATCGCCTTGTCGCACAAGGCACTGGAAGGATTTGTACCCTCCTTTCGACGTACTAGTCACTAACACACTCTCCTGCCACCAGTTGCCTTTCTACAATTGTCTTTCCCTTGTTGTGCCTCCCTAATCGGGTAGCACTTGCTCGGGCTCTCCTGGTTACCACAACTAGAGAGAACAACAACTTTACAGAGAAACTGGTGTTCTGAGTTGTACTTGAGAAGCCCCCAATACCCCTATATATAGGAGGGTCATGAGACATGGTTCTCTACCCTAGGCAAAGTGGGATTAAAGCAGGAGTAGAAGGGTTTGAGATTTTCCACAAAATAACCAACTGCACCAGCTGAACCGATTGTTTCATGCATGAACCGGTCAGTTGGGTACCTGAGCCGATCAGTTCACACCTAAACTGGTCGGTTGGGGCAGTTGAGCTGATCGATTCAAGTCTGAACTGGTCAGTTCACTGCCCTGGTCAGTTCTCGATTGACTTTTCCTCTTTTGTTTCGAATTGATCCAAATACCAATCCTTGTTCCAATCAAATTGGACAAGTGAAACGAAGAGAAATTTCTCACCAACCTGACTTTCCCAATTTGCTCGTTTGGACCAGTTGAGCAGATCGGTTCAACCCTTGAACCAGTCGATTTAGCCTGTCCTGAGCTGATCGACTCACCAATCTGAGCCGATCGGTTCACCAAGCTGAGTCGATCGGTTCATCATATGAGCCGATTGGTTGGGAGTGCAAACTGCGCAAAATCAGTCAATTGCAGTTTCAATCAATCTGATACTCTAATAAATCGGTCCAACACCTTGAGCATTATGATACTGAGCTATCAATTGATTAAGTGTTTAATTGAACTACTAAACTCCTTTAGCAATCAATCTAAACATCATTTGTGGATAAACCCCTCTTCTAGGTTAAATCCTATGTGTGTGACCCTACAGGCCCATTTCACGTTGGTAGTGAAAGTCCATAACACTTATGACTTCACAAGAAAAGAGCGGTGCCTAGTCTCACATCAGTGCTACCCAAGTGAAAAGGAAAGTTGGAAAACAACTTTCAATCCTACAATCCATGAATGGTGTTACAGTGAATGTATAATTCCTTTGTCATTGATATCCCAAATGAACTCAAGGCATGGAACAATCATCCTGTCAACGTTGATTCACTTTCATGATCTCAGAGTAGATTGGAGGAGGTATGTGTGACATCAATATCACATACTGATTCACACATGCGTGCGCATGCCTATCTCAATCCTACTCATCAAGTGGCCATGGATATCAAACTCCCTCAGGAGGGACAAATCCGATACCTATCACTCACCTCTCAAAAGCCCCATGTGTCAAAGCCACCCAATCATCACCTTTATAACAACCCATGTTTCAGGACTGCGTTTGATGATGTCAAAGTGTACCCAACGACATGTGTTGATTGTAGTGATTTCAGGTCAAAGAATCACACTCACCACCATCACTGTGAGAACTGACTGTGACTACCATGTCATGGTTCCATGTGTCAAACTCACAGTGGGTCTGTCTGGTACACTTGTTCTCTAACAAGTACCTATGTGTTTGGTTTGATATCTCCATATCATGACTAACGAGATTATGTCATCAACCAACACCACAATCTAGTCTTGTGTGTCATTGTTGTCTATCTACCTTCCAAAATGACATCCGACTAGGGACATAATAAGAATGTACAAACTCTTTAGCATCCGTATGATCTCATATGTCATTGAGTACTATCATTCTCTAGACATTCAATCTGTTCTATTATTATCTCATATGACTGAACCAGAAATAATTGGAAGCTTGCCTTTGATGCTTATCAAATCAATCTTAATGTATCCCACCAATCATCCCATGATTGGCTCTCAGGGCATACATACCAACAGACTCCCACTTGCACTGTGAGCCAATCACCCTTGAATCATATTCATAGTGATCTTCAAACATGTCCCACATGTTACTATGCTCTAGTGCTTACACAGTGAGTTATGGCAACCCCTTGCCAGAGTCGGTATTAACTGCATGTGTTACACCCCGAGCTCACAATTTCCTCAAATCATGAGATTAGGGCATAAGATAGGACTTATATGTAACACAAAGAACACCCTTAACTTTTTGCTTTTCTTTAAAACTCTTGTTTCCCCACATTGAACCACATAACATCTTAACAAAGGAATCTGAACATTTCTTTTACTAATCAGACTTTAATAGTAAAGATACATGTATAAACATTCATGATGTCTCTCACACCTTATGCACATAAAACTTGCTAATTAGCATACATATCAAAAGAGGAACAATATTACACATCGTAATTACAACTCACTCTCTTATCTCTTACTGAGGACCTAGAGTGACAAGGACCGACTGACTCAACTAATCTTGTACTTAACTCTTGTGGAAGATCTACACTGATGCTCTGACCATCTTCAAGTCCACACGGTTAACCCTAAAATGTTTGAGTAGAGGGGTGAGCCTACTCGCTCAGTGAATGAGTACTTCAAAGAAACAGTCTAAGGCACTAATGTGATTACAGATATAACTTTGTGTAAACGATATGAAATTTAAAAACAATAAATACTACACTGAGCAGTTCTAAAACAATATAATTGAAATAACAAAGAATGTGAATATTGCATCCAAAGAATAACTACTAGAAGACTATGCTCTAGTCTTCCTTAACTCTTTCATTTATAAGGAACTCTGTGAACCTATATGATCATATTTTAGCTTATGCCCTAATCATATGTAGTGTACTCTGCATATAAAGATCCGTAGCGAACTACGATCCCACCGTACAAGACTTAGCGACACACCCCGGAAATGCTAAGTCTGACGCCAGCCCTGTTATGCCACAGGACCACAGGCTCTCCGGCCTGACTCATAGGCTCTCCGGCCTCAATGCACTACTCCGAGTGCTCTAGACTCCTCCTCTAACCTGAGTACACAGGCGGAGAGTCTCACGGGGTTACCTCCATGACTCCGCACGGATCTTGTTGCAATAACCCCTATTTTCTCCAGTGCCATCGTGACTCCGCACGGATTATTGTTGAACACTGCCTCTCTGTCCTCGTGCCACCATGACTCCGCACGGTTAATGTTGCAACACGAGTTTCACCCCTAAGAAGAAGATCTCTCGAAGGGGTTCTACGGTGTTAGGGCACCTAAGTCTAACATTAATATTATAGATACATGTAAAACAGAAATCATAACTCATTTTACATTTCTCACAAGGCTCACACGGCCTGCCATATTATATCATATAAAACATCATAGCTCATGTATTCAACATATACCATGTCTCAGTAACATCCCTTTCTAGGGCATGTCATATCTCATCACCTGCAATTTACGAGATATGTATTGAAATATAAGAAGCCCTGCAGTATGTAGATATCCACTTAGAGAGAACAGGCATATAAAGTTAAATGCACTAGAAGCATACAATTCAACAGTTAAGTATCACCACATCTCATATCGAGATCTTTCATGTCACCATAACATGATTCATTGAACACCCCATCCTTAGGGTTTCATTTGCCTTATCCATTCATCACATGCCAACACCCTACTTTTAGGGTTTCATTCACCTCATTCACCTTTTCATTTACCTCATTCACTTGTCACATGGCTCTCATAAGGATTTCATAGGATATAAGCATTCACTAAATAAAGATTATTTTCAACAAATCATATACAATCGATATACGTATGAAACCATGGAAATTGAACTAAATTTAGGTTTCCATGCTATTCACTGAGATATCATGCACCAAGGATAAAATTCAAATAAGGTAATCCATGAGGTACATCCTAACCACTTATAAGATTACTAGTCCTTTTCAATAAGGTTGAAACTCTAGAGATATCTCAATTAGGTTAAACCCTAATTACATCATATGGTATAAATCTGAAAAGCATTCTTTATAGGATGTGTTGTATACGTTTCTGATGTGAATCTACCATCAAGGAGTCATTCAAATAGAGAAGGAATCCATATCATATCAAATTGCAACAACTTAAATTAAATGGACATTTCAGGGTTTAGAATCACATACCAAGCAATTAGGGATTTGGATGCTATAATCAAATTTCGTGCATTATACTGTTTAAAGGAAGAACCCACTCACCCTAAGGTGTGAAAACACCTCAAAACTGCAGCTCAACTCAGGGAATCTCGAATTCATATCAAATCCCTAGCAAATCTCCTAATTCTTCTTCCATTCAACTAGGAAACCTTGAAAATGAGGGATTATGAAGAAAGGGTGAGAAAAGAGGGAATTTCGACATCATCTTGGATCAAATCAGAGCATGGATGGAATCTTGACATGAGAGAGAAGATTCACCATAAAAGTCTATGCAAAGGATCCAAACTTACTTGATTTCACCATTCCTCGGACCGCAAAACCCTAGGTCAGCAATTCCTCCTCTTTCTCCACTCAAGCCCTAACTCTCCCTCTCTCTCTAGATTTTCATTTCTCTGGGATGGATGACGAAGAATGAGAGATGTGTGTGTGTGTGGTCGATCATATAAGTCAATTTGAGCTGCTTGGGTCAATTGCATATTGACCCAACACTCAACTTTAATTATATTGGCTGAATATTCAGTTATACAAAGTTACTGTAATTCGTTTATTTCAGAGATCAAACCTTCACTAACAATTATGGGAATTTATAAAGTTTATTATAATTGATCTATAAAGCTTCAGTTAAAATTTGAGATCATTTGGAGTTACCAATAAATAATTAAAAATAGAACAGTGCACTGCTATATTGAAGTCTGCAGCAGATTCGGTCGAGTTTACCCTGCACAGAACTCGACCGACACCCTCACTGTAGAGATCAAAAGTCATCCAAAAATTATGCCAATTTAACAAAGTGTCTAAAACTGTGTTTTTCAAGCACAGTTAAAATTTGAGATCAATTAGATATACCAATAAAAAGATAAAATTCAATTACCACACTTCTGTATAAATCTGGAAATATGATCGGTCGAATTTGAAACTAGACCGATAAACAGGTCAGAACATTCTTCAAAAATTCTGATATTTACCAATGTTGTTCAAATTTTATATATCCAAATCATATCCAAATTTGAAGTAAATAAGAGCTACACATAAAATACTAAAAATCATTTAGTGAGACATTCTACTTATCAAATTCTGTATTCATATGTCATTAAAACCCTATTTTGGGCCGATTAGGGTCTATGCTTCTCAAACCCTAATTCTCAAGAAAAAAGAACATTTAGACTTCTTATCATAGTTAAAACATCCTAATTGTGTTATCGTCATTAATTATATTTCAAGAGTGATCAGTCTAATTAATCATGTAATCATCTTGGTAACCCTAGTTTACCAATTAAGCTCAGATGGGGTCGTAACAGCATGTCTCTCATCTCTTTGTTGTATCACACGTATGAGATGGAGTTGCCATAATATGCGATCTAGTATTCCTTTGCTAACCTTTAGCCACATTGCATGACCAAGCACTCCTTATTTGTCATCAATGACCGAAATATCTATAAGTTCATATCATGAACTTCCAGATCCATATAGTATCCACTAATGTTCTCTAACACATAGATACTCGAATTTTCCTTTTAAACAACTTTATTGGAACGTTTCCATTTATCAACAAACGTTCACTTTTATATATATCATATCTATTTTGCGATTAATTTTCTGTCCTTTTCGGAAGTTCGCATCAGTGTAACTCTTTACAGTGAACCCTTCCTTATTTCCATAGAACTAGTACTTATCAAGTTCTTATGGTATTCTAGTAACCCTTACTGGAACTAGATAGACATCCACTCATCATGTCCCACATACGAGTTATCAGAATGAGCACATCATATTGTCATGTCCTACATACAAGATGATGAATGCATTTTATTCTTTCTATGTCCTATACAAGCAAGATAATGGGATGATTACATACATGATAGATCCATATCTATTCTTAGTGTTCCCATTCTTCATAAGAATTGGACACTTGGCCTTGGGATACTAACTCCATGTAACATGGACAAGTTTTCTCCCACTGAATCTGTGCACACTGAACCCTTCAGTATAGATTGCCAATGTATGCTCTCTCTTTTCAGGTCAAGAGGTTTTCGAGAACTATCTCTATAGATCTCTATTCCTATCACATAGGAAATGTCTCTATCTTCCTTAAAGATATTTCCACAAAGAATTATATTCTTAGAACATCTCAATTTACATCAACATGTGGAATGTGAATATGCTCCCACTAAATCACATATCCCTTCTTTATCTTTGACATATCAGTCAAACCCTTTGACTATATCATCAAAGTAAAGATCCAGCTCTGAGTTGCTTGTACTTAATCAATCACATTGATTAGTCCATTGTAACTTATAGACTTCATTTTCATTAATGGATTCATAAACCTTATAGGTTGTGTCACGTACACATCCTTGTTTTATTCCTCACAGGAATGCGGTTTTAGTATCCGTATGCCAAATATCTTAGTCATTAAGTTGCAATCAACATGCATCATCCTTCTCAAAATGTTATCCATGTGTGTTTACGCTTAACACTCATTCACACTTATGGATTTCATCCCAATGGGTGCTACCATCAAGGTCATACCTTATGGTTCACATGGAAGTCATTTAGGATGTAATGGTCATAAGCCATAGCTCAAAATCTGGTTCCTCATATTCATCTAGATAGTTGACTCATCACATGACCAACTCATCACATAGATAATCAAGGTGTTTCTATCAAGGATATAATAACTCACAACTCCTTGTGATTCTTAATGTCCTTTATTAGTGTGGAGTATTCTTTATTTAAGAAGAAATTATTTATTTGATAATCATCCTCTAACTCCTTAGAGTATGACTCCTTTTGATTTAGACATCACCATGCCTTAATCACGAGCTCACTGTGATACACTATCATAATCACTCATAAGGATCTCAAACATTTGGTTCAAGTATTTTATTCATTGATCTCGTCAAGAATTAGTACTTTACCAAATTCACGCTTCATCTATGATATTCTTAAACACTTCAAGATATTCATATTGGTATTTCTCTAAACACCATTTGAAGTACTAGCATTAAGCCCAATAGGTATGTAAATACATCACATGTATTATATCTAATAGGATAATCAATCTCCCACTATGACTAGTGAATATTGATCATGTCCAAGAGATTCATGTCTCTTACTGGTTCTCTAACCAAAAAGAGTATAGATTTATCCATCATATGGAAACTAGAAATGATTTTTTCATGATTTATGCTAATTTGATTGTTTGAGTTATCATTAAATTTTAGGTATCATTTTATCTTATGCATACTAAGTAACACAAGATAAACAAGGCATTGCCATAAAGATCATATCTTTGAAACATCAACTATATTGATAGCCATCTTGTCACTACAAAATGCAACAATAAAGTGTTTCTATTGGCAAATTGAAATAGCAGTTCTCAACTCTATTTTGTTCCCTTTAGTCTGAAATAAACTGAAAGGTACTCCTATCTATGGCATAAACACTTGCTCCAATGATGGGTACTCCTTTCTTGGTCCTTTTGTAAAGGCCATCACTTCTTTGTAGATCTTACATATCATATATGTCATATCTTCATCTTGGTATCATATACCTCAGAAGCGGTTCATTTCATGATACCTTAGGTGTAGACCTCTATCCCCTCCTTTTGTCTTCTTTTGTTCTTCCAGATATAGAGGGAAATTCCCTCGTTCACCCTCCCATGTGCCTTGAGGCTGAAGACAGCTTGGATTGCTGGCTAGCATCAGAACACTTCTTTGCTTTGCCCTTGTCCTTGCCTTTAAGACTTACTCCTCATATGTAACATCCCTGACCTGGGTTATGCTTAACCCTATATGTTTTACTTAATAAAAGTTGATTATATGATTGCTCTTAGCTATTGAAAAGTAATTAATGCCCAAGAGGAACTTATATTTCAATTTTAGTCCATATTGAACTATGTTGAAAATAACGTTTTGCTTGTGTTGGACTAAAGTGAAAATTACCCAAGTTGAGGGGTTAAATTGCAAATTGTCATGATAATATGTTCCTCATGTGTTGAAGCATCATGAGAATGAAGATGATGCAGAGGTATGGCTTGTGGTAGCCTGAGTACCAAGAAAGAGCTCATAAAGCAATGTTTGTGCATTAAAACCTAGTTTTGGTGTAATATGCAATTTACCCAAAACCCATGGTTCAATATGCAAAATACCACATCTAGAGGGTCCCTCATATTTATTGGTATCATGTAGAGAACATAAAATGAGAGAGGCGCCTCATTTGAATTAATTTGGAGGGGAGAGAATCTTGATATTAAAATAATCAAGATTTAAGCATAATTGGAACTTTACTTCCATTTAATGCAAAAATAAATAAAATAATTGAAGGGCCTTCAACCAAAAACGAGATGGTTGAATTTTATGAAGTGTTAATGTCCTTGTGCCTTGCAAGGGCCACGAAATATCTCAAGGAGGTGAAAAACCCACTCACATTATTATAAGAAAAAGAAATATCCACTCACTTATGGATATTACTATTAAATGGATTAAGGTGCTTAATTTGCTTTTCGTTAAATTGTGGATAATTGAGAGGAATAAGAGGAAAATAGGATAGACTCATCCCTAAGGAAGATAAGGTGGCAAGTGGCAAGGATAAGGGGGAGATAATTCCCACTTTCTCTCTCCTAATTGAATTTTTAATAAAATTTGCATATAAGCTCATTTATCCATAGAGTAAAAGAGGAATTTCGAATTCACTTCCACCCTTTGATTGCAAAATGACCTTGGGAGCTTGGGAGAAAGATTAGAATGAGACCCAACATGTTGGTAAGCTTCTTGACCCTCTTTCACCTTGAATTTATGGTGGAAATCACAAATCAATGCTTGATTTCTTCTTTTCTTCACTCCATCTTCAACCCTAGCCAATCTTTTCACTCAAAAGCTTGAGGACGAGCCAAGGGGGAGTTGCAAAAGATTCATCCACCATTTTTTACGTGAAACTCTAAGCTTGGAATCTCATTTGGAGGCGGGTTTTATAACTTGAACCCTTAATATTGTTATTGCATTCAATTCCTTATCAATTGATGATTCTTTCTTTGTTTTCGAAATTTTATTTGGTTGATTGATGAAATCACCATGAAAATCACAGAAAGTTTCATGGGTTTAGATCTTGATGATGATGACATAATCATAAGAACACACCTACCCAAATATCAATTGCAAACAGTTTCAACATCATGGTCCAAATGGTTTCACCAAACCGTTTGGAGACCAAACAGTTTCCAAATCGTTTGGTGATTTGAGTCACAAACCGCATGAGAATGTTGACCGTTTGGATGGGTTGACCATTTTAGGTCTGAACCCTAGAAAATGTTGGATGATGATCCAAGGGTTCCAATTGATTGATTCAATATAAAGACAAACCTCCAAATGGAAACCCTAATCGGCTAAGTGCTGAATTTGCAACTAATTAAGTTGATGTTTTGAGTTGATTAGCCCAAACGGTTTCAAACCATTTGGAGGTCACCCCAAACGGTCTCAAGACCGTTTGGAGGTCAACCAAGACCATTTGGATGTCTAGGGTAGAATATGGTTGAGTAATTGAAGAGTTAGAGATATAAAATCAAAGTGCAATCAATAGCTATGTTGATGATCAATCCGATGATGCAAACCCTAATTGGATTTCACAATTTTTAATGAATAATGAGGCAAACGGTTTCAAACCATTTGGAGGTCATCCAAATGACCTCAATACCGTTTGAGGTCAGGTCACTTTATAATTTGATGGTGGTTCATTGATCTCGATTGAAGTGATTCAGTTTTCAAAACCGAATGGATGATTCAGTTTCAAAACTGAATGAAGGCCAAGCACCTCAAGACCGCATGAGGTTAAACACCTCAAGACCACATGGATGGTTAAAGGTGGTGATTGAAGGATTGGATATCCAAGGGCCAATAATTGTTGAACTTCAATAACTCAATTAATTGAAGGTTTTGATGTAGCAAATCATGTTCAACCAGTTGATGAAGGTATCTAAAGAACCCTTGAGGTTTTGAGACTAATTTGGCCCAAACGGTCTTGAGACCGTTTGAGTTCAAACGGTCTTGAAACCGTTTGGGGTCAAATAGTTTCAAAACCATTTGGAGATCAAACAGTTTCAAAACAATTTGGTGATGAAACCTCAAAACCGAATAAAGGTCAATTGTGATTCAATCATTTGGAAATTGAAGGTGATGATTGTTCCAATGATCCAATGATTGATAATGATGGCAATCAATGAAGGTACAAAGGTTGAAATCCTAAAAGTACCTAAATGATTAGTACCATTAAAGGAATAAACCCTAATTGCTTACAAGAACAATAACTTAGTACACTATGTTAATCATAGTTGTATGTACTTGATTAAAGGGTTGATATAACCTAATCAAGTTGAGAGGAAAATAGAATGGAAATTCATACATGAGTATGATTCATGTGGTGATTAAGGGTATGAACCTTAGCAAAGAGATCATGAAACCCTAATCATGAGCATAAACTCTAATTGACAAGGTTATTGAACCCTAACCCTAATTCAGGGCAATTCTAAGTGAAACCCTAATTGGGATGGATAGTAAACCCTAATTGTGGGTAACTGAATGTGAATTCCTAATTTGGACGAATAGTAAACCCTAATTGTGGGTTATTGAATGTAGCCCATATTTTGGGGTGAAATTTATGTGAAACGCTAAATTAGGACAAAACTAGGTGAAACCCTAATTGAGGGAGATGTCAAGTGAAATCCTAATTTTAGGTAATACTAAGTGAAACCCTGATATAGAAGGACGTGATGTGAAATTCTAATGAAGAGTGATATTAGGTGAAATCCATAATTATGAGAAATGCTATGTGAATCTCAATTTATAAATATGGAAAAACCTATTCCTAATAATGGAATAGTGATTAATGTATTGACAAATGTAACACCTAGAGAGGTTGACAATGGATATCCTTATATCAATAGTTCCTAACTCAAGAATGAGCCTGTATCATTAGCAATGGTTGTAATTTCTAAATACAGTGACTTGTGACCAATACATTACATGATAAATGTGATGAACTGGTATATAAAGTATTAGGATGGGAAATACCCTAATACAAGCTAAGTGGATGAACTCAAGTAAGGTAATAGTGATGAGGGAAGTGATACATCAAAATATGATAGATATCACATCCAACACCTCAAGTGTGATATACCTTAATGTATTTTAAATCCAATATACTTGGATGAGTGATACATGAAGTGTGTCATGTCAGTTGTTACTTTTAGATGTAATGCATTTTGATGAGTGTAGGCTAACCTGCCTTATGAAAAGGTTAATCCAAATCAATAACTATGATGTAATTATATTCTGGTAAAGATGAGAGAGAAGCTTATACTTTGTGATGATAATTCATTTAATGATGAATGATGATAATAAATAAGTATGATTGAATACTTATGTTATCCATATTGATTCCTAGATGTGTGAAGTAATGAAATAGGACTTGATCATTAATAATATGATCTTAAGAACATATATGGTTATTTCTAGAAAATCCTAATCCAGGGTAATGACATGTAAATCCCTAATATAGGATGATGAATGTGATACCAAACCCTAATCTAGAGTGATGTCATGTAATGTTACAGTAAACCCTGAATTGGGAAAAAAGACATGATGAACCCTAATCTGATGAGAATAGTGCATCCTAACCCTAGATTGGGTAATAGGATATTTTAAACCCTAATACAAGGTGATGCTATGTGAAGACCTAACACAGAATAATCCTATGTAAAACTCAAATATAGATTGACGAGTTATCAATGCAATAAGTAAGCCCTTGTATTGCATGGTACTGATATATAATTGTTATCATCAGTACTAATCATGCAGGTATGTTGAGATGATGAGCATAGCCAGGTATGGGCTATGATGCTCTGAATATTGAAAATGTTTTATGGGCTTCGTAAGCCATATTATGCCTTGTTGCTTCTTAAGGGGTGATAAGAGGTGATATGAGCTTTGTGAACTATGTGGAATACTTTGTGTAGTAAGAATCATAATGTCCTAGGTCAGTTGACCTGAAGGTATTAAGTTACCTAATAAGTGGTAACAAGTATTGTATGATGAGTTAAGGGTTTGAATACCCATAATATATAATCATGATGATGAACTTGTTAAGAAATGGAAATGTACTTGATGAGATGAGGGATTGAGAATCCCAATACTTCATTAAAAGAATATGGCTACAATCCATGACTCCACAAAGATAATGTTGGGCATTAGCTATGTGATCTAAGCCTGAAGAGAGTGTGTGCTACAGTTATAACTCTATAGTGAATAAATGTTATACATGTTCTTCATATTCCTTAATGGATAAGTGATATACTACTCTATCAAGTTATAGTTGCAATGCTTTAATTAAGAATAATATTCTAATATGTTAGACAATGAAATAACTGTTGTTAATCAATTATGATTCCTCTATCTAGGTTTATCCTATTAAACTGCAATAATAATGTTTCTGGCAGAGAGTTATATCTCTCACTGGGACAATTTATAATTGTCTCACCCCCGTGGGAATCACATTTTTAGGTGGACGCGAACGAGGAGGCAAGAATTCTTCAGTAGGTGAAGGACAGCAGCAGCAACAACAAGGACAGTAGTGAATTCTCAGGTGGAGATACTGGCTGTTAGGCCTGGTAGAGGTGTATATAGAGTCCTATGTGTCGTCTCTGTACTCTCAGGTCCTCGGAGTAGTAGTTAGTGCTTTCGAGATTTTGGCTCAGCGCCTCGAGATTTTATACTGCCTGTGTTTAGTTTAACAGGGCAGTTGATGCTTGTAATTCACAAAAAGAGATGATACAGGTCATGTACCTTTAAACCAAAATGTAAATGTTTTACTTTGGTTCTATGTGAGAAAGTTTTTCCTTTAATGGATCTCTTGGTAAAAAGGTTTTAAATTTTTAGTGATTTTTGGTAATCCGCTGCTTAGTGAACGCTTCCGCATTAGTTAATCAGGTTTTTGTGAGTTGGATGCCACATCATAGATCAAAGATTAGGGTTTTGTCTTTTTTCATCTTTGCTTGTACTGTCCTCAACATGTCCAACAACTTTGTCAATGCTTGTCAAAGTTGTTCATGTCATAGTTCATCATGAACTGTATGATTCTCGCAACATTTGCAGTATCATACCAACAACCAACTCTTAGCTTAGAGGGAATCCTTCTTAGTCAGGTTTTTCCACATACCCAATCACATTGAGTGTGTGAATACCTTACTAGATCTCCCTCTGTCATGACATACTAGGACAGTATCTTGGAGACATCATATGTCTCATGTTGTCTCTACAACTCATAGTTCAGAGAGCACAACATTAAGAACTCCACATCAATGGCATCCTCAGTATGCTTCCATAAGCATACTTTCAGCCATTGGTGTGGTGGGATCGAGTTCATCTGGTTCTGGTATAACTAGGACTTAGAGCTTTCACTCTTCAATTGAGAGAACTTCTCAATGTCCTAATCAGTCGTGGAAATTATTCCCATTAGTTTGTTGGTCTCAAGGACCGATCGCAAATAAAGTGATTATTGTTGATTAACCATTTATTGTACAAAAAGGAAATATACACAATTTAGTCCAAAACTCCTTTTGACTTGATTGATTTGAAAAGGTTTTACGATATAATTAGGACTTTAATTAATTATCTCTCCCACTATTTTTGTTCAAATTGATAGCCCTCAGCATCAATTCAGAAGATTGCAGCGTACAACCTTCTAGTGAGCAAGATTCATATTTCATCAAGTCATGAGTCAGCTTTGGCTGATCGCCCACAACTTGACTATTTAGGTAGACCATCATGCCAATTGTATCATATGCAACTCTTGGATAAATGATATGCACAACTCTTTGCCATTCATCCTGTGCCTATGGGCTTAGACGCTCTAAGAATCACCAGTTAAGTCTAACCCAAAAGCCAACACAATAAACATACATCCTGCTTTGGCAGATCCTACATGTCTACCCTTCACACTTCCACAAGATGGACGACGCACCACGCTTTGGCGTAACCTATGCTTGGTAGATCGAGTTTTTCATGTGTATCGCTAATGGAAGGTGTATAAGACTTAATATTTAGATGAGGGATTTGATTTCATAGGTACATATACATATCCAATCACCACAATACATAGTACATATCATATACATGCTATATCCCACAGAAAACATGTGAAACGATAAAAGTGATGATTATGGACATCCTAATGTGATTCCTCGAGCCAAGAGGAATCACGGTCATCTAGGTCCATATCACATGCAACCTGTACAAGATGAACTCTGTACTTTGCCTTTCTGGGTTTGATCAACTCATCTCCATGATTGATCGACTCGCCATGAAGTCGGTCGATTGGGTGCCACCAAACGATCGACTGGCACCTCCAGCCGATCAGTTCACTGATCATCGTGCATCTCCTCAGGTCGCCACCCGCTCGTCTTTCTCCTCGAACCGGTTGTCTAGAATGCCAACCTATCGGTTCACGCCTTGAACCGATCGTCTCAGTTATCATTAGGTTGTCCGTAGTTGTTTAACATAACAGGAAATAAAAGTTCTATCCTATTTACATTTGTATTGAGAAACCCCGAGTTACATTCGGGGGGAGCAAAGGTAGGAAAGAAATCTCAAGTTATCTCAAGTTACATCAGGAATAAGGAGTTAGGGAATCGGTACGCAGACCGAGATGCAAGAAACCACATTCAACCAAGCCACATACATAGGGTTTATTGGCCATAACCATACTATACATCCACCACAAAACTCGTTTAAGGGTGACACATATCGAGTGCATTTATATTACATATCATATATGTATATTGGGATTTGTGGATTTAGGATTGGACATGCATAAAGCCAATTTTATTCACATCGTATGCAATAAATAAAGGCAACAAACCAAAATCGATCACATCGATAATCCTAAAGTATAGAGCAGTTGACATGTCTCTGATACCACTGTAGGGTTTTAGGGGAGGCAGAGAAGGCAACAGAAAGAAAAATTTTCTTCTCCCCAAACCCAGAATAAAGGAATCACATCAACATCTATACAGTAGGAAGGATGGTTTGTAGAGACATACCTTGTCCCGAGGCTTGCTCAGTGACATTACCTCACAGCTTGTGTGGTCTTCACCTCCAGTCTTGGATGATGTATGTGTAGCTCCTGGTCTCACCGGGACTGTCGGGATTAACATCTGTCCTCCGAGCGGCAGAAGTCTCCCGCCTCTGTAGTAGTCCACACGGACCACCTGGAACTCCGATCGCCTTGTCGCACAAGGCACCAGAAGGAGTCGTACCCTCCTGTCAGCGTACTAGTCACCGACACACTCTCCTGCCACCAGTCGCCTTTCTACAGTTGTCTTTCCCTTGCTGTGCCTACCTAATCGGGTAGCACTTGCTCGGGCTCTCCTGGTTACCACAACCAGAGAGAACGACAACTTTACAAAGGAACTAGTGTTTTGAGTTGTACTTGAGAAGCCCCCAATACCACTATATATAGGAGGGTCATGGGACATGGTTCTCTACCCTGGGCAATGCGGGATTAAAATAGGAGTATAAGGGTTCGAGATTTTCTACAAAACAACCAACTGCGCCAGCTGAACTGATCGTTTCATGCATGAACTGGTCGGTTGGGGACCTGAGCTGATCGGTTCACACCTGAACCAGTCAGTTGGGGCAGTTGAGCCGATCAGTTCAAGTCTGAACCGGTTGGTTCACTACCCTGGTCAGTTCCTGATTGACTTTTCCTCTTTTATTTCGAATTGATCCAAACACCAATCCTTGTTCTAATCAAATTGGACAAGTGAAACGAAGATAAATTTCTCACCAACCTGACTTTCCCAACTCGCTCGTTTGGACCAGTTGAGCCGATCGGTTTAACCCTTGAACCAGTCGATTCAGCCTGTCCTGAGCCGATCGACTCACCAATCTGAGCCGATCAGTTCACCAAGCTGAGCCGATCAGTTCATCATATGAGCCAATCGGTTGGGAGTGTAGATTGGGCAAAATCAGTCAATTGCAGTTTCAATAAATCTGATACTCTAATCAATTGGTCCAATACCTTGAACACTATGATACTGAGTATTAGTTGATTAAGTGTTTAATTGAACTACTAAACCCCTTTAGCAATCAATCTAAACATCATTTGTGGATAAACTCCTCTTCCAGGTTAAATCCTATGTGTGTGACCCTACAGGCCCATTTCACATTGGCAGTGAAAGTCCATAACACTTATCACTTCACAAGCAAAGAGCGCTGCCTGGTCGCACATCAATGCTACCCAAGTGAAAAGGAAAATTGGAGAAAAACTTTCAATCCTACAATTCATGAATGGTGTTACAGTGAATATATAATTCCTTTGTCACTGATATCCCAAATGAACTCAAGGCATGGAACTGTCATCCTGTCAACGTTCATTCACTTTCTTGATCTCAGAGTAGATTGGAGGAGATATGTGTGACATCAATATCACATACTGATTCACACATGTGTGCGCACGCCTATCTCAATCCTACACATCAAGTGGCCATGGATATCAAACTCCCCCAAGAGGAACAAATCCCATATCTATCACTCACCCCTCAAAAGCCTCATGTGTCAAAGCCACCCAATCATCACCTTTATAACAACCCATGTTTCAGGACTGCGTTTGATGATGTCAAAGTGTACCCAACGACATGTGTTCAGTGTAGTGATTTCAGGTCAAAGAATCACACTCACCACCATCACTGTGAGAACTGAATGTGACTACCATGTCATGGTTTCATGTGTCAAACTCACGGTGGGTCTGTCCGGTACACTTGTTCTCGAACAAGTACCTATGTGTTTGGTTTGATATCTCCATATCATGACTAATGCGATTCTGTCATCAACCAACACCACAATCTAGTCTTGTGTGTCATTGTTGTCTATCTACCTTCCACAATGACATCCGACTAGGGACATTATAAGAATGTACAAACTCTTTAGCATCTGTATGATCTCATCATTCAGGTCCGGAACCTGAAAGCATACATCATTGAGTACTGTCATTCTCGAGACATTCAATATGTTCTATCATTATCTCATATGACGAACGAGAAAGAATTGGAAGCTTTCCTTTGATGCTTATCAAATCAATCTTAATGTATCCCACCAATCATCCCATGATTGGCTCTCAGGGCATACATACCAACAGACTCAATGGATATTATTTGTTATTATTTATTATTTGGTCAAATCTGGATCCTTGAGAATTTTAGGTGATGACTCTCAACTTTTTGGGTCTTTAGTAAATTGGGGAATGCTGAAAAGTGAGGTCGTTACATGAAGTGATGACGATGATATTTAATGTTTGAAGGAGATCAGATGATGCATGATTTGAAAGTGTGGGGCCGAATCTTCTTTGAGCATTAGTTTCTTGCACTTAGGATTTTGGTTGTTGGTTGTTGTGGTTTCCTTTAGTCAAATCTTCATTTGTGACCAGATCTTCATTGGTTTTCTCTCATTTACTGGGAAAAACTTCATGCGATTGATTGAAACCATCATGCAGACAATCTCCTCCCAGGAAACCATGACCATTTCTCCCCATGTCAGTCAGTGCCTCTTCCAAACCCTAAAGGGACGACCATCAAATCACTTATGGTTTAGATCTATGTAATTTGCTCTAGCCTCCTCCTAAATTCATAAGTATGTATTTATACATATATAGCATAATCAAACAACTATGCATACATGACTTTGTCAGATGTAATATCAAGTAATTTGTTAGTTGAAGTGGTTTTGATGCCTTTTTTCTAATCAAGTGACCCTAGTTTGAATCTTACTCTAAGAATATCTTTTACCATTCATTTAATTCAACCCCCCTATTATAATTAATATTGCGTTCAACTCAACCTTCCTATTGTAAATTTTTGGATCCTCCATTGCTGTGGAGGATGATATGACATGATCAGATGGTGCTTTACTTTATGTTGCCTTAACATATGGTATTTTTCATGACAAAAATGGGAGCAAAAGATGTTATGTTATGTTCTTTTACGATGCTAATATCCATCTCAATGACTTAGTCTTGGGTCATTGTAATGGGAGCCACCGAAGTTTCTCATCAGACTCCCAAGTTTCCGTTAATTATTACACCTGCATAGAATAGGTGCTTGGGCAACCCCTAACAACACACATTTTTGTTGGACTATCGTCATATCTCTGATTATACTTTCAGTTTATTCATTCACATCCACTGGCTTTTTGTCAATATGTGAGCTGGTTTTATTTAAAACAAAATGTAAATGGATGTTTCAAACCCGACCATTCATTTCATATTTACATTGATTTTTTTTTTTTTGCTATTTGGTGTATTCTAATAAGATTTCAAATTTAGACAATTCTAACTGAGTTTCAAATTATCGATCAGATTGCAAAACAATATGAGTTCAATGACTATTTAGAGTGAAACTATACTATATATAAGAAAAAAGTCGACATTTTTTTCTTTAAAATAATATTTATCAATCTCACCCGGATAGTATCCAATCGGATAATATTTGGATGCAATTTTTATAACATCCGCATCTTATCATATTTACTTTCATATATTATATTCTAATGCTACAATTTACAATTGGAATTCAATGCATTTAAATGTCAAGTCGTAATTGCTCGCCTTTTAATAAAAAAATAAACTAATATCATTATATGGTAAGCCATACCCTACTAATTACGCATTTGTATTTTTTCCGGAGGACGGGTATTATAGCATTATAACATTAACTTGTCTTTGTGTGCCACAACTGGGCTAGTTCTTCATCCTCAACTCTTCAATAAGAACGTCGATATCCCTCGAAGACGAGCCGTCTTCCATTACGGCTCTTCTCGCAGCCGCACCCAATTCCTTCACCCTCTGCCGTCTCGCCTCTGCCTCTTCTCCGTCGCCCATCAGGCGTTCGATTGCGTCTTTGACGTCAGCTGCTGCAATTACAGGACGCTTATCTCCCGCATACTCGTAGTACTTGCTACCGACGGCGATCCCGACCATGAGCACGTCAACGATCAGCCTTTCGTTGTAGAACTGGTCGGCGAAGAGCGGCCACGTGACCATGGGCACACCGGCGGACAAACTCTCAAGCGAGGAGTTCCAGCCACAGTGGGTAACGAACCCGCCCGTGGAGGCGTGATTCAGGATGAGCACCTGAGGAGCCCATCCACGTACGATCAGACACTCCCCCGCCGCCTCTTTCTTCGCAATAACCTCGGTCAACCACGCTGCTTCATCGGCAGAGTTATCGCGAACGACCCATAGGAAAGGACAAGTGACTGACTCAAGTGCGAGCGATATCTCCCGGAGCTGCTCGGTGCTGATGGGCACCAGGCTGCCGAAGCAGATGTATAAGACGGACCTTTCGGGCTGGCAGTCGAGCCACTCCTGGCAGCGACGACTGACAGGGGAGACCGAATCAGCTGCTCCTCGGATGGAAAGCTCATGGGTTTGGTCGTTGCAAAGGGACACAGGACCGATGAACCAGGCCCTCCTCCGTAGCACTTCACTGTGGTAGCGGGCGTACTCAGGCTCGAGATCGTAGAAGCTGTTAAAGAGCTCCCCGTAGCACCCATCTTCCGACTCCTGCACCTCGTTTAGTAGCACCGCTAGTGGTGGGGGGAACGAATCAAGTCCAGGCAACTGGGTCTTAAGCAGCTGGATCCTGTGAGGAAATCCGTCGAGCATGACGGCTTCATCACCACCGATGCCGTCGGTACCTAGGTTTACTTCAAAGAAATTCTGGTTATAAAGGGCCGCCTTGGCACATGTGGTGAAGGTGCTGGTTCCACTGAACAAAAGCCGCGGCATGCCTAGCTCCGCGCAGAGGTCGGTGGCCCAAGGGAAGAACATGTCGGCCACGACTGCAGTCGGAGAAAGTTCCCGCAGGGTGGCCTCGATCGAGGGCCGGAAGAGGTGGAGGGAACAGACGAGGGCCATGTGGCCGCCCTTCACATCGATGGACGAGGGTAGAGGGACTATGTGGATTTCAATGCCAGGAGTATTGTTGATACACGAGCTTGCAACGGCAGCGCAGGCAGCGGTGGTGACAACTGTGCACTTGACCCCTCGCTGGACGAAGAGCTTGGCCATATCCATTGTTGGGATGATGTGGCCGGGGGCCATAAAGGGGAAGAAGAGGATATGCAAATCGTTCTTGCATTGCTCTTCTGAACCCATGGAGCTGGTGCCTGGTGGCAGTGGATGGGCTGTGTTTTCTGCTGTATATGATAAGGGCGTGTATATAGTATACTGGGTAGAGAAGGCTCTGCCGTTGCCTGCGCATTAGTAGCGAGTCATCACTGAAAGTAGTAAAGGCGACGAGTCAGAGGAGTATCAGATGGGGACTTGGTGTTTTGTTCATATATGTCAGACATTAGTGGACGCAAAGTCGGCCACGCTGAACATTTCACTTCAATACACAAAGTCCGGTAGTTTTTGTGGAAACCGGTAGCACCGCCGCTGCAGATGCTATCAATGGCCTTAGCAAGTTGGGTATGTGAGAAAATGGAATGTGAGGTTCAAATACATTGGGAGAATCATCAATGATGTGGCTGATGGCTTTGACAAATATATCACTGTATAAAGATGAGTAACGCGACCCACACTTTTTTACGGACGCCTATCCTATAGGCCTATAGAAAAATGGTACGAGGCTAATCAGATTTTTTTTTTTTAGTATTAAAGAATCTGTTTTAATGTTGAAAAAACAATTTCTCTCTTCATTAATTTTTTATGGGTTGGGTTTTGATGTTCTCATTGGTTGTCCTATACTATCAGTTTTGCTTTTTTACACTCCCGCCCACTTGTTGGGAGGCGGAGGAATACCGTTGTGTAGTTCACTTTTCATGACCTTTATACAATGCCGATAATTATGGGGAGAGAGAAAGACAATAATAAAAAAGGGCATAAATTAGAAATGAATTTGATAAATATGAGGAGATAAATAAAGAGACATGTAGAAGAAAAGTATAAATAAATAGATAAAGGCGATACAATTATTTTGTTCATAACTTTTTATCTATAATGAATGTTTTGATGATATAAAAAGTATTGGGTATTTATAAAAAATATTCTTAACAAGACTAACATTGAAATAGTTTAAAGAAACAATTATATAGCGAAATATAGCATTCGTGTGTTGGAGTACAATACTTGTGCTTTGCGCGGTATAGTATTCGTGTTTTGGCTACATTACATCAACAAGTGAACATTAGTATTGTATCCAAAATAAGAGTAATGTATCTCAAAATATGGATATTGTATCCAAAATTTTTGATAATGTACTCTGGAACATAAATAAGTGGGGTACAATACCAGTGTTTTGGGGTACTTAAGTCCCATTTTTGTAAGTACAATACAAATACTTACTTGTTGATGAATTCAACCTCAAACTAAGGGTACTATATCCCAAAACATGGGGCATTGTACCCTAAATATGTATACTATATTTCTATCATATTATTTTTCTTCAAAGTATGTCTACTTTAGTCTTGTTGGACTTTTTTTTTTACAAAAAGTCTAATTCTTTTTATTTAATCTAAAACTCATTACGGATTGAAAGTTATGAGCAAATAATTTTCTCTCTCTTATTTGTTCGTACTCCCCTCCTATTTTATAGAAAAATATTATGCCATGTATTGGAGTTTGTGGTTGAGTGGGCGACCTGGCGGACGTACATGCCTGTTAAGAATGGTGGAAACACATAAAGTTAAATTTTAGTGATGTTTACACCTCTCATGTGCATGTTACATGCGTGCAAAACTATTTTCTCTTTCCCCAATCAGTCCAAGCTCACTTGCCACCTCGGGATAGGATTCTACAACTCTGCCACACTATCAACCTTGCCACCTACACTTGATGTTCTACTACCACAAAGAAAGAGATGAATAAGAGAGGAAGCAAAGAAGGGGAGAGAGTGAGCACCCTCATTTTTGGGAGAAAGATAAAGTAAAAGAGGATGAAAATGGTAAGGGTAGAGGTGAAAAGTGAGTGAGAAAATGAGAGATAGGAGGTATGTAATGAGGAGAGCGGAGGGAAGAAATAAGGAGAGAGGAGGAAAATGATGATGATAAAGAAGTAATGAGGGGAGATGAAGGAAGTAATAAGAGGAGAGCAAGAGGAGGAATATAATGAAGAAAGAGAAGGAAAAAATGAGGAAAAAGGAGGGAAGTAAGAGAGAATAGGAGGGAAGTAATGAGCAAAGAGGGAAGTAATAAGAAAATATGAGAGAAGTAATGATGAAAGTGGAGGAAAGTAATGTGTGTCCACTTTTGGTTATTGTGCGACCACTTTTAGGTTGTGTCTGTATCATGGTGAATCATGAGGAGGAGAATGATGGAGAAATAAAAATACAATTTGTTTCCCATGGTGATAGGGAAGGGGAAATATTACATGGAAAATCTTTGGAAAAAATTGGTATGTTTTTGTTCCATAGAAAAACATGGTGCACTACAAAGAAAAAACTTTGTTTTAAAACTCCACAACTTATTTAGACACATATGCAAAAATACTTTCAAATAAATAGGATTCCCACTTATGCAAGGTATTTTTATGAGAGATTGTCCTCCTTATCTTCACACCCATGTAACAAACAACACATTTTTACAATTTTCCCTTCCCATCTCTCCATCCATATCCCTTACTCCATGCACATGTAACCAAACACACATTTGATGAATTTTTCTTCCCTTTAACCGTCCCCTTCTCTGTCATGTACCCTTCCTATTCCCTATCTATTTTTTCACCACCTACCAAACATATCCGTAGTGAATGTGGTGAATGCACGTTTAGAAATGGTGAATACACACCTACTTTATGTGTATTGCATTCGTTAATATTATATTCATGACTGTTAATTGTGAATATGCACATACTAATGGTCACTGTGTGCCTAGTAATGATGAATATGCACCTACTTTATGTGTATTTGCACCCATTAGTGTTAAATTCATGCCTATTAATGATGAATGCTTGTTTCAGTTCATTTTTTTAAGTATATGTGCATGTTTTGACTCCTAATGCTTACTTTATGTGTGTTCATGTCATATACTATTGATTTTCACACCTACAAATAATGAATGCACACCTATTAACTGTGAATATGCACCTACTTTATGTTTATTAATGTCCATTGATATTGAATTCAAGCCTAGTGGTGGTGAAATATGTGCCTAATGATTATGAATACGTGCCTCTATATGGTAAACATGCATCTACTTTATGTGTATAAGTGCCCATTAATGTTGGATAACACCTATTGATGATCAATGTGCACCTACTAATGGTGAATACAATCCTACATTTTGTATTTTCCACACCCAGTAATGTTGAATTCACGCATACTAATGGTGAAAATGCACTTACTACTTGTGAATAAGCACCTACTTTATGTGTATTATCTCCCATTAATATCGGATTCATACCTATTGATGGTGAATATGTGCCTACTAAGGTGAATGTATGTCTACTAATTGTGAATACAGACCTACTTTATGTGTATTTGTACCCATGAAGGTTGAATTCATGCTCATCAATGGGGAATATTCACCTACTTTTTGTGAATATGACACATTGAGTTTTAGTTATTTTTCACAAGCTATTTTTTGATGTATTTAGTGCATAATTGATAATTTTGATATTATTTTTGCATTATTTATCATTATTATCCTATAAAATACCATTGCATCAATTAATAAGTATTTCTACCGAATATGCAAATTTATCAAAAAAATTCAGACTTATGTTGATTTTCCCATGTTTCAAGCAATTCAAGCCAGTTAGTGGTACTGAAATTATGTGAAATCTAACAAGGAATTTTGGAAATATCAATGCTATCGAGATAACCATCAATGCTACTGAGACGATGTTTGATGTTATCAAATATTAGAGTCAAAGACACCGACTTTCTGACTAGAAACATCAAGAGAGGAATTTTGATTCCTCGGTAC
Organism: Alisma plantago-aquatica; assembly: GCA_963693085.1. Taxonomy (NCBI): domain Eukaryota; kingdom Viridiplantae; phylum Streptophyta; class Magnoliopsida; order Alismatales; family Alismataceae; genus Alisma; species Alisma plantago-aquatica. Next base: position 81,962,606 of record OY856409.1, on the reverse strand, counting down.
CACCAACAACCTAGTTAATGATACTAAATTTTGCATCTAGAATAAGTTTGAACTTGCCAAAAAATAACCTAGTGTTACCAACATACTCGTCAGTAGTACTGATGCTTATCAAGGGTTTCGAGTTAGCTGACATCTCAGTACCACCGACATCTATTCGGTGGTACTTACTTTGCATGACAAGTGCATAGTAAAGACTATGAAAGATGCAACGACTAAGACTTAAAGATGGTTAGAGCCTCAATTTTGACCTAAGGGGAGTTTGGCCAAAAGAAGATATCACATCCTATCTCATTGCAACAAAGCACATAGCCAACAGAGAAGGATACAAAGGAGAAGGTCACGTAGCAGATGCTCCGAGCACTTCTAGAAGGCATACTTATAGCTGAAACATTGTGGATCGAGGTGCCTACCAGAGGGGGTCATTAGGACCGACTTCTCTGAGGGTTATCATCTATTTTGTTAATGTTTAGGTTGTTTTCTTCCTCTTCCTCTCTGTAGTCGATGGTAAAAATTATGTAGGGATAATCCCCATGTTCCTTAGGACTTGGGGGTATCCCAAAATTGCGTTGTATTTGACTCTCATGAATTAATACATATATATTGTCTTTAATTTTGGAAATAAATCTATGATTACCTAATGTATTGTCTATGTTCGATCACTATAATCAGTATCTTAGACCACTAATTGCTTCAAGAGAAGGATTATGGGTTAGAAAGATTGTAGATTTATGCAGCTAATATTGTGCCTCGGGAGAGGGCCTACGATGTGAAGGGAATAACCTAGATTTATCATAAATGAACCTATCTAATTCCTAAATCTCTACCAAAGTGGGATTTGTCTTAGTATATGTAGTGTATTATGTTGTGGGAGTGGGTAATACTTGCTACAAGTCCTTAGTCCAGGATTAAGGGTAAATGATTATTGAAGAAATAGAGTTAATTGCAATTAAAACCATGGTAAAACTATAATCCTAAGGAATATGTCACCTCTGGATCACATTCCAATTAATTTAGATTTTATTCTTGTACTTAGTTATAAATAAAAAAATCAGTTAGTTTTTCTCTTCGTCTAGATAATTAGGTTATAGTTAGTAGAAGTCTCTAGAGAACATTTGTTTGAGTTTGACACTTAGGCCTCATAGGCCTATACTACTCAACACCTACACTTGCATTTTACACGCAAAGTTTAGGTGTGTCAAGGTTTTTGGTGCCTTTGTAGGATAAATGGCAACTCCAGCACTACGATTGTTGTGATAGGCCACTCTAAACCATTTCATTTTCTTTCTTTCATTTATTTTCCATCTTTCTTTAATCAATAACATAATAAAAAAAATCTATTATCAATTCACTAGTATTTTGTGTTCTCACATTGTTATTAAGTTTTAGGTACTAGTACATGGTTCACACTGGAACCACTAATTACAGAGAATATACTCCAACTATTGTAGATTAGGAGGGGATTTTTCATAAGGTGTCAGAGTTTGGAGCTTCATATGACAAGCTCATTCAAACCCCACCACCATAGAAAGAGCAAGAAAAAGCGGCAATCGTGTCGCATAACAATGATGACCATTTTGAGGAAGAGCCCGAGGATTAGATTGTATGGGAGAAAATAAAGGCATCCTTAGCCAGAATGCAACTTGGGCGGACCAAATAGTGGGCAGTCAATGTGGGTAGTTTCAAAATAGATCCTGGAATGGGTAGTTACAAAATAAATTCTCAATCATCACATGGACACATTATGGAAGACACGATGTCACACATCAACAACTTTATGGAAAGTTGTAATATGCTAAAGTTGAATAGGGTCCCAACCACAATCATCTACTTGAAGTTGTTTTCTTACTCTTAACCAGATAAAGAAAATGTGTGGTTTCTTATCCTTCCTCCAGAATCAATATTGACATGGGATGAAATGATAGATATTTTGTTCAAGCAATACTTTCTACCCCACAAGATTAATGAGTTGGCTGGAAAGATCCATAATTTCAAGTAGCACATCAAAGAGTCATATTCTGAAGCTTGGGAGCGGCTTTAGGACATGCTCACAAAAGTCCCTCGTCATGGGATTGATCTATATGGATGGGCACAAACATTTTATTATGGCCTACAAAAAGGTAAGAGGACTACTCTAGATAGTGCAGGGGCATGATTCATTCTAAACAACAAGGATACAAGATGTCATGAGATCTTAAAAAATATGGCAAGAAATTAGTCTTGGGGAGAGGAGAGAGAAGCACTAGCAATAATTAAAAGTGATATTTAATCAAGGGAGTTATCAACGCTCAAATATCAAATGAACAAACTTGCGAGGAAGTTTGAGTAGAAATATGGCACCTCATCTGGAGGTGAAGTGAAGGAGTGTATGTACCTGCATCAAAAATACCAATTGGATAGGGGTCTGAGTAAGATAGACATAATTGAAGACATGCTAAGTATACTAGTGAGTCAGATGAAGCCTTACTGGACCAGACAAAAAGGGTGTAGCAAAATCAAGGGCTCAAATATGTAATATTGAAAATCATATCTTTCAGTTGACTGTAGAAATGGCATCCATAAAGAAGCCCATTCAGTAGGGATTTCTTGGGAACACATAGAAAACTCATTAGCATCATCATGTAATTTTTTTTTTGATTCTCCAGGAACCAAAGCATGTTACCGAGGAGTCACCAGATCAGCACACTCTAGAGCCAGATTAGGTGTATGTGCCAAAAGTTCCATTTCCTTGCATCCCATATGGAAGACCAGGGGGATGCAAAATGCCAGTGCATTATGCTAGCATATGCACCTCACTAGATACAAGGTCAGAAACAAGTGACAAGGGCACTCCATATGTACTATTTTTGCAAGACAATAAACTACAAGCTTCCACCATTGATACGTCCACACACCCAGTTCCAAAAAAGTACATGTACAACACGAAAAAGTGAAGGTTCTACTTAGAAGTGGAGCAGTCACGGTCAACAAGGAGGAACCCACGATTGAGAAGGATTAGCCACAAGACATCCCATCCATAGCAGATATGCTAGATTCTATCCTAAGAGGTGGTGTTAATGCAAGTTTGGGGGAGGAGATCCCAATGTCCCATATATTCCTCCTCACAAGCGTGTAGAGAAGCCTCATGTGCCATTCTTAAATAGTCTGAAGCTGAGAAGGAAGGAAAATCAATTTAAGAAGTTTTTGGACATCTTCAAAAAGCTCCACATGAACATTCCACCCGTGAATGCGATAGAATAGATCCCCACATTTGGAATATTCTTAAAGGATATAATCAACAAGAAAAGATGAATGAAAGATAAAAATGTCTTGAATATTGATGAAGTGGTTAGTGCCATGATATAGGGAAGGTTTTCAGTGAAGAGAAAGGACCCAGAATACTTCTATGTTACTTGTTCCGTAGGTAGCAAACATTTCTAACAAGCACGATGTGACTCTAAGGAGAGCATAAATCTCATGCCTCTCTCTACCTTTTGGAAGTTGGGATTGAAAAAACCAAGAAAGATGTTCATGACATTGAATTGGTGGACTATGCAACTGTGAGGTCGTATGGGATATGTGAGGATTTTTTTATCAAAGTTAAGAAATTCATCTTTCTTGTTGATTTTGTGGTCATGGATATGCACGAGATGAGAGGATCTGAGATGTTGTTAGGAAGATCGTTCCAAGATACGACGGATGTGATCATTGAAATGGGAAGAGGCTACTTGATTCTAGGGACAGGTGATGGTAGAGTGGAGTTTGGACTGCCAAATGATTCTTCACAACCATCCTGTGACAATCTAAGTTGAAGAAATTCACCTTGTCGAGCCTAGGACATTAAATAAGGGTGTTTATGGGAGGCAACCCAGTTTTATTTTTATTATTTAATTTTTGTAGGTCTTTTGTTTTGGTGAAGTTAGGAGATCATATTATTCATCCCGCCCTCCTCTTGCAGGTAATTCAAAGTTATTTAAAATAGTGCCTACTTGAAATTGAAACGTGGTAGGACTCCTACCATTACAAAAGGGAAAGGGAAGGGGGTGACCCACGGGGTCGAGGGGAGGATTTGTATATATACGATCCTCCAAAATATTTTTGTAGTGGTGCTTGGCCAGGGAATCACTCAGCTGGATCATATCTCTTTTGACTTTGAAAAGCCTATAATCTGGATGTTTGTGGCTCTCTTTATCAATCAACGAGACCCACGGTGGAAGGGCAGGTATTAAGCCCCCCTGTTCAGTAGCTGCCTGCACCGCAATAGCACTGTCCGACATGATAAGAAGACGACTCCTGCTTGAAGGGTCGTTGGCCTGTAAAGCTAGCAGGATCACGCGAAGCTTAGCTTCCGTAATAGAAGATGCCATTATGTTTCGAGCAAAGCCCCTAATCCATCTTCCATTCCAATCCAGAGTCACTGCAGCTATAGTTGCTTTTAGTCCATGAACTGCTGCGTCCACCAGAACTAGACGATCTCGTGAGTTAGATTCTCCCAGGGAGCTGCATCATGTTCATCATTGCCATTCCTTCCAGGTTTAGAAGATATGTCTTTTTTGTTCATAGCCATCTGAATAACCTCTGCTTGGATTAGTTGACGACTAGCCGGAATTAGAATCTTCTCAAACACCATAGTATTTCTAGCTTTCCAAATGATCCAGAACATAATGGCAAATTTCGCTGAATGGGTTGTCATCCTCAGGATATTGCATTCCAGCCAATCCATCCAGTTGTCCATATTGATGGTAGGAGGAGAGAACTGTGTTGACTGCCTATTCCACACTTTGTTGGCATACAGGCAGTTCCAAAGAGCATGCGTCGTCGTTTCTTCAACAGCTTCACATCTAGGGCAAATAGCATTATTGGTAAGTTTGCGTTGCAGTCTCCTCACATTTGTCATGATAGCTCCATGAGCAACCATCCAGATGAAAGTTTTCACTCTGCTCGGAACTTTCAGCTTCCAAATAGCCCTCCAAAGGCCCTGGTTAGAAGCATGGTCGCTTCCACGGATCTTGTTGTAGGCATCTCCAGTCTGATAATAGCCCCTGGTGTCGCCCGTCCAGCTCCAGTTATCATCCCCCGCTCCAGGAGACGGTGGTGGAAGATGAGAAATCTGGTTGATGTAATCAGCAGGTAGGTATAATCTTAAGAACTCGAGCTCCCAGCTCCCTGAAAGATTAACTACATTGGATACTTTCAGATCGTTGATGCTGTTATCAAGGGGTTTTAGGAGGATGTCTCCCAGCCTGTCATAGCCCGGAACCCATTTGTCTTCCCAGACTGACGTGTTGTTTCCATTATTGATGATTTTGATGCTATGCTCTTTTACGAAGTTGAGTCTCGGGTAGATACTCCTCCAGAAAGGTGTAGCTCACTTGCCTTTCTGGCCATTGTAGTTCATGTACTTATTGTTCAAGCCTATCTTCCAAAGTGAGTCATTATTGTTCAGGAATCTGATAACACCAATTTCTGGGACATTTTAGACTATTTTTCTGTTATCAAAACTGCCATTTTTAGCTATTTTCCTCTCTTCTGTATGCACTTTCGCAATAATTGGCCAAGCAATGCTCCTAATCCTACATTTCCATCTTTTGCAGAGTTTCTCCTCATTTTGGTGCGATAAGGCCGTCCCGGCTCACAAAATAAGTCCAAGTCTGCACCGGCCTTCCTGACGCCCGATACACGCCCTTCCCGGTAGGGTGGAATGACACTACCACGCGTGACAAAGGGGCGCCGCGCAAGGAGGAACTGAGGAACGACACGCCTCATTACCCGACAGGGAGCCATAGTCGCCACGACAACCCAAGTATGTCGGGCGACATAGCCACCCACCGGCAGGCGCCGTTCCCCGTCACGTGACCAACGGCCGACAACCCTGCGCCGAGCGATACGAGTATCGCCCATCCACCAACCCGCAAATAAGGAGGACACGTGGCGCTTCGAGCACCATAAGTTCCCCCACTCGCCAGCTATAAATAAGAGCTACATGAAGCCGAAAAGACAGTTCGGACAGTTCAGACAGTTGGGAACTTGAGCTATCTTCGAGGAGAATCGCGAGAGCAGACGTATCGTGCCCCAGTGCTCATACCGGGTGACACTAGGTGAGCTCTTCCTCATCCCGAGAGGGAGGGGACTGGTTCACCTAGGACTGTACTGGGAGACACTGAGGGCCGATATCGGCCAATGTAGATGCACGCCACGAGTGCCCGACAGTAGAACACGTGGCTCCATGCCCGATGCGATATCAAACCCGATACACTTCGCCCGTCATACGTGCCGCCCAAGAGGGTCCACCACCCGACATGAGCGTATCAGACAGGATCCTTAAGCGATACAGTTGCCCGTCAGGCGTGCCGCTCAAGAGGGTGTGCCGCCCGACACGGCTGTATCGGGCTGGAGAGCCGTAGTAGTCTGTCGTCCTTCTACATCAAGAAGGCGACACCTATCTTTACTTTCTGTCATTTAATTCCTTACTTATGCATTGTAATTAAGACCCTTTATTTGTCTTTGGAAATAGAAGATGCTTAATTACTTGCTGCTCTGTTCTTGGTACAATCTGTTGGATGACTGCTATGTTTGATATCCGAACTCTAGCTTGCATGTTTGGATCGCATTTCGCTTAGCTAACGAATCGTGTTTTCCCGTCGCAACAACTTCGAGAGTTGTGTTGTGGCTCTAGTGTTTGGTCCGATTCTGGAGTACGAGAGTGCCTGGAACGGAGTTGCTTTAGTGACCTTTCCACTCTAATTTTAGTCCAGTGACCTCGAGAGGGGCGCTGATGCCTTGTTAGAGGTACCTGCTTCGAGAGGAGGGGTACATGACTGGTTCTACCACCGCTTGTTTTACCGCAGTTTTATCCTTCGTACCCCACTTTAGCTCGAGCAATATCTTTCTGTTTCTGTTGCATGAAAACCCCTAAAAACTACTAAATGACTAAAACCTTAAATCTCTCTTGTAGCTCCACTTGGAGATAGTTTTCTTTGTTTTATTTGTGACATCTTACTGCTTCCCTTTTTTGGAATTTATCTCTCTTTACACCTGCCGGAGTGTAGCGTGTCGATTCTGGGTTCTCAACACTACCACCCTTGTCCCTGTGTTCGACCCCGTATATCTACTTCGACCCCGTAAACAAAGTTGCGGGGGCCTAGAAGGATTCAGGTTTATAAATGTAAAAGCTCGACTACCTCAAATCCGCCTCCAATTTTAGGACGCACGATTTAGGCCGGTCAATTTTTGCCACCGTTGCCGGGGACAAGGCAAAAACGGTACTGTTGACAAATCCGAATCCACTAACTACACTCTTGTGCCTCAAGCTTAGCAATGAGTTTGACAACACTCTTTTTCTTTTTCTTCTTTTTCTTTACTATTATTCTCTGCTTGAAAATTAATGAATCTTTCTTCTAAACTTGATTCCTCATGCCACTAATAGGTACTCAGAAGAACGGTGATCTGTTCCACTGAGCACCAACTCCAACCGTCATGCCACCTTGCATTGAACCACCCCATTCTGAAGGCGAACGCCAAAGGAGGAGGCCTGATTCGCCCCCGCCTGAAGGCAACGATAGGTACGACGGTGACCATCAACAAGAAGATCCAGACTCAGGAGAGTACGAAGAGGACCATCACCGACACAGACGTCGTCACCATCAGAGGCAAAGAAGAAATCGGAACGATCAGGAACAACGCTGGGGAGAAAGCGACAACAACGACTCCGAAGAGGAGGAGAAGATGCTAAGAGAGTTGGCTTCCACAAAAGCCAACAACCCCAAATGTCCCGTCATCACCCCACGGTTCAACGCGGCAAATTTTGAGTGTAATCCGTCCGTGATCTCTATGATTCAAAAAAAAAAGCTTCAAGGGGAGTTTGAAAAGCGATAATCCCTACCACCATCTCGATGCATTCAAAAACATATGTGATACGATAAAGATGCGGGGGGGGGGTCCCTCAAGAGGTTATCTACTGTAAGGGCTTCATCTTCTCCCTAGAAGACAAGGCCCTGACCTGGTATCTTGGGTTACCCCACCAGTCTTTGAACAGATGGGGAGCTTTGGCCGATGCGTTCGTAAACAAGTTCTACCCCACCGAAAGAACGGTCAGAAATAGGCAGAAGATAACATCCTTCATGCAAGAGCTGGGTGAAAGCCTCCATGACGCCTGTGAGCGGTTCCAGGAGTATATGAGGGATTTCCCCCATCATAACTACAAGAAGGGCTTCCTCATCACCACCTTCTATAATGGCATGACTCCTGATGAAAGGGTGTCACTAAATGCGGCAGCAGGCAGTGACTTCCTCGGGAAGAAACCAAGCAATTCTGAAAAGATCATCAAGAATATGGCTGAGATGATGGCCGACGCTGACTTTGATCGATCTGACCGAGGACAGGTCAAGAAGGGCGGTGAAGGGTCTTCCCTTGAGTCTAAGGCGCTGGAGTCCATCACCTCACAGATATAGAGAATCACCACTGATGTGAAACAACTGCGAGAAGCTGGTGGGAAAGGTAAGAAGCCAGTCGAGAAGGTGATGAAATGCGTCACATGCGGCGAAGGGGGACATGGGGTAGACAACTGCGTTTACACCCGACCGAACGCACACAGTGATTCTGACTCGGAAGATGAACAGACCGAAAAATGTCTCCTTCGTGAACTTCAAAAGGCCAGATCATCCCGGGTTTAACTACGGCAACAAAGATGCAGCTGAGAATTCTCACCAGCTGCATGCTATATCTAAGACAATACAAGCCTTTGAGAGGAGAGGGGGTCTGGTCAATATACCAAGAACAGTCAGTTCCAGTCAGCGAAAGGAAACTTTTAGGTGCAAGGTAAATATCAAGGGCCGAATAAAGATCAGGACAAGGGCTCGAGCCAATCAGATGTAATTGGCCAACTTTTTGACTTCGCAAAGAAGCAGGACACAATTAATAACCAGCTAGCGCAGAGTGCGCTATCAAATTCGGGTGTTTTGAACTCATTGCAGGTCCAGCTGGCGGATATGCAGACGCATCAATGCCAAATTGATCAACAATTATCTCAAATGGCCGAATTAATGAAGAATCCTTCTGGCAGAATACCGTCCAACACCGAGGCTGCCAAGAAGGCAGGGATGTGATCAAGAGAAGAAGGGATTGAGTAGCAAAAGATGGACGATACTAAAGGATAGAGAATGAAAAAGCTGGAACCGTCAAGCTGGAGATGAAAAACTACAGCGCTTCTCGGGAGGCAACCTGAGCTATTTTTAATTCCTAGTATAGGGCGCATTTACTTTCAAGCAAAATAAACATTATGAACATTATGGCATGTAATAAGGCCAGAGTCAGCGCATGCGCCACATGCGCTGACCATTATGGGTCACTGCCTTAGTTTTATAGACCAGGATGGGTAATACCATCTGAGGCTGAGATCTCAGTCTTCGGCCAATGATGTTTTACTCATCAGCCGAAGTTTAAACTGCTTTAGCTTTCACGATATAACGGAAGCAACCCAACCAGAGCTATGAATGCACCCATTTTGGGCAGTGGAATTTCGGGCATCGCAAGGGCCGTGACGGGTTACACACCAAGACGGCATGCACCTGTGACCATCGCGCCAAAGGACTGATCACCCTTAGGCCAACGGATGGGCTTGCCCGTCTTACGAGTTGCCCTAACGGCCGACAACCGCCCTGGTTTTTACCTATTTCACCCCGGTTGAGTTTTCTATATAAGGGGGGACGAGTTTTACCGTCTCGGGCTCCTTGTCTTATTGTTCTCTCACTCCCGCACCGTGCTAAGACCTTGTGTTTTTTCTCCCACATCGCGCAAGTTTGCCCAACTCTCGTGTCATGCGAAAATTCAGGAAGGTAACGCCCGGCAGACCCTATCGCCCGACACGTCCCTTTCTTTAAACATAAGGCTTATCGGTCTTGTGGGTCCTTTGCTGAACATGCCTTGTATCGCCTGACATGGATGTCGCGCAACATACCTTTAGTTCACATTTGCCCGATACGTCATATCAGGCGACACGTTTGTCTTTCGTGACGTCCTGATGGATAGTCGATCTTTGGCGATCGTATCGCCCGATACATCTATGTCGGGCAATGTGTTGTACCACGCTGCTCTTCTCATATCGCCCGATCTCATATCAACTCGAGTTTTCTTTTGATGGGCGATACCCACCTCTAGTACCAGTCACAAGGCTTCACCCCTGAAACAATTGTGTCGCCCGTTATGGGGTGTGGATCATTTCTATATCAGGACATACCTTTTTGAGCATTCAAGTTTAACTTCTTCAAAACATCGAGATATGAAAATTTACCAAGGGTTGTGTTTGTTAATTAACAGAATGGCACGCATCAAGCAAACCGTTGTCCATGTCGACGAGCAAGGCAGGAGGGTCTACCCCGAGACATCAGCTGGAGTACCCACTACCGGGCGGAAGCGCCCGAATCCGGAAGCAGCTGGACCGTCAACGACGGAAAAGAGAACGAGGACAGGTGAGGTGGCAACACCACCCTCAGCAACGACAAGGAATACACCCCAGGAACCCTTGGAATACACCCCAGGAAGGTTCCTTCCAAGGGACGACGAGCATGTACACTGTTACGCTGAGCTATCAACCAAGCTCTACAGGCCGAGCAGGTTCTGCCATCAGACTTCTTTCATGGAGCTGGGCATTTTTGAAAGATTGAAGGGCGTCCTCGCCATGGCTGGATTGAAGAAGATCTGCCTCGGCCGATCTTCCTCCTACACTGAGCTCACAAAAGAGTTCATGTCGTCTCTCCGCCGAGTAAAGAATTCTGCAGCTGAAAAGAAAGAATACGGCAGAGCTGATAGACTCCAAGCCAGGCTGTACAACTCGAAGTACGCAATCTCCGAGAAGCTGCTGAATAAGCACTACTACAGAAATGGCTTATAAAGTCACTTTTCAAGGTGTCGGTTGTATAAATAAACCGACACCTAAACTCTACAGTGTCGGTTGATAACATAAACCGACATCCAATCTATGAGGGCGACCAGACACGGGTACCGCTTTTATTAAGTGTCAGTTACTTAATAAAAAACCGACGCCTAAAATTACCCGCCAAATCCAAAATTTCTAGCGAAAAAAATTACCTCCAAAATTTGATATATGGCGTCGGTTGATAAATAAAAAACCGACGACTAAAGGTTATTCGCGAGATAGAAATTGGGCACATTTTGGTCGTCGGTTGTACTACAACTACCGATGCTTATGAGTTTTCCCGCGCTGTCCGCAGGGAATTTTTCACACCCTTTAAGCGTCGGTTTGAAGTTGAAACCGACGACTATGGTCATAAACCGAGAACGATTTTTTTAATCGGCATATGAATATAGACGTCGGTTTTGGTTGTTGTGCAGAACCGACACTATTAGTTTTAGTCGTCAGTTTTTTTGAATAACTGATGCCTATGGTACAGTTAATAGCCCCGCAAATAGAACTTTTCCCCATTATCTCTGTTTCATTGCGACGTGCGCTAGGTTTGGCGATTTCCCCCGATTGCTCCCCGCCGTCGTTGCCGGTTGGCTCCCCGCACCGCCGTTCGTCTCCTCGCGCACCTCTTGCCGCCGTTGCTGTTGCCGCCGCTCGTCGCCGTCGCCGCTCGCCGCCGTCGCCACAGTTCTCCTCTGATCCTCGCCGCCGGCACTGCCAGCTTCACCTCCAGCTGCTCTCCTCTGCTCCGGTGCTGCCAGCTTCACCTTCAGCTGCTCTCCTCTGCTCCGACCGGGCCTTCTTCCTCTGCCCTCAAGGTACGCCGGCTTCTTCCTCCTTCCTTCCTCCGCCTAGGCTAGGTCAAGCCCTGCAGGTGCCTTGGAGAAAAATCGTTAGTTGCCCTGCTGGGCGTTTTTTATTTTTTTTAAGTTATTTACTTATTGGTAACTTGATAAGTGTTGAAACAGTCAATAACTATATTCTGTTACGTGATTTATGATTGTATACGTGTGATAGCTAGCAACAGACCTGGCCTTGAGGATCTATAAATACATTCTTACATTCTATAAATTGCCAATCATGCTTTTAAAGACATCAATAATCACCCTAACTTGAAGAACTAGGATTTTAGGTATAAGAATGACAACACATTATTTGTTGGCCTAGAAACCCGTCCAAGATTTACTCATTAGGAGTAAATCTTGGATAGTCCCCAGTTTGGGACTGTTCTTGAACACCTAATCTTGCTTAGGATGTAAGTGTATAATGTGTATTGGGTTTTCAAGAAAATTTCGGCATCATTTCCACGTTTGTTCTCTAAGTACATATGTACTTGGAGAACAGCGGGGAAATGCTGCCGAAATTTTCTTGAAAACCCAATACACATTATACACTTACTAGTGAGATTAGGTGTTCAAGGATGGGATAGGTGGTACATGTACATTTATTATATATAAGAATGACATCACATGTATTTGTTAACCCTAGACCCTAATCCACATTATACCAATCTGATAGTCCATGATAGAACAAAGCATAATGATGTTGACTGCAACTTTGTGCGTCATGCTATTCTGAATTAAGTGTATATTTACTTCATAATTGAATGTTTAAGTAAGTTATAGATATCTTCACCAAACCTCTTTCGGAAACTTGTTTCATTGCTGAGTATATTGAGAATCCTAATCACCCTTCTTGCTTAATGATGAGCTTTTCCCTAAATTGCCAATCATGCTTTTAAAGACATCAATAATCACCCTAACTTGAAGAACTAGGATTTTAGGTATAAGAATGACAACACATTATTTGTTGGCCTAGAAACCCGTCCAAGATTTACTCATTAGGAGTAAATCTTGGATAGTCCCCGGTTTGGGACTGTTCTTGAACACCTAATCTCGCTTAGGATGTAAGTGTATAATGTGTATTGGGTTTTCAAGAAAATTTTGGCAGCATTTCCCCATTTGTTCTCTAAGTACATATGTACTTGGAGAACAGCGGGGAAATGCTGCCAAAATTTTCTTGAAAACCCAATACACATTATACACTTACTAGTGAGATTAGGTGTTCAGGGATGGGATAGGTGGTACATGTACATTTATTATATATAAGAATGTCATCACATGTATTTGTTAACCCTAGACCGTAATCTTGTTGTAATATATACTTGTTTTCTCTTTGATCATAGAGCTTTACAATTTTGTTGTGATATATACTTTGTTGTAATAATGTGAACTTTACAATGTGAGCTTTACACTTTGAATTACTACTTTACAATGTGAACTTTACAATTTGAATGTGAATTTGCAGATGGCTGACCATTCTCCTGATGACCGTGCTGATGACTACCGTGAGGGTGAGGACATCAATGCGCCGCCTCACAATGTAAGTTTTAAAAATATATCATATATTTATATCTATATGTCCATTTATAGTTATATCTTGTAAATGTGAATTATTTTGTCAAGTTTTAGGTTGATGATGCACATGTACCATCTGAAGCACTTGAGGCACTTGATCAACAACACCAAAAAGTTGACAAGAGAAGGGGCATCACTATGATGAAGAAGTTAATTGCGCAAAAGGGCAATGGACCCAAACTTGTTGTGGATTTCGATAATACAGGAAATGCATGTGGTGTGAATCGCAATTCATTTATTTCATATCTTGGGTTTGTTACTCGTAGCCATTGCGGTTGTCGATTAGATTCTTGGCATAAAGTTTCTAAGGAGAAGAAAGATTTAATATGGAGGGATTTATGCGTGAGTTATTATTAATTTGCAATTCTATTTTGTAGATTACTAAATTTTTGGATACTAGTTAATAGCAATTCTATTTTGCAGAGTATATTTGAATTGGATGAAAAGCTGCATCGTAAATGCATGATGCAACACCGTGGGAGAGTCCTAAGGAACTATAGGACAAATCTCACCAGAGAATACATAAAAGAAGCCGACAAGAGGAAGAAGACAACCACTGAACAGTGGAACTTCCTGGACAAAGAAGAATGGGACGCGTTTGTCGCTTCAAGACAAACTGATGAATTCAAGGTATTAGGTGTCAGTCTCAATCTCATTAATTAATATATGTTGTATTCACTTATTCAAGATTAACATTTAGTGTTACTAACCAAATCATTAATTTGCATACTAACTAGGCCCTCAGTGAGGCACAAAGATCAAGGTGTGCACTGAATGTGCATGACCACAGAATGGGTCTAAAGGGGTATGCAGGCGTTCACCAAAGACTACAGGCTGAGGCTACTGCTGCTCAGTCTACTGCTACTCAGGAGTCCTCTACCATAGGTAGCACACCTCTGCCTTGCCATGATGTCTGGATAGCTGGGAGGCAAAATAAGAAGGGAGAAATAACTAAGGCCTCAACTGCTGAGCCGGCTGCAAAAATGGTAAAATACAATTCTTACAACAATCATTCGAATATTGATTATTTGTGTTGTTTACTTAAGTACAAATTTTTGTTTTGGCGATTAGCGGGAGCTGCACAAGCTGAGGAAACAAGAAAAGTTCATCCCTGAGGGAACAAAGGATGAATTGACAGTTTCTCTGGGTAACCCAGAGCATCCTGGAGGTGTTAGGGCTGTAGGCACTGGTGTGGGCATCAAATCTTTTTTTGGGTCATCCCAGCGCAAACATGTCCCAAAAGCGGGACTTTCACAAGAAGAGGTAACATATTCTTTCTTTATAATGTTATTATAAAAGAGAATTAAAAAATTAGAATTTGACGTTTCTTTTATCCATGTATAGGTGGATAAGCTATTTGACAGGAAACTCGAAGAAGCAATGAAAAAGTGGCAGGCATCTCAGACTGCCACTTACCAGACAATACCTACTGCAGACTCTACTCCTACTCCTACTGCAGAGGTTGGGAGTAATCCTGTAGAACCACCACCTAGCACATCCACTGTAAGTATTTTTATGACATAGTAACTAGTTTTTTAATTCAAGATGATACATATATATGAAATTGTAGTCGTTTCAAAAAAAGATGGTATGTATATATGTATATAACATTCTTTACACAAAAATTTGTAGGGGTTGAAGCCATGCCGTCTAAAAAGTAAAGAATATGTCATGGCAGAGGCGTCGACTTACCCATCCCTACCAAGGGAAACGTGTCACGGGTCTCCAGTACCAGCTGGTTGGATTCGGGTGAGCCCGATACATATATTCCCCAAGTGGATGGATCTTCCACTGCCATATGCCCACCCAGATTGTGAAATGCTTGGTGAGGCAGTAGGCGGAGTGATATTGTGGCTAAAAGCGGATGTCTTCTTTACTGATAAGGTATGGTAAATTTACATTACGTTCAATTGTTAGTGTGTGTATATGCTGGCAGTTGATCTGAAATTATATATATATATATACAGGTTAAAAAGAAGACACCCACATCATCTAGGCCTCCACTTCCACCTCCTACATTACCTAGTTGGGTTCCACATGACCTACCTGTCCCGTTAGTTCCTAACTGTAGGGGTATGGCAGTATGGTTAGGGGAACATGATATAAACTCCCCTATAACTGTTTCTTCTGATTCAGATTCTACAGGTCAGTCATACGAAACAAAACTATTTATACAAGATATATTGGAGTTGTTTCGATATGATTGGCTAAATACATCTGTGATAGAGCTATGGATAAGGTGAGACATTCTTTATACATCCATATACCTTGTGTATGATCTGGTGATCTGGTTTCTTATTTATTAATGCATGCGTAATTAATACATATTTTGCAGCTACTTAGACAACATATGTGCAGATTTTGGATTCGAACATGTAGGGTTTTTGATTCCATCCTTGATTAGTCTAGTAGCTAAAGACCCTACATCAGTTCAACAATACTGTTGTGAGTCTTTTTCAAATTTTTCTATAAAAAAGAAGACGGTGATAATGGCTCCATTCAATGTAGAGTAAGTTTACTTTGCTTATTATAATTTGGACTTAATAAAATTACATTTTATTGTGGATTTTGAGTTATTAATTTTTAACTTTTTTTCCTCTAGGGGTAGGCATTGGGAGTTATTGGTTATTGCCCCCGAGACGTTCACTGTGTATTATCTAGATCCTAAGGGGGGTAAATTGAATACAAGATTTGGACACATAATGAAAATGGCAATATTTCGGTGAGAAATATTTCATTTTTCATATCCGTTAACATATGTTATTACATTACTATTTAATTGCAATGTTCTGTGTTACATTAACATGTAGGGGTTTTGAGGAGTACAAAAAGGCTGGAGGAAAGGTCCCCACGAAAAAGAACCAGCCAATAATTTGGAAGAACGTGCAAGTAAGTTCTCGACTGCAATATATGTATATATTATTTATGTGAACAATGCTTAATTAGTTGTATTTTTTAATATTTTGTATGTTTGAATTTATAGTGTGCTACACAAGACAACGGATGGGCATGTGGATACTATGTCAGGCGATATATGCACATGATTATCAAACATGCCGTACTGGATATCGAATGTATTGCTCAGGTATTATATAGTCTCATTAGATAATATGATCGAAATATATTAATCTTATTTATAGCTCATTAATTATATATATACATCATTCTCTTTACAGGTGTTTAAAGCTGACCCCATTACAGGAAAGGACTTACCAAATGTTAATGCTCCCTATACAATGGGAGAATTAAATGAAGTAAGAGAAGAATGGGCAACAACCATACAATTAGTGGGGGCTTTAAAATATAATTGGGATCCTGATAGCGAATAATGACTAAACAATGATACTTTGTAAATGAATTTATGAATTATAATATATGTGTGAATGTTTCTACATGTCTGGATGTTTCTACATGTGTCTGAGTGAAAATGAATGAAAGTGTTGGTTGCTATATGAATGTTTCTACATGTGTGAATGTGAATGAATGGAACTACAGATTGCTAGCATGTGTGAATGTTTATAAATGTGTGAAAATAAAATGGAACTGCAGGTTGCATTGCTAAATGCATGTGCTACTTTTTTATTGTTAATTTTGCAGGTTTGCGGCCTGTTGTCGGCTGATATCAATGGATGTCGTAAAACAACAGGTCTGCAGACCAGCCACAACAGGTATGCAGACCAGCCACAACAGGTGTGAATGTTCATAACTGAACTGAACATGTTTCTCATCCTGCGACCAGCCACAACAGGTCTGCAGACTGACAGGAAAAAAAAACCAATAGGCGTCGGTTATTTGTAAATAACCGACACATAATGATATAGTGTCGGTGTTCCTACAATAAACCGACGCCTATGTCCTTAACAGCACGGCCGTGCTGGACATCACGGCCGTGGGGCGAAGATATATGGTGTCGGTTTTTTACTTATAACCGACACTGATAGTGCCCAAGATGGTGCCCTTTCTGTGGCGCGAAGGGTTTGGGCGTCGGTTTTTAACTAATAACCGACGCTTATAGTCCCATGATGGCGAGTTTTCGGTGGCGCGCGAAGAGTTTGGGTGTCGGTTTTGGAACCGACGCCTGATGGGTGGACTTTTAGTGTCGCCCACATAGGTGTCTCTTAGAAACCGACACTAAAGGCTTTAAATAACCGACACTAAAGGTAGGTTCTGTAGTAGTGAAGATCTTCTCTTCCAGCGAGGAGGAGGAAGATTTGATGAATAACGGTGAGACTATCACCAAAGGAGACAGGTTCAACCCCATGGAGCTCTGGAATAAGTTGACCAGCGAGTCATCCTTTAAGCCAAGAGTTAAGGTGGCAGCAATGCACTCATGTTTCTGGAGAATCATATACAAGTTGGTGGCATGCCTGTTGTTCAGCAAAAATGAGTCCATCAACATTTACACAGAAGAACTCCACGTCATATGGCACCTGATGGAGGGAAGAGTGATAAACCTCAGACGGTTCTTGCTGAACAGGCTACACCCAGTAAGGGATGCCACCAAAGAATATTGTATGGGGGGCATCGTTAATCTAATTGCAGTAGGGCTCGGGTACCCTAAGGAGCCCCGAAGTCTGTCAAGGACACAAGGCGATGAGGTGATTGACCTCAAATACCTGATGAGGACCGACATCATAAGGAAGGAGGGGGGAGGGTACTTCTACAAGTTTGCAAGGACAAACACGCTCCTCCCACTCCCTCGCTGCGCCACTTACGACACAGATAAGATGGTCTTCACTACCACGAAAATTGAGGCCGTGGCGGAAAATACAGCCCACGCCACCGCCGCAAGTGTCCTGGAAAGAACAAATGTAGAGCTTTGGATGACGGATACTAATAGGGCTGTCGTCACTCCTGCAATACCCACTACAGCCACGTCGACGATCGAAATGGCCGAAGAAGAACCGATGATCATGGGGGTCACCGAGGGAATGACGACGGGAGCTGCCGCGGAGAAGACAACCGCAGTTCCCGACATCCCTGTAATGCCAGTAGAGGAAGAAGAAGAACCGCAGCTGGACGCCAATAATGAGGTGTTCGCCGCGATCCTCCAGATGAGACTCGAAGGCGTGCAGCTGACACTGACACCCCCACCAGTGTCTCCAGTCAGAGCTACTGAAAGGATCACCGAGGACGTAGAGGTGGAGCAGCATCCGCCCACACCACGGCCATCTTCACCGGGACATGAAGGCGGGGAGGAGACAGCCGCAAGAAGGCCGACACCTCACCCAGAGACATCTGCCTCGCGAACAGTAGAGATAAACTCTGCCTCGTCTGGTAGACCAGAGCGCAAGCAGGGGGTCGCAAGGACGGAAAGGAGGACAGAAGGAACCCCTCCGTCATTTAGGATGATGCTAGGGCGCGAGCTCGACTACTTGTGGGAGGTAACAAACAACAACTCAGCTACCTGTATTTCCCTAACCCGCAAGTTTGCATCTTTCCAAGACAAGCTGAACAGCCAAGAGCAAGAGCTGTTGACTCTAGCTAGCCTTTCCGGCAGGCTAGAGACTCTGAATGCGACACTGTAGTAAGTTCTCCAATGCCTCGACAAAATCGAGGAGAGGTTGGATAGAGGGGACGATCATCCACGCCGAAGGCAGCCGAGAAGGTCGCCATCGCCCCCTAGCCGTAACTCTCCTTCTTCTTCATCAACATCTGCCTCCGCAATAGGGTCCGCCTCCACCTCCAACGAGCAATCCACAATGCCCGAGGAGGGGACGCAGCCAAAGTCAACCGACGGAGCTCCAGCAGGACAGAAGAGCTCCTTAGGTCTAGAGGAAGAAAATCCCTCAGTCTCCCTGGATGAAGTTGAAGATGATAACGCAGATATCAACATAGTGGGAGACTCTTCTGACGAATCAAAGGGAGAAAAGGGGG
This sequence comes from Alisma plantago-aquatica, assembly GCA_963693085.1. Taxonomy (NCBI): domain Eukaryota; kingdom Viridiplantae; phylum Streptophyta; class Magnoliopsida; order Alismatales; family Alismataceae; genus Alisma; species Alisma plantago-aquatica. Next base: position 81,943,415 of record OY856409.1, on the reverse strand, counting down.
ACATGTATGCAGCTAATGAAAGACACCTCCCCCAAGGAAGATGCTCGATGGCGGACAGGTTCTGTGAGCCATCTGAAATACCTTCCTTCGAGATGACCGACTTCAACAGAAGAGCCATCGGCTACCTGACGATCAGAGACCAGAAGCTGTTGGATAAGGTCCTAAGATCGCAGGAAGATGAAGAAGACGTCGTCTGGAGTGACGGCTACTTCTCCGTATGACGGGGAACAGTCCGCAGCATGCTCCGCACGCCGGCCGTCGTCGTAAAAAGACTGTTTAGGGTCCTCGAAAATGCGATAATAGAAAATATCGATAGCAGGACAGGTCGGAAGAAAATATACGCCGCCACCCCGACCTTGGCAAAAAGGATAATGAAGGGGGAACAAGACTCCACTGCGGTGACCAACATGCTGCGACACATTGACGAGCATAGCCCTGACCTCGTGTTGGCACCGTACAAGCACCGTGACTTTTGGTTCCTCCGCATAGCTTACTTAAAGAACCACGACGTCCGGCTGCTGAACTGCAATTACAACGAGGTTCCGCACTCCGGAACTGCTTTCAGCCGCTCGGAGGACCAAAAGCTGAGGCTTCTACCACTGCGTCTTCTACGAGCTATCAAGCAAGGAGCCAAACATCACGGCGGCGTTTGGAACTTCTATTCTATTAGCAACTTCCCCGTCCAGGCTGAAGAGGGAAGCAGAAACAACGCCTTAGTCGTTTTAAGTGCCATAGAGGTGCTCAGTACTTTTGGCAACTTGAGGGCCCTTCGGGGCAAATGTTTCTATCAACACAGGGGCACATACGCCATGCTACTGATCAAAGACGAGCGCTATTTTCGAGACAAAGGGGTACCTGATAAGCTGCTGAACGATGACCAAGAGGACGAATCTTCACAATCCAGCAGCTTCGCAGAGAAAGAAGTGGAACTAGAAACTGACACCCACGGGGCAGGCAAGCAGTTAGAGACCCTGCGGAAAGTGCACGGGATGGAAGACACTGCTTCGCCCATGGGTACAGAAGGGATGATCAAAAAATTCGACCGCTTCTCGTGCGCTACGCTCACACAGGAGCAGGTAGATGAAATCCTTATGAAGTTAGCAGATGCTACCACTGGAGATGTCATTTACAAGGCAGGCAACGTGGTAGTCCCAGTAGATGATCTGAGGGACGTGGTTAAAGGAGGATGCCTGGCGATATCTGTGTTTACCTCTTGCATCCAAATATTACAGTCAAAGTTCAAACATGCATGCATAACCCATCCGATGTTGTTCAACGACGTCTGCCTAGACGATGAAACAGGAGCAAAGAAGTTTTTTCTGGAAGAGTTGGAAAGTGGGGTCCCTAGCCAAAATTTTTCTACCAATATTGCATCATAACCATAGGACGCTCCTGACGGTGTACACTCGGCAATGAGCAGGAATCTTTTACAATAGCTCGGACAGCAACAAGAACCATCCAGTACCGTGTACATCAAAACCACTGTCATCCGTCGAACGCTTGACTCGAAAATACTACGACGATGTGACAAAGATGATACAACCATTCCTGGACACGCAAGCAAGCAAATGGCACGAACTCCAGTTCTGCCACCGCAGCCCGCAGCAGTTTCCCCTATCTAACGACTGCGGCATCTATGTCCTGGAATGGATAGCAAACAAAGTAGCGCCTGACCGGCTCCAACACATCGATTATCACAACAAGAGAGGAGAATACGCGTGGGAGCTTCTATCTGACGCAGGCGCGCTCATTGGCTAACCCTCACTGGATCAAAATTACCCTACCTTATCTATTTCACAACTCTAGGACAGAGTGTGGACCAAGTTTGGGGGGGTACCATGTACCAGTGAGGGAGGTACAAAATTTTGTCTTGAATTCTTTATTCTTTTGTTCTTTCCTGTATCATGTGTACATATATATGCTCATATAATTCCCATGCCTATGTACAAAGTCTATATTAGTAAAAACCTGATGCAACAGCTTGCAAAGTTAGTTTTCTTTGTGCTTAATGAGATACAAGTTCCGTTATATCTTTTTGATAATGCTGCTTCAAACGAACAGAAGATTACGTTTTTCCATGCCAAAAATTTCAAAAAATATAATAATCTCACAAACAGCTAAGAGATGAGTATGGAGAAGGAAAAAGCTGCCCAAACAACGGAAATCTCTTTGTTTCCCCTTTACCCAATGAAAATCCCAAAAAGAGAGAGAAGCCTTATGAGTGTGAATAAAAGCATGAGAGTTGTGCCCAATAAAAGAAAAGAAAAAAAATATATATATACCCGCATGTTTTCCAAAAGTACCCATCTTTAGGCATGGTAGATCCGGGGCAGTGGTACGTAGGATGTGAAATCACTACTCTAAAGCCAACTGGCTTGGACCGCAGGGACTACTTGCCCGCTAACGGACCCTTACCTGGATGGACCGATGGAAAACAAAGATGAAAAACCCAAAAAGCCTTAACCTACCCTTTACATAACTTTCTGCCCCGAAAATAAAGTTGTTTGGTGTGTAAGCTAACTTCGGAATCATACACTAAAGTCTCTCTGAAGCTGTAAGAAAAAAAAATTCTACTGAAACAATAAGGTAGGAAACACAAGGTCTTTTGTTCGTAATGAGACAACATTATCTCTAAAGGCATTACTATACTTGCTTTACCTCTTGGCCTGAAAGCAGTACCAAACAAGAAGAAGCATCACCAAATAAAGTTTAAATATTGATTGAGGAATTAGAATCTTCTCAAACACCATAGTATTTCTAGCTTTCCAAATGATCCAGCACATAATGACAAATTTGGCTGAATGGGTTGTCATCCTCAGGATATTGCATTCCAGCCAATCCATCCAGTTGTCCGTATTGATGGTAGGAGGAGAGAACTGTGTTGACTGCCTATTCCACACTTCGTTGGCATATGGGCAATTCCAAAGAGCATGCGTCATCGTTTCTTCAACAACTTCACATCTAGGGCAGATAGCATTATTGGTAAGTTTGCATTGCAGTCTCCTCACATTTGTCATGATAGCTCCATGAGCAACCATCCAGATGAAAGTTTTCACTCTACTCGGAACTTTCAGCTTCCAAATAGCCCTCCAAAGGCCCTGGTTAGAAGCGTGGTCACTTCCACGGATCTTGTTGTAGGCATCTCCAGTCTGATAATAGCCCCTGGTGTCGCCCGTCCAGCTCCAGTTATCATCCCCCGCTCTAGGAGATGGTGGTGGAAGATGAGAAATCCAGTTGATGTAATTAGCAGGTAGGTATAATCTTAAGAACTCGAGATCCCAGCTCCCTAAAAGATTAACTACACTGGATACTTTCAGATCGTTGATGCTGTTATCAAGGGGTTTTAGGAGGATGTCTCCCAGCCTGTCATAGCCCGAAACCCATTTGTCTTCCCAGACTGACGTGTTGTTTCCATTATTGATGATTTTGATGCTATGCTCTTTTACGAAGTTGAGTCTCGGGTAGATACTCCTCCAGAAAGGTGTAGCTCGCTTGCCTTTCTGGCCATTGTAGTTCATGTACTTATTGTTCAAGCCTATCTTCCAAAGTGAGTCGTTATTGTTCAGGAATCTGATAACACCAATTTCTGGGACATTTTAGATTGTTTTTCTGTTATCAAAAATGCCATTTTTAGCTATTTTCCTCTCTTTTGTATGCACTTTCGCAATAATTGGCCAAACAATGCTCCTAATCCTACATTTCCATCTTTTGTAGAGTTTCTCCTCATTTTAGTGTGATAAGGCCGTCCTGGCCCACAAAATAAGTCCAAGTCTGCACCAGCCTTCCTGACGCCCGATACACGCCCTGCCCGGTAGGGTGGAATGACACCACGACGCGGGACAAAGGGGCGTCGCGCAAGGAGGAACTGACGAACGACACACCTCATTACCCGACAGGGAGCCATAGTCGCCACGACAACCCAAGTATGTCGGGCGACAGAACCACCCACCGGCAGGCGCCGTTGCCCGTCACGTGACCAACGGCTGACAACCCTACGCCGAGCGATATGAGTATCGCCCGTCCACCGACCCGCAAATAAGGAGGACACGTGGAGCTTCGAGCACCATAAGTTCCCCCACTCGCCGGCTATAAATAAGAGCTACAGGAAGCCGAAAAGACAGTTCAGACAGTTCGGACAGTTGGGAACTTGAGCTATCTTTGAGGAGAATCACGAGAGCAGACGTATCGTGCCCCAGTGCTCGTACTGGGCGATACTAGGTGAGCTCTTCCTCATCTCGAGAGGGAGGAGACTAGTTCACCTAGGATTGTACCGGATGACACTGAGGGCCGATATCGGCCGATGTAGATGCGCGACATGAGTGCCCGACAGTAGAACGCATGGCTCCATGCCCGACACGATATTGAACCCGATACGCTTCGCCCGTCATATGTGCCACCCGAGAGGGTCCACCGCCCGACATGAGCGTATCGGCCAGGATCCTTGAGTGATATAGTTGCCCGTCAGGCGTGCCGCTCGAGAGGGTGTGCCGCCCGACACGGCTGTATCGGGCTAGGCCCCTGACCGATATCAGGCTGGAGAGCCGTAGTAGTCTGTCGTCCTTCTACATCAAGAAGGTGACACCTATCTTTACTTTCTGTCATTTAATTCCTTACTTATGCATTGTAATAAGACCCTTTATTTGTCTATGGAAATAGAAGATGCTTAATTACTTGCTGCTCTGTGCTTGGTACAATCTGTTGGATGACTGCTATGTTTGATATTCGAAATCTAGCTTGCATGTTTGGATCACGTTTCACTTAGCTAACGAATCGTGTTTTCCCGTCGCAACAACTTCGAGAGTTGTGTTGTGGCTCTAGTGTTTGGTCCGATTCTGGAGTATGAGAGTGCCTGGAACGGAGTTGCTTTAGTGACCTTTCCACTCTAATTTTAGTCCAGTGACCTCGAGAGGGGCGCTGATGCCTTGTTAGAGGTACCCGCTTCGAGAGGAGGGGTACATGACTGGTTCTACCGCCGCTTGTTTTACCGCAGTTTTATCCTTCGTACCTCACTTTAGCTCGAGCAATATCTTTCTGTTTCTGTTGCATGAAAACCCCTAAAAACTGCTAAATGACTAAAACCTTAAATCTCTCTTATAGCTCCACTTGAAGATAGTTTTCTTTGTTTTATTTGTGACATCTTACTGCTTCCTTTTTGGGAATTTATCTCTCTTTACACCTACCGGAGTGTAGCGTGTCGATTTTGGGTTCTCAACACTACCACCCTTGTCCCTGTGTTCAACCCCGTATATCTACTTCGACCCCGTAAACAAAGTTGCGGGGGCCTAGAAGGATTCAGGTTTATAAATGTAAAAGCTCGACTACCTCAAATCCGCCTCCAATTTTAGGACGCGCAATTTAGGCCGGTCAGAATCTCCAGGCATTCTTCCAAATGAGAGCTTTGTTCCAGTCTCCCATAGATTTAATACCAAGACCCCCATCCTCCATAGGAGTACATACTTTCTGCCAGGCAACCAGTGGTAGTGGCTTTAAATTGTTACTACCTACTCACAAGAATTTGCGAATCAGTCTATCTAGTTTAGTGCAGACACAAGCTGGTATCTTGGACGTTTGCATCACATAGGAAGGAAGTGAGGTGAGGACTGCCTTAACCAAGCAGACTCGGCCAACAAAGGATAGGGTTTTAGCCACTCAACCATTGATGCGAGCCTCTATGGCAGTAATGAGAAGGGAGTAGGTCTCCCTGTTCACTCTACTATGAAGAAGAGGGACTCCCAAATACTTCCCCAGATTGCTAGTCTCGGGAATTTTACAGGCTGAGGTGATGCTTGTTCTAATAGCTCGACTCACAGATGTTGAGAAAAAGATGCGAGACTTATCAATGGATATCTGTTGACCAGAAGCTGTTTCAAATAGGTTAAAGCATTTGTTGATGATGACAATCTGCTGTATAGAGGCCTTTGCAAAGATAACAATATCATCTGCAAAGGTTATATGAGATATGTGCGGGCCCTTTTGGGACAATTTAACAGGTTTCCATTGCCCGTCTTCAATGTGCTTGTTGATCAACTGTGTAAGACGTTCCATACAAAGAACAAAAATGTAGGGTGAGAGAGGATCCCCCTATCTCAACCCTCTGGAAGCCTTAAAGCTAGGTAGTAGCTCACCATTCAGAATTACTCGCGTATCCCCTACTGCAAGACCATTCATAATATAACATTTGATGTTTGGAGGCAGGGAAAGTTTATCAATGGTGTTATCCACGAAGGCCCATGACATGCGATCATACGCTTTAGCTAAGTCTACTTTGATGCCCATCTGGGGGGACCCTGACTTGTTGCACATGTTATGTATTATCTCCTGGACAAGGATGATATTGTCTGAGATACATCTCCCTGGAATAAAGCTAGTCTGTGCCGGGGATATCCATGTCGGTATGAACTTCTTGATTCTTTCCACAATGACTTTTGATGCCAACTTCATACAAGTGTTGTTGAGAGAAATAGGCCACAGTTGATTACAGTTTACTGGGTGCTTGACCTTAGGTATGAGGGTGACACTGGAGTCTCCCATACCTCTGGGAAAGGATCCCCATTTAGAAGGCTCCTAACCGATGAAAGAACTGAAGACCGGATTGTTTTCCAGTTTTCCTTCATGAAAAGCATGTCTTTCCCGTCTGGCCCGCCTGCTTTGTATGGGTTTGATTTTTTCACAATATTCCAGATCTCATTTTCCGTGGGCATAGCTCCCAGGTTCCTCTGTTGCATGTGTGTGAGACGTTTAAAGTTTCCTGGAAACTTATCCATAACCTGAACGGTGGGACTCGACGAGGCAGTGAACAAGTTCCTGAAGTGATCGTTAACTAGTTGCTGTAGCTGTGTCTTGTTCGATGTCCAATTACCATTTGTGTCCTGGAGGCAGTTGATGGTATTGATCCATCTTCTATTGTTTATGTATGCATGGAAAAATCGTGTATTGTTGTCACCCTCCTGCATCCAATGGACATGGCTCTTTTGTCTCTAGTTTTCTTCTTCCTTGAGGTAGATATCTTCCAGTTCAGCTTCATAGAGGATACACTTGTTCTCTTTGTTAGTGTCATGGCCAGACTCAAGATCCTTATGTAGGAGGGATATCTCCGCAATAATGTTGTTTTCCCTTTCCCTAGTCTTTTTCCTCTTCCTTCTATCCCATGCTGTGATCAGTTTTGCTGCTCGATGAAGTGCATTATGAAAAGTTTTTGAGCTGTCCCATAGGGTCTTTAAAAGATGATCGAAATCATTCTCTTTCTGCCAAGCAGCTTTAGACTTAAATCTAGCTTGAGGGCGTGATACTTCCATATTCATGAGAGCTATGGGATTGTGATCAGAACCAATTCTGGTTAGATTCTCACATATAACGTTGGGATACTGTTGGACCCACATTGCGTTTGCTACCACTCGATCCAACCTTTCATGAAGTAAGCCCTTTTTATAAGTGAACTTGTTTCCCGAGCTGCCAATATCGGATAAGCTAGCTTGTAATAAAGCATTCCTAAAGTGTGTGGCTTCTGTTAGATTGAAGGATGGACTACCAATCTTCTCCGCAGGATCCAACATGCAGTTAAAGTCTCCCATCGCAACCCAGGGCATGTTAATGGTTCCACTAAGTTGGATGAGATGATTCCACACACATGGTCTGCCGCCAGGGTTGGGAGAGGCATACACAAAGGTGTAATACACACTTCCGTTAACACAGCAATGTATATAGTATTTGTGGCTCTGTATTATTTGTACATCGCAATCAGCTTCATTCCATAGAACCCAGATGCCTCCAGAAAAACCTCTAGCTTCCACTCTATGAGAGCTAGAAAAACCGATGTCTTTGATAGCCGCCAACGCTTTATCTCCAGAAATTCTTGGTTCTGTAATAGAGACTAGTTTGATATTATACCGGTGAACAAGATTTTTGAGGGAGTGTCTGGCTTTCTTCTTACCAACACCCCTTATATTCCACGCAATTGTATTAATCATAGCAACAAGATGTATGGAGTGAGTTTAATTGTGAGGAGGTCCTGCAGGCCCCTCTTGATCATCGCCCACTATCCTTGATTTGCTTCTTGTGCTAACAGTATGACTCTTCTACGGATTATTTACAGGGGAGGTTGTTTTCTTTTCCTTAGCCTTCCTCCCAGCTGATGCTGCATTATTGCTGCTTGGTGCTATGTCTTTTTCTGGAATATCAGTAGGTTTTGCTATCTCCATCAGTGTTTGTTCCTGCTGAGTGGTACTTGCAGGGGTCGGGCGACCAATAATCACATCATCCCCCATTGGTTCCGCAACCGTATGGGCTATGTCCTCATTATTCTTATCTTGTTGAGGTGTTGACGCCTGTGTTGGCACCTTTTCTGGAATAGCTGCATTTGCAGTTTTTGACACATCTCTATCCTCATTTCATCTTTGTTTCTTCCTCCACACTTTCGGTTCCCTGTTGTTCACAACCTGTTTTGTAACCCCGGTAGCATCATCTTGATCCCCTTGGTTTTCCCCTTCCTCCTCTTCATCCACTTACAGAGTTTGAAATTGATTATTGTTATTATTCTCCTCCTTATTGTTTTTACGAGATTGATCTTTTGGTTTCTAGTGTCTTTTGGTGAATAGTTTTTTCCCATAGTATGTTTGCCATTTTTCCTCCTCTTCATTCCATTTGACCCCCGCTTCCTCGCTGGGTTCTTTGTCCTTTTGGGTTGCAGGTTCTGTATTTGGTCCGTTACAATCAGCTGCATCGTGTCCTAGCAAGCCACAGTTGAGGCACATATTGGGCAGAGATTCATATTCAATTTTGTATTCTCTCCCATTAATGATAATCGTAGGATGTATGGGCTTTAACGTGTCCATCTTGATTGCTAGACGAGCAAATCTGCTCCTTGTAAAATTGATAGAGTGGTCATCTGCGCATAGTAGCTTTCCTACCGCTTGGCCGATAGTGTAGAACATTTCCCGGTTATAGTAGTGAATAGGTAGTCCCATTACTCTGATCCATGTCACAATGTATCATGGTAGGCCTTTAGATGGTTCAAAGTACCCATCCCATGGCCAAACCATCAGACAACCCCCAAAGAGAGACCAAGGGCCCTTTGTGAGGACACTTTCTTGGTCTAGTCTGCTGTAGAATTGGGCAATGTAATACTGCTCTGCAAGTTTTTATAGTTCAAATCGTCCTGCTGGTTTCCATAGCAGTTTCAGTCATTCCGCCATGGTCAGGAACCCTACATGTATGTCGATGAGCTTGACGATGACTGCATATTTGAATGGTTTGCTCATGATTTCCTCCGCGTCTTGGCCCACATAGATCTCAGGATAGCCTTTCTCATACATAAGTTCAATATCCTCGAGATTAATAATTCCCTCTAGTTCGTCGTCAATGAAGAAAGGGTCGGCGGCGCCACCATTGCCTTCACCTGTAATAACCTGTTTGAAGGATCTAGTTATCAGCACATCTTCGGCAGAAGCTGTTCCCCGTTATCTGTATGTGGGTCAGTAGCCTTCCCATCCTTGTCCGTATCCATGACAACCGACTCATCTGTATCACATGCTCCATTTTCTCCTCTCATACCCTTATAGTTTAGGTGCAACCCTATTTTCTGAAGCCGGATCTCATTCGATTGCCTCCTTGTGTTGTCTTTTCTCTACATGGCCTACATTTTGCGCCCCTGACCTCCCCCGTCATCCTCTAGGGTTTTCTTCAGATCTCCGCTTCCGCCGCCACCCCCGTTCTCTCGTCTCCCCCTGTCATATTTTTTGAATAGCTCAAAATTTGTAGGTCTTTGAATAAACAATTTCTTTTTGTTATATTAGATATTTATTTTATGCTACAAAGGTACCATGATGCATTTTGTGCAATGTATATAAATTCACAATGTTTGTACCACCAACACACATGTCGGTACCAATGACACACTATCTAGAAATTAGTAGGGAGTCATCCAATATCTTGATACCACTGACACACATGTTGGTGGTACCAAATCTTTACCAAGTTGATTCTAGAGATTTCAAAGAAAGTTAGTACCATAGACTATATTGTTAGTGCAACCAACAATTTTGCATAGAAATCCAGTGATATAGAAAAATAACATCGAGACCACCAAGAGGCATCTCGGTGTTATTGACATATCAAGCTCGAAGGCCAAAGGACATCATATATCAGTACCACCAACACACATGTCAGTGGTACCAACACAGAAGGCCATACATGATCAAAGGATGCTGCCAAGAGCTTTCCACCCATCACCACCCTTTTGAGCACATTGTACCCTCATTCACCTCTTTTTTTGAATTATGACTATGAGGGCATAATCAAGTTCAATCGAAGGGGGGTATTGGAACTGCTCTATCTTATTTATTTCTCTATTTTATTTTTAATTTTTCTTATTGGCAAGTATATGATCCACAATCTGTCTATTGTAATCATGGAGCTTAGTTATCATGATTTCTTCCATCATAAAAAAGAATGTGTTTTGTGACTTTGCAATGAATTTAAAAGAGTTCTTTTTAAAACATTGATACCTTTGTAAGCTTATTTTGCAAAGTCTAAGGAAACACCAACAAGAGTAAGTGTTTGGGTTAGTCATCTTGAGGATACTTAATATGAATGAAGATCTTAATTTTTCCAAGACTTGTGTATGATGATGAGGTTTGAGCCTAAACCATCAATCAAGTAACACAACCTTGATTGAGATTTTAAGAAAGAAACCATAAGGTTACCCTATACACAAGTTGATAGGAGAGGGACATGTCAGATTTAAGATGGGAATTTTCTCCTAATCATGTGATTCCACCCACCTTTCATTGTATTTCATCCACCACCTTAAGATGATCAAGTAACCCAAATTGTTTCCTCTTAGATGCATTGCCTAGCATAATAGGTAGCATGATATCTAGTTTTTACTTGAAAGAAAAGCAATGAATGGATTGAGAGAGTCAGAGTCAAAAAGAGGATTCCTCACTTCTTTCTCTCATTCAAAATCATGCATGAGACTTTCGTATTTGAGTGCATTAGTTAGAAAAAGAAAAAAGATACAAAGATGAGCATACCAATTAGATGTATAATTAATTTCATGTAGATTCCATTTTTATTATGTATCATGCTTTTGCATCATTCTTTGCAACATATGTCTATATAGCTATCTCTATATACTAAATAGATAGGATCTACATCCATATCCCTCCCAATGAAAAAGGCTCAAGCATGAACTCACAATTCATGTAAAAATGTGATGGCAAAAAAAAAGAATATTAGTTAAAGAGGGAGAAAAAGGACGCCTTGAACTCCATTTGCACTATTCTTCAAGGATAAGTGAAAATAGTTTACATGTGTGCATCCTTTCACCCACGCTCATCACTAGATGAGACATTTCGTGCATTTTTCATTTCACTATAATGTTAGGTATTAGGATTCATGCATTTTTCATTCCCTTCATTCTATAGTATGCATAATGATTTGAATGTTACTTGTGATTTTTAATCATATCCATCTATTTCTTTCCACCCATTTTTTTATGTTAGTCCACATAAATGATTGATCCCTCTCTATATGAGGAACTACTTACAACATAATTTGGTAGGTAGACCATAGCAATGTAGATAGTGAATCACATGGTGAATCAAGCGGATTCCCTATTGACTATTATTTTAACTACTATATTAATAGTGTTTCATTGATCAAGAGGTGGACATATTTAATGAACATTTTTGCTCACTTGAGAGAAGTTCTTTGTTCAATGGTTGGTAATGGTCAGTTTGGGACCGTCAAGTGGGGGTGTTTGAGAAATATAATTTATAATGTTTGTCCTCTTGCTAATTTATATCAAACAGATCCATATATAGTGTTTCTCAAGGGCAAGAAACATTCAAGATTAGAGTATTTCTTTTCACATGCTATTTTTCCATGTATTTAGTGCATAATTGCTTATTTTGATATTATTTATGCATTATCCATAATTATTAACTTGTGAAGCATTATTTCATCAATTAATAAGTATTTCTACAAAATAATGTTAATTTATCAGTATTTATTTGGACTTATGTTGGTTTTCCATGTTTCAGGCAATTTGAGCACTTATATAATAGCTCAGAGCCACTGATATGCCTGTCAGTGGTACCGACATTGTGCAAAATTCAATAGGGAATTTTGGAAAACTTGATGCTATAAAGAAAACCATCAGTGTTGCTGAGACGATGTTTGATACTATCAAATATTGGAGTTAGATCCACCGAATGTTTACCTATAAACATTAGTAGCAACATTTAATTCCTTGGTGATAGCCTAGTCAGTGCTACCAACTTTTACATCTAGAACAAGTCAGAACTTGCCAAAAAACAAATCGATGTTACTGACATACTCGATAGTAGTATTAACACATATCAAAGGTTTGGATTCATTTGACAACTCTATGCCACCACATCTGGTTGGTGGTACCAACTTTGTGTGATCAGTGCAGATTAAAGATCATGACAAATTTGATGGCTGGGACTTAACAACAACCAGATTCTCACTTATGAACTAATGGGAGTTCGGCCTAAGGAAGATATCATGTTCTATCTCTTTGCAATGGAGCACAGAGCCGATAGAGGAGGAGACGAAGGACAAGGTCACGTACTGGATGCACTGGTCACTTATGGGAGGTAGATTTGGTCGGAATGTTGTGGATTGAGGTGCCTACTAGATGGGATCGTCAAGATTGGATTTTCTACAGACTATCGTTGGTTTTTCTAATTTTTAGCATGCTCAAGACTGGATTTTCTATGGACTATCATTGGTTTTTCTAATTTTTAGCATGCTTTCTTCCTCTTCCTCTCTTCATTTGATGGTATAAATTATGTAAAAATAATCCCCTTGTTCCTTAGGACCCAAGAGTAGACCTATTTTGCATTACACTTGACTCTCATGAATTTATATAAATATATTTTCTTTATTTTTGGACATAAATCTATGATTTCTTAATGTATTGTATGTGCTTGATTACTATAATCAGTATCTTAGACCAGTAATTTCTTTAGGAGAGGGATTATGGGTTGGAACACAAATAATATTGTGCCTCAAGAGGGCCTTTGACTATGAATGGAATAACCTAGAGTTATCATTAATGTACCTGTCTAATTCCAAAGTCACTACGAAAGTGGGATTTGTGTTAGTATAGGTAGTGTATACATTGTTGGAGTGGGTAATACTGGCTACAGGTCCTTAGCCCATAGTTAAGGGTAATGATAATTGATGAAATGGAGTTAAATTCAATGCATACCATAGTGAAACTATAATCCTAAGGAATCCATCACACATTCAATTTAATTTAGATTATATTCTTGAACATAGTTATTAACAAACAACCAATAACTTCTTCTCTAGGCCTAGCTGATTCAGTTATAGTTAGCAGTAGCCTCTGGAGAATATTTTCTTAAGTTTGACACTCAAGCCTCATAGGACTATACTACTTGATGCGTAATTACATTTTTCATGCATAGTTTAGGTGTGTCATAATACACACCTAATTTTTGTGTATTTGCACCTACTAATGTTGCATATATGCCTTTTATGATGAATACACATAAATAATGGTTAATACATGCTTACTAATAGTGAATACACACCTACATTGTGAATACATGTCTGCATTATGCCTCTTATTCAATTACTTCTCCCCTAACATAAATCATCATCACTTCCCATCATTACTTCCCTCATCGCCCACTTCTCTTCATTACTTCCCTCATCAATCACTTCCCTGCACTACTTTCCTTATCACTTGCTTACTTGCATTACTTCACTCATTTTGTTACTTCCCCTCATAACAAAAGTTGTCATCATCACTTCCCTCCGTTACTTCCTCATCATTATTCTCCTCTACCTCCATTACTTCCCTCATCTTTCCACATTACTTTCCTCCCAATTTTTCTTTTCTTGCTCCATTACTTCCCTTATCATTTTCTCTCCTCCCTAATTTACTTCCATCATCTCTCCTACTCTGTTGTTTCTCTCCTCAATTCCCTCCTTTTTCCAATTACTCTCCTCCTCATTTATCTTCTCCCTCTCCTAAAAAAATAATATCCACACTCTCTTTCCTTTTCTCTCTCTCCTACTGATGCGTCCCCATTTTAGGGTTCCATCTTGTGTCTTACTTCACTTCAATCACATCTAGAGATGTTAGATTGAAAGTTATTCCCTTAATAAATGGTTCTATATTAAATGCACTTGTGGCACCCTTTGCATGTTTTTCAGGTACTTGGACCATGCCTTGGAGGGACATGAGAGAAGGAAGATTTTCTAGAGTTCCTTCTGCCATGGAGGAGTCCAAATAAGATCCAATAGATCCCCCAACCTTCCATTAGTGGCTAAGAGTCAAGATAAAGCAAATAGGCTCATGAATCATGAATTTCAAAGCTCAAAGTGCAAGAAAAGCTCCCAACACGACCTTGGTGATATAGAATGGTCGTGTTACAAATGCAAAAATCAAAGAAAATCAAGACTTGGACAGGCTACAATAACTTCAACACCATGACTCTTTCATCTAGCATGATTGTGTTAAGAAGAGACCAACACAACCATGCCAGTTAGAACGATCATGCTGGCTACAGGCAGAACACATGTTCCACAGGAAATGACCAAGTCCCTAGCTCGACCACTACAATCATGCTTGCAATCTTAATTCACTCCAAATCAACCTGATATTTTTCCCTCCACCAGCATAGTCATTCCCTCCTAGAATGACCATGATACCCTTTACCCACCATGGCCATGCTACCACCCAACACCTAGATTTTTCTACCATGATTTTCCCAAGCTACCTCTCAGATTCCTAGCATTCATTTCTACCTACCTTGAGCATTCAAGGAGCTTCCACCTACTCCCACCTACCTCCACCTCATTTCTACCTTCCTCAACCTCAAAACCCTAGTTTTCTAGAGCTTTTACCATCTTCCACCATCATTCCATGTTATCCATCCATCTTGAGAGAAGAAGGGCGCACTCCAGCAGCTAGGAGGTGAAGGAGGAGTCTTCACCTTGTTTCATTGCCTCCTCCTCCTCCTCCTCCTCCTCCTCTTCTTCTTCTTTATTCTTATGTTTCTTTATGTCTAGATAAACCTCTTGTGGTGGTTTGTTTGGGGTAAATTTTTTACTTTGACACCATGTTGGGGGAAAATATTTTGTAAACTCTATATATTCCTTTTATGATGATTGCCTTCTACTTTTATCTTATTTCCCATATTTCTTCTTATGGTTTGTACTTGAAAACATAAGTTGCTTGTTGTTTTATACTTGAAACCACTTAGGCTCTAGAAGAGAATTGCTTGTATGTGGCTATCTTAGGAATTGCTTCTAGATCCAAATAGTGGATCCTTGGATATAAAACTATATTCGACATACATATCCCCTCTCTTACTCTTATGTGGAAGATTTAATTAGCTAGTGTAGGAGTTTTTAGTACAATTGCCTAGGATTTTCCTAAAAGCTAGTGGTGAGTGATGTAAGGTGAAACACCCTCACTTCCACTCTCTATTCCTACCATTGACTCCAAATTTCCCTAAGTACACTTACTCTAGAAAGACTTTCTAAATCCTATTGGAATTTCACCTAAGCCCTAGTTCAATTCAGCCTCGTAAGGTTGGATTGGGCGTGTAAGGGTGCAGTTCCCCTTCATTCACCTTATACCACCCATGGTCAACTAGTAGCTTAGGGTAATTCAATAGAATTTGACTTGTTGTTTGGTTTAATGATCTAGAATGAATGGTCAGACTTTGCATGTTATAATTTTTGGTCAGAAAAAGAAGATGATAATAATAGCTCCATTCAATGTCAAGTAAGTTTACTTTATTTATAATTTGGACTTAAGAAAATTCCATTTTTATTGTGCATTTTGAGTTATTAATTGTTAACTTTTTACCTCTAGCGGTAGACATTGGGAGTTACTAGTTATTGTCCCTGGGACGTTCACTGTTTATTATCTAGATCCCGCGGGAAGTACATTAAACACTAAAATTGGACACGTAATGAGAATGCCATTATTCTGGTGAGAAATATTTCATTTTTGTATATGTTAACATCTCTTATTACATTACTATTTACTTATGCAATTTACTATGTAATATTAACATGTAGGGGTTTAGATGCATTCAAAAAGGCTGGAGGAACGGTCCCAAGGAAAAAGAACCAGCCAATAAATTGGCAGAACGTACAAGTAAGTTCCCGACTCCAATGTATATATTATTGATGTGAATTGTGCTTAGTTGTATTATTTTGTATGTTTCAATTTATAGTGCGCTACACAAGACAATGGCTGGGCATGCGCATACTATGTGATGCGATTTATGCAGATGATTATCTGATATGCCGCATTGGACATCGATACCATACATGAGGTATTATATATAGTCTCATTAGTTAGTATGAAATATATCAATCTTATTTTTATATTATTACTTATATATATACATCATTCTCTTTGCAGGTGTTTAAAACTGACAACACTACAGGTAAACGCTTAAAAAATATACATGCTCCATATACGATGGAAGCATTAAATGAAATAAGAGAAGAATGGGCAAAAGCCATACAAGCAGTGGCAACTGTAAGATATAATTGGGATGTTGATAGCGATAATGAATGATACTTTGTAAATGAATATTTCTGAATGTTAATACAAGTATTTGAATGTTTCTATATGTGTGAATGTGAGAATTGAATTGATGTCCGAATGTATCTACTTGTGTGAATTATTTTTTGTGAATTTTGCAGGTTTGTGGCCTGTTTGTAGGCTGATATCAATAGATGTCGTAAACCTGTAGTTCAGAAAACTGAACTACAGGTTCTCATCCTGCTGATCAGCCACAGCAGGCCTGCAAACTGATATGAAAAAAAAAATAGATATAGGCGTCGGTTATTTACATAAAACCGTCAGCAAAGACCTACAGCATCGGTTATTGGATAAAAACTGACGCCTAATAGTACAAACAACCTGACCGTGCAGGATAGCACGGCCGTGGTGGAAAAGGCGTCGGTTATTCATATAAAACCGACGCCTATAGTACTAAACACGGCTGTGCAGGGAAGCACGGCGGTGTCATCTTGAAGTATAGGCGTCAGTCTTTTAGTAGATAACCGACGCAGAATGTGTCCTAGATGACGCCATTTTCTGTGGCGCGAACCCTTTTGGAATCGGTTATCTACTAAAATACCGATGCCTATATGTTAAATAGGTGTCGGTTAAAAAACCGACGTCGAAGTGTTCGACCTTTAGCGGCGCCCACATAGGCGTCGCTCAGAAACCGACGCCAAAGGCTGTTTCTGTAGTAGTGAAAGTTGTTGGGACATTGTTGGCGAGGATATCACGAAAGCTATTTTGAACTTCTTTGAAACTGGCAGGCTGTTGGGGGAGTGTAACAAGTCCTTCATCGTGCTTATACCTAAAGTTCCTGGAGCTACAAGTCTGAAAGATTTTAGACCAATATACCTCTGTAACGTTATCTTCAAATTCATTACGAAGATTTTGGCTAACAGGCTTAGTGTTGTTTTGCCTGAGATCATTGATATCAATCAAGCTGCTTTCTTAAAAGGGAGGAATATAGGGGATGCTATTCTGCTAGCTAATGAGTTGTTGAGCTATTTCCCTAATCAGGGTGGTGAGAGGATGTGTGTGAAGGTGGATCTGTTTAGAGCATACAACACTGTTAGGAGAGACTACCTATTGTTTATTATGTTCAAAATGGGGTTCCCTGCTTGTTGGATAAATTGGGTTTCCTCCTATTTTGAGTCGGCCTCTTATCAGGTGATCATCAATGGCTCTCCTACGAATACGTTTAAAGCTAGCAATGGGGTAAGGCAAGGGGATCCCTTAGCCCCATATTTGTTTGTGTTGGCGATGCAGGGACTTTCTTCTCTTATTAATAGCTATGTGAACGATAAAAGGATTAACCCCCTGATGGCGTCGTCAGAACATGGGGTTTCTCATATTCTGTTTGCGGATGATTTGTTAGTGTTTACTAAAGCTAACCTAGCCAATGTCAAGGAGGTTGCTGAGCTGTTTGTGAAGTTTGAGTATATGTCGGGTCTTAAATTAAACAAAATGAAGATCCAAGTTTTCTTTAGCAAGGGAGTTGTTGAGAAGGAGATGCTAAGTGAGAGGTTTTCGATTCCTATCTGCCCTCTGCCGGTTCCTTATCTAGGCCTCCCTCTTTTTACAGGAAGGTTGAATAAGGAGCTTTGCAGGCCTATAGTGGACAATCTTAAGAGTAGATTGGATTCTTGGAAGAGCAAGCTACTCTCTCTTTCTGATAGAATTGAGCTGATCATATCCACGCTGTCTTCTTATCATATGTTCTAGACTGCGGTGTTTCCTCTACCGAAGGGTGTCATTATAGATATGGAGAAGGTGATGAGGGATTTCCTTTGGAACAATATTGGAGACAAGAGGCATTTACATACGATCTCTTAGGAAGACATATGCCTACCTCGGGAGGAAGGAGGGTTAGGCATTAGACATGTTGAGGATTGGTCCAAAGCAGGTTTGCTCAAAAATCTGTGGGATGTGGCAAGAAGTAAAGAATCTATGTGGGTGAAGTGGGTGCATGAGAGGTATATTGGGGACAGCTCTATTTGGGCGGTGGAGAGCAAAGACTCATCTTCATGGCTTTGGAGGAGGTTGCTGAAGAACAGAGATCTGCTAAAGCATAATATTGGTTTTTGTATAGGAGATGGTAACTCGTTTCATAAGAAGAGGTTGTTGGATCTATGAGATAACCAACAACATATTAGATTTGGTAAAGGGCAAAATTGCAAGGTGAGTGCTTGTTTGAAAGAGGGTAGATGGTGGTATCCTGACATCAGAGGAGGTGAAAAAGTCATGGAAATTATGGACAAAGTCCCTATTATGGATGGTGGTGTGAAGAACAAAATAGTTTATAAAAATGGTGAGGTTTTTAGATGCAGAGATGGTTGGGAGATGGTGAGGAAATCTAAAATCGTGTTCCATGGTCCAAATGGGTCTGGGATAACAGAGTGCCCAGGAATTGGGCATGTTTTCTATGGAAGTTGTTCCTCAATCGTCTTCCAAGTAATGAGTACTTGTGGAGGATTGGCTATCAGTTTGCATCTAGGTGCCCTTTGTGCTTGAGGAACGATGACACTCTGATTCATCTGATGTTTGAATGCTCTATTAGTGCTAAGCTGTGGGAGCTATTCAAGGGTGTTCATGGCAAGGTTCCTGTGAAGTTTGATGATCTTACCAAGTTTAGGGGTGACAGCAAGCTTCTACTTATTGCTATCCTTTACCACCTGTGGAGGGAGAGGAATGGTTGTATCTTTGATGGGTTATGTTCCTCTGTTGATTCGCTTTGGAGCAAAGCCCATAGGGACTCGACTTCCCTTGGTTAGTTGGAGTTTGGGAGTTAGGAGGTGGTTTTTTTATGCTATCTAGTCTTCGGTGAGAGGGTCTGTACATACAGTTTACAACCAGGTTTATAGTAGGCCTATGCTCACTTGTGAGCGTTCTTTTTTTGTTGTTTTTTTTTCTTGTAGCCTTTGGACACCTTGTCCAAAGCCTTTTCTATACAGTTTGTTAGATTAATAGAAAGAGCAACATGTCAGGTTCATAAAAAAAGAGAATGAGATGTAAGGCCTTATGATCTACTACCAAAGAGTTAGATGATTGTACAATGTGATCTGCTACCAAAGAGAATGATCACTTTCCAACACTATGCTACCAAAGAGAATTAGTGCTTTCATATAATGGAACAGATATATTATGTTTGATGTGTTCATAGCAATAGGTATGGAGAATCATGCAACATATCATACAAGAACAATCATTTCATCCAATATCATATGCCAAGTATTTTACTACACATATAACACAAGCATATTGTATAATAAGCCAAGTAAGAGGTAATGGCGTACCTTGATCAAGAGAAACCTAATCACATATTCATCATGTCAACTATGTATCCCTAGTCAAACCCTAATAAAGATAAGATCACATACAATCATCAGGTTCTCATCTTAACTAACCCTAGTCGTTTTCATATTAGGGTTTGCTTATCTCATTATGATATATACATTATTACTTGTCTTATCTTCATTCTTATGTGGGATTTATGTTACTGATGTTATGTTCCAGATTAGGATACATAATATGAATATCAGGTTCCATATCATTATTTATACATATTAACCCTAAGTTATATGTATTACTCAAATTAGGGTTTCATCACATGTTTCAAGGTTCATCTTCATATAACATGAATTTCGAGTATATATATCTGATCTCAGATTTATATATTATCTTCTAGTTACATGTATGAGGGTTTTCTATAGTTTCCATGATTTGTTGAGCACATATGTATTTATTGTATTTTATTAGGGTTATTATCCCTAATTAGCCATATAAAGCAAATTACATAACTTTGTGCATCAACATGACCATATCTGACATCATATGTATTCTAAACATGATTATAGACTTACTGAGATCTTGTCATAATTTTAGTATATCGCTTGATATTTATTATCCATTAAACAAGCATTACACATCTTACATGATATCACTATTATTAATGCATCAAAAGTCTGATATTATTATTCTAGTGTATTCTACGCATTTTTCTGAGAATTTAGGTACCTTGTTTGTATTTTTCAAACATCAGAGCTATTTTCTATGGATTATACAAGATCTGGGAAAAAATAGGTATTTCTTTACCTTTTGGGCCAACCCGGCGTCGACACGTGGCAAAGTGGGGGCACAGCTCCTTTCCTCTCTTGGTTGGGACCCGGTCCGGGTCTAGGGAAGGATCCGCAGACATGAGGGTCTGTTTGCCCAGTCGGCTCGGCTCCCTTTTTCCCGTTCTCACGAGCCTCGCAGTCTCCTGTTTCCTCTGTGAAATAGGGCATTGCCGCAAGGGGAGAGCTCTGGCGAGCAAGGGTTCAATCTTGAGTGCTCCTCGTCAGCTCTTCATGCTGCCATCATGATCAGTGTCGAGCAACCTCCCTCCACAGCTACTCATAAGCGCCCTACGGCCTCTGGTTCTCCTGCTAGGTGGGAGCGCCACTGCCACCTTTGGTTGCGGTGGAGCAAAGGGGCAAGTCACCTCTGCTCCTCCTTGAGTCGATCTGAAGGCTCCATTAGATTCGAAGGTATACTACAAACTCGTCAAAGACCTCGATCCGTGGCGGTCTGCACTCCATAGGCGCCGCCGACTTCATCTTCTTCCTTGGTGTGGGGGAGCTCGGTGCCTGGTACAGCTATCATCAGGGTCCTCTCTCCATGAGGAATCTTCTCCTTAGACCTCCATCCTTGTTTTCTCCATCGAAGCCCCATCACAGAGCCTCTTTCATGCTCTATTTCCCTCTCATGTGCTCCCTCGTCTAGTCTGTACATCGTAAAGAAGAAGGGGGATGAAGTTGTTTTCTGTTCTCTCTGGCCTCTGACCTTTTAGCCTCAAATGAGAGGTTCTAGTACCCGTCAAAATGAGCTGAGATCAACCGTTCTATTATCATACCTCCTCACTCCACGACGAGGGTGTTGGGCATCGTGGGAGAGCCCTACCCAAAGGCTGATCGTAACTGCAGCTAGATAGAAGACAAAATCACAGTCGTTGGTTCCACATCGACGACTGAGATGGAGCATCCACTTTGGTGAATTCGTAGTTAACCCCTTATAACAGGGAGCGTGACACAACATTGATTAGAGCCTATGCCTTTAATATTAAATATTGATCCTACATATGTCAAAAACTATTCATTTAGTCTATTTCAATCCTAAATAACTCCATCTCGAAAACTCTAATTGCCGCCAAACTTTAACCATACCTTTACTATCATCCAAGATATATCCCATACATCTCTAGTGCAAACACGCACTTATTTGACCATTCAATTAAATACTCCAAAAGTCACAAATTTATGAATCATAATCATGATGTCAACACCAAATAACATCTATACTTTATCTAAGTACTCCGACTCTTCAAAACAACTCGACATGCATGAATTCACTTATGTCATTGGACATTTTAGGATTTCAAAAGTCCACTCCATCACAGTTCCGGTCACGTAGGAATATCCAGGATGCATTTATCACGGTACAAGAGATTATGCATACATGCTACATTATTCACGAGCCTACTCTTATTTCAAAACTGGATTTTGAGAAGGCCTTTGACAACGTTAATTGGGAATTCCTCATCAAATGTATGTAAGGACTCAATTTACCAACCCAATGGTGTGCATGGATACAGTCATGCATATCCACCAGCACTTTTGCAATTCTCATCAACGGGTCACCACATGGGTTCTTCAAAAACACAAATGGGCTATGGCAAGGAGACCCACTATCTCCCTACTTAGTCATCATTATCACGGTTGTTCTAAACACACTCATACGGAACGCCACAGAGGCTGGTTATATTAACAAGCCCAGGGGTGCCTCACATAATGTTATCTAATATGCGGATGATACCATCATTATCATCAAACATGATGACATCAATGTCATTAATCTGACCACGATTCTAGTCATTTTCACCAAATTATCCGGACTCAAAATCAACTATGCCAAATCCACCATCATATATGACCATGTGGACTCAGTAGAGAGGGATAGATACACAAGCATGTTGGGATGTCGAAATGAAACCTTTCCATTCACATATCTTGGACTCCCACTCACCCCAGCTCATCTGCCTGTCACAACATGGATTCTGATCATCAACAAACTAAACAATAGTGTCAACACATGGGAAACAACTATCAATCTATAGCAGGACACATATATCTCATCAACGCATCTCTCACACCCATCATTACTTACTACCTATCTTGCATACCACTCCATTCTACGGTTCACATAAACATTGATAGAATCTGTAGGAAGTTCCTATGGGAACAAAAGGTAAGAAATTACATCTGGCCAAATGGGAAACAATATGCATCCCTAAGAAGGAGTGAGGATAGGGAATCATCAACATCAAAATACCCAGTCTTACTCTCATCCACAAGATTGCGGTATCAATCAATAACAAAGAACATAAAATCTGGACCAACATGTTCAACGATAAATATTTTTGACACCAAGCACCATGGTCTATCAAAATCAATAGGACAACATCACTCTTATGGAAACACTTAGCCAACACAATCCACATCATATCTAATACCATCCATATACCACCCCACTTATGGAATAACACCATATTTTTGGCATGATCTGTGATGGCATGGACAAAAGCTTATCAACTTACAACTGCCAAACAGGCACATCCACAACAGTCTCAGCAATCTCAACAACTGCTTAGAATTAACCAAACTGGGATCCAACAGAGATAATAATCTTAAACGATGTCTCAGAGAATGGACAAACCCAGACACATATTTGGACATCCTCCACCAATTAGAATATAACACCAACATACACATTTCATGGGTTTGGGGACCTAAATACATGGCCAAACTAGGATACCAGCACTTTACATACAAAGGAATGACTAGGCCATACATCAAGATCTGGTAAATTAAATGCCCGCCCTAATTACACATACTTACTTATCTTCCATGATAAACTTCCCACAGACATGACAATGAGACACAGAGGTTTCAAGGGACCTTCTAGATGCCACCTTTGCAAATAGTAATGAAGAAACAACCCAACATCTAATCTATGGATGTCACATGTCTAGAAGAATATGGACCCACTACACCATAGCCACCACCATTCTAGCAGACACCTACCTCAACACCATGTATTGAATACAACATACTAGAAGCAAAACAGACAGATACCCAAACCATGATATATTGATGATGGACATCAAATGGGTCATATGGACAACCACAAATAAAATTATTTTTGACAACCTCACCCTATCCATACAGCACACCCTTCAACAGGTGGACCCAACATACCACGATTTCTTATATACCAGGTCACAACAATGGTAGTGGGGGTAGAATTCACAAGGACCCATAAAACCAGATGCATGAACACAACATTCCAAGGAACTTGAAGGTGAGACAGATGGAGGGAGCTGGAAAAAATTGAAGTGCCAAAATGCATGTAGGAACCTAGAGGCAGTCTCAGTTGGATGCTACCCTCTCATGAAAGGTGGAATTTTTTTTGGTGGATGAACTTTTTTCCCTAGTAAGACTATCTATAATTAAACTCTTTTCTCTCACACTCCGGGGAATACACCACTGGTGATTAATCCAAACATTTTGGTATTTTGGTGATATGTAACTTCTTTTAACTCACTGCTACTAGCACTGTGTTTTTTCCCATAGACTTATTGCAGTTTGGCATAAGTCATCATCAATACAAGGAACATATTATTAAAAAAACTAATTATAAATGAGATCCTACAATAAATTTGTCTGTAGGGATGGAAAATAGAACTCGGCCCAATTTGTCTGAACCGACCCAAAAATTTAGGTTCTCTTAAGATCTGTTTAGGTTTTGGGCAAGGTGTATTTTAATTGTTGTATTTTTTTCTTCTTCTAATTTTTATACAAAGATATTTGTTTTAGTATTTGGGTCCGGTTGGTTTGGATTCGAGCTGTCTGAGTCCACCTAGGTTTGCTGGGGTGCATCATTATTTAAAATGGAGATCAGTCTAGATCTAGGTCTAAAACAATTTGATCAATTGCCAAGCCTAGTTTTCTGTAAGGAGAGCTTCGTTACTGGTACCTACAATCTGAGCAAATAAGGCAATGTGATTTAAACAAGTTTGAATCCACGCCCATGTAGAGGTAGTTGTGGGCTCACAGAAGATCATGGTTTTAATTAAAGTTAAAACCATTACTGGTAGACGTCAACCTGGGTCAACTACAATTTTCATATTTTGTATAAATTGTTTGAAACATTAGTATAATCCATAGACTTGTCAAATAGATGGGTGGGTTTGGTCATTTTGTGCTTGGGGTCTCACAGGTGCGGGTTAAAAAGATGCAATGTTAAAGAGTGAAGCAATAGCACATTCAATCCCAACCTAGCGGGTTGTGGGTCCACCCATAGGTGTACATTTAATATGTGTATAGTAACAAGTATGTTGCTAGTTTTCATTCTACAACAAGAAGTAGAATAGTTCATGATAAATTTTATTGCAAACATAAGACAAAGAGGAACCATACACTGTGTTTCATGCCAAACTAAATGTACCATCCATTGTTTTGTTTTAACATAAAATTATAATGAAAAACAACAGCTAACTATTTTAATGTAATATTATGAAATAAATGATTTAGATTATGCAAACAGCATGATATATCACTATAACAAAAATATATTTTTTCATCTAACATTAAAAATTA
This sequence comes from Alisma plantago-aquatica, assembly GCA_963693085.1. Taxonomy (NCBI): domain Eukaryota; kingdom Viridiplantae; phylum Streptophyta; class Magnoliopsida; order Alismatales; family Alismataceae; genus Alisma; species Alisma plantago-aquatica. The sequence continues at coordinate 81,918,134 of OY856409.1, read as the reverse complement.
CTAAGATAACATGTATTTATAGTGATCTATTGCACAAAATGAACATAAAATGAATATAAATGATGCCACTAAATATAAATTATAAAACATAATTACTATGTTCATGAACATAAAAACAATCTACAATCTGACTATTTTATTTCCACTATCATAAAAGTTTAACAAAATATATCAATCATGGCATTTAGACTTTGTATTTTTACATTATATACATTACACATCAGCTTCAACTTCTTTATACATGTGTGGATGTGGCATGTCTTAAAATTCAAACATTTATTATATTTATTATAATATATTTATATTAGTTAATTGGGTCTCCCACGGAACCCACTATTTAAATGGGTGAGTATAGATTTGGGTGATTTCTAGAAGGTGAGAAATTTTATCACCCAAACTCAATTTAAAAGGCTTGACATGTGGGTGTCTGCAGATTTTAACCCAATTTGACAAGTTTAATTATCTGTACTATTTCCGGCCAAACCCGATCATAGTTTCTGATACTACAAGGGTTTCTTTGATTAGTATATAAAATATAAAATCTTGGGGTTGAAGTCTATCATATTAATACATGCAAAGAGCTAAGACAGTTGACATTCACTACCATTTTTATTTCTGTCATTTTATTTTAGGGATGTGATGGTGTTTGTAGGTTTGAAATTTGATGTAGAATGTCCACAACATGTTCTGGTGGTTGCAAGATCATATTGTCACGTTATTTCTCAAAATTCAAGGACATGTACCCATTGTTTTTTGTTGAGGGATCTGTAATTTACTCTGTAAATGGTGCCTTTTTCTCAATCAAGAATTTCATCCTTGTGAAATAAAAGTTCTTTATTACTCGCTTAACACTTGGAAGCACCACCATTTGAAAGTGATACATGTCCATATAAAGCTAGTTGCGAGTTTTGATGACAAAAGTTTGCTAAACTTTAAGAGAGAGACAGGATAGAGGTGAAAGAAACTTGTCCATTAGTACAACAATGGAAACAACCACCTAATCTAAGTAAGGATTTAATTGTGAACCTGAAACTCTCACGGATGCCCCTCATCTAGGTTTTTTCTGGATACACGTGCGATCCTTGGGACATACAAGACTGCCTCTACAAGTGACCACATTGTTTCTCGGTTGAGAAAGGTTATAGCCAACTGCTGGCAGACCCAAAAGTTTGAGGTAGGTGAGGCCAAGCTTAATTAAAAAGGTTAAATTGGTAATATTATATTTGTTGTTTGTTATTTGCTATTTGAGTTTGAACTACTTTAATTAGTTAAATAACATAGATGTGAACAATGTTGGACCTTGGCAACAAAAAATTAGAGACGAAGGTAGATTAATTAGAGACCAAGGATGAATGATCAATTTTCTATGCCACAAAAAGGAAATGCCACATACCAAGTATAATATAAGTATATATAATACAATCAAAGAGGTGGAAATTATAAATTTTAGATATTGACGAATCATATCAAAATTCTGATAACCTACACTTAACAAATTAATAGTGTCTTACAAAATTTCTGAATAATCTTTAATAGCTAATCAATGATGCTATATATAATGAGATCTAGAAAAATATACCTCTTGTACTAGTTTTTTTTTATAATCATCATCACACATAGATAAAAGAAGACACATTATCACTGACCATGATGATGTGTAGAGTATACAACAAGGCTACTCTAGGTACCTGAAGTACCTAAAGGGCAAAAAGAAACACGCCTCGCATAAGGCAAAGTATCACTTGGGGGTGGGTTCCCTTTGTTAAGTTTCTTACCTCTCTTCAAGTGGGTAAATGTGTTACTACCAGCTACATTTTGAATATTATTTTCCTCTATATCATATGTACCTTGCTTAATACCCTATCTCTAATGATCATCTTTAGAATTGTTGAATCAACATCCTTCTTTTGGTTAGATTCTTACACATGTTCTTTTATATGACAGTTACACGTAGGAAAGTAAACTTATTAAAAAGAGTCATAGTTGAGGTGGGTTTCTTATATCCTACCCAAAATGTGATGTATATTGACAAAATTAAGAAAAGCATTTCTAACTTCTCACTTTTCTTGAGGAAGACAAATTTCAGCAAATATTGTAAATCAAAATGTATCTCATGTCTCTCGAATTCAACAAAATTCTTCATGAAGGTAATGTCAACCTTCTTGACCCTAAAAATAAAATTGAAAATATTATTGTCTATACTTTTATAGAGTAAGGTTGTGACTATATATATTCTAATGTAAATAGAGTAAAATTATGAATTCTAACTGCATGGTTTCCTATTTTGACTCTTCAAATTCATATTCCATATCTACTAATTATTCATTGACCAGATATTTTGAAATATAAAATGTTAAAGGAAGAAAAAAATTAAAAACAAATTCCATTTCTGCTGCTTTTAACACAATGTTTTGTTTCCAGTTTACAATTGTGTAAATATTTTCATTCATAAATCACTATTTGAGTACTATTTTTTTCTCATTCTTGAGGGAGGGGGGATCCATGATACTTAACAGATTTGTTCCTATATATAAAATCGATTGAAAATAAATTGAGGTAGTGATTAAATATAATATAATCTAACGGTAAGTATACATTGATTGCAAGTGTTATATAAAATATTATTATTTCTTGTATAGTTTCTACTATTCTTCACTATTGGTATTGCTTATTATTTGGTACTTTTAGATATGGAAACTCCCTAATCCGGGATTTCTGTTATAGAACCAATATATAGAAACGTACAAGGGTGTGTATGGAAATATAGAAAAAAATTTATTCAAAATATATATGCTATTCGTCCCCTGCAGTCGGAGCGAGAGAATGGTGGATGCTCATACTGGTTCTAAATCGCTGAAATAGGTCTTGTGGGAGGCCTTTGGTGAAGATATATGCATATTGGTAGGCTGCAGGAACGTGGAGAATGCGGACATCTCCGATGCGAACACGCTCACACACAAAATGTATGTCAAGTTCAACATGTTTGGTGTGTTGGTGTTGTACAGGGTTGCCAGAGAGAGACTGCACTGATATTATCATAATATACAATAGTAGCCCGCCGTAGAGGAGTATGAAGCTCAAGTAGGAGGTTGCATAGCCAGCATGTCTCCGCAACCGCATTAGCAACCCCACGATATTCTGCTTCCGCACTGGAACGAGATACAGTAGCCTAATGCTTTGATGACCAAGATATCAAGTTATCTCCAAGAAACACACAATAGCCAGAGGTGGACCGACGGGAGTCCGGACAGCCAACCCAGTCGGTGTCAGAATAAGCAGTCATACCGGTAAGACGGAAGCTGAAAGAGTGAGACCATGATCAAGAGTACCTTATAGATAGCACATAATACGTTTCAAGGCCTGAAAATGGGCCTCTCGAGGATCATGCATGAATAAACATACTTGTTGCACTACATAAGAAATGTCTGGCCTAGTGAAAGTTAAATATTGAAGGGAACCAACAAGGCTACGGTATAATGTGGGATCAGATACAGTCGGTCCAGCTACGGCACTAAGCTTAGATGCAGTATCAACAGGTGTTGCAACTGGTTTACAAGCAGCCATAGAAGCACGGGTAATAATCTCCAGAGTATATTTCTTTTGGGATAAGAATAAGCCAGACTGATCACGGGTGACTGTGATGCCAAGGAAGTGGTGAAGCGAACCCAGATCAGACGTAGCAAATTCTCGAGAGAGCATAGCAATGAAGCGACACATCAATGCATCTGATGAAACAATCAATATAATATCATCAACATACAATAGGAGATATGCCATATCAGTACCAGAGTGATATATGAATAGTGAATTATCACACACACTGCCACAAAATCCACAACGAGTAACATAGGTGGCAAATTGCTGGTACCAAGCCCGAGGCGTCTGCTTCAGTCCATAAAGAGATTTCCATAGTTGACATACATGATTAGGCTTAGCAGGATCGACAAAACTGGGAGGCTAGAACATGTACACAGTATGTGATAAATCACCATGAAAAAATGCATTCTTGATATCTAACTGATGAATAGGCCAAGAGCGGGAAGCTGCAATGGTGAGAACAGTACGTATAGTAGCAAGTTTAACCACAGGACTGAATGTCTCTTCACAATCAATACCAACTTACTGAGATTTATCATTAGCCACAAGTCTCGCCTTATAACGCTGCAAGGACCCATCAGAATTATATTTGTGACGAAAGAGCCACAAACAACGTACAATAGGGGCATCACAAGGATGAGGTACCAGCTCCCATGTCCCAGTCTTAATAAGAGCATCATACTCATCATGCATGACAACATTCCAGTGTGGGTCCCTAAGGAAAAATAGGTGTGAGCGAGGAAGAGGGGAGATGGTGGTGGAAGCTTGGGTATGGAGGTTAAATGGACGTTTTGGTTTTTAGATGTCGTGGCTTGTGAGGGTGCGCATGGGAGGAGATAGTGGTGTAGGTTGGGTAGATGTTGAGGGAGTAGTGTAATGGTGGGGTGGTGTGTAGCGAGAGGTTGAGTCTATGGGAGTAGTAGTACGAGGGGGGTGGCGTGTTTGGTAGAGATGGGTTGGGCGGTGGGAGGGGTGTTGGAGCAGTAGTGGGATATGCGTAGGCATCGAAAATGATGGTGGAGAGGGAGGGGGTCAGTGGTAAGGAAGTCAGGTGGGGGAGAAGGTGAACTGGTGTTCGAGAAAGGGAACACAAGCTCATTGAAGGTAACATGGCGGGAAACAATAATTTTACCACTAGACACATCAAGGCATCGATAGCCGTGATGGTGAGACGGATATCCAAGAAAAACACACCTAGTGGATCTGGAAGCCAGTTTGTGGGGGGCTTTGGCAGTTGTGTTAGGATAGAAAAGACATCCAAATGTGCGGAGATGAGCATATGTCGGTTGCTTCAGATAAAGGGCATAGATGGAGGAATGGTAGTGAAGATTTTTAGATGGGAGAATATTATGAAGATACAGCCATATGAAGAGAATCAACCCGAAACTTGTGAGGGATCGAGGCGTGGGTGAGAAGAGTGCGAGTAATATCATTAATGTGACGAATCATGCGCTCATCCTTGCCATTTTGAGAGGAAGTTTGTGGACAATAGAAATGGAAAACAAGGCCATGTGAAGACGCAAAATTGCCAAAAGAGGAATTGTCAAACTCGTGACCAAGGTCACACTGAAAACATTTGATTACACGCTCAAATTGGGTGCGAACAAAGTTACAGAAAGCTAAGAATTTGCCAAAAACTTGAGATTTAAGGTGAAGAGGAAAAACCCACAGAAAATTGGTGTAATCATCCAACAAAATCAAGTAATAATGAATCCCCATTGCGCTAGGAACTGGGGAGGTCCATAAGTCACTATGAATAACGTCAAATGGTTGCAAAGTAGCAGAATTAGATTCATAAAAAGGTAACCGAACATGTTTGCTAACTTGACAAGAGTGACAAAGTTTGGAGTGATGCTCCTTATTACAATTAATAAAATTTCTGGAATGAAGAAAATCTAAGATATTCTTGTCAGGATAGCCAAGGCGACTGTGCCACAAAGACGATGGTAAGACGACACAAGCAATGGGATGAGAGGCAGGGGAGGCGTCAGTGGAAGTTGAGGTGACTGGGTAGAGCTCTCCAGAACTATTGCATCTCATAATAGTCCTCTCTGTAATCAAATCCTTCACAGAAAAACCATAAGGGTCAAACTCAATAGAAACGTGATTGTCACATGTAAATTTACAAACGGATACAAGGTTTTTAATTATATCTGGCACAACTAAGGTGGTTTTGAGGTAGAGGGGTCGAGAGAGGTTATTAAAGGTGTGGGTTTCAGTGGCTACCACTAGAATGGAACTGCCATTGCCAACTAAAACAGATTTAATAGAACCTGAATTAGTAACAGTACAAAGCAAACCTACATCTGAAGATAGATGGGACGTGGCCCCGATGTCCATGTACCAATTTTCATCAGGTGAGGAGAGGCTCATGGAGCTGTATGTCTTGGCAATATCATCAGGTTGCAAGTGTTTGGTTGTTCGGGCCAGAAAGGCTCACTGCCCGCGGCCAATTCCAGGTTGGGACCGGGGAGAGAACCTCATACTAGGTCGCACATCATGACGGTACATAGTCTGTCGTAGAGGAACCGGAGGCAACCAGTATGGCGAGGCTGGGTATGGACACGGGGGAACATTTATTCAAAATATATATGCTATTAGGTACAATGTGGAATGTCGGTTCTAAATAGTCATTTTATAACAATGCAACAAGTCATAATTTTCCAAAATTGAATGTTTAAACCACAACTTTTTAACAATTTTAATGTGGCATTGTAAACTACAAGTTTTTTACACTTTCACTAGTATTTACATTGAAAACTATAATGGATGTGGTGTAGTTACAGTGTACAAATTTTTACCATATAACTATTAGAGTTCTAGATTTATCAATTACTACACCATACCTACTATGTTTTTGTTCGTAGCCAATATTAGGGATAACAGTGGTGTGGGTATAGTACTCTTTATATCAAAACCCATAACCACTGCATAGAAAAATAAAATATCAGATCTACTATTTCTACATCGATTTTTAATATGAGAAACCATATATGTATCATCAAAAGACTGATATTAACAATACAACACCACTTCGTGAACAAACTCTATTAACCTTTAGTAGCATTATGCATAACATTTTGTGTCTTATATAATAAATGTGAATGATAAAATAGACAATCTAAAATAATGATAATTTTTTCATGTAAAATAACAAAAAAATCAATTTTGGTATATCTAAATGAACATTCTAACTAATAGATACAAATATAATCTTTTTCAGTTACATAGTATTTCTCATTTAGATTTCAAAAAATATGCTCTTCTAAAATACTTAATTAAATCTCCCTCCATTAATCTGCATTCCTTCTTTTTTTCAATCAACATTATTTTCTCTTTTTTGTCAAGTTGTCCTCCTCATATTCAAGGTTGTAAGCTATGTTTCTATCTTCTTTAAAATTGTTATTAGGAAAGAAGTAAGATAATATTTAGAATTAAATACAGTGATATATTTTCTAGGAGAGAGAGGGCATGCTATAATTATTAGTGCAAGAGGATGCTAGAATATGTGTATTAACTTAAAAGAAAGATAGTCTCTATCTCTTTCTTTATGTCGCTTTCCATTATATATTATTTCACCTTTGTTTACCTCTAGGCCGTGTTTGGTTCATAGTATGGGAAAGGAACATATTTGTTCAATGAATTGGATAGGATAGAAATCAGAAGGAAATGATTCAAAATGCAATCTTGTGTTTGTGTAAACTTTAGGATTGGATTTCTTACACATGTATCAAATCTAACGTTGTTTACTTTACTAGCCGCCAAGCTGCTGGTTTTTCCTATGGTCATTACTGATTGCTATAAGTTCTTTTATTATTCAAAATATGGCATTAACCAGAGGATTCCTAGTGAAACAAAGAGACGCATCAAGCAGTAACGATTCAGACTAGTCCAAAAACTGATGAGTTATGCAGCTTTTGCGGAGGAAGTCGAATCATGCAACATCCGTTCCTATAGACATTGGCTGGGTGATGCTACACAAGTCACAATATTTCTTCTTGGCTTCGTATTCTTCAACGTTGTCTTGGCTGCGCTCCATCGGGCAGTGGTTGTGAAGACATGCCTACATGACCTAGTTGCCTCAACCTCAGAAAGCACATCAGAGATTAGTCCAAACACATCCTCATGTGAATCTAGCATGTCTTAATCTCAGAGCGATGGCCTCCTAAACACTGCGGGTGACGACGGACCGTTTATTGCGAAATGGTCATGGTGCAGGAGGATTAATCAATTCTGCATGGGCACGCCCTTTTTTTAAATCCAATAAACAATGGATGTGCATTCTGTCATAATTAATTTCGTGAGCTTTTTTTAACCACCCGAATGATAGAAACTGAGATGTGCATGATGTGCATCCGGGCTACACTTCCAATGAACCAAACACGACCTTGGAGTATATGAACTAATAGATATATCCCACGGTCAACAAGTAATGGTTCACTTATAATCATAAATCTGATTCTCACTTTAATTATTTATGTCCCTTTTATAATATTTGCACGTTTCTATTCTAGATACGCATAAAACAAGTCGATAAACATAAATAGAATGTGTTAAATAATTTCTCTAAGGACCCCATATCTCTCTTCCACTATTATACAAATGACTATATAAGTATGTGAAGATACCCTTACAAATACTAAGTGTAAAATATAATATAGTAAAATACTGGTTATGTTTTCAAATGCAAGGGGCACATGTATGTTTACTACATGTGTTAAATAATTATATACAATGTAAGTTATCAATTTTCTGTGGACTAAATGTCATTAAGAAATATAGATCTATCTATATATGTTAGATTGATGTGATTAGGATAATATTTTACATATATTTATAGATATATATTCTAAAATAATTATCTGCGGTGTGATTTTTTATCGATGGTTTTCATCTATAACCATGATTACACCACATTGAAGTGGTTTTAAGAATTTTAAAGAATATCCACACCATAACCACATGTTGCCATTATGTGATATAAAATACAATAAAGTTATCCATGGACATGATTTTCTGTCAACGCCATTGCCATCCCTAGCTATCACTAAGACGATATTATAAAATCAATCATAGGAGGAGTCATTGAAGCTCCTTGCAAGACCAGACAAACCATAGATGGGATACATCTTCTTGAATCTGAGTTTGTGTAGACATCACCAAACATGCTAAAGAAGCTTTGGTGATTAAGAACAAAGAGGGATGTCTAGTACATATTGACATAACCTATTGTTACATGTGTGGCATAATTGGACATTAATATCATGATTGCAAATATGTAGTGATGATCATCAATCTATCATCCATCGAGGTCTGTGGGTTAAGGCCTCACATGTAAATGATGGAAAATATCTATAATGAAAGAACTATATTTATAAAAACAACATGACATGGTCCATATTCTTCATGAGTAAACCATTAAAACATAGTAGTGGGGGATGCAGTCATTCTGATAAAAAAATTGTCCACTAGAGGTTAGGTTGAGGAGAAGAAAAGAAAAAACATACGAGGTTGTGGAACCAGATAATTGAAGTGTGAAATTTATCAACGACACAAGAGAAAAGTAACTATCAAAGGATAGAGACAAGGAAAAGGGTATAGGAGATAGAAATGAAAATTCCATTGTAGGTATGAGAGATGACGTGACACCAAGACTCAATCACTTCATAAGTTTCTGGAATGCTAATGTTGATAATCCCACCACACCACAACACACACCATCCAGACCCAATCCTACAACCAATCCAAAAGAACTCGTACCAAAAATCCCACTCAATACCTTCCGAGAATCAGTACCCAACATTTAATGACCCAAACTCGTATCAACTTACACTCTACAATTATCTTATGTTTAATCCTAATCTCTAGCATGATGTGACATAATAATTTCAATATTGAATCAATGTCAAAGCAGTTAACCCTAATTTTTTTGATTAAGTTGTATGTAAAATAATAAGTAACCAAAACCCAAACATGAGCAAAAAGCAAAAGGAAATGAGCAATGTGATTAGTACACCCCAATTGGAATGTTGTATGAATGCTTAAGTGTAATATCATATTAATTGGGATATTATGTGAAGTAAGTTGAATGAATTCATGAATTTGCACTTGACCTAAGTAGTTTTAAATGTATTCATTGGCTGAAGTGAAAGAATGATACATATGACATGCATTCCTAATATTGCTTACTATGAGGATTTGTGAACATAGTTCTTCTATATGTTTCTTTACACATAAGGTATGAAAGTAGAGTTATATATACTTAGATTTGAGTTTGTAATACTTACAATCCTATTTGCAAGGTTTTGTACTTGGTCAGGTGGGCCTAGAAGGAGTACAAGCAAGCATATTCCAAAAGGAATCCTTAAATTTTAGGGGATATGTAGCAAACTTGGGTAGGTTTCAGTCAATATATATCAATAAAATTGGGAAGGTTAATAGGAAATAAAGAAGAGTTCCTAGGGACCAAAATTCCTAATTTTATGTTTCCTTTTCCGACTCACATAGATTGATGGTAGACCATCAAGGTTATGAAGTCAACCGATTCTTGTAAAACTAGTTGACTTGTTTTTTGGAACATACTAATATATATATATATATATATATATATATATATATATATATATATATATATATGATTTCCTCTCTGTTTCATCATTTCACTTTGAAAATGTTGTATTTTGGCTACTTGAAGTGATATGTGGCAATTTTCATATACGAAAGGAGATTTAGGGAAATATCTCGATTTTCTTAGATATTATCTCTGAAAGATACTTGGTTTATCATTTCCAATACCCATTGTTAGTTTGGTAATTTTTATAGTTCTCACTTTTTCCTCTTTTCTATCTTGCTCTGGTTTGATCTTCCCTCAAGAAATGAAGATTTAACCAATTTTCTTCTTCTTTATTCCTTTCAAACTTGTTTTCCATGGTTGAAAAAGAAGTTTCAAGATTGATTCTTCCTCAAGCATGACTTTTTGACACGTATCACATTAGGGATTAACGAATATATGTGTTTACACCTCTTTCTTAATATTTGATTATGAGTAGATACACATATTAAACTAAGTCAATAATATTTTGTTTTCTAGTCTTCTTGTGAATGCAATCTGTAATGATTAAAAGGCTCAAATTTATGCTTTGTTTGAGAAATTAGACCTGGGAACATATTCTTTATGCTTGCGTTTGATACAAAAACATATGGAAAACCCCTAATTTCATGATACTTTACATTTTTGATGTACTTATATTATGGATTTGCTCTAGAAAATATGATAAAGAGATGAAATTAGCTCTTTATCATAAAAATTAAAATATGTAAACTTGTTATTTTTACTTGGTTATTATATACAAATGAAACTATACCTAGAATCATATTCTCTTGAGTAGTCTATGTTTATACATAATAGAGGTGCGTTACATTAGTGGAAATGGTTGAGTTACCATCTATAAAAGGCTATAAAAGATAGAAATTGGTTAAGTAAAGTCTCAAAGTGTATCTGATTGACTATGATAAATTATATTTTATAAGCAAGAGTGATTTTGTATTTCATTAGAATTGATGTTTGGATTATGAAAAAAATGAATTTTCTCTATTATATGTTACTAGTGAATATTATGATGAGATTTGAATTTTCTCTCCGGCTCTTATTAGTTGTCTTAGGGTAGTTGATGTGAGTCATTCACATGAGAACACCATTATGACTTCTAATTGACTAGGCATAGAAGTCAAGTACTTTGATGGCAAGGATATAAAATGAAAAATCTGATTGTGTTATTTATATTTTGTTAATCTTGATCTTGTACTTGATTTTATGTTCTTTGTTACCATACCAAAACTTTGAAGTTATATTCCTACATTCTTTGATATGTTTTTATATAGTTACTATATGTTAATGGCATTCTTGCATTCTTATATTATGTTCCATCCCAGCCAAGAAACCTTTGTAAATCCTACATTATCAAGTTTAACTTGAATTATAATGCCATAAAATAAAGAAATCTTATAAATCATATTTTCTTACTATTATGATTATCAACTCAGTCAGATATTGCATAATCAACCTGGGGACATATCTTTAGTAAATGAAATTGAGACATCACTACCCCAAATTGAGCTATATTTCAATTGAATGAGTAGGTGAAGTTCAATTGACTAGGCACAGAAGTCGGGTACTTTGATGGCAATGATATAAAATGAAAAATATGATTGTGTTATTTATATTTTGTCAATCTCGGTCTTGTACTTGATTTTATGTTCTTTGTTACCATACCAAAACTTTGAAGTTATATTTTTACATTCTTTGATATGTTATTATATAGTTACTATATGTTAATGGTATTCTTGCATTCTTATATTAAGTTCCATCCTTGCCAAGAAACTTTGTAAATACTACATGATCAAGTTTAACTTGAATTATATTGCCGTAAAATAAAGAAATGGGATAAATCATATTTTCTTACTATTTTGCTTATCAACTCAGTCAGATATTGCATAATCAACCTGGTGGCATATCTTTAGTAAATCAAATTGAGACATCACTACCCAAAATTGAGCTATATTTCAATTGAATAAGAAGGTGAAGTTCAAATTTTAGATATGTTGATTGGTTACTACAGTGGGGGATTTTAGGATGAGTTTTGTGAATATGTTTTAACATAAGAATTGCATACATAAACTAATGTTTATGTTTATGTGCAATTATAAAATCCATAAGTTTTCCATTATGGAATCTTAATAAAAGACATGTGATGGATCAAAAAGTAAATTATATTTAACAATTTGTAACATGTGTGCCTTGAATAAAATGTTGATCTTAGTCATGTTTATGTTTCAATGTACTGTTGATCTTAAAATTCCCTAAGCAGGGTTGTAGTTTGTTTTCCATATACAAATAAGCAACAAAAAGACATATTAATTTCATTAAGATAACCTAATCGTATCATGTTATGGTAGCATGCATATGAAATGTATTTTTAAGCTGAGAGATGTGGATATGTTGGCTTTCAGTTCTAATCAAACTAGGCCCAGATCTTAATAACAAAACTTTGAAGAAACACAATCAAAATTGAAAATGACCTATGATTCTACTTGAGTGAAAGAAAAAGAAGAAACTTTATCTGCTTTAATCTAGGTTTTATCACTGTGACATCGTTGAGGTGTTGTGTATCACACAATAAATTTACATATGATCATAGCTAGTGGTTTTGCACACTAACAATAAGAGATGAACAACAAATGCCTAGTCTCTCTAGGGGCACTTTTTCAGTGAAAGGGATCTTGCATAGATGGTGATGGCTCAATGGAGGTTGGAGTGGCATTCTCTTTGAGTAAGGTATGTAATGGAATATTTTGATGGTGCCTAGAATTAAACAACTGGATGTGTGTTTTCTTTCTTTGGTGTTTGTATATTTTCTTGATAAGATCCTTAAACTATGTTATTTTCTTATGGTTCTTCTAATATGTATGAGTTTGAACCATGTAATAGTTGATATGATAGCATTCATATGTTTTAGTTTTCTTTTGCAAAAGTATGCCAAAACATTTACTTTTATGCTCTTAGGTTTTAATACGTAAGATATACTTGGCTCGTAGTTAAGCATGCTCAGAATACTAAAATAATATATATTAATATCAGATTTTCATTGGTGGATTAAGTTCAAAGAAGAATTTGTACTAACTTCTATCATGTGCTTCCACTAGAAAACTCAAATCTGATATAATAATATTTGTTTTGTATAATTTCCATCTGAACTGAAAACACATATAATCTAGTAACTTATTTTCTTCAATGTCAAAGAAAGCTCCAAGTGAGGGCCATATTGGATCCACCCAGGGAAAATAAATCAAGGACAAGATGGTCAATGCTCAATAAACCATGGGCCTAACTAATATTTATATGTAGTCCTAAAAATGACATGGTTATAGCTCTTTGAAGAGATCTAGTATTTCACCTTCTTGGCTACATCCAAAGTTTAAATGTTTTCCCATGGTAGATGTTAAATTGTACAGCCACCATGATTCTTAATGATTGAATGTTTGGAATGAAATGAGATTTTTTTATTGGACCAAAAGATTGCATAAGTTTGATAAATGGAATCAACATGATGAAAGTATCTAATGTAATTCATGGTACCATAATTTTGTAAATGCAACACTCAAGTATCACTCATGTTTTTATATTTTGTTTCTATGTTATTAAATGATTGTTGTCTCATTCAAGCTAAAGAGATATCATGGGAAAGGTAAGGTTTTCTTTGGTTAAGATCAATTAGTTTGATAGGTACTTTCTTGGTGCTTCTATCTTTTATGTAGGGATTTGACTCTATTTTTGAGCACATCATAAGAAAACATACTTACAAGTGTGTCAATTTTGAAGATATTTTATTGTAGTTATTATTTTATATTCCTTAAACCATTTTACATGTGAAATACTTATTCTTTTAAATGGTTATCCATGAATTACAAGACATGTCCTATAAGTGATTAATATTTGATGTTCTAGGATAAACAATAACCATTATTAGAAAATGTGTTTTATGGATAGATTATAGCTATAGAAATCGTTATTATATTGAGTACCATGTACATCTATATTCATTTGTTTCAATGTTGTATTCTTCTTATTTACATTGATGATGTTGTTATTATGTTCTTTCTATTTTGTAGAAGCTTCTAAGTTAGTAATTAATCCATTGAATGTGTCTATTACTTGGAATATTAATCCCACACTCATTCAAATTGTTTTTTTTTAATGAGGAGTGTCATCATTGTCAAGTAGATATTATATTTAATAGATTATATTAGTATAATATAATAGTACATTATATAATATATTATAAGATATATCTTATGAATGATCCATTATAAATAAGTCTTTCCTCTCTTAATTAAATAATAGATTACTTTAGAATAATTTTAAGAATTTTCAGATTTGTGTTTTCATATTATATATGAATCCATTTAGACTAATCATCTATATATATACTATACCTTATATAGTTACATTCTAAATGATGTTCATAATATATAAATAATTGTATTCTAATTGCAATACCACATTCTTAGATCATTATCTTTCTTCCTTCCATTCTTTGAATTGACATGTACATCACCTCCATGCACTACCTCAGTATATGTGTTTCTCGTCCTTCTAGACAAAATAGATTCATTTGAGTTCACGGCATGTGAATCTATCGATCGTGTAGATTGCACCAAACAAGGTTCCTCAATGTTGGTGCTAGTTATCAATTAAGACAACCAACGGACTGCATACTAGGTATAAATGAATCCAACTAGAGTTAATTCATGGTTTGCCATATTTTGTTGTTGATTTGTACTCTTTATGGTAATTCCTAGTTACAATTACATGAGATATGTGACTCTTGATATGAATAAGTATGTCATGGCATCATACAACTACTCATGTCTTGCAATACTTATTCTACACATATAAATATATAACAAAGATGATTGTTTTAAGTAGTTATCTACAAACACTCTATTGAATTATAATGGGAATAACTCTACCTCAAAGTAGATAATGATTTTGATATTAAATAACAGTATCCCCATCATTTTCACTTGTGTCAATCTCTTTTGGATAAATCTTTATTTTATATTAGTTCCCCTTAAAAATCTTAAGAAAGGTCAGAATAAGACAAATGTATTTTACTTAAGAGAAGATCTAAGTTAGGATGGACATTGTTATTAGTTACTAGTGGAGATAAATCATGTGTACCACCAATTTATATGCACGCATTGTAACCTATTCATACTTTTGATTTATATTTATCAAATAAAAAGGAATAAAATAAAATGAAAATCCAAGAGGAATGGAGGAGTTTCCTTTCCTCAAGTGTGTGTATGTATGTAGTATGTATGTATGTATATTATATATATATATATATATATATATATATATATATATATATATATATATATATATATATATATATGTGTGTGTGTGTGTGTGTGCGTGTATATTTTTGTGTACACACACATATATATACTTAACATAAATATATGTGTAGCATATGTGTATATATATATATATATATATATATATATATATATATATGGTCATGTATTTAATACTCGCGTGGGTAGCTACCCGCCCCTTATTTCAGTTACTCTTTTTGGAGTTTCTTACTTTTGACATGTAGAGGGTTACTTTACCTTGTAAACTGTTACTTTTTATGCATAGATAGTTACATTTTCAACAACTATAATAATATATATAATATATATATTTGCTTTGTATTCTAACCAGATTAACTTATTTAGTCGTATAGTTACTTTTTTTTATCATCATAGTTACTTTTTTGTCCAACGAGTTACTTTTCTGACTATATAGTTCCTTTTTGGCCTGACGGGTAGTGAAATCTAGGCTACCCACGCAGGTATTGAATGAACGCCCTATATCTAAAAGAATTGTATACCTAAGTACATGCAGCTTACATGTACCCATCTTTGCTTGTGAAGATTACAAAAATATAAAAATCAATCCAACCTTATGGATGTGTTGCGTACCCCCTTAGATAACATGTGTATCAAAAACTACTTCAAACTGGCATTCTTAGATCATCAAATGAAAGAATATACATATTTTTTAATCAACGGTAAGTTGCAAAAATTACAAAAATCATTGAATGATATACTGTTATATCTCATGATGTACATGAGTAATGATTGTGATTTTTTTAAAACATCTAATCTATTGAATTTTGATTCAGCCCATAATGTTGGATGGAGTAAATGCATTATGCATATGTCATTTTCATGGCCGGTACACATAAGTTGCATGTACCGGCCGGTACACACTTGCTATTATATATATATATATATATATATATATATATATATATAGTGTGTGTGTGTATATATATATGCATGTATTAAATACTAATGTGAGTAGCTACCCACCCCTTATTTCAGTTACTTCTTTTTGAGTTTCTTACTTTTGACATGAATAGGGTTACTTTACCTTACAAACTGTTACTTTTCAAGCATATATAGTTACATTTGCAACAGCTATAACAAATATATATATATATATATAACACATTTACTTTTTTAGTTGTATAATTACTTTTTTATCAACATAGTTACTTTTTTATTCACAAAGTTACTTTTCTAGCCAAATAGTTACTTTTTTGGCTGACAAGTAGTGAATTCCAGGCTACTCGTGCGGGTAACGAATGAACACCCAATATATATATATATATATATATATATATATATATATATATATATATATGGGCGTTCAATCGTTGCCCGCACGGGTAGCTTAGATTTTCGCTACCCGGCAGCCAAAAAAGTAACTCTCCTGGCAAAAAAAGTAACTCGGTTGTCAAAAAAGTAACTATGTTGAACAGAAAGTAACTACACGAATAAAAGAGTAACTCTGTACAAAATATACAGCAGATATATATAAGGACGGGTTTTTTTATTTTGGAGGGGCAAATGATATTATTTTTGGCTAAAATTTTTTGGAGAGCTAGAAAAAATAGTCCTCTACAATTGCGAAATTTTTTTTGAAAAAAAGTGGTCGGAAGGGTGGGCGGGTAGCTACCCGCGTGGGCAATAAAGATGGGCCCTATATATATATATTGATATATATATATATATATATATATATATATATATATATATATATATATATATATATATATATAAGCTGTTCATTCGTTGCCCGGCGGGTATCCAGAATTTTCGCTACACGCTGGAGTAACTCGGGTCAAAAGAGTAACTATATGGTATGCTGGAGTAACCCATCTGAATAGCAAGAGTAACTATATGGTATGTTGGAGTAACTCTGAGTGCAAAGAGTAACTGCGCAGAAAATATACAGTCAGTAATATATATGGAGGGTTTTTTTTTATTTTGGGGGGGAAATGATATTATTTTTTGATCAATTTTTTTGGAGAGCTAGACCAAAATTATCCTCTACAATTGCGAAAATTTTTTTTTAAAAAAAATCAGGAAGTGTGAAATATATATATATATATATATATATATATATATATATATATACATACATACATATATACAGTCAGTAATATATATGGACGAGTTTTATGATTTGGGGGGGGGGGCAAATGCTATTATTTTTTGATCAAATTTTTTGGAGAGCTAGATAAAATGTTCCTCTACAATTGGGAAAAAAAATAAAAATAAAAATATCATGAAATATGAAAAAAAAATATCAGGAAGTGTTGCCGGGTAGCTACCCGTTAGTTACCCGCCGGGTATTAAAGATAAGCCCATATATATATATATATATATATATATATATATATATATATATATATATATATATATATATATATATATATATATATATATATATATATATATATATATATATATATATATATATATATATATATATATATGTATATATATATATTTATTTATTTATATATGCATATACATATACATATAATATATATTTATATATACATATATATATATATATTTACATATATATAGATATATATACATATATAAATGTACGCACACACTTATATATAATGTATGTATATATATTTATATTTATATATATATATATATTTATATATAAATATTAGATAAATATATATATATATATATATATATATATATATATATATATATATATTTATATGTGCATAATACACACAAACACACACACAAACATGTGTGTGTGTTGTGTATATATATATATATATATATATATTTGTGTGTGTGTATATATATATATAGTCAAGCCACAATACACTCGAGTGTACTGGAGACGCTATACACCTCAATCATTTTCCATCACAGAGTAATTATTTTGGAAATATAAACCATTGATCTTCTTAAATATCTTAAGAACATACTACATAATAAATTTCAGCTCATTTGGACACTTATAAGACATGCATCTAAAGGAGGTAAAAGTCCTACATTTCAAATTAGTTTTATTTGTCCATTTTATTTTCCTTGGATGAATGACTTATGGTCATCCAAATGTGCTCTAATTTTGTATGTGGTCTATTATTATTATAACCATCAACATCAATGGATTAGATTTTACAAAAATATGGTCTATGTAGGCAAACACCATTGAAGTGTATGGCATGATTTGTACACTCGAATGTATCCTAACCTCTCTCTCTCTCTCTCTTTCTCTCTCTCTCTCTCTATATATATATATATATATAGATATATATATATATATATATATATATATATATATATATATATATATATATATATATATATATATATATATATATCCGGTACACTCGAGTGTACACTAGCCTGACTCTATATGAGTCAGTGAGTCATGCTAGAATACACTCGAGTGTACAGATTATGTCATACACCTCAATGGTGTTTGCCTATTTAGACCTTATCTTTCCAAAATCCAATCTATTGATCTTCATGGTTATAATAATAATAGGCCAAATATAAAATTTGAGCTCATTTGGATGAGTGTAAGTCACTCATCCAAGGACAACAAAATCGATGCACAAAACTAATTTGAAATACATGATTTTTGTCTCCTTTAGATGCACGACCTATAAGTGTCCAAATGAGTTAAAATTTATTATATAGTATGTTCTTATGATAATTAAGAAGATCAATGGTTTAGATTTTTCAAAAAATTGTTGCATCTTCAAAAATGACTGAGGTGTACGGTGCCTCCCGTACACTCGAGTGTACACTAGCCTGACTCTCTCTCTCTCTCTCTCTCTCTATATATATATATATATATATATATATATATATATATATATATATATATATTAAAATGTGTGTGCACGTGTATACACACAAACACACACACATATATAGGGGTGTGCGTGTGTATGTGCTTGAGTCTATATATATGTATGTATATATACACATACATTTATGTTATGTATATATCCATATATTTATATTTACATGCATACATACATTATATATATACATATATATATAATCCAATTTTAGATGGAAGCAGCGGGGAAGCCGACTAGGGAAGATGGCGAAAGGGGGGTGACGGAGTCGGTGGAGAGGCGGAATCTGGGAAGAAAGCGGATGAACGGGGTAAAGGAGGCCAGGGGGTTCGTGGAGGGGGTAAGGCGTTGTCTCCTCATTTTAACACGCGGGGCATGAGGGTCTCGGCGCAGGACATAGGGCTCAATCTGAGTTATAGCGGACTGCGGGGACCTAGTGAGAAGGTAGGTGAAGACGGCATAGGGCTAACAGAGGAAACGACTATGGATACGGAAGGAACGGTAATGGGGGTAGATGACAACGGTAGCTGCGAGGGAAGGGACTACAGGAGGGTCGTGTGTGGGGCAGGGAGGGCCCAGAAAGAGATTTCATCGACAACAGCACGCTCACGGGACTTGACCCACAGGACATCGAGATGGTCCTGGATAGGGGAATACCAGAGATCTATATCAACAAGGACGCGGAGGAGAATCTGAAGGTGCAGTGGAGATATTCGGTCATCGTCAAGCTGATAGGGAAAGAAATAGGCTTTATGACCATGGCTGACAGGATGAAGATGATGTGCACCCGACAGGAAGAACAAAGCTCTATGAGTTGGATAAATCGTTCTACGTGGTCCAGTTCTCAACCAAGAAAGACTATGAGGCAGCTATGGCAGGTGGCCCCTGGTCGATCTTCGGGTGCTGCTTGATGGTGTGGAGATGGGACGCTGCATTTCAGCCAAGCAACAAGCTCCCAGATTCCATCATCACCTGGGTAAGAGTCCTCAACCTCCCGCTTCATCTGTATGACAGGGTCTTGTTCGAAGCAGTGGGGGCGGCGCTCGGGAGGCTGGTAAAGGTGGATGAGTACACGCTGTCTAGGCAAAGAAGTAGATATGCCCGGATAGCGGTGGAGTTGAACACTACGGTCCCGATCTTGCCTGCGATCATTATCAACGGAGTGGATTACTGTCTGGAGTATGAGGTTCTACCTAGTATGTGCCTCTCGTGTGGGATGTTGGGGCACTGTGTGGAGAAATGCACAAGTGGCAAGGATAGACAGGAGGAGGAGATGGGAGCAGGGAACGCAGATGCAGTGGGAGCTCGATGGTTGGAGGAGGAAGGTAAATGGCAGAAAGTCTATGGAAAGAAGATGGTCACACAGAGGAAGACACCAACCAGAGTTAATGTGCAGCAGAATAGCACAGGCAGGAAGACAGGAAATAAATTCCAGAGCCTTGAGAAGAGGGGAGAGGTGGAAGAGGTCACGGTCACTAATAAAAAGTGAGGTGAAGAGGGACCGAGAGCGACACCACAAGCAAAAGTTTGGAAGAAATCGTGGATGACACAGGTGGATGAGGGGACCAGGAAGGTACTCGACAATCTTTATAAGAGGAGCACTGAAGAGGCCAACAAACAGGAAACGAGAACAGATACCAGATCAGGCACAACGAGAAGTGTGGTCAATCCGGAGGTGAACGAGATCATTATGGGAGACGAGAATGGGGATGGAGGGGCTATCAACTTTGATGAAGGGGAGTGTAGCAAAACCAGTCATCTGAATGACTATACGATGGACACACAGGTCGTGGAGGTCCCTGACCACCAACCTCCCAGGAAGCAATGTAGTTTTCCTCTGGATATCCCCCCCAGCTAACTCGACAACAACCAGGAGCATGGCACGGAAGATCCTGGAAGGCAAGAGCGTCTCGCCGGACGGGACGAGGGCAGGGGTTTGAGATGAGTGGATCACGGTAGAACCTCCCCTACAATTTATTAATGAATTTTATGATCTGGAACATAAGAGGCACTGGAGGCGATGAAGCAAGCAGGTTGGTTAGAGAGTATAGAAGCCAGAGAAATATAACGATAGTCGTGATTCTGGAACCTAAAGTGAGTGGAGCAATTGCGGAAAGAGCAATTGCGAGGATGGGGTTTGACAGTTTCCATAGGGTGGAAGCGAGAGGCTTTGCCGGCGGGATCTGGGTTCTGTGGAATTCTGTTGAGACGGCCGTTCGCATCATCTCTAGCTACAGGCAGTTCATTCACTGCAAGGTGAACAACAAACTTTATTGCACTTTTGTATATGCCAACCCACACATTAGCGTTAAACGTTTATTATGGGATCACCTGGTAAATCTGAGCAGCAGTACGCAGGGGCCTTGGCTGGTTGCCGGTGACTTCAACACCATGCTACACGCTACGGAGAAGAGGGGAAGCAACCGGTTCAATAACAATGAAGCAGCGATGTTTGCTGATACTCTGATGAAAGCGGGGCTCCATGATTTATCCTTTGAGGGGAACCCGTTCACCTACAGATCGGGCAGACTATTGGAATGAATGGACAGAGTTGTGGTCAATGTAGAGTTTGGCTTGGCGTTCAGAAACATGGTGGTCGAGCACCTTCCGAGAGTTTGGTCGAACCATTGCCCCATCATTGTGAAGGAGATGCACCATGAGCCGAGAATGCCAAGGTTTATCACCAAGGCGTCCTGGTCGATGAAGCAGGAGTTCCGCAAGATGGTGGAGAACACCTGGGATACTACTAAGGATTTTAGCGGGGCGTGGGAAGCCACCAAGCCTAATATCGCCAAGTGGGACAGGGAAGTAGGCGGAAATGAGAGGAATAAGAAGAGGAAGCTATTGGCGGGCATTGATAAGATATAGAGAAAAATGGTGGATTCTCAAACGCTGGAACAGGAGGAGGCTCTCATGAATCTCACTGATAAGTTGGAAGAGATCTTAAAGACAGAGGAGTGGGATTGGATCCAACGGAGCCACCAGAGTTGGCTCCGAGATGGCGACCGGAATACTAAGTTCTATCAGGCCTTTGTCAATCAAAGGATAAGGAGGAACACCATCACGATGCTCAAAGACGATGAGGGTGTTTGGGTACAAGAGAAGGAGAGGCTGAGGGATATGGCGAGGCAGTATTTCCGCAACATTTTTACTGTTTGTACTAACCCTGATAAACAGGCTATCGCGGAGTACCCGGGGGAGTTCCTCCCGCCAGCACAGGCGGTGCTCACTAGAATCAGTGCGGTACCGGACAACAGTGAGATTTGGAAGGTGCTTGAGGGATGTGACCCCTACAAAGCGGCGGGCCGTAATGGAGTTGACGGCATGTTCCTCAAGATGAACTGGAAGACGATCGCACCCTTGGTGACCACTACGATCACCATCGCCATCTACAGCAGAAGGATGGTCAGCCATCTGTGTGATGCTTCCCTGGTGCTAATTCCCAAAGTGAAGATGCTGATGCAGTGCAACGACTTCCACCCGATCTCTCTCAATAACGCCGTGCTGAAAATCGCCTCCAAAGTCGTGATAGGTAGGCTGAAGCAAAGCATGAAGTAGTGGATCTCACCGTTCCAAAGTAGCTTCGTCCCCGGGAGACGTATTACGGATAACATCATCCTAGTGCAAGAGCTTGTCCACAACATGCGAAAGACAAAGTCTAGACCGATGATGGCCATCAAAATCGATTTGTCAAAGGCGTATGATAAGATGAATTGGGCGTTTGTGAAGGACACCATCGAGAAGGCCCACTGGCCGCCGAACATTATCCGCTATGTGATGAATTCCATCACCCAGGGGGAGACTTCTATCATCTGGGATGGCAAGCCACTTCAGCCCTTCACAGCAAAGAGGGGTCTAAGGCAAGGGGACCCACTGTCTCCCTATATTTTTGTTCTTTGTATGGAGCGGCTCAATCAGGCGATCAACCTGGCAGAGAAGGAGGATAGATGGAGAGGCACCAAGCTTCATAGGCAGGGGTGCCCGATAACACATGTGGCCTTCGCTGATGACATTATCTTCTTCGCCAAGGCATTGGTCAACCAGGCCAATGAGGTCGTGCAGTGCCTGAAGGAGTTCTGCGCGGTCTCAGGTCAGGAGGTGGGATTCGAGAAATCATGCATCTACTTCTCCAAGGGTGTTAGGTGACATAGTAGACGTGATATATGAAAAGTCAGCGAATTCAAGTACACTAAGGATTTGGGCAGGCATCTAGGGGTGTCGGTTATCCACGGGAAGATCACCAAGCAAACGTACACTGCTACCCTGGAGAAGGTTGAGAACAGAGTTAACAGTTGGTCTGCCCGAACGTTGTCGCTGGCGGGAAGGGTGGTTTTGGCAAAATCAACGCTGGCAGCGATTCCGAGCTACTTGATGCAGTCGGCCAAGTTACCACTCAGCCTTTGCGACAAGATGGACAGGACGATCTGTAGATTTATCTGGGGTGGAGGCCACAGGGCGAACCCGATGTCACTGGTGGCGTGGGAGGCGGTGACATCTGAGAAGAAGGAAGGTGGACTCGGGGTGAGATCTATGAGGACCTAGAACAAGGCCCTGCTGAGTAAAAATGCATGGGATATCAAAATAGGGTGACAGACACCGTGGGTAAGGGAGGTCAGAGGCAAATACAAGGTGGAGCGTGGAAACAACGTCAACAGAAACACCTTTCTGGAGGGCCATGAGTGAGGCAAAAGACTTCATTGAGGACAATTCATACATGAAAATCGGGAACGGGAGCTCTACCATGTTCTGGTGGGATAAGTGGGGTCCGCACGACACCCCTCTTACTGATGAGGTTATTAGGCCGATCCTTGAAGAACTGAGGGACCTCTGGATCAGTAGCGTCGCTTCACTACAGGGTGGTTGGGATAGGAACTTTGTGAAGGACTTCTTCGACGATCAGGTAGCTGGCCGCATTCTGGAGGAAAAAACACCGCTGGAGACGAGTGGGGAAGATGAATGGGTGTGGAAGGGGACAAAGGAGGACGAGTTTTCAACAGCTTCCGCCTACAAACTTCTTAGAAGGGGGAGTGTCGGTGGAAAAGGGGGGTGCTGGGAGAGACTATGGCAGGGGAGATGTCCGGAGAAGGTAAAGATGTTCATCTGGTTGGCCCTTAGGGAGGCCATCCTTACCAACGCCAGGAGGTATCAACGCCATCTTACTCGGGAGGCCGGGTGCCCTAGGTGTCAGGCATAGAAAGAGACAAACTTACATGCCCTGCGGGACTGTCCATAGGTGAAGGTTGTGTGGCAACATTGCAGCATTGAGGCAACCATCCCGGGTTTCTTCACGGGCAACCTGGAGTCATGGATGAGTCGATGCTTGAAGGCCAGGGAAGGGGGGAAGGCAAAGATGATGGTCACGGCCTGGCACATTTGGAAGGTCAGGAACGTGAAGGTGTTTGATGGCAAGGCTACTAACTGGAACTTAACCGTTGCTAGCGCTAAAAATATGTTACGGAGGTATGGAAGTGGGGAAGCTGAGAAGGCAAAGAGGATAAGGACGATAGCTGAGGAGGAGTGGGTCAGACCCGAGGAAGACTGGATCAAATGCAACTCTGATGTAGCGACCAGAAGAGGAGGGGCATCCATCGCAGTTGTCGCAAGAGACAGTAATGGCAGGTGGATCGAGGGGATGAGCAGATGCGTGAAGTACATTGCGGTAGTTGCAGGAGAGCTGGAGGCTATGGAGGCGGCGGTGGAGCTCATACTTCAACTGGGCGCAGGCAGGGCTATCATAGAGAGCGACAGCGCCAAGGCTGTTGAGTGGGTGATATACGACGACAAAGCACCACCACTGCACCGGCAAGCGGTGAGAAGGATTAACGCAAAGACAAAGCTGGAGGGCAACGTGGCCTTTGCCTTTGTGAGAAGAAGCGCCAACCAGACGGCTGATGGTCTGGCTAAATATCACCTGAAAAACTGTAAGGGGTGTGTTATCCACCATATACCCCCGGGACCCATAGCGCGGCAGGTTGCTGCCGACAGAGCTATGAGGACCCTATCCGACCCTCCGGTTCGGGCGAATCAGGGGGACGGATGTAGTTCCCGCTTTAATTTATGATATGTTTGATCTTTGGAATATATATATATATATATATATATATATATATATATATATATATATATATATATATATATGAGTGTGTGTATTACTATTGGTTAGTATCATATAGATGTACATAGCATCTAAAGTCTTCAAGAATTTTCTCTCATATCATTTGTCTTTCCATGATCTTATCTTTACTCGTAATGTTATACTATTATTGCAATGGCTAATAAACAACTGAGGTATATGTTGCTAAATGGCACTAGTACAGATACCATATGTAGCTTTTGGTTATATTATACCTTCCATGTCAGTTAGGAATTGACATTTAAGTGGGATAGTACAACTAAGCATCTTTGACATCGCTTTTTAGGATAAGAAACAATCGACGATATCGAGTCAGTGTCATTTTCTATGAAGTCCAAAACCAGTGTAATAATAGATGCATATCGTTGGTTGTACGTAAAGAAATCAAAGACGTAGTCTGATATCATCAACAATTATTAGAATGGCCTAGGGTTACAGTCATCGATTAGAAGGAATAAGTCGATGTTAAATAATAGTCTACGTCATTGATTTCTTGATAAAATCAACGATGTACTTCACTATTTCTTAAATTTTAACTAATAAGGTGAGTTGTGTAGATTATTTTGTTGGAAAAAACTGACAACATAGATCTGTATTGTCAGTTTATTTAAGGCAACAGACATTGTAGGTCTAGGTTTTTTATATAGCATGCATCTAGACCTATATTCGACTGTTTAGTAGGATACAGAACATGTAGCTCCTTAAAATTGTAGGTTTCATCTTGTATTCAACTTAACAACAAGCTAGTTGTACCTACAAAACCTGCAATAACAAACTAATACAAGAGTCCCCATCCACACAATTTATTTACACATATGCAGTGGCCGCACTAGAAGTTAGTGATTGTAGGGCCAAAAAAATTAAGTACTTAATATAGGATTTAAACTAATGACCTCAAACACAATAGTAAACATGTTTACCACTACACCAAGTCTAGATATGTGTTTTTTTGTGTCAAATAACATATATATAGCATTACATTCTGTATATATTGTGAAAAATGAATAATGCATGCACAAAGGATTGAATGTGAGACCTCTTAAATATGAGTTTAACTTTAAATCACTACACTAAGTCCATGTCTATGATGAAAATGTGGTAAATATAATATATATGATCAATATATCATTACAAACATATGTATACATACATATAAATAGATAATATTTTTATTTTTTTTGTGGGGATACCGCCCCTGCACACATGTGATTCCATTCTTATCCACCTTGATTCCATTCCCAAACACATATGCACATAAAAAATTCAGAAAACACGCATACAATTCTATTTTCATCCACATGCACAAATGTAATTATCATTGTATTCAATCATCCTCTTCATTCATACACATGCAATTCATGTCAAGAATATACTAATATCATTCTCCTTCCCTGTAGCATCCCCCGAATACGGACTGTCATAGTTGACCCTTCTTGTATAATGTCTAACCATAATGCCAACCCCTTGCACTTAGGATCTATTAAGTCTCATAGGTCATTTACAATACAAGCAGTTAGTAGAGTCTTTGGAGGAGGAACTATACAGGGCTTCTTAGGAACTATGGTCTGTATGTATACACAGATTGATTGCCAATTATATACACAAATAAAAAAAGATCACAAATACAAATGCAATATAAAATTTATCATACATTCTCATAGATAACTCTATCTTTGGGCTATTAAACCACAATGCATATTGCATATCCTATCATGTCGTACTCGGGGTGGTGAAATGGAAGTGGTGTCTACTTCCATTTGGAAAATACAAGCCTGATAGTCATACAAATCGTATTTTCGGGTATTGGTGAATCATACATCTTGTCACCTCTAAGGTGTGGGAAAGTATCACCCAGACCCATGATAGAAGCTAGGTTCTACTAATGCAAGATGACATCTTATCAACACCTACAATTATGTGTATAATGTTATACTTAAACACAATAGAATATAAATTCACTTGAAAGACTATTATATCAGGGAAAAAACTTACATTGAATGTGTTTGGTGGGTCCATAGGATTACTCCCAACTATCTCTATTTGAGGAGGGTCTACCTCGTAAGAAGAGCGGTGCAGCACAAGTGTTGTCTACAAAGGTTAAGATTAAAAAGTTTGAAATTGTCTCATTGCTTCTTGTATTTTATTTGCTACTATGTCATCCACCTACTCTTGTATTCTCTTTGTAACTATGAACTCTACCTCACCTTATGAAAATCCTCCTATCTTTATATATCTATGCGTTTTCTCTTATTTGCAAAAAAAAAGTTCTTATCCCAACACCAGCTTGAATGCCCTAATACATCCTGGATGCTCTTGACTACATAGAGCAATCGTCAATTCATCTCTTTGTCCTTGAGGGATGAACTTGCCATATTTTCTTTGCTTTTAGAGATACAACTAATCATAATCCAAATTAATTGGTCAATACAAGACAATAATTAAGGTAAAACATAAACATGCACTCTGAGATTTAAATTTTACCAATTTTGTAGCCACCTCAGTAGTTTTGGGGTTGGGTATTTCTCCATAGCAGCTTGTCCTCATATCTATCCACTCCTCCTGGCAAGGTAGAGGTGGAAGATTAGTAGAAGGCTCGACAGACATAGGATTAGGCTGCTTCGTAGAAGATGCTTGTTGTCTCTATTGGTGACTCCAGGTGTAACCACCTAGATGCAAATTGTGATTGTGCATATTCTTTGCATGCCTTTCTTTTTTATCTTCATGGATAACCTAGTTAATCCATAATATATGTTAATTACTTAATACATTGAATTCATCTAATTTAATCATAAGAATGTATTTTAAAGGAGGCTCAATACCTTGAATTTCTCAGTTTACCTTGAAGCAATAAACACTTCCCACACATTCGTATCAAAAGAGTCAGATTTCTTAGTGACAGAATTCTTCCTCTTGTCTCTTAATAAGTAATCTCTTATTATATTTGTCCTATAATTCCTTAGTATCCTCTCGTAGTGTTGTCGCACAGTTTTACGATGCAATTTTTAGCAAGGTCAAAGATGTTCTGAAAAATTCATATACTTAGTGACATAACTTTACAAACAAATTTGTGCATATCTTTAAAAAAAATCATGCATATCTTTGAAAATAGAATAACTCATAGCTATGTCCATCCATATTAGGTCTTTAATGCAAGATCAACTTTATGCCAAGATGGCCTCAAGTTCGCACTTGGTGATGTCCTGGAACACCCAAATTCCTCTAAAGATGTCATTGCCTTCCATCCTATGTTATGAACTAAAGCCTAACTTGCCTATTACGTCACTATTTTGTGACTGCTGCCCCTTGGATCAAGATTACCATCAAGTGTATCTTATGCTTATACTTCAATTCCTTCATAATTTGTATTTTGTCAGGTGAACATGCCCCATCTCTAAACATATCTAATCAAACATTAAGAAAATTTATATTGGTGCATCGATACAACCTTAATCAAAGGCAAACTTGAGACCCTGCACTTGCTCAATCTTCTTAGTAGAACATACATCATCTTATTACTACTATAGGAATTGCATCCTCTACCTGGTGCTATATTTCAGGTCTTCCCTTCTTTCCTACAGTTTTGTGTATTGACATGTACGGCTATGTAAAGAGGTGAGATCACCTCCTTATTAAAATTTAAAGGAAATACAAAACATCCACTTTTTCCAAGAAAAATAGACATTGTGGAATACATGTATAATAATCCAAGTAAATAAGCATGTTTTAGATACATGTAAAATGTCAATAGAAGCAGAAAGAAACTAAGTTATTACATTGCTTTTTGAACTCAATTCACTACATGAGTTTCTTTGAAAGGGAAAAATTGAAAAGAAACTATAGGATCTAGCAATCAGCAACCTAGTCATCCTTGATTGCAAAACTTGAATCTACTACTCCGATACTTGGTCGCCTTGGCCTTGTTCAACACCTTGATCTAACCCTGGGTGGTTGGGATAGCACCCAACAAAAGGGAAAGAAAACAAGGTATCTGTCAGAGAAAATGAACAAGGATAAAAGATAAGATAACTACTTGGAAATTAAGGCTAAGATTTCATCATAAGATGAAGATAGTCAAAAGTATGAAGCACAAATAAATAGATGATTAACATAACAAAAGTAGTAAAAAGGTTGCATGCATGATTATTATTGAGTACCTAAACTATGTAGGGTTGAGGCACCTACCTAACCTCAACCAATAGGTGAGGGAGAGTAACGCATTCCAATCACCTACAAATATTCTTTATTGGGGAGAGTAACACATTCCCCTGGGTGAATTTACACATGCACTATCTATGGGTGGTTGTACAAAGGTACCACTACACTAGTTAAATGGTCTAATAAAATAAACATGCTAAGAACTATGACTAGTATAAGCATCAAGTATATAAAGATATGACATTGGGGTACAAGACCTAAGAAATAAATAATATAAATGATTTTGAGGCAAATATAGTACAAGATTTATCAAAATAGAAATTAGTGTTTCATAAAAGCCTCTCTAGGAAAACTAGGTTAGGGTTTGCAATTATTCCCAACTTAGGTTGTAAGGAAATAACAAACCTTTCTTATATAGTCTAATTACTTCTCTTTCACTACTTTAATCGATTCCAAAGTCCACTTTTTCTATTTTCAATGTATAACCATGCATTAGGATTTACACATGAATAAAGATAAGGAAACCCTAACTTTTGGACTTTTTAAACAAAACCTTGATTTTGACTCTAAAATTATCACCATTGATCTTATTAGTCTATCTCGATTAAGAAAACATATAGTTTTTTATATTTTGTAGTTATGAGGTTAAAAGTGCATTTTTGGTGATTTTTATGTACTAAATTCATTTTTAGAAAACACCTTCTGATAAAACTCAAAACCAAATCTCAAAAGCATTTTTATTAGAAACCTTAAATTTTTCTAATTCCAAAACATATTTTCTTTTTATTTTTGGACAAAGGAATAGAAAGATATGATTTTTCCTATCCTGACCAATTAGAGAGTGCCACCTCATCAAAGCCATCACAGAGAGGCGAAGAAAGAGCGAAGAAAGGGCCCACATTGTTGACTTGGCCCAATCAGAGTCGGCCAAGTCAGGGGTCAAAGGCCCGACTTTGACTCACTCAAAGCAAAGCAAGTAGTGGCGAAAAGACAATATTGCCCTCAAGAGAAAAGTAAAGGAAAACATAAAACAAGGAGGGCAGTATAGGGGAAAAACATAGGGGATTCATCCCCTTCGTTGAGCCACTCCATGGCCAACGAATAGAAACTCAAGTTTTGGGCAAATTCATGAGAGTTGATCAAAATCAAAAGCAAGAACACAAAAAGACAGAGGGAAGCACTGCGAACCTGAGGAACTAGTTAATTTGAACCGAGGTGTCGAGGAGAACGAGCATGATCAGTCGCAAGCTTTGGATCGAAATCAAACACTGGAAAGAAAGGATGTGAGAGCATGAGCAATTGGAGGGTGAAAGTGGTTGCAAGGGGTTTGGGGAAGAAAGCGAGAAGGAAGTAAGCGAGAAGGAAGTGGACCAAACTTGCTTGGATAGCCAGGTTTGGGGCTTTCCTCATTTATCCATAAAAATACAAAATCAAGGGATCATTGGATGTGGTTTCTTATTTAGAAGTGTTTGCAAAAGATTTCATATGAATTGATTGAGAAGAGAATGAGAAATCAAGAAAATACAATCCACATAAATCGGTCCATGTTTCCTGAGTAGGATCTGGGAGACGATCCATGAGCAATTGAATCATGGATCCAATGATTAAGATCGTGTAGGTCAAAGGTCAATGTGTGACATTTAAATCAAATTCCCAATCTTATTAGAACATAGCGTATTTATACATTAATTTTCCTTTTTCTCTCTCCTCATTTGAGCTCCAAATTAATTTAAAATTGACACCTAGCCTACTTTGGATATGAGGAATCCTAATATGCAATTACTTTTGCATTGTGGAAACTTTTAATGTGTTAAATATTCAAATCTTATTTTCTCTTTCCTCCTTCAGTAAAGGTTATACAATTATCCAAATTTGATGAAACTTCACCCACAAGTCATATTAAGTGTCGTGGGTATGAATTTTCCATCAATTTTACATGTTGGAGTTATGTGTACATTTATTTATTATTTTGGAGGTTCTACACACTTTCTCTCTCCTGATTTTACCTTTTAATCAAATATTCTCCTAATTGAGTGAAAATTTACGCAATGGCATATTTTAATGTGTAGATTATGAATTTGGCATCAATTGTTACTTTTGGAGTCATTAATGCTTTTATTTTGTATTTTTGAGTTATCTCCTATTTTCCCATTCAATTATTACAATTATACTTAATAATTTTCCAAAAGTTGTGAAACTTATCACCCCAAGAAAAATTGTACTCAAATAAAATGAATTTGGACTTAGAATTATCTTTTGAGTTCCACTTTTATGATTTTTAAGCAATTTACTCTTATTTTCATTGAATGGGAAAGTTAATTCATTTAATGTCACATTATCTTAGTTTTTGGATTTTCTTTTCTTTTTCCCACACAAAAGGGCATAGAAACTTCTAGATCGATTTTTATTTTATCCTTACCCCTCTTAAGTGGTTAAACCCATTAGTAAACTTTCACTAAGGTATTTATGCTTAACTCCTTATAAAGTGAAATATTGGGAACAAATGTACACCAAACCTTTATAATTTCCACTAATTCAACATCAAGGACAGAAATGAAAGGAAAAGGTTTGGAAAAGGCTAAACTAAGATTACACATAGATTTCAGTTCGTTACAGCAATCCACCCCTTAAAAAGGATTTCGTCCCCAAAATCTCATGCAAAAAGAGAAGATTGAGTATGTAACATCTCATCTCTAAGCTCTCAAGTGGTTTCTTCCAAACCATGATATTGCCATAAGACCTTCACCAACTCAATCTCCTTGTTATTCAACTGCTTAACTTGGGAGTAAAGAATCTTCATAGGTAGCTCTTCATAAGTTAGATTCTCCAGAATCTCCAAAGGCTCTAAAGAGAGTACATGAGAAGGGTCCCTCACATACTTTCTTAGCATAAAGACATGAAACACATTATGGATCTTGTCATAGGCATGAGGAAGAGCTAAACGGTATGTATAGTCTCCAACCTTATCCAAGATCTCAAATGGTCCAACATAGTGGGGACTAAGCTTGCCTTTAACTTTAAATCTTGCAATAGAAAGTATAGGCTTAATCTTCAAGAAGGCATAATCACCTACTAGGAAATTCACGTTAGACCTTTTCTTAATAGCATACATATTTTGTCAATTTTTTGTAGCTTTCATACACTTCTTGATCAACTAAACCATCTCTATCATCATCTGCATAGCATCACTCTTCATCAGAGCACGCTCTCCCACATCATCCCTGTGTAATGGAGAACGACATCGTCTTCCATATAAAGCTTCCTAAGGTGGCATACCAATGTTGTCTTGGTAGCTACTATAATAGGTAAACTCTGTCAATGGAAGAAACTTATCCCATGCACCTCCCCAATCCATAACATAGGCACAAAGCTAATCTTCTAGAATTTGCACCATCCTTTCAGATTGACCATCAGTTTGTGGATGATAAGCCATACTAAAATGCAAGTCAGTACCCATCTCTTCTTGAACCTGATTCCACAAATAAGAGGTGAACTTCGAGTCTCGATTAGATACTATCACTTTAGGAACTCCATGCAGAAGAATGATCCAATCCACATACAACTGAGTCATCTCATTAAACTTGTAAGTGGACTTGAAAGGCAAAAAGTGGGAAGACTTTGTAAGTCAATCAATCACCACCCACACAACATCAAAACCCTTCCTGGTTTTAGGGAAACCAGTGACGAAGTCCATAGTAATCTTCTCCAATTTCTGTTCCGGGATCATAAGCGGGTGCAGAAGACCACTAGGTCATTGATGCTCAATCTTGACTTCCTGACAAGTCAAACACTTGGCAACAAACAAAGTGATATCCTTCTTCATGTTCTTCCATAAAAAGATTCACTACAGGTCCTTGTACATCTTGGTAGTACTAGGGTGTATGGTGTACTTAGACCCATGGGCTTCAACCAAAACCTTCTATCACAGGTCACCAACCTCATCTATCCACAACCTTTGTTAGAAATGAACAACACCATCCACTCCAACCAAAAAGTTAGACTGTAGCTTCTCAACTAATGCCTTCATTTCCTCAAGCTCAAAATTTTCAAGTTGTGTAGCAACAACTTCTGAGATCCAAGAAGGTGTAATGGACAAACTAGCCATGTGAACACACAACTTCTCAGCATCTTCTATATCATCAGGCTATGGTTGCCAACAGGAAACATACTCCAGGTTCATAGCAGCACAGCTGCATTCTTCTTCTGACTCAAAGCATCAACAACTACATTTGCTTTACCAGGATGATAGGTCATGGTAAAGTCATAGTCTTTGAGATATTCCATCCATATTCATTGTCTCAGATTCAGATCCTCCTATTTCAATAGATATCTCAAGCTTTTGTGATATGAGAAAACTTCAAACTTCACTTCATATAGATAGTGTCACCAGATCAAAAAAACATGCATGATAGCGGCTAGCTCTAAATCATGTGTAGGAAAATTCTCTTCATTAGGTTTCAACTGGAGCGAAGCATAGGAAATCACTTGATCCTCTTGCATCAAGACACGCCCTAATCCTTACTTAGAAGCATTTGTGAATATGATGTAGGGTTTGTCTTCAACAGGTAAAGCAAGAACGGGAGCATATGTAAAACGTCTCTTCAGCTTTTGAAAATTGTCCTCACATTCTGGTGTCCACACAAACTTGACTTATTTTCTTGTTAACTTTGTTAGTGGAAGAGCCAACTCAAAAAATATCTTCATAAACCTCCGATAGTAACCTGCTAAATCAAGGAAACTATGTATCTCAGACGGAGTCTTCAGAGCTTTCCACTTGGTCACATCTTTTACCTTTGCATGATCAACATCAATATGTCTGGAAGAAATCACATGACCCAAAAACATCATTTCCTTAATCTAGAACTCACACTTTGAGAATTTAGCATATAGTTGATTTTCTCTCAGTATGTTTAGAATGATTCGCAGATGTTCATGATGTTGTTCTTCAGATTCAGAGTAGACCAAAACATTTTTGATGAACACCCCCACAAACTAATTGAGGTAAGGATGAAAAACTTGATTCATCAGCTCCATGAAAGCAACAGGGGCATTACTCGAGCCAAAAGTCATGACCAGAAACTCATAATTCCCATAATGTGTTCTTAAAGTTGTCTTTGGTACATCCTCATCTTTCACTCACATCTAGAAGTAGCCACTTCATATATCCATCTTTGACAACACAGTTGCCGACTTCAGCTGGTTGAACAGATCATCGATGCGAGGCAAAGAGTAGTGATTCTTTATCGTCACATGATTAAGCATACGATAATCCATGCACATACGCAATGAACCATCCTTATTCTTCATGAACAAGACAGGGGATCCCCATGGTGAAACACTAGGATGCACAAAGCCCATGTCGAGAAGCTCCTAAAGTTGCTTCTTAAGCTCGACAAGTTCTGTAGGGGCCAAGCGATAAGGAGGCTTCAAGATAGGAGAGGCTCCTGGTGCGAGCTCAATGGAAAACTACAACTCAAGAGTTTAGGGCAAGCCAGGAAACTCCTCAGGAAAGACATCAAGGAAGTTTGTCAATACATCTATCTGATCGAGAGTAGTAGATGTGGCATCGAGGATGATAGAGACTAAAAATGATCTACACCCTTGCAAGACAAGCTTTTCATATTTGATGGTGGAGATGAAAAACTGCCTATCCTCTCGGTTCCTACCCTTGACACACATCCTTCCTTCAATAGGATGCAACAAACTGACCTTTGATACCTCACAAAACAAAACAACTTTGTACCTTTTCAACCAATCCATCCCCATGATGACATCAAAGGTGGTCATGTCAAGCAAGATGAAATATGAGGGAAACACTATCCCAAAGATACAGAGGTCCATGGTTAGGAGTTTGAGATAAGAAGAGTATATCCTACCACTAGGGGTTTTAACATATAAAACACGATTCATGTATTTTTATTCTATATGTAACATGGCAACAAACTCATTTGATATGATTGTATTCGATTAACCAGAATTGAAAAGTGCTTTATTTGGATGCATGTTAAGATGTAAGGTACCTTTGATGACTTCTTTATCTCCTTTATCTTCTTCATCATTAAGGGAAAACATCCTTCCATTCTACCATTCCATAGGTGGTTTTCGGTCTTGTCGGTTCTAATTGTTGTAGTTTTTTGGAGGTTGATTTTTTCGTTGTTGAGGTTGCTGGGCAAGATGTTGAGCTGGAGCTGGTCCCTGCCCAAGCTTGGGGCACTTAGGTCGAATGTGTCTAGCCTGATTGCACTCATGGTAGATGGTTTCATGTTGATCATCTCTACGGGGTTGACCATTTGTTATGACCGCATCTGAGCTTAATTGGTAAACTAGGAGGGTTTACTTGGATGATTATATGCTTAATTGGATTGATCATTACTTAAATCTAATTAATGATGATAATTCAATTATGATGTTTTAAACCTAATAAGAACGTTAAGTTTTCTATTGTTTGAGAAATTAGGGTTTGAGAAATATAAACCCTAGTTGGCTGAAATTAGGGTTTCGATGGTACATGAGTATGGAATTTGATCAGGATAGTAGTGTGGTAAATGATTTTTCATATTTTATACAAATTTTTTATTTATTTTAATTTTTTATATGATATGTATAACTCAATCATGCATATTGGAGAAACATTTAAGAATATTTGAGTGTTCTTTGAATGTGGTTCTCAGTCGAACTATACTTCAACCAAAATGGTGACAGAGTGCTTTTCAGCAGTGTAGTCTTTATTTTTAATTATTTATTGGTAACTATAAATAATCTAAAATTTTAACTGTAGAACTGAAACTCAATCATAAAAACCATGTAAAATTTTCATAATTTTTTGATGCGTTTAGACCTTATCAGTAGACGAATTACAGTAACTGGCATTTTTATAGAATTCAAGATAGCATTGTACTATTCGATTTTTAATTATTTAATGGAAGCTTGTAATGTTATAAAATTTTTAGTGAATCTTTGTAACTCAAATATACACAACATGATAAATTGTAATAATTTTTTGAGAAGGTTTGATGTCTGAAATATACAAATTCACATAAACCTTTTTATGACAGAAAAATCTACTGAAATAAGAAAACGTTTAGTGAGGGTTCAATGTGCAATTAACCCAAGCAGCTCAATTTCTCTATATGGTCAACCTAACACACAAGGATATCTCATAATTCATGATTAAATCTAGAGAAACGAAATCCTAGAGAGAGAGAGTTAGGGTTTGAGAGGAGAAATTGATGGAGATGTTGACCTAGGGTTTTGCGGTCTGAGGAATGATGAAATCATGTAAGTTTAGCTTCTTTGGATAGAGTTTCATGGTGAATCCTCTATCACATGTCAAAATTCCGTCCCTCCTCTGATTTGATCCAAAATGGTATCAAAACTTCCCCTTTTCTCACTCTTTCTTCATAATCCCTCATTTTTAGGGTTTCTGAGTTGAAAGGAAGAAGAATTGGGTGAATTGCTAGGGATTTGATATGGATTCAAGATTTTTAGATATGGGATACGTTTTTAAGGTGTTTGCACAGATTAGGGTGAGTGGGAACTTCCTTTAAATAGTATATTGCATGAAAATTGGTTAAATCAACCATAATCTTTAATTGCTTAGTATGCGACTACAAACCCTAAATTGTCTATTTGTTCTAAGTTGTTGCAAAATGATATAAAATGGATTCTTCCTTTATTGGAATGAATTTCATATGCTAGTTTCATATTATAAATGTTTACAATGCATTCTAATGAGAATTTCCTAAGTATTCATAGAGGTTATAAGAGTAAACTGAAATATAGGGAATTTGTCTATGACTAAAATTTGTTGTATAAGTAAATAGAGAAAGTTGCTTATCTAGATCCCCTTGGTTTTGAATGATTGTTTATCTAAATTCATAGTACATATATGTCAGATACTATCTTGGATTTCATTTAAAGTGAGTAGTGTTTGTTTGGTATCTCTGTGAAGAGGGTGAAACTCTAGATGCGAGGAAAGTTGGATATTTGCGAATAGATATTGTGAAATCCATTTGAAGGGATTTTCTTGACATGATAGACTTTATTTATTCAATGTTATTATTGATGCATGATATCCCAGTGAATGGCATGGAAACCCAATTTCAGCTCAGTTCTAAGGTTTCATACATATATTGATTTTATATGATTTTTTGATAGTAGTCTTTATTCAGTGAATATTTATGTCGCATGAAATCTTTATGGGAGCCATGGGAATAAGTTGTTGCCTAGTGAGATGTGACAAGATGTGTGATGGCCTTGTGAGACATGAGAATACTTGTACAACCAGTTAAATGAATACCTTGGTCTAAGGACCTAGAGGTAATGGTTACCTTTTACAGAGGTAACAATGCTATGTGATGATCTAAGGGTTTGAATACCCAGATCCAGTAATTATGATAATGATGTGAAGGGATGAGAATTCCCAGTAATGTGATAAGGGATTGAGATCCCAGGTATCATGTGTTGTAAAGATTTGAAAAGTATGTGATAGATGTATTACACCTTTCTTTGTAGCATTTGTTGTGATTAAATGAAACCCTAAGGGTAGGGTGTTCAATGAATCAAGTATTGTGATATCAATGTTCTCAGTTATTATTAATAATTCTTGTCATGATAAGTAATTAACTCTTAATTGAGTTATGAGATGCACAACTTAATATTTGGGTTGATATGCACGTTCTTTGTCAAATTACAGATAAGTTGCATGTACTATTGACGATTGCTCATATGTTAAGTAATTAACTCTTATCAATGTAATAAGATGATAAATTGCACGACTCTAGTGTGTATGTGCCAAGTGGACATGTAATCTATTTATTTAAGAATTTTAGTTTGCCTGCATGTATAGTATGTTGATTACTCAGTATATTACAGTGTTTTGAATATACTGCTCTGCCAAGTTTAGAATGATAGACATGTTGTATTATAACTTCAAATAAGTAAACGCGACACCATAGAGATACCAGAGTCATGTATAAGTAAGAGAAGGGTACAATGTAGAAAGAGATTTCTAGGAATAATAAAATAATAGACTTAAGAGCCCTAAACATCGTAGAACCCCTATGTGAGGTTTGCGCCTTAGGGGTGAAATGACCTAACCCTGGCAGCGTCTAGTATACGGGGGTCGAAACGTACTATCAGGTGGCACGGGGGACGAAGCCCTAGTGGAAGTCTCCTTTAATTATAGTTTGTAGTGTCCAACATCAACCAAAAGTCCTAGTGGCACTAGAGTACAAAAAAGTCAAGAGGTGGCTTGACTTTCCGCCTGTGTGCTCAGTTTAAAGGAGGAGTCCAGTTTAGGCCAGAGAGCCATTTCCCTATTGCATCCTGGGAGAGTAGTCAGACTTAGCATTTCCCGGGTGTGTCCACTAAGTCTTGTACGGTGTGATCGTAGTGCATAATAAAATGAATGAGAGGTCAAACAAGTGTGTATAGTTATTCAATTATTCTTTGTATGTTTCTAAATTATTAGTTATCTTTATGATCAATCAAGCATTTAATATATTGATTAACTCTTATAGATATTTAGAGTATCCTGCCATATTTATGATTGTCAATTATTAGACTCTTTAAATCTTACTGCTTTTATAATTGATATCAATTTCTCAAAAGTATATATATGTAATTATATCAGTGCCTTAGAATGTTTCTTTGAAGTAATCATTCACTGAGTGA
Organism: Alisma plantago-aquatica; assembly: GCA_963693085.1. Taxonomy (NCBI): domain Eukaryota; kingdom Viridiplantae; phylum Streptophyta; class Magnoliopsida; order Alismatales; family Alismataceae; genus Alisma; species Alisma plantago-aquatica. The sequence goes on along the minus strand of OY856409.1, from coordinate 81,878,822 downwards.
GTAGGCTCACCCCTCTACTCACAAATTTTAGGGAAATAACATGGACTTGAAGAAGATATCATTGCATCAGAGTAGATCTACCATAAGAGTTAAGTCTGAGTATAGTTAAGTTCAGTCGGTCCTTGCCACTCTAGGTCCTTGTAAAGAAATAAGAGAGAGTTGTAAATGATGATGTATAACATTATTCCTCTTTTAGCAATATGTGCGATCAACAAGTCTTATGTGCTTAAAAGTATGAGGAACATAATGAATGTTCATACATGCATTTTTACTATTGAAATCAAATTAGAGAAATCAATGTTTAGATTCCCTTGTAAAGTTGGTTTATGTGGTTCAATGTGAGAAAACAAAGAGTTTCGAAAGAGAAGAAAAAGTTAAGGGTGATCTTTGTATTACGTTAAATCCTCAATGTATGCCCTAATCTCATGATTAGTCAAAATTGTGAAATTGGGGTATAACACCATTTCTAGCAGGGCATCTTCCTGGTGGGAGAGAACGGGAGCAACAATTGCACTTGTCGCGCCCTTAATTTCCACCAATGTTCTTCCTTTTGTTGCTATTGTTGTGCCCGAAAGAGTGGAACCTGGGGTGTGACTCAATCACCAAAGCCTTGTCCACCATTTTTTGAAAAGTCAATGACAACTGGGGAACAAGGTTACGTCCTACGATGTAGCTTAAACCCTCGAGGAACAAGGTTGATCTTCTTTCAGCTCAGAGGTCCACAACATAGCGCTCCAGGAAAAGAAAATGTTTCACGTAATTAGATACGCTCATGCTTCCTTGATGCAGACTATAAAACTCTACTTCCTTCCTCTTCAGATAGGTGGGGCATATGTACTTCTCACGGAAAAGTTTGAGGAACTCTTCCCAGGTCATGGTCGAAGTATCACGGGTACAATACATACCCATCCACCAGACCCGTGTTGGCCCATCCAACACATACGTCACAAAGCGAACCTTCTGGTGAGGAGGACATGCCATGCCCTTGAAGGTACACTCAAGAACCAAAAACCTAGTTGTCAACTTTATCCACCATGTTTGGATCACTCTCACCCTTGAAGTATGGTGGTTACATTTTGATGAAGTTTGTAAAGGTGAACTCCTTCTTCTTAGCTGCAACACCTACAACATTGGAAAGTTATCCCACCAAGGTAGTCAAGAGAATCTGGCACAACATGATCAGCTCTTTCTCAGGGGTCAGAAGACGGGTGCCAATAGGGGTAGTAGGGACTGTCCCAGTGTTGGAGGGAGTCACTGGAGTATCCCAATTGTCGGTGTTGCCAGAGGTGTCTCCTGAAGAGGAGTTGTTAATGTTTCCAAACAAATCTCCCTTCCTAAAAGATAAGGGTATAACATAAGATAATAAGAGTAGACAACAAGGATAGTTAAGGCTTTTATTGCCTCTGGGCATACTATTTCAGGCAGTCAGTATCAGTAAAGGCTAGGAATGTATCATATGGATTTAGGAGTCCTCATAAACCAAGCTAGTGGCACGGAGGAAAATATTGCTATCCCCCAGACCCTAATCCATTCTAGACACCCTTGCTTTCCACTTATGTCCTAGTAGTTGACCAACAGGCTCTGATACCATATTGTAATGAGGTGAGATCACCTCCTTACTAAAATTTAAAATAAATACAAAACATCCACTTTTTCCAAGAAAAATAGACATTATGGAATGCATGTATAATAATCCAAGTACATAAGCATGTTTCAGATACATGTAAAATGTCAATAGTAGCGGAAAGAAACTAAGTTATTACATTGCTTTTTGAACTCAGTTCTCTACATTAGTTTCTTTGAAATGGAAAACCTAAAAAGAAACTATAGGATCTAGCAATAAGCAACCTAGTCATCCTTGATTGCAAAACTTGAATCTACTACTCCAGAGCTTGGTCACATTGGCCTTGTTCAACACCTTGATCTAACCCTCAGTGGTTGGGAAAGAACCCAACAAAAGGGAAAGAAAACAAGGTATGTGTCAGAGAATAAACAAGGAAAAAAGATAAGAAAACTATTTGGAAATAAAGACTAAGATTTCATCATAAGATGAAGATAGTCAAAAGTATGAGGCACAAATAAATAGATGCTTGCCATAACAAAAGTAGTAAAAAGGTTGCATGCATAATTATTATTGACTACCTAAACTATGTAGGGTTGAGGAACCTACCTAACCTCAACCAATAGGTGAAGGAGAGTAACACATTCCAGTCACCTATAAATATTCTATATTGGGGAGAGTAACACATTACCCTAGGATAATTTACACATGCCCTATCTATGGGTGGTTGTACAAAAGTACCACTACACTAGTTAAATAGTCTAATAAAATCCACATGCTAAGAACTATGACAAGTATAAGCATCAATTAAAAAAAGATATAGTAGTGGGGTACAAGACCCAAGAAATAAATAATTAAATTGATTTTGAGGCAAATATAGTACAAGATTTATCAAAAGAGAAATTAGGGTTTCATAAAAGCCTCATTAGGGAAACTAGGTTAGGATTTGTAATTATTCCCAACTTAGGTGTAAGGAAAGCAAATACCTTTCTTAATGTAATCCAATTACTTCTCTTTCAGTACTTTAATCGATTCCAAAACCCACTTTTCCTATTTTTAATGTATAACCATGAATTAGGGTTTACACATGTAGAAAGGTAAGGAAACCCTAAATTTTGGCCTTTTTTAACAAAACCCCGATTTAGACTATAAAATTAGCACCATTGATGTTATTAGGCTCTCTCAAATAAGAAAACATATAGTTTTGTCTATTTTGGAGTTATGAGATTAAAATTGCAATTTTTGTGATTTTTATGTATTAAATTCATTTATAGAAAACACCTTCCGATAAAACTCAAAACCAAGTCTTGATAACATTTTTATTAGAAGGCTTACATTTTCCTAATTCCAAAATGTATTTTCTTTGAATTTTTGGACAAAGGAATAGAAAGATATGATTTTTCCTATCCTGACCAAATAGAGAGTGCCATATCATCAAAGCCACACAGAGAGGTGAAGAGAGAGAAAAGGATCATCCCCCCTTGCTAACTTGGCCCAATCAGAGCCATCCAAGTCAGGGGTCAAAGGCACATCTTTGACTCGCTCAAAGCAAAGAAAGCGGTGGCAAAAAGATAGTATTTCCCTCAAGTGAAAAGCAAAGGGAAATAGAAAATAAGGAGGACAGAAGAGGGAAAACACACAGGGGATTCATCCCCTTCATCGAGCCACTCCATGGCCAATGAACAGTAGTTCGAGTTTTGGGCAAATTCACGAGATTTGATCAAACTCGAAAGCAAGAACATGAAAAGAAAGAGGTAAGAATAGGGGAGAAGCCATGATTCTAATGTTAGGGGGGCCAAAATTATCGTTTATAGCTTAGCATTTAAAAATGTGTCTATACTTGTATAAAAAATGAAAAAAAAACATCATCTCCAAACATAAGATTCAAACTTGTGACCCTAACAAGTATAACATCAATGTAAGCCACTACATCAGTTTACTACTTTTGACATTGTGAAATTTATATGCTATAAATACTAGAGGTATACAGTCACATTTGATTAAAATTGCAAAAATATGGTTAGTAGGAGTTGAACCTGGGACCAACACTTTGCAACGCACTTATCAAGCCACTACACCAAGAGCATGTTGTTATCCATCATATGGCATAGATAATATATATTAAGAACTGTATCATTAATATATATATATGTGGAACATTTTAAATTTTTTTTTTTTGGGGGGGGGGGCATGGCCCATGCTTGCTCCCTGGATCCTCCCCTGGAAGCACTACGAACCTAAGGAACTAGTTAATTTGAACTGAGGTTTCAAGGAAAATGAGCATGATCCACCGCAAGCTCTAGATCAAAATTGAACAACGGCAAGCAAGGATGCAAGAGCATAAGCAATTGGAGGGTAAAAGTAGTTGCAAGGGGTTGGGAAGACTCAGGTACCATTATTTATAAGCAAGGTTGAGTAAGAAAGCGAGAAGGAAGTGGCCCGAACTTGCTTGAAGAGAAAGGTTTGGGGATTTCCTTATTTCTACATGAAAATATGAAATCAAGGGATCATTGGATGCAATATCTTATTTGGAATCGTTTGCAAAAGATTTCGTCTGAATTGATGGAGAAACAAATGAGAAATCAAGAAAATATGATCCACATAAATCGGTCCATGTTTCTCGATCGGTGAGATCTAGGAGACGATCCATGATCCATTGGATCATAGATCCAGTGGTCAAGATCGCGCGGGTCAAAGGTCAACACGTGACATTTAAATCAAATTCCCAATCTTATTGGAACATAGTGCATATATACATTAATTTTCCTTTTTCTCTCTCCTTGTTTGAGGGGGCAAACATGCTCCAAATTAATTGAAATTTTACACCTAGCCTATTTTTATGATATGAGGTATCTGAATATGTAATTAGTTTTGCCTTTTGGAAACTTCTAATGCATTAAATAAATCAAATCTTATTTTCTCTTTCCTCCTTCATTAATGGTTATAAGATTATCCAAATTTGATGAAACTTCACCAAAAAATCACAGTAAGTTCCTTGGATATGAGTTTGCCATCAAGATTACATGTTGAAGTTATTTGTACTTTTATTTAATATTTTGAAGGTTCTACACACTTTCTCTCTCTTGATTTCACCTTTTAATCAAATATTCTCCAAATTGAGTGAAAATTCATCCAATGGCATATTTTAATGTGTAGATTACGAATTTAGCATCAATTGTTACTTTTAGAGTTGTTAATGCTTTTATTTTTTATTTTTGAATTATCTCCTATTTTCCCATTCAATTATTACAATTATACTTATGAATTTTCCAAAAGTTTTGAAACTTATCGCCCAAGCAAACTTGTACTCAAAGAAAATGAATTTGGTCTTAGAATTATCTTTTGAGTTCCACTTTTATGATTTTATGGTAATTTACTATTATTTTCACTCAATGGGAAAATTAATTCATTTAATGTCACATTATCTTAGTTTTAGGATTTTCTTTTCTTTATCCCACACAAAAGGGCATAGAAACTTCTAGATCGATTTTTATTTTATCCTTATTCCTCGTAAGTGGATATTTTGCAAATTAAACCCATTAGTAAACTTTCACTACGTTATTTATGCTTAACTCCTTATAAGGTAAAATATTTTTTTTAGAAACCGGGTTAATATTATTCATCTTGTACTCCGGTTATAGGCTCACAAGATGTCTGGATACAGTTGTGGCACAAGCTTGCTTCATCTTGAAGACGGTCAAGAATGAAGCCAGGCTCTGCTGCTATCTAATGGCTATGTTGCCTTGAGTCACTGCCCATTTAGCTATGCTATCTGCAACTCTATTACATGATCTTTTTTTGAATTCTTGAACAGCAGATTCAAAGCTTAGCATGTCTAATTTAATCTGATAATAGAGAGACTTATACTTGGGAGGGGTCATGGCTACTCCTTTAAGTATGTTAATGGCTAGTTTACTATCAGAGGATACAATGATCATGTTGGTTTGTTGTCTTCTTTCCTTGAGCCCAACAGCAATAGCTTTCAGTTCAGCATATAAGGTGTCCATCGTAGCGCCCGATTCACAACCTCCCCATAGCCAACTTCCTTTTGTGTTCCTCACAGCGTACGCTACTGCCATTGTTTTCTTCTTTTTCTTTATAGCATCATCTACATTCAATTTGACCCACTCCCGTCCAGGTGGTGTCCAAGATTTGTCTCCAGTTTGGTGTTGTTGGTATATTACTTTCTTTTGTCCAAATGCCTTCAAGCAGATTTGGACGTCTTGGCTGATGGATTGGAATAGCTTCATAGGAGGAATGTTGGTGTTTTCAAAGATGGATTGACATCTATTCTACCATATCTTCCAAGCAGTGAAGGAAAACCAGATTGGTCTATCTGGTTTTTGTTTTCTTCTACCGAGAATTAAAGCTAGCCATCTTCTCGGCTCTATAGACTCAATTAGTTTCTCTCCAGTAGCTTGTTGTACCATATTCCAAACTTGCCATGAAATTGAAAACTACTAGAGGGGGGGTGAATAGAGTTTTATAGATAATTTAACAATTATTGACTCAAACAACCACAATGAAAATATTGGACAAGGAGACACAGGGTTTAGAGTGGTTCCAACCTTAGCAAATACTAAGGAAGTCAGTCCACTACCCGGTTGCTTACCCAACCGGGATTTGAAAAGAAATTTATTTTATTACCTCGCAAGAACTTTACATAAAATACAATTTCTTTTCCCAAACCCTTCAAGCAGCCTTCACCTAGAAGTAATCGCCCAACCTTGAAGCAGCCTTCCCTTGAAGTAGGTGCACCAACTCCCGTTGCACCAGCCTTCTGAAGTAGCTTCCCGTGCGATAGCCTTCTTGAAGTAGCTTGAAGTCCCCTTCTCCACCTGAGAAGTCCACCCTCTCCGATCCGCAGCCTCCAACCCTAGGAGTAGCAAGGAGAGTACAAAGGATAAAAAAGGAACAAGAAGGAAAATAGAAATTACAATACCGTTGTAAGCACAAGGCTTGATTTGCCTATATCAAGCGTATAGATCTCCTAACCAATGTGTATGACAATGTGATTGTAGTGGGTAGGAGATACTAGCCTATAGGACACGAAATGGGAGCAATAGGAATGAATGGCAAGTGTAGGAATTGCTCTATTGCTCTAAAATAGATTGCAAGTGTGTATTCAAGATCAAGTATAGCACAAGTATATCTTAGGTGTGTTTTGGTGTCCTAAGGCATGTCCTATTTATAGGAGTGGCCTATGGATACTTAAGGATGTTCTAGACAACTTCTAGGGGCTTCTAAGTGCTTAACTAGCCGTTAGATATAAGTTAGGTGCATTAGTAACGGCTAGTTACTTTATTCTGCAGTTGCTGTCAGAGACCATCTCGGTCGACAATTTGTCGACCGAGATACCTACTCGGTCGAAGTTTTGTCGACCGACAGGCTCTCTGGATCAACGTTCATTTGCAACTGCCAACTACCTTGTCAGCTGTGTCTAACGGCTACTTGGGTCATTCTCGGTCGAGAAGTTTGTCGACCGAGAGTGTCTCGGTCGAGGAGTGTGGTCGACCGAGATTGACTCTGTTTTCAATCTTTTAATTAACCACTAAGCATGTGTATGAGTGTGCATATGTGATCCTATTTGAAGGGGATGACCTATCTAAGTGTGGTGATTAGCTAGGAAGATCCAACGCTTGATTTACATGCAATCTAAGTACTTGTACATTATATATTTGTACAAGTTTTTACAACAGTGATTACATTGCATGGAAATATAAATATGTAAGCTTTTTGGATTTTCCCTAGTTTCTTTGTCATCCACCTTAATCCTGCACACTCAAGTAGCACGTTAGATCAACAAGAATGAAATGTTTGTCATCATCGAAACAAAGGGATTTATCATAATGTCCAATTTATCCAACAATCTCCCCCTTTTTGAAGATGACAAACAGTTCCTAAAATATGAAATAAGGAAATATAAAGCATGTGAGTTTCATACCTGAAGATTACCTTTTGTAGCCATTCTTGTTTTACAAGTGAGTGCTGGCCATCAAGATGAAACTCATTTATATTTATATTTTTGATTTTATATTCTTTCTCCCCCTTTGTCATTTCAAAAAGATATCCAGGTTAAACATTCTATTTCTTCTCCCCCTTAATTTTATATTAAGCTCCCCCTTAAATAGATATCCTATAAGGAACATGGATTTATGTCTAATTTATCCACAATTTGTTTCTCAATCATTTGCAAAGGATGTTAAGCCTTTAAATGATATGAGATTCCCTTTATGATGAATGTATATTTATTTCTCATCTATCAAGGGATGATAAGCCCTAAATTAAATGAGAGTCCTTTAATCTTAGAGTACATAAAAAATGTCTCCAACCAAAACAAGGGATGTTAAGCCCTGATTTGTTTAGAGAGTTCCTTTAAGAGCAAGATATATCATTTTGATGAAATTCTTTTTCATACAAATTACTTTTAAGAATCCGAAGGTCATAACAAACTCCAAATGATGTTTACAATGTTTTTGTAAGCTTCATAATCAAAATAATAAAATTTGTTTTTATAAGCTCCCCCTTAATCTTACAATTTAAGCAATTTAAGGCTTTTAAGGTCACAAATGATAAATTTTTGATTTTGACCTTTATTAAAAGTATACTAAGATTAAGTTCAATAAATTGATGTCCAAATAAGCATTTTGTCAAAGCTTATTTTAGGTCGCCCTTGACTACGACCATAGTGCCCCTTGGCTAAATTTGTTTTAACCAAGAGGCAGAAATTTCAGATTTCCAATTAAGCATTCATATCAATTTTTGATGCGTGTTTAAATGATACTAAACATGGAAACCCAATGAATATTTCAAGTCTTTTGAAGATACCAATTGAAAACATTGTAATCTTTGCAAGCATTTCTAAGAGATATATCACTAATAAATTCTTTTGCTTGCCTATGTAATGATAGAACAACAGAAATTTTCTTTAAACTAAGAATAATTTTGGTTTTTTGATCAAATACATTTCTCATAATCTTTCAAGGATCATTTCCATAATTGATACTTTATTATGTAGTTATTAATCACGAATAGATAACAATTTTGAACAATTTCAAAAGAATTCAGCAATTTTACAGCATTCTGAAAAAAACAGTGACATGCTCGGTCGACAATTGTTCGACCGAATGTTCACTCGGTCGACAAATGCTCGACCGACCAAGTTTCTGAAAAGTGTTCAGAAATCGATTTTAAGCAAAAAGAAATTATACAAATTAGAGCTCAATTGTGTTGAGATAAGACATTATGATATCAAGAATCAGTTTAGGTTAAATCTCAACTAGTTAATTTTAAGCTACTAGGTTTTAGGAATCCAAGCTAACTCATCATTCCTTTTCTTATATGAGCATGAAAATGAATAGTGTCCAAGACGCATGCAATAATGACAACTAATGGCATCAACTTCATTTCTCTTTCTAGGAATTGAGTTCCTAGGTACAAATACAATCTTGGATGCTTTAGCTCTTTTGGGTTTATTTCTACTTGGATCATATCCTAATCCTCTTTTTCCATTATAGCTAGAGGAAATTTTCAGAATGTTTTCAAGCATGTCATTTCCTCTTAACTCATTTACATTTCTTTGTAACTTAGCAATATCTTTCTTTGCCTGATCTAAATTGGATACTAGAAAGTTTCTTTCTTTGACAACCTCATCATAATCTAAATGTGAACATAGAATAGGTTGTTTCTGAAGATCATTCACTTGAGTTTGCAAATTTGACTTTTCTAAGGAAAGAAGATTGCAATTAGCTTCTACCGATTTTAACTTAAGAGCATAATCTTCATTTTCCTTTTTGAGATTTTCATTTTCGGATACAATAGCAAGAAGTTTAGCATTTAAATCTTTATTTGCTTTCTTAAGTTTCTTCTTGCACTCAATATATTTCTGGTGAGTATCTTGAAGACTAGCAATTATATCTTCTTTTGGTAGATCATAAATACTTACCTCTTCTTCGTCTTCATTTGTTGTAGCAATGAGGCATTCTACTTCTTCATCATTGCTATCATCACTTGAATCATCCCATGCAGCTCGATATGCTTTTTCTTTCTTTTTGTGAGATGATTTCTTCCCTTTCTTGAGTGTTGGACAATCACTTTTCATATGTCCTTTCTTACCACATTCGAAGCATCTGAAAGAAGAAACACTAGAAGTTTTATTAGTTTTAAAACTTTTATATTGCTTACCATTTACAACGAGAGTTTCTTCTTCACTATCATCTTCACTTGTGTCATGATTGTCTTTAGTTGAAGCTTTGAATGCAATGTCCTTCTTTTTCCCATGTTGATGTTCATGTTCTCTTCTTTCTTCCTCTTCTAGATCTGCCTCATGAGCTTCTAAATTGCCAATGAGTTGCTCCATTTTGAGTCGAGTGAGGTCATTTGCTTCTGCAATGGCTGTCACCTTTGGCTTGTATTTCGGAGGAAGTGATCGAAGAATTTTTGATACCTGATCTTCCTCAGGAATAGGTTTTCCTAGGGCACTTAAACCATTAACAATAGTAGAAAATTTTGAAAACATTTCACTAATAGACTCCTTAGGATCCATACGAAAATGTTCAAATTTTGTTTTAAGCATGCTAACTTTGGAATTTCTGACTTGAGCTGTACCCTCATAAGTTATAGATAGTTTATGCCAAATATCATAAGCTGTATCACAATTGGATATTCTATTAAATTCTCCTACTGAAATAGAACAATATAAAATGCTTACAGCTTTTGCATTCATTTGGGCCAGCTTTACCGTGTTTGCATCCCATTCCGCAAAATCATTTTGAGGAAGCACATATGGAGTAGACACTATCCTCCATAGATCCCAGTTGATGCCTTGTAAGTAGAACTGCATCCTTCTCTTCCAATATTGGTAGTTTGTTCCATCGAACGCTGGAGGCCTAGCAACAAGTGTCCCTTCAATGTTGAGGTTGTTGAGCATTCCATCACCCATTTCTTCAAGACCTTGTTAGGGTTCCTTGAAGCCTTGCTCTGATACCAATTGAAAACTACTAGAGGGGGGTGAATAGAGTTTTATAGATAATTTAACAATTATTGACTCAAACAACCACAATGAAAATATTGGACAAGGAGACACAGGGTTTAGAGTGGTTCCAACCTTAGCAAATACTAAGGAAGTCAGTCCACTACCCGGTTGCTTACCCAACCGGGATTTGAAAAGAAATTTATTTTATTACCTCGCAAGGACTTTACATAAAATACAATTTCTTTTCCCAAACCCTTCAAGCAGCCTTCACCTAGAAGTAATCGCCCAACCTTGAAGCAGCCTTCCCTTGAAGTAGGTGCACCAACTCCCGTTGCACCAGCCTTCTGAAGTAGCTTCCCGTGCGATAGCCTTCTTGAAGTAGCTTGAAGTCCCCTTCTCCACCTGAGAAGTCCACCCTCTCCGATCCGCAGCCTCCAACCCTAGGAGTAGCAAGGAGAGTACAAAGGATAAAAAAGGAACAAGAAGGAAAATAGAAATTACAATACCGTTGTAAGCACAAGGCTTGATTTGCCTATATCAAGCGTATAGATCTCCTAACCAATGTGTATGACAATGTGATTGTAGTGGGTAGGAGATACTAGCCTATAGGACACGAAATGGGAGCAATAGGAATGAATGGCAAGTGTAGGAATTGCTCTATTGCTCTAAAACAGATTGCAAGTGTGTATTCAAGCTCAAGTATAGCACAAGTATATCTTAGGTGTGTTTTGGTGTCCTAAGGCATGTCCTATTTATAGGAGTTGCCTATGGATACTTAAGGACGTTCTAGACAACTTCTAGGGGCTTCTAAGTGCTTAACTAGCCGTTAGATATAAGTTAGGTGCATTAGTAACGGCTAGTTACTTTATTCTGCAGTTGCTGTCAGAGACCATCTCGGTCGACAATTTGTCGACCGAGATACCTACTCGGTCAAAGTTTTGTCGACCGACAGGCTCTCTGGATCAACGTTCATTTGCAACTACCAACTACCTTGTCAGCTGTGTCTAACGGCTACTTGGGTCATTCTCGGTCGAGAAGTTTGTCGACCGAGAGTGTCTCGGTCGAGGAGTGTGGTCGACCGAGATTGACTCTGTTTTCAATCTTTTAATTAACCACTAAGCATGTGTATGAGTGTGCATATGTGATCCTATTTGAAGGGGATGACCTATCTAAGTGTGGTGATTAGCTAGGAAGATCCAACGCTTGATTTACATGCAATCTAAGTACTTGTACATTATATATTTGTACAAGTTTTTACAACAGTGATTACATTGCATGGAAATATAAATATGTAAGCTTTTTGGATTTTCCCTAGTTTCTTTGTCATCCACCTTAATCCTGCACACTCAAGTAGCACGTTAGATCAACAAGAATGAAATGTTTGTCATCATCGAAACAAAGGGATTTATCATAATGTCCAATTTATCCAACAGAAATATGGCACCTGCGAGCCGCATGCATAAAGGATTCGGTGTCAACCTTGCATTTCGGACATCGTATATAATCTTTGAAACATCTTCTCGCTCTATTCTCATTTTTCATCAGGACGTTGTGCATGGCCAGCCACAGAGTTGGTTTGATTTTGTGTGGAACTTCAAGCCTCTAGATTTTCATCCAGCTTCCTTGCGTCTTGGTAGCACAGTTGTTTTGTAATTGTCTATAAGCCATCTTCGAAGAAAATAGACCTTTCACATCTTTCAGATAAAGTGCTTCATCCCTACCCGCATCTTGGTGTGGCGGTACCATTGATTTGATTCCTTCTGTTGTAGCATCGTCAAACCAGTGAACAATGAACTGAGTGTCCCAGTTTCCTTCCATGTTTATCATGGACTCAACTTTGAGATCCTCTGACTCCATTGGGATGACTAAACCAGCTTTTAGTCTTTGGATCATGCAGTCGTTTACCCAGCTTTCATTCCTTACATTAGTGCTTGAACCAGACATGATTGCCTTGCCTATGTCCGGATCCATCTGCGTACAAGATTTGGCCAAGTATCTCCATAATTGTGAGCCATTGGTAACTCCTAGGTTGATGTGGTGGTTGTATTTTGCTATCATGAGCTCTTTCCATATAGTGCCTCGATTGGATAGATAATCCCAACATGTTTTCTGTAGTAGTGATTCGTTATGTATTCTTGCGGTTTTGATCTCAAGTCCTCCGGGTTTCTTTTGTGCAATCACCTTGTTCCAGGAAATGAGGTGGAGTCCTCCTGCTCCTTTTGTACCTTTCCAAAGTAAAGTGCGGATCACTCTATCAATGTTATCACAAATGGTGAGGGGTACATTAGGTAAAATATTGGGAACAAATGTACACCAAACCTTTATGATTTCCACTAATTCAACATCAAGGACAGAAATGAAAGGAAAATCTTTGTAAAAGGCTAAACTAAGATTACACATGGATTTCAGTTTGTTACAGGCTACAAGATTATCTATTTGTTTCTCAAGATCATTGTACTTGCACTTTTCCCCTTCCTTTTTTGAACCTCAATGGGGGTGGTGTGGTATAGTTGGGTAATGCAACAACAACAAAGGCTAAGGGACCTTGTTTTCTTTCTTCACTAACTTTATCACCTTGGAGCATGACCACTACTTTTCCACATGTTAATAGTTCTGCACTTAAACATTCATATGTTCAACAATTGGTGTAAGGGTTGGATTCAGGTTGATAATCAATGTTCATCCTCCCACATTTGCAGTTTGCTTCCAGGCTTTCCTCCTTCTACATTTCTAGTTTTGTCTAGTCTTTCACTCACTAGCTACATAATTATAGGTATATATGTTGTTTACTGGTTGAGTTTCTTGGTATTTTGTTCTAATCTCCACACCCTGGTTTCTTATTGGGTCACCCTTGTCACGATGTTGTTCATTAGGGTTCTTTTTTGTGGGGCAAAGACATGCTGGCTCATTCCTATTTATTGTAGTTTTATAGTGTAAACCCAGTATCGACTCCTACAACATTAGTAGTTCATCTCCTTATAGTGGATGATGCAAAAACTTGTTTACTCATGGCCAATATGACCACAAAACATGTAGACATCCTGGTAAGTTTTCATATTTAAGATTGAAGATCCCATTTATAAAAAAATTCAGAAAGTAGCAATTTGGATGTGTCAACTGTGATCACAAGTCTAGAAAATTTTCCTTTCTTCCTAAAGAAGGCATGTCTATCTATTTTTATGAATCTGCCATTCACATTTCCTACATTCCACAGAGAGTTCATTTGATAGAGGTAAATTGACAAATTTAAAATCCTAACCAAAATTGTTAGTATGTTAGGTAGTTCTTTAAATGGATGGAAGGAATGTATCCATGAATGGATGAAGATGTAATTATGAAATACCATAATTAATATTCCTATCACAACCAATGTGAAGTCCTATTAGTTAGATAGTTGGGCTATGTAGTACTTGTTCTCCAGGTCAATGATTAGGAATTTCTCTAGTGGCCTCCTTTATGATTGCATCCAAATGATTAAGTCTTGGAACCTGAGGTTGATACTAATTGTTTTTAAAATGGCATACAATCGCCATAGTTGAAGAAGAGGTTGGATGCCTTTTTCACCATGATGGTTGGCAGGGCGCCCAACCACTCTAACATGATGTTAGCATCTTTAAGTATGTTAGTGGATATTAGATTTATCTTGGTGTTTCCTAGTCCACCCTATCTCATTAAAGTGTCATTATAGGATTCTTTTGTTCTATGATATTTTCACTCCCTCAATGATAGCATCCACATTTTGTTGTATTTATTTCCCTAGGGATCAGTTTGGTTCATCCACTTTGAGTCAGTCTGTTGCTTCTAGTTCATCATCAATTAGTTTTTTACTAGAGATGAGGTCAAGGCTTGTTAGGAACCACTATCACCACCCCTACCACATGTACTTCATTTAGAGAACACTATCACCTTCCTATTTTACCATATGTTTTGTTTATAGAAGCGTTCTTTATAATATATGTGATGATTTTATTTTGGAAATCAAATTTATATTTCACTTATGTTTTTGGACATCGTGGAACATCACTAAAAGACTTGTCATCGATTGATTAATTGACCATACCCTAAATCATAATTTAAGATATTTCAATCCTAGATAATGAAGATAAAGAGAAATACCATGTTGTTTTATATATCATATCTTAAGGATAATAAATAGTAAGATTCTAGGTACATTGTTCTAGTTCTTTTGTTATAGACTCAACTAAACCATGTCAACACATGAAATTTCAAAATGTGAATTCTTATTCACGAAAGACTAATATTACCTCATTGAATTATGTATCTAACTAAATAATGTCCCAGTGATTGTTGTAATAAAAGTATATATGTGATAAACTTTGTGTATAATGATCTATCTATAACTAAATGATACATGTATTGTTTATGTTGGAAACACCTCTTCAACTAACATAGTATTTACCAGATATAGACATACTCCATTTTAACATATAGTATTTACCAGATATATACATACTCCATTTTAACATATAAGACTTGTCACATAGCATGATTTAGTAGTGTTTGAAGTTTTCTTAAATGTGGGCATTTGTAAGAAAACAAAATTCTAAATATTTTCTCTCTATGTGTAAGCCATCAATTTTGTTGTGTGTATGATTTTCAAACTAGATATTATGGTCTTAAGCTTGTTTCTATTGGTTGTTTCCTATAAGGTATTAGCAAAATTAAGAAATTAAAAAGTATTACTTGAATTGGCATGCTTTTGAATTTATATCTCATACCTACTTACTATAACAAACATGGAAGCCAAAAAGGGTTGTTGATGGGTTAATATTTTTACACATGCAACACATAGATGTCACAGATGTGGGACATGTTCCTAGTGTACTGACAGAAAACATTTTGAACTAGGCATATATATAATCATATTCCTTTATAAAGGACGGAAAATGGAGAGATAAGTAAACAGTATAACATTGTGTCTTCATTAAATGAAGTTCACAAATAAAAATTGTGTTGTGTCATTTATTCAAATACTTTTGAGTGTTTCTTTTTAATGACATGAAAATATAGGTCATAACCGATAGGTGCAATATCAAACCAACCATTTGGCTTTATATTTCTTTTCTTTTATGGTGTTTGTCTACCAATACTCATATATACTAGAATCTTTAAATGACTGATTAGAAAACATAGGAAGATCACCGAGATCTAGTATGTATAACATTATACTTTCCCATGATTACTCACAACATGCATCTATTTATGAACTTGTCTATACTTCATTATTTGTGCTGAGAAGCATGCCAACTCAAGTATTTGATCTTGTACTTCTACTAGTTTTTATTGAAAACTCTCTTTCCTTTAAATGCATGCATTCCTAAAACAAAGAGTGTGTTCATCAAATTTTGCATCTCATTGAATTCAGTATGTCATAAAACTTTGTGATAAAGTAACAAGATAAATATTTTCATCAATTGGCAAGTAATCAGACCTAGACCCATGAATGTAGGAAGCTAGAAAGACAATAACTTTGATCTTTCTTGGATAAATCATCTAAAAAGATATATTAGTGTTTCGTCTCGAAAAGATTTTTTTTGTATTATTTTTATACATATTGTGGACCTAGTTGTTTACCCATTGTGTATTGTAATTGTCAAATACAAACAAACCTCATATTTTGTGTTTTCTATCCTCAGTCAATGTTGTAAGTCATTTATATGAATTTTGAATTTTCCTCAATGGGAGAAGGTCAATAAATCCCACACCTTTTCTAGATTAAAATAAGTCTAAATCTTGTCTTAGTTGTTAACTCAATCTTTGATCTTTAATAAACAAAATTGTTCCCTGTTAATAAATGTATTTAATATATCAAGTATTTTTTGTAATTTTTTATTATGCAAGTTTTATAGTGTTGATAAGTATTTCACACCAAATAAAATATTAAACTCAAAAAATGAGTTTTCCATCTAATAAATGCAAATAACATATATTCACATAGATAGACATGATAAATTTTGACTCAAAAGAGCATGAAAAAATTCTAGCATTTAATTTTGTCGTCCTGATTTTAAGTGTGGAAAAACTCTAAATTAAACTCCAAAAAACACATGTTTTAATAGATTGCACCAGAATGTGTGTCATCGCTAGGAATTGTGTGTGTTTTCAATCGAGGAACACATCCATTTAGAGCAAACTAGACAGTAAAACCTAAGTGTATAGTGAAAAGATGGAGGGGATACCAACATGGTATTTAATAATAACAAAAATAACCAACCGCCAATCGGTTAAAATGACAAATTAGACAAGAACTTATATCTAGTAGGCAAAGTGGAAGAATCAGTAGCTTACCTCTAATAAAAAAAATGACTGACCCACCTCCCAAAACATAAAATATATACGTTAATAAATAGGTACACTTTTTTTCTAAAATCATACAAAAATGAAGCTAGAGCTAATTGTAAGAAGACATCAGCACAATAGATCTGGAATGTAGATGGATGGATGGATTGAGAAACATACCAACATAGGAATCAAAGTCTAAAATTGAACTAGCAGTGTCTGAAGAAATAATTACTGAAGACCATCCATGGGCCACCTGTCATGACTTGTGCAAAGTCCTCTTGGATAGAAAGTTAAATGAAACAATACCTCTGATCTAGGTCAATCATCTAGAATCGCTCGATCAGCCTCCATAAATATTGCACCCAATGGATTAAGACTTGGAATCTGAGGTCGTTACCTATTTCTTTGATAATAAAATCAAACTCCATGTTTTGAAGAGTGGCTACGTGGTTTTTTCTACCTTGATGGTTGGTAGGGAGCCCAGTCATTTACCGTGATGTTTGTGTCTTTTAGCATGTCAGTGGATATCATATATGGCATGTTGTTTCCTGGTCCACCCTGCCCCATAGTTGTATCATTGTAGGACCTTCTTCTTCCTCCCATTTTCTTATTTCCTCCATGATGGTGTCTTCCTAAATATCGTCATATTTGTTTCCCTAGGAATATAATGATTTCATCTACTTCGAGTCAATTTGATGATTCTAGTTCATCATCAATCATTTCTCTCTCCAGACTTGAGGTCGTGGCATGTGAAGGAACCACTTTCACCATCATATTGAGACTTCTTCCTCTAGAGAATCCTAGAACCTTTGGATTATATCATTTGTTTTGTTTATAATATATATATATATATATATATATATATATATATATACACGAATACACGTGCACACACATTTTCTTTTAAGTGATCATTAATTTATGTTTCAAGATATCTTGGAACATCAATAAAAAACTTGGCACTGGTTGCTTGATTCTACCATACTCTAAATCATTGTATAGACCTTGTCTTTCTAGCCCATGAAGATAAGGAGAAATGTCATTTTGTGTTTTCATATCATATCTTAAGGATAAAAGAAAGTAAGATTATATGTGCATTGTTGTAGTTCTTCTATCATAAGACTTAACTAGACCATATGAACACATGAAAGTTCACAATGTGAAATTCTTTAGCCGCGAAAGACAAATGATGAACTCATCAAAATTGAAATGATATAGAGATGATCAGATAGCCCTGCGTAAGGATGACATAGACAAATCGAGGAGAAGAATAAATTATACATCTGAATATATTATGATGTCCCAATGAATGTCGTAAGGAAAATATATATCTAATAATCTCTTTTTATTGTGATTTAATCTGTAAGTGAAAGATACATGTATTGTTTATGTTGGCAACACCTCTTCACTTTAGACGTGAAAGAGCGTGAAAAACCTTCTCACAGTTGATCCTGCCACCCTTTAGTCAATTTAGGTATGGCCATTCATTCACTACGGGGTTGGGTATCTTAGTTACCTGTGCATCTGTTTCGTAATAGGAAGACACTAATACAGTCAAAATTATAATGAGATGACTAAAATTGTAATAGAAAGACAAATTTTGTAATACGAAGTAAATTGTTTAATATTTTGTCATAAATATCATTTTTACTATTTTCAAAGAGACAATAAAAATTCACGTTGTATTTACAAAACGAGTCATTTCACTACTACAGAAATAGCATTCAATGTCACTTTTCTGGGCGTCGGTTATTAAGGAAAAC